>JANAVB010029819.1:24090061-24227561 GCA_029216955.1 Iris pallida | reverse complement strand
TTAGTAGCCACATGTCAGTCTCATGTCTAGTTTCTGTTTATACCCTGGTTATATTATTGCATGATTAAACTGTTAGATAGGCATATTTTATGTATCTTGCTAGTCATCTGAGGACCTGATGATCTCTTCAGGTTAGCGATCGTATGGAGTTAGTTAGCAGAGCGGGATGGTAGAGGATTGCGATGCATGATACAGGTATTTGCTTGTGATATTTCTTTATTATCCTCTCGTGCTTTGTATTCAGTACCATGATATTTTCTGCTTATTTTATAGACTCATATCATTCTTAGAGTCTAATCGGACAATATGCTATTGGACTGCAGACCATGACCCATAATTGTTCATTCTTGTTTCATATGATTCCTGTGGATTGAGATATAGTTTAGATTAGGCGTGATACCCTATTCTGGACAGCTTATACGTATTCGAGTCGGGCTGGAGTCCGCTCGATACGTAGCTGGCTTGCTCACGAGCTCGCGTCCGAAAACTGGGTGTGGGTCGTGACAAGTTTTTGGGTATATTCAAATAATTGAAATATTTCTTACTTCATTTGTCTTCAGATAATTGAAATATTTCTTACTTCATAAAATTGTATACGACACATGGTCGTCTTTGGGTATATTCAAATAATTGAAATATTTTTTACTTCATTTGTCTTCAGATAATTCCTTTCGACCAGCCTTTTACTTTAAGGGTTAAGACTTATAGGCAGATGTTACACTTTCTATCATAGTCAACAGTCCTGACACAAAGTCCATTGTTATGGGTTCCTATTTCCACTTCGGGATGTCTAACGGTTGCAACAGTCCTGCTGGTCTCTGTCTGCTGGTTTTCACTTGTTGACAAATCAAGCGTCTAGCCACAAATCTGGATACGTCCTTCTTCATTCCGTACCACCACACTACAGTACGCATATCCCGATACATTTTATTAGCTCCTGGATGTATGGAATACTACGACTGGTGCGCTTCTTGCATCAGTTCATTCCTCAGTTCGCCAGTTGGTACGCAAAGCCTCGTACCATGCCTCAATGCTCCGCCGCTGGTGATTGAGAATCCTTCAAGTGTTCATGCCAACACTTGATCTCTGAGTTTGCAAAGCATCTCGTCTTGGAACTGTGTCTCCTTGACTTTGTCCATCAGACTTGAACGCACTTGCAACTGCATCATTGATGATTCAACTCCTGGTACAATTGCTTCTCTTCCCAGCTTCTTTATTTTCTCTTCAGGCAGTACAATCTCCAGTCCAAGCTTCTCTATGTCTTCCAGCAAATGCCGCTTTTTGGTCAAAAACATTGCCATCGGGTACCGACTAAGTGCATCTGCAACAACATTAGCCTTACCCGGATGGTACTACAAGTCGATGTCGAAATCTTTCATCAGCTCCAGCCATCTCCTCTGTCGCATGTTCAGCTCCTTCTAAGTAAAACATATTTAAGACTTTTGTGGTCTGTAAATATTTCCACTCTCTCTCCATAGAGGTAATGCTTCCACAGCTTCAGTGCAAAAATAACTGTTATAAGCTCCAAATCATGCGTGGGATAGTTCTTCTCATGAGTCCATAATTGCCTAGATGCGTAAGCAATTACTTTCCTATGTTGTTGAAGAACACAACCCAATCCTTTACCAGAAGCACCACTGTAGATTGAGAAACCGCCGGTACCTGCGAGTAGCGCAAGTATCGGTGCCGTTGTAAGTCTCTTCTTCAGTTCCTCAAATGCTGACTGGCAAGCTTCAGTCCACACAAACTCTTCATTTTTCCTTGTGAGCTTCATCATCGGCTCAACAATCCTGGAGAAGTCCTTCACAAATTTTCGGTAGTAGCCAGCTAAGCCCAAGAAACTTCTGATTTCAGCAACTGAACTTGGTGTACTCCACTTCTCAATAGCAGCAATCGTCTTTGGATCCACCGAAATTCCTTCTCCTGTAACAACATTGCCCAGAAAATCCACCTTGTCTAAGAAGAATTCACATTTAGATAGCTTACCATAGAGCTTCTCCTTCCTTAAAGTTCCCAAAACTTTTTTCAGGTGCTCTTCATGCTCTTCTTCGGTCTTCGAGTAGATCAGGATGTCATCGATGAAGACAACAACAAACTGATCCAGGTATTCATGGAAGACCTTGATCATGAGGTTCATGAATACCGCAGGGGCATTCGTCAATCCAAACGGTATGACCAAAAATTCATACTGACCATATTTGGTGTTGAACGCCACCTTTGGAATATTCTCCTTCCTGACCTTGATTTGGTGGTAGCCAGATCGAAGGTCTATCTTCAAGAACACCTTAGCTCCACTGAGTTGATCAAACAGGTCATCGATCCGGGACAGAGGGTACTTATTCTTGATGGTGATGTTGTTCAGCGCCCGGTAGTCGACGTACATCTGCAGAGTCCCGTCCTTCTTGGGTACGAACAAGACAGGTGCTCCCTAGGATGAAGCTCCATCTCTGATAAATCCAAGGGCCTTTAGCTTATTGATCTGGTCCTTCATTTCCTTGGCCTCCTTAGGGTTGACTCTGTAGCATCCCCGAGAAATAGGGGCAGAGCCGGAAACTAGGTCGATGTGAATTCTACATCTCGATCCGGGGGTAATCCTGGAAGACTATCAGGGAAGACATCCATAAATTCTGCTATGATAGGGTGAGAAGGTCCATATTCTTTGGTGATAGAGGAGTAAGTAATACCCTCCATATCTTCCGGAGCTCGGGAGATTTCAAACTCTGGCTCTCCAGGTCGGCTGAAGACTACACATCCTCTGTGACAATCTATCATCGTATGCTGCTTACTTAACCAGTCCATTCCTAGGACTACATCATAGTTAAGTAAGGGCATCACAAGTAAGGGTGCTAAGAAATTGTGTCCTGAGATAGTTATAGGGCAGTTACAGGTCTCAGTGATGGGTATGGGTCCACCACCGGTCATAACTCTACATATCTTTTTGCTAAATCCTGTAACTAGGTGGTGTGCAGAGATGAATTTTGTTGCTATAAAACTGTGTGAAGCACCCGAATCAAATAATGCTAAAGCAGGATGTGAATGCACATAAATGAAACCTGCGATGACATCAGCGGTGGGTTCTTGCTCTGGCTCTTGCTCATCTGCTGTTAGGGCAAAAGCTCGCCCAGTCTACTGTTGGTGTTGCCCAAACTGTTGTTGTTGAGTGGGTAGGAGAGCCTTTTGTTGTGTTATTCCAGTCCGATTAAATGTCGTGGGCCTGTCCTTCACTTGGCGGGTGGCAGACCCACAAACTAGGCAGTGTCCTAGCCTCTTCCTGCAGATGTTCGCCTGATGCCCTGGCTTCTTACAGAAATCGTAGACAGGAATCTGCCTCTGAGGCGCTCTGTCATTGGTCCTCTCCTGATGGTGCTGCTGTTGGTGATGAGAAGGCCTGTTGTTATTGTTGTGGTTGGACCTCTTCTGGTTATTCTGGAAGTTGCTTGTTCCAGAATACTCCCTCTTTGAACGAGCAGGCTGACTCTTCTCTATATCCTGAGCTCGTATTAAGATCCTCGCATACGTCTTGGCACCGCCTGCTATCACAGGAGTGCGAATCTCTTCCCTCAGTCCATACCTGAATCTTTCAGCACGATCGACGGGGTCGACAACCAAGTTCTTTGCAAAGCGACTAAGTTGACCAAACTCTGCCGTATATTCACCAACCGTCATGTTCCCTTGCTTCAGATTTTGGAACTGTCTTTCCATCTCCCGCAACTCTGATGTTGGAAAGAACTTCCTGCGGAACAACCTCTTGAAAGTGTTCCAGTCAAGCTACCTATCCTGGAGTCGGGGTTCATTCCGATACCAGGTGCTGGCTACATCTAGCAGTTGGAGTCCCACAGCTTCAACTTGGAGGTCATCAGGAAGTCGAGCAACGCTGAAGAGACGCTCCATGCTGTCGAGCCATTCGTCAGCATAGATAATTCCCTCGATTTTCTTGAAAGGTCGAGGGTCCAGCTTCTTGAATTTCTCAATATCGCCGACTTTAGCCGGCCTTGGTTCAGATTGGGCTGCTTCTCCTCTCTCCAGTGCAGCCATAGCCACATTGTGGGCATTCTCCATGCCTTCTCTCATAATTGCCGTCTGTTCGCTATGAGCTTCATCTTGAGTTCTCTATGCCTCAAGCACTCCTCGTAACAGGCCTACGAGGTCGGTGGGGTCCACGGGCACTGGTGGGGCTGCTGGATCGGGCACCACCGTAGGAGCTTGTTTTTCAGTCCGGGAAGATGTAGAATGTAACACTTGAGTAGTAGTGTAAAATCCATGGGGTGCTGGTGCATTATGGGGACGATCGGTCAGCTGCCGGGGTGTAGGATTGTAATGCCTATAGTTCGTATTACGTATCTTGGTATACGTGTACGTATTCTTGACTCGTATTGCGTATTTTCCTGCATGGTTATTTTGGCATGTCATTGGATATGGCTTAGCTTGGTTCGGCTTAGCTTGGTTTGGTTTGCTTGTGGGTTCATCATGAACCAAAAGAAAACCCCCACCTACCACCACCACCCTCATTTATATTTTCTACCTAACTCTCTCTCTCTCTCTCTTCATTTATTTTTCGCCTTCACTTCTTCTTCTCCACCATTTACTCTTCCACCTACCAGGAAAGAGAGCTAGGCATGTACAAACTTGCTTCATGATGGATCTCAAGTTTTATTGTTCCATTCTCTTGCTTACTTGATTTTAAGACTCTTTAGAACTTGGCCTTTTTCATTTTGATGGATAATTTTTTGTAGATCTAAGTTTATAACTTTTCAGTTTTCCTGGTTTTGATCTCTAAAACTTGGTTATTTTCGAAAACTAATGGTTCTATGTTGTAGAGAATTCAATTTCATGCAGTTTTGGCTTTTATTTCGCTTGATTTCGACTTCGGATGAGGAAGTTATGGCCAAAACAATTTTGGTCAAACTTCTATGTTCATCTGTAGTTGGCCGCATATGATGTCGCTGTTGAGCCGCATGAGGCGCATGTCGCAGTTGGCCGCATATGATGTCGCTGTTGAGCCGCATGAGCCGCATGTCGCAGTTGGCCGCATAAGATATCGCTGTTGAGCCGCATGAGCCGCATGTTGCAGTTGGCCGCATAAGATGTCGCTGTTGAGCCGCATGAGCCGCATGTCGCAGTTAGCCGCATAAGATGTCGCTGTTGAGCCGCATGAGCCGCATGTCGCAGTTGGCCGCATAAGATGTCGCAGTTGAGCCGCATAGGCCGTATGTCGCAGTTGGCCGCATATGATGTCGCTGTTGAGCCGCATGAGCCGCATGTCGCAGTTGGCCGCATAAGATGTCGCTGTTGAGCCGCATGAGCCGCATGTCGCAGTTGGCCGCATAAGATGTCACAGTTGAGCCGCATAGGCCGTATGTCGCAGTTGGCCGCATATGGTGTCGCAGAATAGGCCGCATAATGCATATTTTGACTATTTCTAACTGTTATATATCCTAATTGACCGAATTGTGGCTCGAATTCCTCCCAACTCCTAACGTGGAAGTTGTAGATCTTTTCCTTGGCATCAAGAATATGTCACTAGTTATTTTATGTAAATTTCTCTCATTCATAATATTATAAGAATAGAACACGATAGTGGCCCGCTGTAGCGCACTCTTGACAAGTAAACTGACATGATATATCTCGACATGCTGTTACGACAGCTAGCCTGACATGACAAGTATGAAGGACTTGGACACCTTGGGCGATTATGTTTGTACAAATAAACTAGTACTGTCTTGCATCATGTCTAAGATGGGGACCCCTGAGTACCACGGTCAGGGGTACCTACTGAAATTGACTAAGGTTAATTAACTAGAATGATTCAGTAGTCATGAAGAGATTCCCAGCTACAGGCAATCCCGTTATCTGGGCGCATTTAGTGGACTTGTAGCCTACCGACGAGTAAGGCACATTTCCAGCACACAGTCATGTGTTGCATTCTTCCTAAACGGACATTCGACCTGGATAACCGGATGGTCTGCAGGGCTTGTGGCTGTTGGGATAATCTTATTGCATCTTGCTAGTAACTAGGCTTATGATAACCCTAGTTAGTTAAAAGTATCAAGCCGTACTCTTGATTGGCCGTGATTGATTGGATGGAGTTTATTCTAGCTTAGTCTTATCCTGATTCTGTACAAGATTATGACATGACATGATTATTGATGCTTGCCTTAATAATAACGATCAGGGGACCAGTTCTGTTCAGGCGAAGGGTTACAACCCCGGTCCTTATTTGGTTTAAGGGTTGTAACCTGGCTCCCGAAGCAGTTCTGTGTTCTCTCTTCGTTTATTGTCTTAATGCAATCCCATGCCATGTTCGTCATGTTTTACTTTACCTTAATACCATGATTATTTATACTGGCCTTAGTAATAAAGATCAGGGGTCTAGTTCTGTTCAGGCGAAGGGTTACAACCCCGGTCCTTGTTTGGTTTAAGGGTTGTAACCTGGCTTCCGGAGCAGTTCTGTGTCCTCTCTTCGTTTATTGTCTTCACTGTACCAATAGTATTTGAGACGGGTTTCTATTCAGGTGAAGGGCTGCAACCTCGATCCTTGTTTGGTTTAAGGGTTGCAGTCTGGCTACTTAAATGGTTTCCTCGTACTCAATTCATTATTGTTATTCCTATTTCTCTTATAAGATATCTTTAATATTCTATTGTGATATGCTGGTTTTAGTTCCTAAGTGAAGCCTCCTTTGTGGCACTTGCTCTTTCTGGGGTCTGACCCAGCTGGTTTTGTGTGGCCAGATATCGGAGCAGCACCAGAGGATCCACTTGTCTTCCAGCCCGATGGTGACCACCAGGCGTAACCAGGGCAACGAGTGGATTTCTTTTGTCCTCCCACTCTGTTTGTAAAATTATTCTTTTGAGGCGTTTAGCCGATTAGCACATGTTAGCTCGTATTGCACCTTTATTTACTGTCTGCCTATGGGCCGTAACATGATTGATAAATTCTAGGGTTGATCATGTATTGACTAAAACTCTTGCTAGTCCTGACATTTTATACGACTAGCTTCATGATCATCCAATATGTAATGTATGGTACGCCTTACTATTGTATATTGATGCTCTAATATCTTGTGACTGTTACTATTTGCTTGTGATTGAGACAATAGGTTTGTTCTTGACCATAGGAGACTGATGGATTGTAGTTAAACCCTCATATATCTAGACAGCCGTGACCGTATAGTGACGTGGATCCCATTTCATTATACGTAGCTGGCTATGTCTGCCCCCGCTCTCCAGTATTCTGGTTCTGGGGCGTGATATGGTTTTAGTGGTGGCCCATGCAGGTCTTGTAATTCAAGATATGTGAGGGTTTACCGAATAGATATCTCAATCAGTACTCGTCCTTGATCTCTGCTTGTATCTTTCAAATCTCTGAGAATCTTGACCTGATTACATGCTTGTATCGTTGATCTGTCCTGGTCCTTTCTTATTGTTCCCTATGTCGTCTTCTTCAGCGGCATTGTTCCTGGACCTGCCGATCAGCAAGACGGGGCACCTCCCGCGGACCAGCAGCAACCTGGAGATCAAGCCCAGCATTCAGGAGTAGCCTCTAGAGTCATGCCTACCGAAAGAGAACCACCAGTTCAGCCCGTCCAGCCTACAGAGCCTGATGATGGCACTTTGGTGGGTCTCATCAGGTCCCTATTAGCTTCCCAGGATCGTCGCGGAGATGCCTTGCACCAGGCGATGGCAGATGCTTTGACCAGAGGAGGTCATCAGGGTAATAGCACGGCCAACAGCTTCAAGCGCTTGAACCCTCCCTTCTTCGATGGTAGTGAAGATGCGATCGCTGCAGATGCATGGCTTCAGGACACAAAGGTGATTCTAGAAGCAGCCATGACTCCAGAGAACGAGAAGGTGGCCGTAGTGCGCCTGCAGTTACTAGATCTTGTCCGCAGCTGGTGGGCAGCGCAGGCCGATGGATTAGTGGCCCCTATTTTATGGGCAGTATTCAGGAAGAGATTCCAGACCAAGTATTTTGATGCTGTAGCTCGGTGTGATCTACAGACAAGATTCACCAATCTGAAGCAGATGGGCAGGACGGTCGATGGATATGCGGCCGAGTTCTCCAGGCTTAGTCGGTTTGCTCCCACCTTGGTGGCGACCGAGTTTGATAGAGCCCAGAGGTTCCAGCAGGGGCTCCACCTAGAGATTTTATTGGCGGTGGAGCAGTTTGAGCATCAGACTTTTGATGCAGTGTTGAGAGCAGCCCGGAGGCATGAGTATACCTCCCAGAGGATCGTGGATAGGACCGGAGGTCAAAAGCGATCTCACGGCCAGATGAATCAGTCATCAGCACCAGCCCCGGCAGCCAGGGCTTTGACTATTGGAGCTCCGAGGCGGGCGGCCTCAGTGACGTCGGTTCAGCATTCCACCCCAACGCACCCTCAACAGCAGAAACAGAAGCAGTCTTCCGCAGTAGGATGTTCACACTGCGGGAAGCCAGGGCATGTGGTATCAGAGTGTCGCAGAGCACAGGGTTTGTGCTTGGTTTGTGGTGCCCCGGACCACAGGGTTGGGAATTGCCCGAACAGGGGGAGTTCATCCGCTTTCTCTAGTCCTTCAGTTAGAGGACCAGCACCAATCCAGCAGCAGCAGCAGCTGTAGTACCCGTTCCCGAGGCCATTGCCGACGCAGGCCCAGGCATTCCAGCAGCAGAGACCGCAACAGTATGCCCAAGCCCAAGCCCTGATCCAGAGCAGGCAGAGGAATTTTCAGCAGAGGGGACCCGCACCCAGAGGACATGGTCAAGTGCTGGCTTTGACCATGGGAGAAGAAGGAATAGCACCAGGTGAGATGGTGGCAGGTACTATTCTCGTCAACACCTTTCCAGCTTCAGTATTATTTGATTCTGGTGCCTCGCATTCATTTATGTCTGCACGATTCGCGACACGGGTAGGACTGGAGCCCGAGTCATTATCAGTAAGGCTCAATATACTTACTGGTAACGGACTTGTGGGAGTAGATAGGGTATTTTCCTTGTGTCGGATCGTAGTTAGCGGTAGAGAATTCCCCGCTAGATTGATAGAGTTCCCGATGGCCGATTATGATGTGGTCTTAGGGATGGATTGGTTGAGGGACCAGTATGCTAGGATAGACTGCCACATTGGCAGGGTTGTTTTTAGCATTCCAGGCGAGCCGGAGTTTTCTTTCTCCCGAGGCGAAGTTGAACCTTCTCCTTCAGTGTTGCGGATGGCAGTAGCAGCAGTGCAGTTACCTCGGATAGTCGAAGAGTTTCCAGATGTTTTCCCAGAAGAGCTTCCAGGGATGCCGCCAGAGCGAGAGATCGAGTTTACCATCGACTTGATTTCCGGGACAGCCCCAGTGTCAGAGAGAGTCTACAGGATGGCGCCGTCAGAGCTAGAGATATTGTACAAGATGATTAAAGAACTCAGAACCAAGGATCATTCGTGCTAGTGGATCGCCTTGGGGAGCCCCGATGCTTCTTGTGAAAAAGAAGGATGGTACGTCCAGATTATGTGTAGATTATCGTAACTTGAACTCAGTGACAATCTGTTGGCCCATTGGTCATATGGTCAACCTGATTTTAATAATTGATCAAAACTCTATCTGGATATACGAAGCTTGTTGGGACATCTCAGCTTCTTGGACATAAGCAAGATTGGATATTCACTCCGTTCAAGACTGAAGATCTATTTGCCTACTTGAGTCTGTACTTCCTATGCAATGTAATTTTTCACTTTATTTGAGTCTAGGAATACGTTGTACACCGAGTCGTACTGGCAAATAGGCTATCCCCAAAATAGTTCAAAATGTTTTTAAAATGACCTATCAAAATGTTTACAAAAAGGTTTTCAAAACGGTTTTCAAAAATCACCAAAAATCTATTTTAAAACCCTAACCTAACCCTGACAGAACTCGGCCAGAGTTCGGCCAGAGTTCGGTTGGTGGCCGTTTGATTTTTGAATTCTCTGGAACTTGGTCCTCCTGCAGTTACGGATTTGACCGAGATTTGCTCATCGAGTTCTGCCCGAATTCTGACAGAGTTCTCCCTTTGGAATTCCTATAAATAGAGATGGATTTTGATCATTTTAATTCACTCATTCACTTTCAATCTTCTCTCTATCTAAAAAGCTTTCTGCCTTCCAAAGAGTTTTCTAGAGCTTTCATTTTCAGATCCCAAGCCAGTTACAATCCTCTAGTCGATTTGCCAGTGCGGTACGGTCTAGAAGTTTTTGAGAGATTGTAATCAGAAGGCTTGATTGAAGAATACCTCTTCACATTTGAAGTTGGACGAGTTCTTCGTATCAAAGCTCGCGTTGTAGAAGTTGCAAGGACTTCGTAAGAAAACTTGCGGTTTTTCCTATAGTGGATTCAACTGGTAGCAAGAGTTCTACCGACTGGATTAGTCCTCAACAGAGGGATACCAGTATACATCACTGTCTTTGCGTTTGCTTTCTGAACTCTGCCTTTACATTATTTCAACTGTGATTATATACTGTGATTGTGTTGCTAACATTTTTTAATTAGCATTATTCCGCTGCCAACTCTATTCACCCCCACTCTAGAGTATTACGCTTTACTATATCGTTCCTACAATTGGTATCAAAGCGGGTGTTACAGGTAAAGCGAGGTAACAGTGCTATTATTTTTTCATTATTTATTAGATCACAGCACATCACATGGCTACTATGAAATTCACAAGTGAAGGTCAGGCCACAAACAGACCCCCACTGTTTGATGGTACTAACTACACTTATTAGAAAACATGGATGAGTTTCTTCTTGAAATCTCTTGATTTTGACTTATGGGCTATTGTTCTTGATGGCTATCAGAAGCCACCTCGTATAAATGTCGAGGGAGTTTTGGTTGAAAAACCCCAAAGCAGCTATACAGAGGAAGAAAAGAAAAAGGCCAGTCTTGACGCACGTGCCATTAATGCTCTTTTTGTGCCTTAGACAGAACAGAATTTAACAGGGTATCTACATGCACAACTGCAAATGGTGTGTGGAAGCTTCTCGAAGTTACACATGAAGGCACGACTCAAGCAAGGAGTCAAAAGTCAGCAGACTTACTCAAGAGTACGAGGCGTTCAAAATAAAGCCAAATGAAACAGTCACACAAATGTTCGAGAGGTTCTTGGATATTGTAAACCCTTTGTCCTCCTTAGGCAAAGATTACAGTAACCACGAAAAGATTCGCAAACTCCTGCGAGCTCTCACCAAGAACTGGATTCCAAAGGCTACAGCTATCGTTGAAGGAAACGACCTCACCACAATGTCACTTGAAGTACTCATGGGTAAACTACTCACTCATGAACTGGAGCTACAAGATTTTGAAGAGCCTGCTCCAAAGGAGAAGACTATCGCCCTTAAGGCTCAGCACAGAAAAGCTGCTAAAGATGACTCAGACAGCAGTGGATCTGACGCTGAAGATCAAGCTCTCCTAGCAAGGAAGTTCAAAAGATTCATGAGACATGAGAAGAGAGTCAAAGAGAACAACAGCAACAACTGGTATCAAGAAGATGCTGTCTGCTATGGCTGTAAGAAGAAGGGACATATGAAGAAGGACTGTCCCATCAACTCATCATCGAGCAAGAAGAACAACAGGTATGAAAAAGGTAACCTGAAAAGATCAACGTCTCGGAAATATGCCAACACCAGCATATGGCATGAGAGTGAAGCTAGCGACTCAGAAGATGAACATTCAGAGGACGCTGCAAACATCTGCTTCATGGCAATCGATCAGGTACCTACTGAACCTGTAGAAACATATGATGACTTCACCTTTGAGCAATTAGGAGATGCCTTCAGTGACCTGATGCTTGACTACAGGAAACTGCGTAGTAAATATCAGACCGCTAAGAAGGTACTCAAAGAGTACAAAGGAGAAATAGGAAGACTTATCGACCTACTAGCTGAGGTTAGAGCTAATGTTAGTGAGTCTGGTGAGCTTTCCTCTATAAAGCTCTTATTACACGAGACTAAACAGTCATCCGAAGAGAAAGACAAGATTATAGACCAATTGAGAGAAGATCTTTCTAGAGAAAAGAAAAGTCTTCAATCTGCACAAATCAGAATGGAATCACTCACTTCTGATTATACTAAGTTATATGACACTTCCAAAAGGTTGGAAATTAGGTTAGGAAAACAGCCTGAGCCTGCTGCTTCCTATCCTAACACGTGTCACTTACCGAGAATTCAGAACATTTCCAAGCCAAACACTGTCAGACCAAACCATATAAAACCTTTACCCCAAAAGGTTAAGCCCAAACATGATCATAGGTATGCATTCTTCTATACTAGAAAACCCAAACCTACCAACCATGCACACCACTCAGCTTTCAACACTCGATATGCACAATGTCATTATTGTGGCCTCATTGGTCATATATCATCTGCATGTAGAATGAGAAAGCTTGTAGATTTAAATGTTTATGCTTGGATACCTAAAGCTAACAATTCAGGACCCTACAAGAAATGGATACCAAAGGTTTCATCTGCAAACTGTTTTGTAGGTGGAACACCCTTCACATGCTAGAAGCAAATGGATCCTCGACAGCGGTTGCTCACGGCATATGACCGGTGACGCTACCCTATTTGCAACACTGTCGAAGAAGAAGAAGGAAGGTTATATTTCCTTCGGTAATAATTTGAAAGGGTATATTATTAGTATCGGTGATGTTGGTAAGTCTCCCTATCCCGTGATTAAAGATGTCTGTCTGGTTACCGAGTTGAAACATAATCTGCTCAGCATAAGTCATCTAGCTGATCATGGTTATGGTATCAACTTTGGCAAAGACAAATGTACTATAGTTGATAGCTCAACTGGTAGTACTATCTTTGAAGGAATCAGGGAAGACAATATATATGTTTTCTATCTGCTGGAAGAAGCTAACATTTCAGGTAGATGCTTAATGGCCAAAAGTGATGAGAGTCATCTATGGCACATGAGACTCGGTCATGCAAACATGGATACAATTTCAAGATTATCCACAAAGAAGTTAGTACGTGGTTTACCAGACATAACATTCAAGAAGGATTCGGTATGCAGCCAATGTGAAAAGAACAAGGCTACCAGATCCACATTCAAGTCTGTAAACGCAGTATGTACTATTAGACCTCTACAATTGCTACACATGGATTTATTCGGTCCTAGCAGAGTTGCTAGCCTCGGAGGTAAATTATATGTATTTGTTATTGTAGATGATTTTTCTAGATACACGTGGGTATATTTCTTGACACGCAAGAATGACGCATTATCCGAATTTGTCGCCTTTTGCAAGAAAGTACAAAATGAAAAAGGTTACATGATCACTCGAATTAGAAGCGATCATGGAGGCGAATTCGAGAATGCTGATTTCGAGCAATTTTGTGACACACACGGTTTCATACATGAGTTCTCCTGCCCTAGAACTCCACAACAAAATGGAGTTGTGGAACGTAAGAACAGAACTCTAACCGAAATGGCCAGAGTGATGTAAATCAATTTAGCCTACCCAAATACTTCTGGGCTGAAGCTGTCAATACAGCTTGCTTTGTGCTCAATAGATTTCTAATTCGACCCAAATCGAAGAAGACTCCATTTGAGTTATGGTTTGATAGAATTCCTTCAGTTTCATACTTTAAGATATTTGGCTGTAAGTGCTTTATTCTTAATACTAAAGACAACTTGGGAAAGTTTGACGAAAAGGCCGATAAAGGTATATTTCTAGGTTATACGGCCAAGAGCAAAGGGTACAGAGTCTTCAACAAACGTACCATGATCATCGAAGAATCAATCAACGTCACTTTTGATGAAATGAACCAAATGACTCACGATGATAGTGATGAAGATCTGCCTACATCAAGTTCAACATCAGCTGAACCTGAACCAAGCTCTGCACTAGCTGAACCCCATAGAGGAGATCCAGGAACCAGCTACCTACAGAGTCTACCGAAGAGGTTAAAATTTACAGCTGATCATCCACAAGATTTGGTAATTGGTGACATTACCAAAGGAGTAAGTACTCGATCATCCAGTAGAGATATTGTTTCTAGTATTGCATTTATTTCACAGCTAGAACCTAAATCTATTGATGAAGCATGTAGTGATAGTTTCTGGATAGATGCCATGCAAGAGGAATTGAACCAATTCGAACGGAATCAAGTTTGGAAACTTGTTCCCAAGCCTATTGATCATCCGGTCATTGGCACCCGTTGGGTATTCCGAAACAAACTAAATGAGGATGGTTTAGTAACAAGGCTCGACTCGTAGCTCAAGGATACAATCAAGAAGAGGGTATCGACTACGATGAGACTTATGCCCCAATTGCGAAATTAGAATCCATTCGAATGTTATGTGCATTTACATGTTTTCATGATTTCAAACTTTTTCAAATGGATGTAAAAAGTGCTTTTCTAAATGGCTTTATAAAAGAAGAAGTTTTTGTAGCACAACCTCCGGGTTTCACGGATTTCAAAAATCCTGACCATGTTTTCAAGTTGAAGAAAGCCTTATATGGTTTGAAACAAGCCCCTCGTGCTTGGTATGACCGTCTAAGCTCTTTTCTACTTGACAACGGTTTTTCAAAAGGAAAGGTTGACACTACACTATTTATTAAATCTTTTAATGGCAAGCTACTTTTATCAAATCTATGTTGATGATATCATATTTGGATCCACTGATGAATCTCTTTGTCAAGAATTTTCTAAGTGTATGCAGAATGAGTTTGAGATGAGCATGATGGGAGAGCTGAAGTTCTTTCTCGGATTGCAAATCAAACAAACCGACAATGGGACGTTCATTAATCAAGCCAAGTACACAAAAGATTTGCTAAAGAAGTTCGATCTGGACAATGTCAAACCTATTGGCACTCCGATGGCAACTTCAACAAAGCTTGATTCTGACGAACAAGGCAAGCCAGTCGACACACGTAAGTATCGAGATATGATTGGTAGTTTACTTTACTTAACTGCTAGTCGTCCAGATATAATGTTTAGTGTTTGCCTGTGTGCACGTTTTCAAGCTAACCCAAAGGAATCACATCTGACCGCAGTTAAGCGTATCTTCCGATACCTTAAGGGCACTTCTTCTGTCGGCTTGTGGTATCCCAAAACTAAATCCTTTGACCTTATTGGTTATTCGGATGCAGATTTTGTTGGATGCAAGGTTGATAGAAAAAGTACTAGCGGTACATGTCATTTCTTAGGCAAGGCTCTAGTCTCTTGGTTTAGTAAAAAGCAAAATTTTGTAGTCTTATCAACAACAGAGGCTGAGTATATCGCCACAGGACGTTGTTGCGCTCAGAATTTTTGGATGAAACAAACCCTAGAAGACTTTGATTTATTTTTCACACATATTCCCATTTTCTGTGATAACACGAGCACCATTAATTTGACTAAGAATCCTGTATGTCATTCTCGTACTAAACATATTGAGATTAGACATCATTTTCTTAGAGATCATCATCAAAATGGAGATATAAACCTTGTGTACATAGATACTGAAATTCAATTAGCTGACATCTTCACTAAACCTCTAGCGGAAGATCGTTTCAATTATTTACGTCGAGAATTAGGAATTTTGGACGTCAGTAATATAAATTAATTTTATTTTTATGATTATATATCATTATGCAAAACTGTATTAGAGACAAGCTAATAAAGAGTCTGTCTGTCACCACAACTACGGTTGAAGCGAAGCGGTATTTAAGAGTTCCCCGGTGAACCTCCGCCAGCTGGGACAGTACTCCTACAACTAATCTGAGACAGTCACTGTGTAATGACATTTAATTCATAAAATATTATTAATTATGTTAGTTGAAGACTAAAATAACTAATCTTTGAATTAAATATTTGAAACGAGTCAATGAAAAAGAAGTGGCAAAAATCAACTTTGAAGAACCCTAGGCGAATTCGGCCAGAGCTCTGACCGAATTCGGCCCGAGTTCGGTTGAAGGTATCTGTGTATATATCCAGAACCCGAGAGCTTCTTCTCTTTCATTGCTTCCAAACCAATTGATGACGAGGATAGTGATGAGGAGATGTGATTTGATTATTAGTGATATTCTTTTGTATACTTGGAAATGCTCCGACATTCCAAGTTTTTATTATTTACTTTTTATCAGTACTTTGTAGTTTGCTATCAGTACTTTTTATCTTCATGGACATGTTTATGATGTTTCATTTATGACATCTCAGTTTATTTCAGCATTTTGTTTAAGCACTATCTCTTTATACTGCTTCTCCATTTTAAACTGCCTGTGAAATAGCATGCCTGAGATTTCTTTTATGTTTTTGAAGCAATACATGCCTGTGATGATAATTTGTAGAAACATTACATGCCTGTGATGCTATATCTCTAATTCTTATACTATATTTCTTTTATTTGTTTTTTTGCTATTTGTTACTTATGCATTGATTGCGGGGGAGTCTTCTGCATTTAATGCGGGGGAGCCTTCTCTTGTGCAATTATTTTGCTAAGTGACAAAGGGAGAGAAAATTAAAGATCTAACATTTTTTTTGAGTTAAATACAGGACATGAACAATTTCACGTTTTGATTCTTTTTGAACAAGCTTAATGTTATATCATTCATAGTTTGTCAATTATCAAAATGGGAGAGATTATTGGCCCATTGGTCATATGGTCAACCTGATTTTAATAATTGATCAAAACTCTGTCTGGATATACGAAGCTTGTTGGGACATCTCAGCTTCTTGGACATAAGCAAGATTGGATATTCACTCCGTTCAAGACTGAAGATCTATTTGCCTACTTGAGTCTGTACTTCCTATGCAATGTAATTTTTCACTTTATTTGAGTCTAGGAATACGTTGTACACCGAGTCGTACTGGCAAATAGGCTATCCCCAAAATAGTTCAAAATGTTTTTAAAATGACCTATCAAAATGTTTACAAAAAGGTTTTCAAAAAGGTTTTCAAAAATCACCAAAAATCTATTTTAAAACCCTAACCTAACCCTGACAGAACTCGGCCAGAGTTTGGCCAGAGTTCGGCCAGAGTTCGGTTGGTGGCCGTTTGATTTTTGAATTCTCTGGAACTTGGTCCTCCTGTAGTTGCGGATTTGACCGAGATTTGCTCATCGAGTTCTGCCCGAATTCTGCCCGAATTCTGACAGAGTTCTCCCTTTGGAATTCCTATAAATAGAGATGGATTTCGATCATTTCAATTCACTCATTCACTTTCAATCTTCTCTCTATCTAAAAAGCTTTCTACCTTCCAAAGAGTTTTCTAGAGCTTTCATTTTCAGATCCCAAGCCAGTTACAAATCCTCTAGTCGATTTGCCAGTGCGGTACGGTCTAGAAGTTTCTGAAAGATTGTAATCAGAAGGCTTGATTGAAGAATACCTCTTCATATTTGAAGTTGGACGAGTTCTTCGTATCAAAGCTCGCGTTGTAGAAGTTGCAAGGACTTCGTAAGAAAACTTGCGGTTTTTCCTATAGTGGATTCAACTGGTAGCAAGAGTTCTACCGACTGGATTAGTCCTCAACAGAGGGATACCAGTATACATCGTTGTCTTTGCGTTTGCTTTCTGAACTCTGCCTTTACATTATTTTAACTGTGATTATATACTGTGATTGTGTTGCTAACATTTTTTAATTAGCATTATTCTGCTGCCAACTCTATTCACCCCCCCTCTAGAGTATTACGCTTTACTATATCGTTCCTACACAATCAAGAACAGATACCCTCTTCCGAGGATAGATGACTTGTTTGATCAACTCAAAGGGGCAGCCGTGTTCTCGAAGATTGACTTGCAGTCAGGATACCACCAGATCAGAGTCAGAGAGCAGGACATCCCGAAGACAGCTTTCAGATCTAGGTATGGGCATTGGGAGTTCCTTGTGATGCCATTTGGAGCAACCAATGCGTCGGCAGTATTCATGGACCTCATGAATCGTATCTTTATGCCTTATTTGGATCAGTTTGTGATTGTGTTCCTAGACGACATCCTGGTCTACAGTAAGAGTGAGGCGGAGCATGAGCATTATCTCAGAATTGTCCTCCAGATTCTCAGAGAGCACCAGTTGTATGCCAAGTTTAGTAAATGTGAGTTCTGGCTCGATCGTATTTCGTACTTGGGACATATCATCACCCGAGGAGGAGTTGAAGTGGATCCCCAGAAGATCGTGGCCATTGAGTCGTGGCCGGTACCTAGCACAGTGGCAGAAATTTGCAATTTTCTTGGCTTGGCCGGCTACTACCGACGATTTATTTCAGACTTTGCTCGAATTTCCGTGCCATTGACCCAATTGACCCGCAAGGATGTACAGTTTGCTTGGACAGCAGAGTGCCAGGATTCTTTTGAGAAGTTGAAGCGAGGCTTGATGACGGCTCCTATTCTCACGCTTCCAGATGGGACCGGAGGGTTCTCAGTATATTGTGATGCTTCGGGCAGGGGTTTAGGATGTGTTCTGATGCAGCATGGGAAGGTAATAGCTTATGCGTCACGATAACTTCGTGATCATGAGAGGAATTACCCAACCCATGACTTGGAGCTGGCAGCGGTAGTGTTTGCACTTAAGCTTTGGAGGCACTACTTGTATGGAGATAGGGTAGAGATTTTTACCGACCACAAGAGCCTGAAGTATGTTTTCACCCAGAAGGATCTCAACATGCGTCAGAGGAGATGGCTAGAGCTGCTTGTGGATTATGATGTCAACCTGCAGTATCACCCAGGGAAGGCCAACGTTGTTGCAGATTCATTGAGTAGGAGAGCCGGAGTTTATTTCCTAACAGCGCAACCAGAACTGTTAGCCGATCTTCAGAAGATGGGTATAGAAGTTGTCCTCCCTTCCAGTGTGGCATTGATGGCCAGCATACAAGTTCAGTCCACTATAGTCGAGAGGATCCGGATGGCACAGTCAGCAGATTCTAAGCTTCAGCGACTCAGAGCAGAGTGTGAGACAAGACGAAGACCAGAGTTATATATCCATAAAGATGGTACACTTCGACATGGTAAGCGTCTTTGTGTATCCAGTAGAGATATCAGACAGGAGATCATGGCAGAGTCCCACAGTTCACAGTATTCTATTCAACCCGGTAGCACGAAGATGTACCGTGATATTCGTCGGCACTTTTGGTGGAATGGCATGAAGAGGGAGATAGCCCGGTTTGTCTCTCGTTGTTTAGTCTGCCAACAAGTTAAGGCTGAACATCAGAGACCAGCTGGACTACTTCAACCATTGCCGATTCCCGAGTGGAAATGGGAGCATATAACCATAGATTTTGTGACTGGATTGCCTAGATCCCCGGCTGGCAGAGACGCTATTTGGGTTGTCATAGACAGGCTCACGAAGGTGGCTCACTTTCTCCCGTTCAGAGTTGGTCAGTCGACGGCTCAGCTAGCGGAGATGTATCTCCGACAGATTGTCAGATTGCACGGTGTACCAGTCAGTATCACTTCAGACAGAGATTCAAGATTTACATCGCACTTTTGGCGTAGCTTGCAAGAAAGTTTGGGAACTCACCTCCAGTTCAGTTCAGCTTATCACCCGCAGACAGATGGCCAGTCGGAGCGTACGATCCAGACTCTTGAAGATATGTTGCAGCCATGTACACTCGACTTCGGTGGTTCGTGGGAAGATCATGTGCACCTGGTGGAGTTCTCGTACAACAACAGTTTCCAGGCCAGTATCCAGATGTCACCGTTCGAGGCACTGTGTGGTAGGAAGTGTCGATCCCCGTTAGCCTGGGATGATGTTGGAGAGAGGCAGATGCTTGGTCCGGAAATGATTGCTCAGACCGTTGAGGTGGTCAGAAGAGTCAGAGATCATCTTCGAGTTGCCCAAGATCGCCAGCGTTATTGGGCTGATTCTCATCGGCGCCCTCTTGAGTTTTCTGTCGACGACCATGTATTCCTGAGGATTTCACCTAACCGCGGCGTCATTCGTTTCGGCGTACGAGGAAAGCTTAGTCCTAGGTATATAGGGCCGTTCGATATTCTGGAGCGAGTAGGTGATGTGTCCTATCGTCTCGCTCTTCCGTCGTCGCTACGTGAGGTGCATGACGTGTTCCATGTATCCCAACTACGACGGTATATCCCGGACCCGAGCCACGTCCTGGATCATTCGGAATTGGTTGTTGGTACCAACCTTTCGTATGAGGAGAGGCCCGTGTCTATATTGGACCGGAGAGAGAAGATACTCAAGAACAAGACTATTAGTTTAGTCCGTGTTGCTTGGGGTCATCACTCTTTGGGTGAGTCGACGTGGGAGCGTGAGGATGATATCCGATCGCGATATTCCGACCTGTTTGACTCGTAAGGTATAATGTCTTCCTTATGCCTTATGCTTTCAATTCCTTGCTTGAATAAATGACTGCATGATAGACTGCTTGTTATAGCTTATGATTAGTATAGCTTGTCCTTGCAATTCTAGCCTCTTGATTAAATTTCGAGGACAAAATTCTTTTAAGGTGGGTAGAGTTGTAATGCCTATAGTTCGTATTACGTATCTTGGTATACGTGTACGTATTCTTGACTCGTATTGCGTATTTTCCTGCATGGTTATTTTGGCATGTCATTGGATATGGCTTAGCTTGGTTCGGCTTAGCTTGGTTTGGTTTGCTTGTGGGTTCATCATGAACCAAAAGAAAACCCCACCTACCACCACCACCCTCATTTATATTTTCCACCTAACTCTCTCTCTCTTCATTTATTCTTCTCCTTCACTTCTTCTTCTCCACCATTTACTCTTCCACCTACCAGGAAAGAGAGCTAGGCAAGTACAAACTTGCTTCATGATGGATCTTAAGTTTTATTGTTCCATTCTCTTCCTTACTTGATTTTAAGACTCTTTAGAACTTGGCCTTTTTCATTTTGATGGATAATTTCTTGTAGATCTAAGTTTATAACTTTTTGGTTTTCTTGGTTTTGATCTCTAAAACTTGGTTATTTTGAAAACTAATGGTTCTATGTTGTAGAGAATTCAATTTCATGCAGTTTTGGCTTTTGTTTCGCTTGATTTTGACTTCGGATGAGGAAGTTATGGCCAAAACAATTTTGGTCAAACTTCTATGTTCATCTGCAGTTGGCCGCATATGATGTCGCTGCTGAGCCGCATGAGGCGCATGTCGCAGTTGGCCGCATATGATGTCGATGTTGAGCCGCATGAGCCGCATGTCGCAGTTGGCCGCATAAGATGTCGCAGTTGAGCCGCATAGGCCGCATGTCGCAGTTGGCCGCATATGATGTCGCTGTTGAGCCGCATGAGCCGCATGTCGCAGTTGGCCGCATAAGATATCGCTGTTGAGCCGCATGAGCCGCATGTCGCAGTTGGCCGCATAAGATGTCGTAGTTGAGCCGCATAGGCCGCATGTCGCAGTTGGCCGCATATGATGTCGCTGTTGAGCCGCATGAGCCGCATGTCGCAGTTGGCCGCATAAGATGTCGCAGTTGAGCCGCATAGGCCGCATGTCGCAGTTGGCTGCATATGGTGTCGCAGAATAGGCCGCATAATGCATATTTTGACTATTTCTAACTGTTATATGTCCTAATTGACCGAATTGTGGCTCGAATTTCTCCCAACTCCTAACGTGGAAGTTGTAGATCTTTTCCTTGGCATCAAGAATATGTCACTAGTTATTTTATGCAAGTTTCTCTCATTCATAATATTATAAGAATAGAACACGATAGTGGCCCGCTGTGGCGCACTCTTGACAAGTAAACTGACATGATATATCTCGGCATGCTGTTACGACGGCTAGCCTGACATGACAAGTATGAAGGACTTGGACACCGTGGGCGATTGTGTTTGTACAAATAAACTAGTACTGTCTTGCATCATGTCTAGGATGGGGACCCCTGAGTACCACGGTCAGGGGTACCTACTGAAATTGACTAAGGCTAATTAACTAGAATGATTCAGTAGTCATGAAAAGATTCCCAGCTACAGGCAATCCCGTTATCTGTGCGCATTCAGTGGACTTGTAGCCTACCGACGAGTAGGGCACATTTCCAGCACACAGTCATGTGTTGCATTCTTCCTAAACGGACATTCGACCTGGATAACCGGATGGTCTGCAGGGCTTGTGGCTGTTGGGATAATCTCATTGCATCTTGCTAGTAACTAGGCTTATGATAACCCTAGTTAGTTAAAAGTATCAAGCCGTACTCTTGATTGGCCGTGATTGATTGGATGGAGTTTATTCCAGCTTAGTCTTATCCTGATTCTGTGCAAGATTGTGACATGACATGATTATTGATGCTTGTCTTAACAATAACGATCAGGGGACCAGTTCTGTTCAGGCGAAGGGTTACAACCCCGGTCCTTATTTGGTTTAAGGGTTGTAACCTGGCTCCCGGAGCAGTTCTGTGTTCTCTCTTCGTTTATTGTCTTAATGCAACCCCATGCCATGTTCGTCATGTTTTACTTTACCTTAATACCATGATTATTTATACTGGCCTTAGTAATAAAGATCAGGGGTCCAGTTCTGTTCAGGCGAAGGGTTACAACCCCGGTCCTTGTTTGGTTTAAGGGTTGTAACCTGGCTCCCGGAGCAGTTCTGTGTCCTCTCTTCGTTTATTGTCTTCACTGTACCAATAGTATTTGAGACGGGTTTCTATTCAGGTGAAGGGCTGCAACCTCGGTCCTTGTTTGGTTTAAGGGTTGCAGTCTGGCTACTTAAATGGTTTCCTCGTACTCAATTCATTATTGTTATTCCTATTTCTCTTATAAGATATCTTTAATATTCTATTGTGATATGCTGGTTTTAGTTCCTAAGTGAAGCCTCCTTTGTGGCATTTGCTCTTTCTGGGGTCTGACCTAGCTGGTTTTGTGTGGCCAGATATCGGAGCAGCACCAGAGGATCCACCTGTCTTCCAGCCCGATGGTGACCACCAGGCGTAACCAGGGCAACGAGTGGGTTTCTTTTGTCCTCCCACTCTGTTTGTAAAATTATTCTTTTGAGGCGTTTAGCCGGCGAGCACGTGTTAGCTCGTATTGCACCTTTATTTACTGTCTGCCTACGGGACGTAACATGATTGACAAATCCTAGGGTTGATCATGTATTGACTAAAACTCTTGCTAGTCCTGACATTTTATACGACTAGCTTCATGATCATCCAATATGTAATGTATGGATATTGTATATTGATGCTCTAATATCTTGTGACTGTTACTACTTGCTTGTGATTGAGACAATAGGTTTGTTCTTGACCATAGGAGACTGATGGATTGTAGTTAAACCCTCATATATCTAGACAGCCGCGTGGATCCTATTTTATTATACATAGCTGGCTATGTCTGCCCCCGCTCTCCAGTATTCTGGTTCTGGGGCGTGACAAGGATCCGGACTCGATTGAGGAGGTGGGGTGTGATCGGGTGATGACAACCCATTGCCGGCATGATTGGTCTTGTCTGTGGCCATACTCTGGAAGGTTTAAGATTGCAAAACATAAGCAAGGTAGCCTACCAGTCTATAACAAACAAAAATATTTATTTATAAATATATCGGTCCTATGTTGTGACAAATTAATGTTCTAGTGTTCTAAATATTTCTAGATATGTTTACCTAAGTTGTTGATCAGACCTGCATGGGCCACCACTAAAAACATGTCACGATCCGGTCCCAAATTGTTGGGTCAAATCGGATCATGCCCAACCTGCACCATTGTGAGACGGCGACAGTAAGCTGTATCCAAATACAGGTAATCACAACAACACAATATATTTGTCACAACTTCTAAATTACGAATATTAAGAATAAAACTTTAATTTGTTCAATACAGAAAGATATAACTGATACTGAAATAATAGTTCAACTCCATCACAAAGAAACTATAAACTATCTAGATAGTCGACTCATCAGCCTCATGATCAACATCTTCCAAGTGGAAATCTGGAAGCACTGCAGGGTAAAGCACCAGATCATAATAGCTATTATATAATAGCTCAGCTTCATCAATGTTACCTATTGGGGGTGGAGAATCCAGTCAGGAAAGGAGCAAAGTACAATTATGAAAATCTAACAATTCAACTAATAATTAGAAATTTACAATTTAAACAGTTTGAAATACTTGAACAATATTTTCCAGCAATTTTTCACAATTGAAAACAATGTGATTTGAGTATGTAATGCTTATGACCGGCTTGGTTTGTACAATAGTATCCTAATAATGCGATACGGCTTATTCCCGTGTGTAAGAGGGGTAAGCTCGCACAATCAATATGCAATATGAGGGTTATTGGTCATAATACACTACACTACTCCCCCAATCCCATAATCAATAACAATCAATACTCTAGGAGAGAGTTTCGTGTAGCAATGTGGTTTAATCTTGCAATATTACAATTAATAATTAAATTAAAAAATAAACATAACCGTACTTGCCTTTTTTTATGACTGGATTTGAAGAGTCGGTTCCGGAAAAGAAAATCAGACTCGTCCTCGAAATCCTACATTGAGAATCCCGACTTAGCATAAATGGGGAAACCATATCTAGGTGTGCTAGTTACAATCTCTAAAATTTGATCCTAGTCAAATTTTATGTTGTTATAAACAAAACACGTTTATCGATGCGATTCAAAGTTATTAATTTAACGAGGTAAAAGTCCAGTTAACATTTTTATTGAAAAACTTCGCATTTTTCAATTATTTGGCAAAACTTTGTATTTTGTAATATATATATATATATATATATATATATATATATATATATATATATATATATATATATATATATATATATATATATTAGTTATTTTTCTTTTAATGAAAAAACATAAAATTGTCTAAGTTACGAACTTGAAATCTTATTATTTTATTTAATGTGAGAAAACTCTTATTAATTTTCTATAAAAGATAAATATTCAGTTCACTATTTATGCGTTTACCTACAAAACAACAATCCAGAAAAGAAAAGGAAAAACTAAACTACTTATTACAGGTCCACAGGAAAATAGAAAAGAAAACTTGGACTTATGTCCTTATAATTTTTTTTACATAAATTAATTTAATTTAAAGGCGAGCTCTAAATACCGCGAACGGTCCAACAGTAGGTCGAAGCCCTACACCAAAATACTAACAGCAGTAACCCATTCTAAAAATAATAATAAATTAAAGATAATTATAAAATGCGTCTCAGACTTGGTCATTCAAGAACTCATGTTTTAACTAATGCCTCAACGTCCGGGTTGGCCGGTTTCGTTTGTATTTAATTAGGGTCCATGGACCAATATGGTCGTCGCCCGAAAAGATACAAAATCTATTTTAAAACCAACACTCCAAGATGTAATTTGTTTTGCAAAGATCGGATTTTGAAAATAGTTTTAAAATATATATTTTCAAAAATTTGGGCAGCACTTCCTCTATAATTGGGACAACCCAATCCTGGGAAAATGCCAACACCCACAATATTTCAAACCACATAACATTTCCAACCAGAAATTCCAATTTATCCAACCCAAGAGTAGTTTTATATTCCAAAAAATCATAATCACAGGAAAAACTTCCCGAAATATAGAATTCGAAAAACCGAAAAAAAACACAGAACCAATCTAAGGAGAATGGTCACAGAACCATTTTCCGAATTTATCTCGGAAATTCTGAGAAACCACAGAACCATAAAACAACAACATCCAAGCTACAAAAATCATTCCGAAACTAAGTTCGAAAAATCCGAAACCAACATCGTAATTATCAATGTTGAATCCCATGACGGGATCGGGGACCGCGTCATCATCGACACTAAGAGAGAGACACGAAGATACGAAAATATACCTCGGGTGCTCGGCTAAAGCTCTCAGATGAAAATAGGAGAAAACGGAAAACCCGCGAATCTCGGAAAAATCCAAAACACGCGGAGAGCGGAAAGTGCCACGGAAAGCACGGATCTGGACAGCAAACCAGGGCACGGGGACAGCAACGCACATAGGGAGGTGCGCACGGGGCAGCGCGCACAGGCGCCGGCGAGGCTCGGGCGGCCGCGCGGGATCGGGGTCGACGGCGGGAGCCGCTCGGTCGGCCGAGAGGGGCGCTGGCCGGGGTGCTGCGGGGCCTGGAAGCGGGCGGAGGGCGCTGGGTCGGGATCGGCGCCGGAGTCAGGGGTGGTCGGCCGGAGAGTCGCCGGAAGGGCGCGGCTAGGTCGGCTAGGGCTTGTGAAATTTGAAAAAATGGGTTTTTGAGGAGTTGTTGGAGATTGGAGAAGAAGATGGGGTTATATAGAGGTGAGCACCTGGAGTTACGGGAGGGGAAAGGTCGCTAGACGTTTCGGAAAAGAATGGTGACGGTCGGATGTTTGGGAGCCGGGTGGGGTCGGCTGCGACCGTTTGAGTGCGGAAAGGAAAGGTCTTCCTTTCCTGGCTAATGAGAGAGAGAGAGAGAGAGAGTAAGTTAATGAGTGATTTAATAAGAATTTTAAAGGAAAAGATTTGCTTTTTCTTTAATAAGAAAAAAATAATATTTATATATGTGGTTTCGGGACGGGTCAGGACGGGTTAGACCCAACATTCAAATTCCAGGATTAATAATTTTTCTAAAAATATAGTTTTCCATAAAATGATAATAATTAATTTAGCAACAAATTATACAATTAAATAAAAATAAAATTTTACGATTTTAACCAAACACTAAAATTCCAGAAATAATAATTTTAATCTAATTATAATAAATAAAAATAATACTAAATTAGTTAATTAAAAATTACGGATTTCACAAGGAGAGACGTCGTGTTTGTAGAAGGTGACAAGGACTTTGTAGACGTGTGTAAAAGTTACTTTTAACTTATTTATTTTATTTATCAATTGCATCTATTTTTGAGATAACATGCATTTCGGGGAATAACAATGGTACATGTATACATTATCTATAAACAAAACAAAGAGATATATATTAAGTGACGAAAGATGAGAGGATAAAGAAAAAAATTGTCACAATTTAAACTAAATTATATTTCAGGTGTATGTCATCTAAGAAACATTACATCAAGTCAAAATTTAAAGATATAAAGTACCGAAATCACGAAGTTTCTAGTTATAAATAAATAAGAAGTTGATTCTAGAAAGTTTTAAAATTATATCATAAATATTTCTTAAAAAAAATTAATTTGGATTACTTTTCCCCTGAAAATAGAACAATGGTTGCCGAATCTAATAGAACTAGTCTACATGTACGTGCTTTGCACGTATTTTAATTAAAATATTATTAGATCAGTTGTCGTCTTTCCGTCTTTTTCAGGTGACTATTCATGTGTTTGTGCTTTCTTTTTACAATGCCAAGGGATTCGAAGTACTAATTTTATTTTTTATTTTTTTAATTTTCTATTGAGAATAATAAACTTTGGAAAATGCAGGAAAGCCAAATTTATTACCATTGGAACATGAAAGGTTGTCTGGAAAAAAAAAACTTCATAGCATGCAAACTTTATTGCTTTGACTCTTAAACATAAATGACATGAATAACATCATGTTTATAAAATATTCAAAAATATTTTAGGAATTCAAAAATTTTACCACTAATTTTTTTTATTATATAGTAGAATAGATACGTGTGCGACAGATCGCATTGAGATAACGACCCTCTATTGATTCCAACCACCCCCGCCGAAATGAGCCCTACCTCCTTCAAGAAGAGACCGTCACGTCAAAATATGAAAACTGAACTAAAAGTGCCTCCAGATCTGCACTTCCGTTTCGAAGTATTAAAAAATTGCAGGGGCATTTACGTAAATAAAATGAGAGTGAAGTCCTATTTTTATTTGTGCATCTATATATAGCACTTCACTAGCAGAGAAAAAATTTAGGAAGAAAATATCAGAGAAAAAGAAGAAATGGGTCTGAAGGTTGGACTTTTTTTTTTTTTTTTGGGTCCTTCATTTTTTCATTTTGTTGTTGATTATTTGATCATGTCTATATAATTTTTCAAATTTAATTCGGGGACTAAATTAATGGGAATCGATAGATAGATAGATTAATGTTTCCTTCAATCTTTCATTCTTGTAGATGGGTTTTTTTTTTTACTTTTTTCTTTTGGGCTCTCGGTGTTATGGGTCTTCGATCTTAGTTCAAGTAGTGTGAGGATCTAGATTATACGGACACGGACATAGTACCTATTTTTGGTAGTGGTTTGCAGTGTCGATTTGGTGTCCGAAATGATATGGACACGCCACCTATATTTTGAGTGTCAACGATCAGTTGTTTTTTTTTTGTTTCCTTGATGCCTCTTTTGGTTCGCGGAAAGAAAAGAAAATCAATTCGTTTCTCTTTCCTTTACATTCCAATTTCCATGATTTTTTTTCCTATTTCTTTTTTATTTCTTTAGGAATGATTTTTTTTTCTTTGCCATCCAAACACAAAGAAAGAATAACTTTCCTTTTCCTGATTCCGCGAAACGTGACCTAGAAGATGAGAAAAAGATATAACTATTGGTGTTGGGTGGGGTGGGATGGTCCTGGCCGACCCGGCCCGGTTTTGACCGGGTTTGGTCTGGGCAACCCCGATCAAAGACCCTAGTCCGGGTCAGGCCTTGACCAAATATTATAACCCCAATACGGACCCATGGCCCCGGTAGAACCGATCCGGTACATGGGTCTGCCTCGTGGGCATATATATATATATATATATATATATATATATATATATATATATATATATATTTGAAAGAAGGTAATTGTGGCGAACCCTCTCACCGGAAATCAATCTCCTGACCACTCGGACCGCATGCCTCACCACTACCACTAGGCTGGAGATCATTGGCTATATATATATATATATATATATATATATATATATATATATATATATATATATATATATATATATATATATATCATACAAAACACAAAGGTTTTGAATCCTAGGGCTGACTGTGCCAAGATAAAGAGTGGTGGGATTTAATCTTGGTGAATCAACGGTTGTGGGATTTTATGGGGAAGAGCATTATTGGGAGTGGGGTTTTACGGGGAAGAGCATTATTGGGAGTGGAATTTTATGGGGAATCCAAAGATGGAGATTTAATATTTTGATGGTTGGGATTTAATATTTTGATGGGGGCCTCATAATGGTTGTGGATGAGCATTATTGAGAGTGGGATTTTATGGAGAATCCAAATAAAATTCACATCCAGCAGTGGTTGGGATTTAATATTTTGATGGGGGCCTCAAAATTATTATTGTTCGTTTAAAATTGGGGGTCCAAGATTTTGAGGGGGAATACCTTAAATGAACCATGCCCTATGGGCACGGGTTATGACTAGTATATATATAGGGAACAAGCAAATGACCTCTAGCCTAGTGGTTAAGAGAGATGCATGTGGTCCGAGCGGTCAGGAGTTCGAATCCCTCTGGGAGCGATTCCAGAAATACTAGAAATCGATCTCCTGACCACTCGGGCGGCATGCCTCACCAATACCACTAGACTAGAGGGTTATTCTTATATATATATATATATATATATATATATATATATATATATATATATAGAGAGAGAGAGAGAGAGAGAGAGAGAGAGGGATCCGGATCTCCGCTTTTAAGCATTTCCACATGTTCTCCGAATTAAGCAGCCGTTAGATCGTTTTTTACCGTTCAAATTACATCTTTGAACTCTCCAATTTTTTGCGAGATTTTGATCTAATCTGAATGGTCAAAAAAGACAATCCAGTCTGGATTTGATTAGTTTCGGTCCCAAGGCTGTTTGCGAGTCGCCCGGCCTACCAAACCCTTCTAAGTAGAACTGAAAGACAATGATTTTGTTTCACTTGGGTCTTATGTTGCACGGACACGGATTCGACACGGCATATTTCATACACGTCGGTACGGATTTGACACCTATTTGGTCTGCCCAACTATATTTTTGAGTGTATGTGACCCCATACGTGTGTCAGACACTACCCGGACACGGAATGAATTTTGGACTAACTATGCTTATTAGCTTGTGTCTAAATTGTGACTGTTGCTGATAAGACATGGGAAACAACACGTATTTTGGTTTCATATGTCCTAGTTGGAGTGTCCCGCAAGGCATGGCTCGAATTTTAAGAGTGTCAGTGCTTCCTAGATAAAAATACAATAAAATATAAAGCGGTGGATCAGAGAAAAATGAAAAACTTTTACACTTAGCATGTTGATTTTCTGGCTAATATGTTTTTGTGAAAATATCTCTTTCGTAGAAATAATGACCACACAGAACAATACCGATAATAAGATACCGATTTGCCGTCCCATAGTGTATTTTGGAGTGTCTGTGTCACGACAAGGGGCCTATTTTTGTGGCGTCAATGCATAATATATAATTTTTTTTATGTATTCTATAAGTATAAGTTCAAAGAGAGGAGAAATCATATTTTTGTGGAAAATTATGCCCGTCATTGCCAATTTTCTATTACTTTTGAAAATTCACTTTAATTATGCAACAGACTCTATTAGTTATAACTTCAAGCTAGTTGTTAAGTTTATTCCATGTGCATGCAGTGTCCTAAAAATGGACTACGGTGATTAATTGTGCGCTGAATCGGATTTTGGCACCTATATATGTGTGTGTAGTTTCAGCCATTTCCAGTTGAACTGAGCCAAAACTAGGCAAATGGGAGCAGAAATGAGTGGAAACCGAGTAAAACCAATTTTATGTGTACCCTGCTCGACGAGGGCGGAAAGTATTACCAAAATGGCCGAAATCTTGAGCCATGTTGGAAATTATAGGATGGCAAGAATGTTATGTTAGGAATGTGGACCAACGAAGAAGAACCAACAATTGCAAACACAAGATTTAATGTGGTTCGGAGGTTGTTTTCCTACATCCATGGCCACACACAAGTTATTTTTATTATTCTGAGAGAGTTGCAATTACAAGAAATGAAGTCCTGTTAAAGTCCTGTTAATAACAAGAGATTAGGACAACCGCCGACTTTAGCATAATCACAGAAATACCGCTACTAAAGTACGATACATTTTTTTTTTGTAGGGAGTCAGGACCGGAATTACCAGAATAAGGAATCTCATCAAAGCTCCACAATCTCTAACATGTTATACTTCTTAAAATTTTGTTTTATCTTATTACTGTTTGTGTTGATTGAATATTTGGTTGAAATGATGACAATCTCATTCTCTTGAAGCGACATTAGCAATCAGAAGGTTGAACCGGATGCATGGAAGGAAACATATAGAATTAATGTTTTTAAATTGTGTTGGTTCATAAGCTGTTCTCAGAGGCAGAATCTGATTAAAGAATCAACTTGAAACTTTTCTTTTTCATGCAAAATAGGTAAAAGTGTTGGTGCCTTTCATATGGTCTCATCCCTCTAAATTTTGATTGCAGGAGGAGTTTGAAGAATATGCTGAGAAGGCTAAGACTCTTCCAGACAATACTTCCGATACTGCTAAATTGATCCTCTACGGGCTTTACAAGCAAGCAACTGTCGGGCCAGTCAACACCAGTATGTATTCTTTTACCAGCAGAAGTCATATGTGTGTTTAATATATATATATATATATATTGCGGACGTTAAGTTATACTCTATCTGCATCTAGTTTTAAGCTCTGGGAAACAATTCCAAACAGTATGATATCAAATGTAAACATAGTTCAAATAGAGTAAGTTTAAAAGACTATATATATATTGCGGACGTTAAGTTATACTCTACCTGCATCTAGTTTTAAGCTCTGGGAAACAATTCCAAACAGTATGATATCAAACGTAAACATAGTTCAAATAGAGTAAGTTTAAAAGACTTCTTGGGTGCGTACAATCATGGTTGGTAAAGTCCAGTGGCGGATCCAGGATTACAATTCACTGAGGCACAATTATAAGGGGGTTCGGGAGCAACACACCTAATTTTTTTCCGGCATAATAATATAATATTATATTAAATAGTACTAATTTCATACAATAAAATATTACATTCCATATTTATTCTCTACGATTTTTTTTTACTTTGAAAGTGTTTAACTACAATATCATTTGCAATACTACTTATAAGCAACTCTTTTTCTATGAAGTATATTTTAAAAAAATACTAAGCATTTGTAAATATTTAGTATTTGTTATATTCCAAAGTATGCTTCTAATTTGTAAGTTAATTAGAAGGAATTCAGGTATTTGTCATATGTCCAGATAATTATTCTAATCTAGCATACTTTAGAAGCATAAATTTAAAGTATGCAATAGTTTGTATGCTTCTAAGAATTTCTTCCAATTTAAAACCCCAACCAATTAATTTGGAGTGGACATATAACAAACACTAAAATTTGGAAGATCCTCCATTAAAAAAAAAAAAAAATTTGGAAGGAAAAAAAAAAAATCACTGGGCCAGTGAACTCCATGTGGATCCGCCATTGGTAAAGTCTATCCTCATCTATAAAGTATAAATAAACTGCCTCAATCAAGACCTTCACCCACCTACTTAAATGATCGATATCTAAGGTGGCAACACATTGTTCTGAGCTGCACGTATGCTCAGCTATTCCATCATATAGACTATAAAATGATGTTGTTACTTCTTAAGTTAAGGTTGAGCTTGACTGATATCAAAAGGCATTCATTCACTATCGCTTCTACTATATACATGGCTGTACTGATGCAGCATCCTTCTTGATAAATATAGTAGAGTAAACTAGAAGCAGCTTTTCTATTTCTTTCGTTTTAACAATTTTCTGTATTTGCATATATATTTTTTGCTATCATATCTGCTGCAAACTACTAGGCCTCCATCTTTCTTTTTTCTTGCTATGCAAATCATTTGTCTTTCAGGATAGCCATACTTTTGTGCCCCTCAGAAGACATTGTTTTTTCTATGTTTTCTTGGTTTAACATTTTTTTGTGTACACAATTTATGCTATTATGTCAGCTTCAAACTACCGGACCTTCATTTCTATTTTCTTGCTTTAAAAATTCTCCACCTTCAACCCCCCCCCCCCACCCATGCCCCCACCTTTTTGTGCTTCTTGGAAACAAACTGTACCATATTTGCATCGCTTTTCATATCAGCTTCATTTCTCGAACATGTAATTTTAACTACAGACGTATTTGCTACTAGCAGGATTTCTAAAAAAATTTCTCTCTTCTTACAGTTATGTTTTTTTCTTCCTTGCAATACAAATAACCCTCCCTAAGATCTACTTACTAGAAGTTTCGAACAATAGTTATGATGAAACAGTAATAGGGAAATAAGATGTCCAAATAAGGAGCTTATACATGTTGCTTCCATTTTCCAGCATTATATTAGTCATGGTGTCTTGTATAAATTTTCAAGAACTTCCAAATTTCTGAGGATCATGTTCTTTTGGACTTCACACTGCCTGCCCATAATTACTTGTAAATGATAATAACAACTGCAACTAACCCGGTCTTTATCTCAGACCTGCAAAACTGCCTTTGACTCTGTCTTTGTTCCAAAATCGTGAAATTGGCTGGCTCTGATCGACACTGTATTTCTCCCACAACTGCGAAATTGTTTCGACCCTTCTACCGAGGAAAATAACCTTCAAACGGCGTTATTGAATAGAAGTCAAGGTGGACTGGAACTTTTCCACCTCAAACTTGATACTATTTATCTTGTTACTCGTCATACCGAAATTCTGAAATAGAAAAAATCTCTCCTCAAGCCTTAATGAACCAACAATTTGAAGAATCCCAATCTTGGAAGATAGGGAGCAGACCTAACCTAAATTCAAGAATTTGAAATATCTTACGGTTTCCTTAGCTTTGATACCAATTGTTGTGCCCACACACGGAAGCGACACAAACAATAACCTTGGTGACGACGAGTAAATAACAAGACATATTAAACCGAACAATAGGAACCAAGAACAAACACACAAACATCCAATATTTAACGTAGTTTTGTCAAACTCGACCTACTCTACAGGACAAGAGGAGAAATAACTTTATTGAATCAACAAGAGACAAAACTTTACAACAATTACACACACAATACTGTTATACGAAACCCTCTCCTTATGAGATCTCCGACGAGCTCTCTCATTCTTCTTTTAGAAGACTCACTTATTGGTTTCCAATAACTCTCTTGCAAAGCCTCCTATTTTTGTCCAAGCATGCTAGTCCTAGGACATGGATAAGCACATATAAAGGTTCCCCAGTCCAGCCCTAAGTTATGAGCAATCTGGACCGTCGAAATAGCAACCTTTAATGTGAATTGCACACACAATGCACCAGCCCCGACCATACCAACATACTGCGAGTACTGCCAGTATACTGCGAGAGGAGTTTGTAGACCCCAAGAACTTGTTGAAAATTTTGGTGCACTTACCAGTATAATGACAATCTGCAGATATCTCCGTATCGTTGCTTTGACTCCTCCCAGATTTTTTCGATCATTGGATGTCGCTCGTAGCACTCCCTAGTTGAACCCCTAGTTGAACACGAGCCATATACAACACAAATCTAAAATCCACATATCTGCTGTCGGAAAAAAATAAGCCTTTCGTTTGGACAAGAAATTTTGGGAATCAAGGGAAAAGACTTGGTTTCTAAGTGAAGGAATTAGACTATTCATTAATTCCTTGATTACTCGACCAAATGGCAGTAACTTTGAGGAAGAGTAACTTTTCGTTGTATTTCAGGAATTAAGAGCTATTTCCTTAATTCCTTCCTGAATAGGAATTAACATAAAAAACACACTAGGCAAGGAAGAGGTTTGGCCGGATTCAAGGGATTATTACCCTAATTCTACTACATGATTGTTGATCCTAGTTTGTCCTGCCAAACAGTACAAGGATATAGGTAGGATTGAATAGCACCAAATTGGTATTTCTCTTGAAGAAAAACGAGAGTGAAGAGAAATCACGAGTCCCATCTAAGACACATATAGGTCCACCGATTAAACTGCCTTTTTAATGTCCCGAATATGACTTGAAGTTGTGATGAATTCTTTATCCTAAACTTTTGGGACCAAGGGGATGAAATAGAGCATCTTCTGGACTATGAATAATTGGTTCTCCTATAATTTCTCTTACCTTTACGACCCAAATGGGTAACATGGATGACGAGGCGTTATTTGAAGGGTCAGTCCTTTTGGTTAGTAAAGCCTAACAATAACGACTCAGTCACCTGGAAGACCATTTTGGGACATCGGGGCCGGCTCAAAGGTCTCATATCAAGGGTGATAACGGACAGAGAGGCTACGGATCTTTGGTTGGATTCGTGGATCTCTCATCGGAGCTTGGTGGACATGGAGAGATGGAACGCCTACGCCATGGCGGGAAGACAACATGTCCGGGTCAGCAACATTATCCGGGCGGGCATATGGAGAACAGAATTGCACTCATACACTCGCCGGTGGCGGCAGGAAATAGAGGACGTTCACATCGAACAGGGAGATGGGAACCCGGATGTTTGGGTTTGGTCGAAGACGGGACATCAGACGTTCCCACATGCAGTCGTCTACGAGGAGATTCGGGTGCCGCAGCCTCGCATGGAGCTTGAAGATTTTGTCTGGGTGAAAGGCATTGCCAACAAAATGAAGCTATATATGTATAAATTAAACATGGGTAGATTGCTCACTTTGGATCGATTTACATCGGTTTGGTGTTCAGATCGGAACCCAGACGTGCATCCTATGTCTTCAGGCCAATGAGTCCTCGACACATCTGTTCACATATCCGGTTACGACTTCGATCTGGTACCAACAATGCGTGAAGCTAAAGATGGCATACATAGGGGCGCAGGGCTGGAAGTTGATTGCTAGTGATATCATAGCTGAGAGAACTCGGGGATCACAATGGTATAAGGAAGCTCGAATGAGACTGGCGGCTACGGTTTGGCACATTTGGCAGAAAAGAAATAGAAGGATATTCGAGTGTCTGGTGACTCTGAATGTTGGGATTATACAAAATATTGAGTTTGATGTCAGGGTAATGGGACTTCCCACAGCCCCATAAGAAGTAGAAGCCTGTAAATTTTTCATGATGATAATAAAATTACCTTCTTACAATATATATATATATATATATATATTTTGAACCAATGGGTATTTGTGGCGAACTCGCCTCCACTGGGGCTCGAACTCCGACCACTTGGGCTGCATGCATCCCTCTTAACCACTAGGCTAGAGGTCATTTGCAATATATATATATATATATATATATATATATATATATATATATATATATATATATGAGGAGGAATCCGTATTCCCTCACTTTTGCATCGCCATGCATTCCCTCTTTCACATCCATTGGATCTTGTTTAAGTCATCTATTCTTAACCGTTGATTTTTCAATGGTTAAGATTAGATGACTTAAACAAGATCCAACGGGTGTTATCATGGGGATGCAAAAGTGAAGGGATGTAGATCCCTCCTCTCTCTCTCTCTCTCTCTCTATATATATATATATATATATATATATATATATATATATATATATATGGGTCCGGATCGGGAGCTCCGTCACCCTCGACCGTTGGATCGAACGGATGCGCGCGTGGGTCCCACGCGGGCCCCCGATACGATGGTGTGTGTGGGTGGGGGGGGGGGGGGGGGGGCTTTGGCGGAGCTCCGCGGACAGGTCTTTTGATCCGCGCCATATATATATATATATATATATATATATATATATATATATATATATATATACAAATAATGGTTAAGATTATTAGATGACTCAAACAAAATTCAACCACTGCTACTCCGGAGATTGGGGGATGTAGAAATGAGGGAATGTAGATCTTTCCTCGTACAATATATATATATATATATATATATATATATATATATATATATATATATTCGAGACATGGTAATTATTATTATTATTCAAGTCAGAATTGCCTGACGTGAAGCACGGGCAACACATTACAACTCACGCTCCCATCCGCACTTGGCGGTTACACTGATAACACTCGCTCTTCCTTGCTCATAACCGCACATCGTAGTGCCCGAAGGCCCTAGGCCACCGCAGCACAGGAGGACCCGTACCTCCACTCCCACCATATATAATTAAATTGATTCATTGAAGGAATAATGCTTCTTCCTGATCGAAGCTGGGCCACTAGGGATAATGTCTCCCACCCCCTATCACTTGAGCTAGGAGTGATTGACTATATATCTATATATATCAGGTAGTTAAATTACCTAAAGAAACCAACAAAAAGAGCAAGATTGTTGATCATACTATTCTAGATTCATAGTTCTCAATGGTTCTTACACATCCCTGAATCTCTCTGCAGCCCGTCCTGGCGTGTTCAACCAGAGAGACAGATACAAGTGGGATGCCTGGAAGGCTGTCGAAGGTCCGCTATTAACTTCAACATCCCCCCTACCCAGTAGTTTCTCATTCTTTAGCAACATCGACGCCTCGACTCTTTAGTCCCTAACAAATCTTCTTTTCTTTCCTGACATCTACAGCAAAATCCAAGGAGGAGGCCATGAGCGACTACATCACCAAGGTGAAGCAGTTGCAGGAAGAAGCTGCTGATGCTTAAACTACTTGGAATTATTATTCTGGAGCTTGCTTGCCAAGTTGCCAGAGTTATGTGTGTGGTATCCTAAAGTGTTAAAAAACTTTTAAAAATGAACATGCTAGCTTTTTGTATTATGTTTGATGGTGCAAGCTGCTTGGACTAGAAAAATAAGTCGCTTCTGCTTTTGAATGTGAATGTACTGCTTGAAAGTTTTAAAATTAATGGGCATGTAGTTAAGGGTTTATGTATTATGTTCTATGATCCGTAGATGATTATTTATGATCAAGTCCATTTAGGTTCTGCTTGTGTTTCTGTGGATTTGTGGGTTGTTTGCGTTCAATTTCTCTGTTTTGGATGAGGAGGAAGGGCCGGCAGGATTCGTGTATATGCACTTTGTGATGGTTACTTAAGAAATTGCCACTTTTTGTCCATTCTTACATCCGAGTTTTTAACTCGGACGTGGGAGCAGAAGTGAGCCGGGTGAAGATGGGTGGCGGAGCTGCTGAGGAGGAGGTTGAGTCCATGGGGAGGTTCTTGTACAAGGAGAAGAGTCGCTTCCTCCTAATTTTGGGGGGGAGAGAGAGAGAATGATGATGATGGGGATGGTGTTACTAAATGATGGAAATATGGGTACAGAGAAAAAGAGAATAAGGCAAAAAAAAAAAAAAAAAACTAAAAAGTAAATAATTAATAATAATAATATTAAATAATAATTAATAATAGTTTTTAAAGAGGGAATGTTAATAATAATATTAAATTAGAAGAATTAGGGTTAGGTGTGTGACTAGAGTTGGAATGTGACCATGGTTGAGATTATAGCTTACTCTAACCATGGGTAAGGTTAGAGCTTAACCATTGCTAGGTTAGATGATGATGATGATGATTATTATTATCATCATCATTATCATCATGCAAATAGTAGGAGCATTACAATTTTTGTGTGTCACTTTCTTACTAAAAGTATAATTATTTAGGGATCCTGACCTGACCTGACCAATATCTTAATCCAGCCTAATCAAATTTTGAATATTTTAAATCAAATTCAATTTAATCTATAAGTTAAAATAAATCTAAAAAAATGTTAATCAAAGGATACTTGAATTTTGTTTGAAATCTAAGTTGTACCTATATCTATCAGATAAAAATAACATTCCATTTTTGTTCTCTCCTAGGCAACAATTCTTGGTTAAATTTACTAAATTAAAGATTATATATAATCTAAACTTTATTTTATAACTTGAATATAAATAATATAACTTATCGTTAAAATTCAATTTTAAAATTAATCAAATTTGATAAGTAAGTATTCTTTAATTGATTATAATTTATAATCAAATTAAATAATAACAAAATTACATATACTATTCAGATAATATAAGTATGAAATATATTTGTTTCTTTTTTAAATTTGTGGTCATTTCTTCTATTAGTAGAAATTCACACAAAATGCGTGTGCCCCGATCCCTTCTTAATAATAATAATAATAATAATAATAATAATAATAATAATAAATAATGTTAGGGTTTAAAGGTCTTTGCTGTCTCTTCTCCACTTTTACCTTCATTACAATATCTGAACAAAAGAACTGTATATAAAAAGTTTCACTTCCAAGTTAAAATCCACAAACAACCAACTAAAAGAATTAGATAGCTATACGCAAGAATCAAAACACAGTAAAATACAGTTTCCTAAATTCTATTCCCCAAGTAAATATGAGGGATTTGTTTCAAGCTTGGCTGTTGTCTGTGGATCAACTTGAACTATATTGGCTTTTTTTTTAAGCTTGAACTAGGCATATTCGATCAAGCTGCAACCTAGCTAGAGTTTGTTAACATTAAACAAGAGCACTCAAAATCGAACGTTAGTTTGTTTAACTTAGCATGAATAAACAAAGTTGATATGAGAAATAGTGTTTTTAGAGGACATGCTTGGCGAGTGACTAAAATATTAAATTAGTTTGTTCGTTTGCATCTCTGAATTTCTGAATAAATAGAGTGTCGTTTGGAAGGGCAAGAAACTAGTAGCTTACACGTGCATAAAAAAAATTAAATTAGAATTTCGAATATATATATTTAGATAATATTATGTAGTTAGGTTAAATATAGTTTAAATATTAAATATATTTTAATTTTAATTTACTCTTTGTAGAAATTTGGATATATGTTTAGATAAATAATACCATGTATTTAGTTAAATATAATTTAAATACTAAATATATTCAATTAATTTTTTGTAGAACTTTGGATATATATATATATATATATATATATATATAGATAATACCATATAGTTAATTTACATATTGAAGATATTTTAATTTTAATTTGTTATATATATGTTGATAGTGTTTGAAATGGAGAATTGGAATAATTTTCTATGTATTTATTCATTAGAGGAAAACCTCAATTTATAGAGATTACAAAGAAAACAAATATAGTAAGTACAACGGTAATATAACAAAGAAGGAAAGTACAACGGCACTATTACAAAGAAGGAAAAACACTAAAAAGAAATTTATGTAATGAACATGACTCTTTCCTTAACGAACACCCCCCCCCCCCCCCCCCCCCCCTCCTCTTTCAAACTCAAGATGGTTTAGAAAATATATTGAGTTTGGATACGAGAAAGTTGAGCTCACTACAAAAATTTGTCAGATTAGCGACGTTCCAAAACGTCACTAAACTAGGTGAAAACGTCGCTAAGTGAAATTAGCGACGTTTTGACGACGTTTTGGAAACGACGGAAAAAAACGTGTCGCTAAACGAGAAAACGTCGCAAAACGTCGCTATGGCGACGTTATTTGCGACGTTTTAACGTTGACGCTAATTAGCGACACAAATGGCAACGTTATCGTGTGGTCGTCGTTTAGCGACACTTTTACGACGTTTTGGCGACGACGTGCTTACATCAGATTTGGTGCCATGTGTTGCCATGTCAGCATTTTAGCGACGCTTTTAGCGACATTTATTAACGTCGCTAAAATTTAGCGACGAATAGTAACGTCGCTAAAAACGTCGCTAAGTTAAAAAAAAAAGGTTCCAGAATGCAAATGGAGCTGGAGCCTGAGCCAAAATACAGAATACAAAATACAAAATACAGAATCCAATCCCTGGGTTCGCTGACCCCCTCGGTGGAACACTCAACACCGGCACCCACAATACATTCCAGAATATACAAAAAATATAAAGAAAAAATACTATCCGCAACGAACAATGTCAATATATAATATCTTGAACGAACAAAGTCAATATCCGCAAATACGTACAAAGTCAATATCCTCAATGAATAAAGTAAATATCTCCAAATACGTACAAAGTAAAAAATATAGTACAGTCCGAAAGTGCAAAAAAGAAACTACTGGTCGCCTGGAGCTGGACCTGATGCTGAAGCTGGACAAGGTGCTGGAGCCGGAGCTGGAGGAGGAGCGCCACCAGATGACTGTCGTCGCGACGACAGGATCGTCTGATACTCCTCCGGTGACAACAGGTGGACGAGCATGTCCTCCCGTGCACCGCCGGATGTAGATGATGCTCCCGACGTACCAGCAGACGGTCGCTCCGTAGCCATCTCCTGGACTGATGCATCTGCTCGACTAAACGCTGCGTAACCTCCTACGTAGCGTGGGTCATCTGTCGCAGTGCCTCAGTAGTCTCCTCAAGCCTCTCGAAGCGTGAGATGAGCGCAGAATCATCTGTATGCGCCCCCCATCATATGCAGCATCTCGTCACGTAGAGCTGCGATCTGCGCATCGACACTCTGCTGGTGGCGGAGCGACTCCTCAGTCTGTGGGGGCCGGGCACACTAGTGGCGGTCATAGAGGCCTGTGACGCAATGAAGGCACCAAAGGAGCCCGTACCATAGTACGTACCCCTATGCATGCCACCAACGGCCCTCATCCACAACTCGTCATCTGACTGAGCTGCGGCGGCCGGGGGCTGCTGGGAAGTGCTAGCACCAGCTCCCTCTGACCGTGTCGGCCCGGCCTCCCTAAGCCTAAAAAACTTGGTCTAGAAATATCATCTATATGAATTCTCACGTGGTCGCTAAAAATTAATATTAATGAACTAGCATTAAGTAAAACTTCTAAAACTCGGCCTAGAAATAACATCTATATGAATTTTCTACGTAACTAAAATTAATATTAATGAACTAGCATTAAGTAAAACTTACGTAGGTGTCCCGGGCCTTGTCGTCTACGAACCGCTCTCCCTTCGTGTGCGTGGCGAGAAACAAGGTCACCATATTCGGGTCTTCTCCTGATTCAACCTGTTACAAAATTATTATATGATTTGTCAGTTAAGTTGAAAGAAATATATTACTAAAAAGTATTAATTATGGGTGTACGACGAGATACGTACCATATGGGTGAAGAAATCCATGATGGGCCGTGATCCACCATACCACTGCGACCCCACCTGTCGTGCTCTTTTAGACTTTACGGACTTCTCCTTGTAGGTTTCCTCCTCGAATTTTCTCTTCATTACCGCCCAGTCGGCGGTAGAGATCCAACCCTAAATAGGCTCTCTCCGGCGGTCACGATCCTTTTGGTCGAGGATCGCATCCCTAATGAGCTTGCTGGCGATGCTGGAAAAAATAGCCTCGACAGCAACGGCACGGTGGGGAGGGAAGAAGTAAGTCCGCTGAAAAAATCATAGAAGTACGTAAGTTATAACATAACATACTAAATGTTAAAAGGAAATAAACTTTTACGTACCAAAAAGTGCTCAAACCAGAAGGCCTTCTTGTCTGCCGGGATATCCCTCCAGTTGATCCAGGGCCCCCCGTAGTTCTGTCGCAGGAATGTACCCAGCGACCGGTGTACGGAGGAGGGATGATACCTGTAAAATAGAAATTAAAATTTATTAAACAAGTTTATAATAAATTTAAACAAATTAAATGCAATAATTTTACTTACCGCCTGGTCCGAGTACAGGCCCAAATCTCCAACCTCAGATTCCCCTCCGGGCGACACGGAGGATCTATCTCAAATAGGAGCTGCACCATGCCCCTGTCCCGCACTCTGCCCCTGTCCCTGCCCGCAGCCTGCTCCTCGCCCTCGCCCTCGCCCTCGGCATGGGCCTCGCAATCGCCTTCGACCTCGACGTGGGCCTCGGCCTTGGCCTGCTCATCAGTAGTCGAGTCGACCTCTGGAATACTCGACGGTACTGGCTGCGTAGAAGAAGAAGGCCCTAGCCTCGAACTGCTAGAGCCGGATATGGAGACACTGCCGGCGACTAGACCGCTAGTGTATACTGGAGTGCGGGGGGATGAGGAGTCGGTAGGAGGAGTGGTAGATGGAGACTGTCGGGCTCGTCGACTCCCACCAGCACCGGAACCAAAGGATCCACGTCGAGTCATATCTAAAAAAATACAGAAGTATACCATACTACATCTAAAAAAAAGTATACCATACTACATCTGAAAACGTCGCTAAGTAAACCATACTACATCTGAAAAAAACAAAAATAAACCATACTACATCTGAAAAAAAAAGTAAACCATACTACATCTGAAAATTAAACATATTCAATCCTCTTCTGAAAATTCATCTTGTTCCGATTCCTCTTCCTCTTCCTCTTCACTTTTATCAACTTCCTCTTCATCTTCTGATACTTCTACCTCTTCCAATTGATGAAACATGTCATGAGGAACTTCCGTTGAGTCCACATTGACAATATTTGTAATAAGAGGTAGTTCGTCTTCCTGATAAGCTATCTCGTCGACATCGAAGGTATTCCGAGCTTTAGTCTTACAGACTGCCTACCAATCTGATCTTCCGGCTCCTCGTTTTGGATAGCTGGTAAAGTAAACTAGCTGAGCTTGGCTTGCTAGAACAAACGGCTCATAAGCTTGATATCGACGGCGATAATTTATGTCAACAAGACCATGTTTGTCAACTCTCCAACCTCGACTTTGGATCGGATCGAACCAGTCACATCTGAACAAGATGATCTTACAAGGTTCTATAGCATAATTGTATGTCAGTTCCACAATCTCCCGTAAGACGCCAAAGAAGTCATTGCCTGGGTCGACGTCTTTGTAGTTTGAAGATTTTATGCACAAACAACTATTCTTCGTAGAATCCAAATCCAAGAAGTCGTCTCTTATTCGAGCATTTGTTGACTTGAACTTGAAATCATTTACGCAGTAACTTAGCCAGGTCTTCACTTGATAAATTGGCCCCTTGGATAAAGTTTTAATATACTGATTCTCAAGGATTGCCTCCGGACGATCAACCTAAATACCATATAAACGATGCTAACTTAATTATTATGTGCAAGTATAAATGTGCAGAAAAAGTAAATTGTGAAGATATCCGTACATATACTCTCAACCAAAAAGGAAAACGAAGTCTCATTTGTTGTTCTACTTCCTCCTCGGTTGCGTACGGATTGTTGGACGTTACCTCATCCTTAAACATGTTGAAAAGCAACGAAACATAGGTATATTAGTTATATTTGAAAGCAACGAAGCACGCGAAATAATTTTACTTACCCCTCTAGCTTGTCTACTTCTTCCTCGTCGCAGTTGAGCAATACATATAACATTGCAGCGCTAACCTCGTCGTCATTTAGATATCTTTTTTTCATTTTACCAGATGGTTTTCCGTAGGCAGTAAATACTTTCAGCTTTGTCTCAATACCAACTTCATAGCCGTCGTCATTTCTGGGAGCCCTTGTTCTGTTTGTAGCAATATGAGGCTAAAAATACATGGAACAGAAGTTTGAAATCTCCTCAAGGATATATGCTTCACAAATAGAACCCTCCACCCGTGTCTTATTTTTCACCTTCCTCTTGAGGTGGTTCAACTGTCGCTCGAACGGGTACATCCAACGATAACCGACAGGTCCAGCAACAAGAGCCTCATGGATAAGATGAATCGGCAAATGCTCCATTGAGTCGAAGAATGCAGGAGAAAAAACTCTCTCAAGTTTGCAAAGTGTTACCACAATGTCCTTCTCTTGCTTCTCTAAACGATCGACGAACAACTTGCAAGAACAAAGATCTCTGAAGAATATGCTAAGCTCTGTTAATGGATCCCAGACTACCGGCGGTAATAATTCCCGAAATGAAACAGGAATTAACCTCTCCATAAATACGTGGCAATCGTGGCTCTTCATTCCGGTCAGTTTATACTCCTTTATGTCGACACATCTTCTTAGATTGGAGACGTATCCGTCCAAAAATTTTAAGTCTTGGATCCATCTACAAAGTCTCACTTTGTCCTCCTTGTCCAGCGAGTAGATTGCCTTAGGCCGCAAAAGCTTTTCCTTTTCGTTGTCTATCATGTGCAATGTAGGGCGTCTGCATATTTCAGCTAAGTCCAATCTAGCCTTCTGATTGTCTTTTGTCTTTGTGAAACCCAGTTTTGTAATATTATTTATTATTAATATTATTACCATTATTATTATTATTAACTGTGGGTTTAGAAATTAATTTCAAAATTAATAATTGGTTTTTGGTTGTTGACCTGACCCGAGCCCGGACCAGTTTCCCGAAACCCAGACCCGACCTGAACCCATTCTATTTCATTTGAAATTCTGATTTCTATTAATAAAAAAAAATATTTTTTTAAAACTCCTTTGAGTTGGTCCACCGTTGGACCAACCCCCTCACCCCTACACGTTTTCCCCCTCTCCCCCTCACTTCACTCCCCTATCTTTGCTTCCAGCACACCCACAACCACTTCTTTCCCTCTCCTCCACAAAACCATTTCTCCTCCTCCTTCTCCTTAAAAACCCACATCACCACACCACCACTACTCACTTTCCCCATCTCTCCTCTTTCCCTCTTCCAGAGCAAGTCCTCCTCCAACCCGCGAGCCACACACCCCATCCCGTCGACCTCCCGCGCCCATCACCGCGGAGCCGACACCTCCGTCTGCCTCCGTCGAGCTCCTCCCCGTCGGCCAAATCTCCGTTCGGCGCCACCCCCAACGCTGCCGACCCGGCCGCGCCCCGCCTCCCGTGTCCTAGCCGCGCGCGCTGTTCCCGCCGGCCGCCCCCGTGCCCGGCCAGCGCCCTCTCCGGCCGACCCTTCGACCTCCAGCGGCTTCCCCGGCCGCAAACCCCCTTCGGCGCGCCCAGCCCCCGTCCAGCGCCTTCCTCGGCCGTGTCCCCTTCGGCGCCAGCCCCTGTTCGGCCGTGCCCTAGCATCGCCATCCCGAGCCCGTGCCCCGCTGATCTGGACAGCACTGTCTAGCGCTGTCCACGGGTTTTCGAGTTCGTTTCCGCGGATTTGCGTGTCCTGAGTCCGAGGCAACCCTTCAGATTCTGTCGATTTGGGTAATTTCTGGTTAATCATAGTAGTTCGTCCCTCCCGTGTCTATGATGAGATTGGTCCACGAATTTCCTTCGGGAATTTGATTTTGGGTTACGTTTTGTTTCCAGGATTTTCCGAGAGATTTTCAGGAAAACCTATGTTGGTTTGGTTTTGATTTTCCGAAACTTTCGGAAAAAAGTTCTGTAAATATTTGGTTTTCGAATTTTGTCGAATTGTTGCTGTGATGTCTTCTGGGTTGATTTCGAATCTCCGAATTCGTTTCGGGTTATTCCGAATTAATATTGGGAATAATTTGTGATTATATATATATATATATATATTGGATTTCCCTGGTTTGGGATACTTGCAGGAAATTATGGCGCACTTTCCCAGTTTTTGGGTTGACCGAAAATAGAGGAAGTGCTGCCGGATTTTTCTATAAAATTTAATTATATTTTAAAATGATTTTAAAATGGTTCTTTTAGAAAAGATTTTTATTTTGGATTTTGGACGACGACCGTATTGGTCAATGGGCCCTGGCTAAGTGCAAACGAAACCGGTTTAGCCCGAACTTTGAGGCATTAGCCTATATAACGATTGGACCAATATCTGAGACTCACTATTAATTTAATTTATTTTAATTATTAGTTTTTATTATAATTAAATTGTAGGATAATTTTAGAACTAACAAATGTTTCTTCTTATTTCAATTTCTGTAGAATAAATTGTAAGGGCATAAGCCCAGCTTTTCTATTTCCTTTCTCTGTGGCTTGTAAATATTGTAGCGTAGTTTTTCTTTTATTTTCTGATTTTGCTGGTTTTAGCGTAGACGCGTAACTAAAATAAATAATATTTTGATATAGAAAATTAATAAGGTTTTTCTCACATTAAAATTTACAAGTTTGTAATTTTTAAACAACGATCATGTTTTCTCATTAAAAACAAGAAATTTAGTTTTATATGTATAATTACGAAAATACAAAGTTTTAACCCAATAAATTGGTAACTACGAGTTTTTCCAAAATACAAGTTAAATTGATCTTTCCCTCGTTATTAATTACAACGCACCGATAATCGAGTTTTTTTTGTGATTGCATAATCAAAGATTAAAATTGATTAGGACAAACTTAGAGATTGCAACTAGCATAGTTAGCTTGGTAACTCTGAAATCTGAGTCAACTTCTCGAATGTAGGATTTCGAGGACGAGGCTAATTTCGATCCCGAAGTCTCAACCCTTCAAGTTCAGTCCAATTTGAGGCAAGTACATTTTGTGTTAGTTTACAATTATTTAATAATCGCTTCTTCAAGTTTAAACCACGAAGCAACACAGAACTCTCTCTCTGAGAGCACTGACTGATTGACTGTTGGGTACTGGGGGAATAGTGTAATGTTTATGACCACATCCCAAATGATAACTTAGAACTGTATTAGCTTACCCCTCACACACATGGGGATAAGCCATATCGTATCAATAGGATACAACTGTACAACCCAAGCCGGTCATATTCATTGCCTATTCAAATCACACTGTTTAACTACTAGAAAACTGTTTACTTCAAATTGTTTAAAAGTGCATGATTCTATTATTATTTTAATTGTCAAATTAGCATGAATTGTACTTTGCTCCCTCCTGACTGGAGATACATTTTTAGGAGATATTGAGGATGCTGAGCTGTTAATCAACAGCTATTACGACCCGGTTCTGTACCCCGTGGTGCTGCTAGAGTTCCTTTTGGAGGACGTAGGAACTGATGCCGATGAGCCGAATGCTTAGCTAGATTTTCTTTTCCAGTTTTGTTGTTTCTTTGAAAAATTCTGTTATTTGAATTCAGTTCTTTTAATTCCAGTTGTATTTATTTCAATGTTTAAATAAAGTTTTCAATTCCCGAATATTGAGTTGTGACAAATATAGATGTTGTTGTGGTTACCTGCTAATGGAACAGCTTACTGCCGCCGTCTCAACAACGATGCAGGCTGGACATGATCCGGTTCGACCCAATTATTTGGGATCGGGTCGTGACATATTTTTAGTGGTGGCCCATCCAGGTCGAATAACAACCTAGGAAAATATACCTAAAAACAATTAGAACACTAGAATATTGATTTGTAACAAATAGGTCCGAATTATATATAAATAAATATTTTTGTTTGATTATAGACTGGTAGGATACCTTGCTTATGTTTGTATCCTAAACCTTCCAGAGTATGACCAAGAAAAAGACCACCCCTGCTGGCGATGAGGTGTCATCACCCGAACACACCCCATCTCCCCCAGCACGTCCAGACCCTTCACCGTTGCAGCTGACCGACCGTCCCCATCAATCTCCAGCACTCTACGGCGTTTACGCCACTATATCTCAAGCGGCGAACCCTACACTTCCCCGGGCTGAGCCACAGACTCCTGCGGTAGTGCCCGCACCAGCTGCCCCACAGTGCCCGTGGATCCTACTGATCTAGTGGGCATGCTACGAGGAGTGCTTGAAGCCAGAGAGCCCAAGCAGAAGCTCATCGAGAACAGACTGTAGCACAAACTGAAGCCCATCATGAACAGACCGCGATTATGAGAGAAGGCATGGAGAATACCCACAACGTGGCTGTGGCTGCCCTTGAGAGAGGAGGAACCACTTCATTGGAGCCACGACCTGCCAAGGTAAACATAAATTCAGGAGTTAAGTTTTATATCATTAAGGCCATTCTTTTGATTAGAGGTGTATTATTACATGAAGGTTGGAGATATAGAGAGCTTCAAGAAGCAAGGCCCTCGACCTTTCAAAGGAACCGAGGGTATCATCTACGCCGATGAATGGCTAGATAGCATGGAGCGTCTCTTGAGCGTCGCTCGACTCCCAGAGGACCTCAAGACCGAAGCGGTAGGACTCCAGCTGCAAGATGTGGCAAGCACCTGGTATCAGAATGAACCCCGACTTCAGGACAAGCAGCTTGACTGGGACACCTTCAAGAGGCTGTTCCGCAGGAAGTTCTTCCCAACATCAGAGATGCGGGAGATGGAAAGAAAGTTTCAGGACCTGAAGCAAGGGAACATGACGGTTGGAGAGTATGCGGCAGAGTTCGGCCGACTTAGCCGCTTTGCCCAGAACTTGGTTGCTGACCCCAAGGACCGTGCTGAAAGATTCAGGTATGGACTAAGGGAAGAGATTCGCATGCCTGTGATCGCAGGTGGTGCCAAGACATATGAGAAGATCCTGATACGATCTCAGGATGTGGAGAAGAGCCAGCCTTCTCGTTCAAAGAGGGAGCATCCTGGAACTAGCAACTTCCAGGGTAACCAGAAGAGGCCCAACAACAACAACAACAACAACAGGCCTTCACACCATCAGCAGCAGCACCATCAGGCAAGGACCAATGACAGAGCGCCTCAGAGGCAGATCCCTGTCTGTAATTTTTGCAAGAGGCCAGGACATCAGTCGAATATATACAGGAAGAGACTAGGACACTGCCTAGTCTGTGGGTCTGCCACCCACCAAGTGAAGGACTGCCCCTCGTCAGTCCACCGGACCGGAGCAACTCAACAAAGAGCTCCCCTACCCACTCAGCAACAACGGTTCGGACAACACCAGCAGAAGACCAGGCGAGCTTTTGCCCTAGCAGCTGATGAGCAAGAACCAGAACAGGAACCCACCGCTGATGTCATCACAGGTTCCATTTATGTGTTTTCACATCCTGCTCTAGCATTATTTGATTCGGGTGCATCACATAGTTTCATATCATCAAAGTTTTATTTCTGCACACCACCTAAATACGGGACTTAGCAAGGTGATTAGTAGAGTTATGACTGGTGGAGGTCCTATACCCATCACTGAGGCTTGTAACTGTCCCATAACTATCTCAGGCCATCAATTTTTAACACCCTTACTTGTGATGCCCCTGCCCAACTATGATGTAGTCCTAGGGATGGACTGGTTAAGTGAGCAGCATGCGCTGATAGATTGTCATAGAGGGTGTGTAATCTTCAGCCCACCAGGAGAACCAGAGTTTGAAATCTCTCGAGCTCCGAAAGACATGAAGAGTGTTACCTACTCCTCAATCACCAAAGAACCCGGGCCTCCTCACCCTATCATAGCGAAATTCATGGACGTCTTTCCAGATAGTCTTCCAGGATTGCCGCCGGATCAAGATGTGGAATTCACCATCGATCTAGTACCCGGCTCTTCCTCTATTTTTTGGGGATGCTACAGAGTCAAACCCAAGGAGACAAAGAAGATGAAAGACCAGATTGACGAACTGAAGGCACAAGGATTTATCAGAGACGGGGCTTCACCCTAGGGAGCACCAGTTTTGTTCGTGCCTAAGAAGGATGGAACCGTGCGGATGTGCATTGACTACCGGGCGCTGAACAATATCACCATCAAGAATAAGTACCCTCTGCCCCGGATCGATGACCTGTTTGATCAACTGAGTCAAGCCAAGGTATTTTCGAAGATAGATCTCAGATCAGGCTACCATCAAATCAAGGTCAGGAATGAGGATATTCCCAAGACGGCGTTCAACACCAAGTATGGGCAATTTAAATTTTTGGTCATGTCGTTTGGACTGACGAATGCTCCTGCAGTATTCATGAACCTCATGAACAAGGTCTTCCATGAATACCTGGATCAGTTTGTTGTTGTCTTCATCGACGACATAATGATCTACTCAAAGACTGAAGAAGAGCATGAAGAGCACCTGAGGAAAGTTCTGAGCACCTTGAGGAAGGAGAAGCTTTATGGTAAGCTATCTAAATGAGAATTCTTTTTAGACAAAGTGGAATTTCTGGGCCATGTTGTCACAGGAAAAGGAATTTCGGTGGATCCAAAGAAGATAGCTGCTATTGAGAAGTGGACTGCACCAAGCTCAGTTGCAGAAATCAGAAGCTTTTTGGGTTTAGCTGGCTACTACCGGAAGTTCGTGAAGGATTTCTCCAAGATTGCTGAACCAATGACGAAGCTCACTAGGAAGAACGAAGAATTCATTTGGTCTGAAGCTTGCCAGTCAGCTTTTGAGGAACTGAAGAAGAGGCTTACAACTGCGCCGATACTTGCGCTACCCGCAGGTACCGTCGGTTTCTTAATTTCTTCCGGTAAGGGATTGGGCTGCGTTCTTCAATAACACGGAAAAGTAATTGCTTACGCATCTAGGCAGTTATGGACTCATGAGAAGAACTATCCTACACATGATTTGGAGGTTACAGCGGTGATATTTGCATTGAAGCTATGGAAGCACTACATTTATGGAGAAAGAGTGGAAATATTTACAGACCACAAAAGTCTGAAATATGTTTTCACTCAGAAGGAGCTGAACATGCGACAAAGACGATGGTTGGAGCTGATGAAGGATTTCGACATCAACCTGCAGTATCATCCGGGTAAGGCTAATGTTGTTGCAGATGCACTTAGTCGATACCCGATGGCAATGTTCTTGACCAAGGAGCGTCATTTGCTGGAGGACATGGAGAAGCTTGGATTGGAGATTGTACTGCCTGAAGAAGAGATGAGGAAACTGGGAAGAGAAGCCATTGTACCAGGAGCTGAGTCAATAATGATGCAATTGTAAGTGCGTTCAAGTCTGATGGACAGAGTCAAGGAGGCACAATTCCAAGACGAGACGCTTTGTAAACTCAGAGACCAAGTGCTGCCAGAAACACTTGAAGGATTCTCAATCGCCAGCGACGGAGCACTGAAGAATGGTACGAGGCTTTGCGTACCAACTGGCGAACTGATGAACGAGCTGATGCAAGAAGCGCACCAGTCGCAGTATTCCATACATCCTGGAGCCAACAAAATGTATTGGGATATACGAACTATAGTGTGGTGGTACGGAATGAAGAAGGACTTATCTAGGTATGTGGCTAGATGTTTAATTTGTCAGCAAGTGAAAGCTAGCAGACAGAGACCAGCAGGACTATTGCAGCCGCTCGACATCCCGGAGTAGAAATGAGAGCACATAACAATAGATTTTGTGTCGGAACTGCCTCGATCCCAAGGAGGTAAGGATGCCATTTGGGTTATCGTGGACCAACTGACGAAGTCAGCTCACTTTATCCCCTTCAAGGTTGGTCTATCCACCGAGAAGTTGGCAGCACTGTACATGCGGCACATCTACCGAATTCATGGAGTACCGGTAAGTATCGTATCTGACAGAGATACTAGATTTACCTCTCACTTTTGGAAGAGTTTGCATGATAGTTTGGGAACACAACTGAAGTTCAGCACCGCCTACCATCCCCAGACTGACGGGCAATAAGAGAGAACAATCCAGACGCTAGAAGACATGCTGAGATCCTGCGTCTTAGAATTCGGAGGGTCTTGGGAAGACCATTTGCACTTGGTAGAGTTCTCTTACAACAACAGCTACCAAGCTAGCATCGGTATGACACCGTTCGAGGCACTCTATGGACGTCGATGTCGCACTCCACTTGCTTGGGACGACGTCGGAGAACGAGTATTGCTTGGACCTAAGATGGTGATCGATGCAGCAGAGAAGGTAAGAATGATCAGAGATAAGCTCAGGATTGTCCAGGACAGACAGAAGCATTGGACCGATAGCAGCCGACGGCCTTTGGAGTTTGAAGAAGGTGACAGTGTGTTTGTGAAGATCTCTCCTACCAGAGGAACCATCCGTTTCGGCAGAGCGGGAAAGTTAAGCCCCAGGTATATTGGTCCTTTTGAAGTACTCAGCAGGATTGGAGAAGTGACTTATCGGGTGGCTCTACCCCCAAGTCTCGAAGGCGTCTACAACGTCTTCCATGTTTCGCAGCTGAGACGCTACATCCCGAACCCGAGCCACATCATGGACCATTCGGAGCTAGAAATTGGACCCAGCCTTACAGTGCCGGAGAAGCCAGTGGCAATTTTGGACAGAGGCGAGAAGAGAACCAGGAACTCTGTGACGCCGATAGTCAGAGTCATGTGATGGCACAACTCACCAAGCGAGTCGACCGGATGCGGGAGAAGTACCCGTACTTGTTTGAGACATGAGGTAACCCATAACCCTGCCTTTAATTTCGAGGACGAAATTTTCTAAGGAGGGAAGATTGTGAAACCCAGTTTTGTAATGTTATTTATTATTAATAATATTACTATTATTATTATTATTATTTGTGGGTTTAGAAATTAATTTCAAAATTAATAATTGGTTTTTGGTTGTTGACCTGACCCGAGCCCGGACCAGTTTCCCGAAACCCAGACCCGACCTGAACCCATTCTAATTCATTTGAAATTCTGATTTCTATTAATAAAAAAATATTTTTTTAAAACTCCTTTGAGTTGGTCCACCGTTGGACCAACCCCCTCACCCCCCCACACGGTTTCTCCCTCATCCCCTCACTTCACTCCCCTATCTTTGCTTCCAGCACACCCACAACCACTTCTTTCCCTCTCCTCCACAAAACCATTTCTCCTCCTCCTTCTCCTTAAAAACCCACATCACCACACCACAACTACTCACTTTCCCCATCTCTCCTCTTTCCCTCTTCCAGAGCAAGCCCTCCCCCAACCCGCGAGCCACACGCCCCATCCCGCCGACCTCCCGTGCCCATCACCGTTGGAGCCGACACCTCCGCCTGCCTCCGTCGAGCTCCTTCCCGTCGGCCAAATCTTCGCCTGGCGCCACCCCCAGCGCCGCCGACCCGGCCGTGCCCCGCCTCCCGTGTCCTAGCCGCGCGCGCTGTTCTCGCCGGCCGCCCCCGTGCCCGGCCAGCGCCCTCTCTGGCCGACCCCTCGACCTCCAGCGGCTTCCCCAGTCGCAAACCCCCTTCGGCGTGCCCAGACCCGTCCAGCGCCTTCCTTGGTCGTGTCCCCTTCGGCGCTAGCCCCTGTTCAGTCGTGCCCTAGCGTCGCCATCCCGAGCCCGTGCCCCGCTGATCTGGACAGCACTGTCCAGCGCTGTCCACGAATTTCCGAGTTCATTTCCTCGGATTCGCGTGTCCCGAGTCCGAGGCAACCCTTCGGATTCCGTCATTTTGGGTAATTTTTGGTTAATTATAGTAGTTCGTCCCTCCCGTATCTTTGATGAGATTGGTCCACGAATTTCCTTCGGGAATTGAATTTTGGATTACGTTTTGTTTCCAGGATTTTCCGAGAGATTTTCGGAAAAACCTATGTTGGTTTGGTTTTGATTTTCTGAAACTTTCGGAAAAGAGTTCTGTGAATATTTGGTTTTCGGATTTTGTCAAATTGTTGCTGTGATGTCTTCTGGGTTGATTTCGGATCTCCGAATTCGTTTCGGGTTGTTCCGAATTAATATTAGGAATGATTTGTGATTATATTTATATATATATATATATATATATATATATATATATATATATATATATATATATATATATATATATTGGATTTCCCTGGTTTGGGATACTTGCAGGAAATTATGGCGCACTTTCCCAGTTTTTGGGTTGACCGAAAATAGAGGAAGTGCTGCCGGATTTTTCTATAAAATTTAATTATATTTTAAAATGATTTGAAAATGGTTCTTCTGGAAAAGATTATTATTTTAGATTTTGGGCGACGACCGTATTGGTCAATGGGCCCTGGTTAAGTGCAAACGAAACCGGTTTAGCCCGGACGTTGAGGCATTAGCCTATATGACGATTGGACCAATATCTGAGACTCACTATTAATTTAATTTATTTTAATTATTATTTTTAATTATAATTAAATTGTGGGATAATTTTAGAACTAACAAATGTTTCTTCTTATTTCAATTTATGTAGAATAAATTGTAAGGGCATAAGCCCAGCTTTTCTATTTCCTTTCTCTGTGGCTTGTAAATATTGTAGCGTAGTTTTTCTTTTATTTTCTGGTTTTGCTGGTTTTAGCGTAGATGCGTAAAACTAAAATAAATAATATTTTGATATAGAAAATTAATAAGGTTTTTCTCACATTAAAATTTACAAGTTTGTAATTTTTAAACAACGATCATGTTTTCTCATTAAAAACAAGAAATTTAGTTTTATATGTATAATTACGAAAATACAAAGTTTTAACCCAATAAATTGGTAACTACGAGTTTTTCCAAAATACAAGTTAAATTGATCTTTCCCTCATTATTAATTACAACGCACCGATAATCGAGTTTTGTTTGTGATTGCATAATCAAAGATTAAAATTGATTAGGACAAACTTAGAGATTGCAACTAGCATAGTTAGCTTGGTAACTCTGGAATCTGAGTCAACTTCTCGAATGTAGGATTTCGAGGACGAGGCTAATTTCCATCCCGAAGTCTCAACCCTTCAAGTTCAGTCCAATTTGAGGCAAGTACATTTTGTGTTAGTTTACAATTATTTAATAATTGCTTTACTACAAGTTTAAACCACAAAGCAACACGGAACTCTCTCTGAGAGCACTGACTGATTGACTGTTGGGTACTGGAGGAATAGTGTAATGTTTATGACCACATCCCAAATGATAACTTAGAACTGTATTAGCTTACCCCTCACACACATGGGGATAAACCATATCGTATCAATAGGATACAACTTTACAACCCAAGCCGGTCATATTCATTGCCTATTCAAATCATACTGTTTAACTACTAGAAAACTGTTTACTTTATATTGTTTAAAAGTGCATGATTCTATTATTATTTTAATTGTCAAATTAGCATGAATTTTACTTTGCTCCCTCTTGACTGGAGATACATTTTTAGGGGATATTGAGGATGCTGAGCTGTTAATCAACAGCTATTACGACCCGGTTCTGTACCCCGTGGTGCTGCCAGAGTCCCCTTTGGAGGACGCAGGAACTGAGGCCGATGAGCCGAATGCTTAGCTAGATTTTCTTTTCCAGTTTTGTTGTTTCTTTGAAAAATTCTGTTATTTGAATTCAGTTCTTTTAATTCCAGTTGTATTTATTTCAATGTTTAAATAAAGTTTTCAATTCCCGAATATTGAGTTGTGACAAATATAGATCTTGTTGTGGTTACCTGCTAATGGAACAGCTTACTGCCGCCGTCTCAACAACGGTGCAGGCTGGGCATGATCCGGTTCGACCCAATTATTTGGGATCGGGTCGTGACAGTCTTTCCCTTGACGTCCATTACAGTATTAATTATGTTATCAAACACGTTCTTCTCGATATACATGATGTCAAGATTATGTCTAATCAGATTTGTGCTCCAATATGGCATATCCTAGAATATACTCCTTTTGGTCCAGTTATGATCTTCGCCAAATCACTCGCAATGGCTGCTCGTTGTAGGATCTTCAATAGCACTTGAGATTTCTTTTACTTGCTTCCATGTGTCCTCTCCGGACAACATTGGCGGTGGATCGCCCTTCTCTATAGCTCCGACACGAAATGCAGTTCTGTTCCTACGGTACGGATGATCTTTCGATAAGAACTGCCGGTGACAATCAAAGATGTATGACTTTCCTCCGTGTTTCAAACGAAAAGCCTCAGTGCGGTCCATGCAATACAGACATGAAAGCCGACCATGAGTATTCCATCCAGATAACATTCCATAAGCCGGAAAGTCGTTGATTGTCCACATTAGTGCTGCCCGTATCTGAAAATTCTATTTTTTTTGAAGTATCATACGTGTACGCCCCTGTTTCCCATAGCTGCTTTAGCTCATCTATCAACGGCTGTAAGTACACGTCGATGTTCCTCTTTGGGTTGTTCGGACCGAGGATGATAATAGTTAAGAACATGTAAGGTGTCTTCATGCAAATCCAAGGTGGTAGGTTGTACGGAGTGAGGATTATCGGCCAGCATGAATATTGGAAGCCTGAAAGACCAAATGGGGTGAAACCATCAGAACAGAGCCCCAATCTTACATTACGCGCATCAGAAGCGAAATTAGGATATGCTCGATCGAAGTGCTTCCACGCTTCTCCATCAGATGGGTGATCCTTCGGTCTGTTGTCGCTTGTGCCAACTCATATTTTCGGCAGTCTTTTTTACCATGAACAACCTCTGCAACCACGACATCAACGGCAAGTAGTACATTGAAGCATTCGGTCTTCTAGACTTGCCTGCAGCAGTTGGCTTGTAGCGATCAGTACTACAGAATCCGCACACTTCTGCATCCTTGTGATCTTTGTAATAAAGCATGCATCCGTTCTGACAGCAATCGATCTTGTTGTATACCATCCAGAGGGATCTCACCATCCTCTTAGAGCGGTAGAAGTCTTTCGGTAACTTTGCACCCTCCGACAAGATATCAGTAATCAACTCGAGCACTCTATTGTAGCATTCTTACGACATGTTAAAGTCAGACTTTATGCTCAAGAGCCGAGTGATTACCTCTAATGGTGAATGGTTCTCACAGCCAGGGTACAAAGGAGTCCTTGCATTCTCCAGCAACTCTATGAACTTCGAGGCATCGGCATTCGGTGCCTCCTCAGCTGCCTCACAATTGTATGGATCAAAACTAGGCCCCACAGCGTCGAAGACCATGTTCACGTACTCGTTGTCGACACCAGTTCGGTTGTGGACATTCATATAAGGCTCCACATAAGGCTCCGCTTGGAATGCTAAAGGTACAAGCTCTCTGTGTACGGTCCATTGGTAGTAATTCGGAAGGAAACCCTTTTGTGTATAAGTGATACGCCACATCCAATTCTGGTTGAAACTTCATGTTCTGACATTTTGCACACGGACACTTAATGTCCATGTCGTCCAGGGATTGAGGAAACGCCTTCGCGAATTAGAAGAATTGTTCTACTGTGGCGATGTATTCATCTCGCACACCGCACCTGTCATCTCGAATGCGGTTGAACATCCACGAACGGTCTAGCAGATACATGGATATAGCCATTTCTAGATATCTGTAAATATGAATAAACTTCAAAACAAAAACAAATATACTACATACTACATACTACGGCCGTGACTCGGGACCATTCATATGAGTCGGGACCATTCCTACTGTCACGATCCGCACCCACTGTGAGGGTACGAGAACGTAACAACACCCAGCCTACGCTGCAGCGTCGACGGTAGAACGTTGCCCTAGGTCAATCATCTAACAATATAAAGGTACCTGTACAGTATATACACTCCGAATGGAGGTGACATAGCAATATACAGCCTCAATCACATCTAAGGCAGAATGATAAGAAGATAGATAGATATGAACAGAAAGAAATCCACAGAGGTACAATCCAGATAAAGACTAAGTGTCTAAGATAACCTCTCCATAACATCAGATAAACAATCTCCCATTATATATATATATATATATATATATATATATATATATATATATATACAATGACGTCTCAATGAGAAAAACAAGGTAAGAGTCTAAGCTAGCAGTTTAAACCATAGGTGGTAGATCCTCTACTGCAATGGGTCCAAGGCACAAGTGTTGTCTAAGCTGCACCGTAATGGGTAGACACCATAGCCTCATCATTCTCTGTAAAATTTTTAACAGGTCCAGTCAGGACGGGAGCGAGCACAAAACATCTCACGCAGTTCATATCAAGTTAGGAAATATAAAGCTTGCAATAGAGTAAGATACAGGAAACGCTGAAAGAAGACTGTATATGAAAAATAGCAGAGATTTGATAATAGGAAATATCTATATATGATAAGTAAGAACTGTAAGCAACATGTGATTTAGAGTATAATATGGTTATGTAAACGGTTTAGGACAATGCAATGGTAACTCTATTGTACGTGAGTGCACAATAGACATATACAATAGTTATACAATGTTGTACAATATGATTTGATTACATAACCAATTCTACTCTCCCTCCCTAATCAATACACAAGGATCTACTCCAGTTACGTTATCTTATACAATAGTGTACAATATTATACAATAGATGTACAATGTTATAAAATAGTTGTACAATGTTATACAATAGTTGTACAATGGTCTATCCATGGGACTCATATGATAATGAGAGTACAATAGGCACAATAAGTATACAAGGATAAGGGTATTCAATAAATACAATATGTAAGTAAAACGCACATCACAATATGTATTTAGTGAATACAAGGGGATAACATCTCAAAAGAAGATCCATATAGTACCAATCCGTGATAACAATCGTGTCAGCATCAAGTATAGTAATCTAGAGCAAGAATGTAAATCCAGATGTAACACCCAGTTTTCCAGATGAGGGAAATTTCAAAATTTTGTAATAATAATTATTATTTATTGATATTTATTATATATTATGATTTTTGGTGATTTTTAATCATTTTAAAACTATTTTAAGTCATGACTTGTGATTTGGTGTACAGCTAGTGAAACCGTAGAGACTGTCTGCCCTAGAGCCTAGCCATGTGATTAGGATGTTTCAATTATCATTTTTAGTCTAGGGGTAATTAGGTCATTTTGACTTTTTAGAATTATTAATTTATTTGTTGGATTGACGGTTGTTGATTTTGACTTTTGCTAGTTGTGCCATAGGAGCTAACCCTAGCCATGGTGACCTTAGTCTAGCTTGAGTTAACTCATTTTAGTCATTAGAGATTAGTTTTAGAATGAGAGGATTAGTTTAAGTGGAATTATTTCATGGTTTGTGGTTTTAATGAAAGGACTTGTGATTAAGGACTTAATGACTTGGCCCATGGCCCATGATTTGACACCCTAACCCTAACCAAACCCTAAGTGACCAGCCACATAGGGATCCCCATACTATATAAATACTTATTGATTGGTTCTTGATTTCATTTCAACACATAGGAAAAGAAAGGTATTTTTTCCCTTCCAAAAATCCCCATAAATTTATTTTAATTCCTTTTTAATCCTAGTCTTTTGCATTAGGTTCTAATTTCTATATATTTAATATTTTTGGAGGTTAATCTCAGTTTTGGGCTCATTTGGAGCATTTGGCCATCAAGAAGAACACCCCTAATTTGGAGCTTTTTTATGCTTTTTGCACCTATAGGTAAAACTCCCCAAATTGATTTAAATTTCTGTTTTCTTTGTATTTAGGATTAGATCTAGGAGACCCCTAGCTGTCCCCAAAATTTGGGTGGTTTTCGTGTCCGTTTGGTGTCCGTATCGGACACGTGTCTTAGTGTATACTTAGGTGTTTGATGAAATGCCTCTTTGAACTTTTGTTCTTGGTTTTCAAAACAAATTATACATTTGGAAAGCTTATTATGTGTAGATTACATTGGTCTGTGTCTGAGCACGTATTGGATTGATTTTCGTGTCCAAATTTGGATACGCACACGTGCACGAGGCCCCGGTGCGCTGTCCTGCTGCTCGGGTGCCATAGCGGACACGACACGGCGACTCAGGTCATGAAATTTTGTGGACACGTGCGCCTAGTGTCTGACACGACACTCATAAAATTTGGTCGGGTTTTGTTGAGTGGTTAGTGAGAAATCTCACTCGCACTGAAATTCCCTGACACGCGCACACGCAATTTCGAGCGACTAATACGCTCGAATAACACTGACACGACACAACCCTGACTCAGTGCAGGTACTTGGACACAAAGACCAATACCTAGACTAAGTGGGGACACGACCACGTGTCCTCTTGTGGACTTTGTCGTGTCCAATTCCCTGAGGAACGGCTGCACGAGCCCGCCTGTGCACACGGTCTGACACAACTTGTTTTCCACGATTTGGACACTTCGTGTCGATTGTTTGGACACGAGAACACCCCCACTCGACACGTACACGTGTGTCTAACCTTGGGGTATGACTGTAATGGGATTTTTGTGGAATTCAAATGTCAATTTGGGTTCGAGTCACGATTACTGATACACAGTTTCATTATTTTGATTTTTGAGTTAACTTATAGATTTTTACTGTTTTGTAATGTTTAAATACCTTGATTAGATCACCCACACTCGTATTAGATTACTGGAAGGTTAGTTTTTGATTTGTGTTAAGTTTTGGATTTCGAATATGGAGTTGGGGCTGTCCAATAGGTTGACTGATACTTCCTTGTTTTGTTTGAAATCCTGATTTTAAACCCTATTTTTTAAACTAATTTTGGTAATATTTGACATGTTTAGTTGATTAATAGATTGGTGATTGACTGTGTTAGACTTTCGATCTTCGAATTGGATTGTGGATGCTTTGAACTGCCTTTGAGCTCAGTTCCTGAGATTAAATTCAATTCCCTGTTTTCCCACACATGTGCACACTGATTTCACTCATTGATCACTGTTCTCAGGTTCCTGAGAACCTGAGTATAGGTTTCAGTTGTTAAGATTTGGGTTCAGCATTTTCAATCTTAGTTTGTGAGGGACTGAATTCTCATGTAGTTTGTGAGTTCCCTATAAACTGAATATGTATTGGGATGTGGGGGTTTTGTTTGTGTAGGGATATAGGATTTGGTTGGTATGGGAGTTGGGACTTTGAGTTAATTGATTGAACTGTCGATTAATCTCAGTTTTTTTGAGAATTTAGGAATGTTCATGTATATTTTTTAGTCCTCATATCACTCACATAACACACATTGTTTTCCCTGTCACATGCCCATTCACCCACACATTGTTTCACTATTTTTTTTCCTGAAATCCTGAGAACATAGCCCTGTACACCCTCTACACACACACACCCTCATTTGACACTATGCCCACACACACTCTATTGCTTCCCTAACACACATTGAAATTCCTGTCACACACTTATCTATACCCCCATACACATGCCATATATCACCTCTATATCTATATATGTAATTTATATGTATGCAAGGTAGATAATGAATGAATGAATGAACTGAGATTCCTAATTCACTAAACAGTAAACACACACACACACATCAACCTACCACACACACTGTTTTCCTTTATATCACCCACACTTATGGTATCGCACTATATCACCCTCACTCTACACACACATGTGACACTTCCTAATCCTAAATTCATATTGACACTCACTAATTCCTTTGTATCACACACACTCTCATGTCCCCATATCACACACATGTTCACAACTTTCTACACATGATACACTCTCATATATACACACACACATTGCCTTGATGTTTTTCCTTCTCTATATAAATGTAATTAATATAAATAATGTGTAATGTGAATTTATAATGTGATATGTATATTGCTATGGGTATATACATATATGTGTATATAGATATATGGTATGGGTATTTGACCTATAATGTGTATATGGCTCATGGCCTAGGTTAAATAGCCTATGGTTTATGGTATATGTACCCATGAGTTAGGGTGATGTAGACTTGTGTAAATTGTATGGTGTGTATTTGCTAGGATAGTGTTGGTTAGAGACCTAGATGGACTTGTTAAGCCAAGGTTAGACCAACCTAGACTAGTTTAACCTTGTTTGACCTAACTAGACTAGAGTTGACCTAGTTTGACTGTTAGGGTTGACTAGAGTTGACCAAAAGTTGACTTTAGCCTAGATTGACCCCAAACATCATGTAGATGCATTGTAGCAGTCTATTTCATTATTTTAGATATGTAGTGACTTGTACTGTTCTATAGGAGACAGACACCACTCCTCGGACAGTATATTCTCTTCGGACATTCAGGATACAAGCGAGTACATTTTTTGACCGTTTCATACTTGTCTGGATTTATATTCTTGCTCTAGATTACTATACTTGATGCTGACACGATTGTTATCACGGATTGGTACTATATGGATCTTTTTTTGAGATGTTATCCCCTTGTGTTCACTAAAAACATATTGTGATGTGCGTTTCACTTACATATTGTATTTATTGAATACCCTTATCCTTGTATACTCATTGTGCCTATTGTACTCTCATTATCACATGAGTCCCATAGATAGACCATTGTATAACATTGTACATCTATTGTATAATATTGTACACTAATGTATAAGATAACGTAACTGGAGTGGATCCTTGTGTATTGATTGGGGAGGGAGAGTAGAATTGGTTATGTAATCAAATCCTATTGTACAACATTGTATAACTATTGTATATGTCTATTGTGCACTCACGTACAATGGAGTTACCATTGCATTGTCCTAAACCGTTTACATAACCATATTGTACTCTAAATCACATGTTGTTTACAGTTCTTACTTATCATATATAGATATTTCCTATTATCAAATCTCTACTGTTTTTCATATACAGTCTTCTTTCAGCGTTTCCTGTATCTTACTCTATTGCATGCTTTATATTTTCTAACTTGATATGAACTGCGTGAGATGTTTTGTGCTCGCTTCCGTCCTGACTGGACCTATTGAAAATTTTTACAGAGAATGATGAGGCTATGGTGTCTACCCATTATGGTGCAGCTTAGACAACACTTGTGCCTTGGACCATTGCAGTAGAGGATCTACCACCTGTGGTTTAGACTGCTAGCTTAGACTCTTACCTTGTTTTTCTCATTGATACGTCATTGTATATATATATACTGGGAGATAGTTTATCTGATGTTATGGAGATGTTATCTTAGACACTTAGTCTTTATCTGGATTGTACCTATGTGGATTTCCTTCTGTTCATATCTATCTATCTTCTTATTATTCTGCCTTAGATGTGATTGAGGCTGTATATTGCTATGTCACCTCCATTCAGAGTGTATATACTGTACATGTACCTTTATATTGTTAGATGATTGACCTAGGACAACGTTCTACCGCCGACATTGCGACGTAGGCTGGACGTTGTTACGTTCTCGTACCCTCACAGTGGGTGCGGGTCGTGACACCAGACAAGTATAAAACGGTCAGAGAATGTACTCGCCTGTATCCTGAATGTCCGAAGAGAATATACTGTCCGAGGAGTGGTGTCTGTCTCCTATAGAACAGTACAAGTCACTACATGTCTAAAATAATGAAATAGACTGCTACAATGCATCTACATGATGTTTGGGGTCAATCTAGGCTAAAGTCAACTTTTGGTCAACTCTAGTCAACCCTAATAGTCAAACTAGGTCAACTATAGTCTAGTTAGGTCAAACAAAGTTAAACTAGTCTAGGTTGGTCTAACCTAGGCTTAACAAGTCCATCTAGGTCTCTAACCAACACTATCCTAGCAAGCACACACCATACAATTTATACAAGTCTACATCACCCTAACTCATGGGTACATATACCATATGCCATAGGCTATTCAACCTAGGCCATGAGCCATATACACATTATAGGTCAAATACCCATACCATATATCTATATACACATATATGTATATCCATAGCAATATACATATCACATTATAAATTCACATTTCACATTATTTATATTTATTACATTTTATAGAGAAGGAAAAACATCAAGGCAATGTGTGTGTGTGTATATATGAGAGCGTATCATGTGTAGAGAGTTGTGAACATGTGTGTGATATGGTGACATGACAGTTAAATTGATAGGAATATGGCAGTTTTATATGATAGGATTCAGTGTGGTGTAGCATGGTGCATCACACTCAAGATTTTAGTAATGGCATGGGGGTAGGTGAGTGTACATGTGAGAAGTTTGTGTGTGTCATTAATCAATGGGATGTGAGTGAATCTCAGGAATAATTTCCAGGAAACTGAAAACAGGGACTTAGCTAACAGTCCCTACCCAATCACCAAATCGAAATCCCCATCTTGTTAATCATCAATCCAATATTCAAGCCTAACATCAACTCTGAACTTAAATACAAAATAAAAACTCTATATTTGATAACCATTCGAACTCAACAATCAACCTATCTATCAATACAACCAAATGTAAGGAAATAAAGTAATTTGAAAAGAGAAGAGAAAATCTGAAACAACCAACTGAAATCAATTGAATATCAAAATAGGAAATGAAATCAAACGATGGTGATATGTGCATAGGACAGTAGGGTTACAGTCAACAACAACTAAATTCAGAAAAATATCAATCCTAACTCCCATAAAACTGAAAAATGTAACACAGTTTACAGAACATGTATTCGAAACCCCTTTGAAACCAATAATGCCAATTTAAAATCAATTGAACCCATATAAAATGCAACTGTCAAGGGAATTAAGAACCTCACAGAAATCACTAAGCTAAAACCAAGATAACTGAGAACAAATCATAAAACCAACCAATATGAATATTAAACACTGTTCAATATCTGCAAAAATTCTTGATACTGGGAGTATCAGTAATTCGAACCCCCAACTCTCAAACTGAGTATCAGTCACATGAAATCCAATGCCCAATGCAAATTAAAGACTAAAATTCCCTTGCCATGTAAATCCTAGCATGCTAAGCTAATCCCAGATGCATATAGGGGAACAAAACACACCCAATTAGTCATACAAAATAGTTTACTTCATTAAAAAAAATTCAGGAAATCAAGTCACAGTTAACATAAACATATATATAAATATATTCAATTCAAATTCAGTTTTGAACTCAAAACCCAACTCTCTAGTTCACTGTACAGTGAATGCAACCAATGCAGGTTAGGAGTGTAATGGTTACAGTGTTCATGATATGTGGAGTGTGTGTACACATGAGAATTTCAGTGCAACAGTGGGTAGGTTGACAGGAAATCAGTGAAATGAATGTGTCTATGTTCTCAGTTTAAATTCGAACTCAAGTTCTCTTTCAGTTGAAACAAATATCAGGTCACATTTATGTATACATACAACAATCAAATTGAAAAAAAACTCAAAACCAAATTGAAAATCACATCATGAAACCAAATTTCAGTTTAAAAATCAAAACATTCAAACCCAAAGCTATCTTTGAGTATCAGTAAAAATATGATAGTTTTTAATCCCAATCTAAAGCACGCTCGAAAATGAAATCAACAAACCAAATCAAATCGAACCAAATCATTCAAAATCATCATACAACATGTGTCAGAGGGGAAGTGTCACACATGTGTCAAATACGTGTCCAAAACCATGTCTAATGTGTGGACACGAAGTGTCAAAAAGGGAAACCCGACACTGACAGAACTGTCAGGTAAGGCTGTCTCGTGCAGCCATATCGTATCCGATTGGACACGACTTAGTGCTCGAGACGAGCCGTGCTCTTGTACAATGACACGTGGGATATAGGGCTAGGTTTCTAGTGGCCTGCAACACGTCCAGGTGAACCGTGGTGTCGTGTCAAACTGCGTATCAGTGGCTCGTACGTGCGCGTGTGTGCGTGTGGTCGAGAAAGTGCGGTCGGGATTTCTTCCAATCCACTCAACGAAATCATCTCAAATTTTACGTGCATGGTGTCAGTCATTGCCCGCAGGTATCCACCAATTTTTGTGTCCAACCGAGTCGTATCATGTCAGATATGAACGTGTGGCAGCAGGACACCGCACGGGGCCTGTGTGCAGTATCGTGCACGAGGTGCGTGTCCGTTTTGGACACAAAAAATCCACAGAATCGTGCTCAGTCATATACATTCATGATCTACACATTATTAGCTACCTAAATATATATTTTATTTTGAAAACCAAGAACGAAAAGTTCTAAGAGATATTTCGTCGAACACCTATGTACATACGTTGATACGTGTCCGATACGGACACCAAACGGACACAAAATCCACCCAAATTTGAGGTACAGCTAGGGAACTCCTAGATCTAGCCCTAAATGCAAAGAAAACAAAATTAAAATACAATTTAAGGGATTTTACCTATAGGTGCAAAAAGCTTGAAAAAGCTCCAAATGGGGGATTCCTCCTTGCTAGCCATATGCTCCTAAATTGTCCCAAAGCTGGGATTAAACTCCACAATCAGAAAATAGGAGGGTATTAGGCTCTAATGCAAGAAACTAGAGTAGAAAAGGATTTAAAATGAAGATTTTATGGAATGGGAAAGAATTAACAAACCTTTTCTTCTTTAAGTGCTCCTTCAAAACTAATTGGGAGAATACTTATAGGGAAGGGAGAAGCCCTAAGTGGCTGGCCATGGGCTGATTTCTAGGGTTAGGGTTTGGTTATTTGGGCTATGGGCTTAAGTCATTAAGTCATGAAATCGTAAGTCATTGCATTAAACCATAAGTCATGACTAGTTTACTCTAAACTTAATCCTCTCATTCTAGAACAAACTTCTAATGACTAAAATGGGTTAACTCAAGTTAGACTAGGGTTACCATAGCTAGGGTTAGGTTCTAGGCTAGTCCACTAGGTCTCAACAAGTCAAAGTCAAACTAGAATTCACCAATTCAATAAATAATCAAATAATTCAAATAAGTCAAAATGACCAAATTATCCCTAGGCTAAAAATGATAATTAAATATCCCTAATCAAGTGGTTAGGCTCTAGGTCATGCAGTCTCTAGGATTTCACTAGCAGCACATCAAAATCATAAGTCACGACTTAAAATAGTTTTTAAATAATTTTAAAAAATGATTAAAAATTACCAAAAATTATAATGTGAAATAAATATCAATAAATAATAATAATTACAAAATTTTAAAATTACCCTCATCTAGAAAACTGGGTGTTACACCTACTACATACTACATACTAAAACGAATAAACTTTAAAACTAAAACTTCAAAACTAAAACGAATATACTACAAACTAAAACGAATATACTACATACTACGGCCGTGACTCGGGACCATTCCTATGAGTATCAGGATCAAGAAAAATAGATGACGACATTAACCAACCAACAAAACTACGTGTTATAAATATTGGCACTATCGGTACGTGGTTTCGAATCGGAGTATCAAATTTTTCGGTGTCGGAAAACAAATAATTATTACTAAATTATCAAATTTTTCGGCACTATCGGTGCCCCTGACCCAGACCCCCCGCACCCCTCCCCCTATACCACCCCTAACCCTAACCCGAACCCTATCCCTAACCCCTCCCCCACCAGCCCCCCTCCCCTGCCCAGCCCACCCTCACTTTCCTGCTCCCCTCCCCCACCAACCACCCCTAACCCTAACCCGAACCCTTACCATAACCCTCTCCTCCCCTCCCCCCAACCCACCCCCCTCGCCCTCACCCTCCATTCGCCCTCACCCCCTCTCCCCTCCCCCTCCACACACCCACCCCTAACCCGAACCCTAACCCTCCCCTTCCCCCAGCCCCCCTCACCCCCTGCCCCACCCCCCAGCCACTTCCAACCATTCCTCACCCCCAACCACCCGTACCCCTGCCCCTCCCCACGAGCCACTAGCACCCCCAACCGCCAACACCAAAAATAGAGAGAGAGAGAGAGTCACGTACCGGAGGAGAGTCGCCGGAGAGAGTGAGAGTCGTCGGAGAGAGTGAGAGCGCCGGAGAGAGTGAGAGTGAGAGCGCCGGAGGGAGAGAGTGAGATAATAAAATAGATGGGGGGAAATAAATCGGGGGGGGGGGAGAATTTAATTTAATTAGAATTTAGTGACGTTCTTACGAACGTCGCTAAATTAGTCGCTATTAGCGACGTCATAGCGACGTTTCGCGACGGCTAGCTCATGTAACTAATATGCGTCGTTGTCACGTCGCTATTTGTGCGGCGGTTAGCGACGTTTCAGTTATACGTCGCTAATGTCAGCAATTTAGCGACGTTATGTGAACGTCGCTAAATTTACGTCGCCAATTAAGCAGATTTTAGTAGTGGCTGAGCTAAGGGATGTATCTTTGTAAAAAAAAATTGCAACTTGAGCTTCTGAAGTAATGTAGGATATGTGGATTGTTCTTTTTGGAAAATAATCCCGGGCAAAATGGTAGTCAACTTAAATATGTTTGGTGCACTCATGGAAGACATTATTATGAGCTATTTGAATAGCACTCTTAATGTCACAAAATAAAAAAGTTGGCGATGAATGTTCAACGCTCATGTCATGAGGTGGCCAGTGTAACCATATAATCTCAGACGTAGTGTGAGCAAGGGCTCTGTATTCAGCTTCGGCACTTATCAATACCACTTTTTAGTCTAAAGGTATTTTGGTAAATTATAAAATTGGAATTATTTTGAATTTTAATTAATTAATAATGTGCTAAGTGATATATTAGGTCTAAACCTAGAATTGACCTAATATAGATGTTGATCATGAACCTAGAGGCTTAGTTAGTAGATTAGAATAAGTTAACCAAGTTCTAGAATATCTTGATATTATGTCTAAGTTAGATATTTAGTGTAAACCCTAATTCTAATTGGGCCTTTACTAAAGAGGCTTGATTTCAACCATAGAAAGGGCCTTAAAACTAAATAGAACCTAACCCTAACCCTAGAAACTAGTCTTGGCTGCCAAGAGAAGTCCTCCTTGCCTATATAAGTAAACTTTAGTCCCCTCTTGCCTTGTCTCATTACAAACCAAAACCCTAATTTGTGTTCTTCCCCAAATTTGTCCCCTTTCTCCAAATCACCTCCAAATTGAACCAAATCAATTGCAAATCACTCCCATTGTGTTGAGGATGTCTCTATTGGCTAGCTAGCAAGGAATAGGTGCAACGTCCCAGTCCCAAAATATGTAGGACCAAGTACGTAGACATGCCAGCTGTATTCTTACGAAGTACATAGGCCTCGTATGGATACATAAGCTGTAAAATATAGTAATCCAAGACAAACTAAATCACATCCACAATAAAAAGAATAATAATATAAAAATTAACTCGAATATTTATGATACAATCGTTGGGCAGAGACAAAGTCCACTACCAACTATCCCAATGAAAGAAATGTACCATAAATCGAGCAAAAAAATAGCAAGATGAACCAAGCGCAATCATCTTCGAAGGAATAGAGAAGACCACGGCCTTGGCTAGAAACCTGCGAAAGACATGAACACACACCTGGAAAAAAACCAGGTCCTCAGATGGACGTAGCAAGATACAGGAAGAACGAGCTAATATGAACTGTCAGAATAAAATAATATATAAATGACTATCCTAGACACAAATATGCAAAGGAGATTCTAACCGCCTAATGTGCAATTTAGAGGACAACTTTCATGCGCATGGGTGAGATTTTAGGCTATGTGTACGTAACTGGCATCCAGTCATCTGTATCCATCCGTAACGTCTAAAACGTCAGAGGGCATCTGCAAATATATCGCCACAGTTCCATTCGGAGAATGTGGTTTACCTGTTTGGCTTCCCATACGCACTAGCAACTGTCCTTCCCTAATATATCTCACACTGTTCAAGTCATGTCCATGGCTCATCCAATTTTGTAACTGCTTGAGTCTCTAAACACCCTAGTCATAGCAGTTACGATCATCTACCGTCACACGACTTTAGAGATAGCTAGTCAATAAGTCGTGCCCCTAACAACATGTCTCAAACCGTGTAGTGTGAGTGTCACAGCCAAAGGAAGATATAAGGATATCCTCCAAAAATAAGGTAGTCCGCTAACACTAAGTTAACATGCATATAGTAAAATAAAATGACTAATAGAGTCGCTTGCACACAAGTGTGGCTGGGACGCACAATTTATATCAAAGGAAACTAACAATATAAAATAAAGTAAATAATGCAATAAATAAATAATTGACAGTTAATTAGCAAGGTATACTTGCCTGTTGAGTCGTCTGGTGAGCTGCCTGGTGTGGTGGAATAAAGGTGGCACAAGATTGACTTTGGGTAACAACTACACAAGGTGACCTCGGGTGGTGGCACGGACAGTTCCATTGGGTCCAGAATAATCAAGTTAGCTAGGGTCGATGGGAGGATGCACAGGATTTGGCGACGGAATAAGGAAGAGGGCATTGAGTCACGGATGGAAGAATAAAGAAATTTTGACTAATAATAATTTTATGATTTTAGAAAACTAATTATAATACAAAAATGGTTTTCTTTTATAAGTCGAGATAAGCATGTGAAAATACTTAAGAGTCAACAAAACTATTTTTTTGCATAAAAACAGTAAATTAGTAAAATTTGATTTTTTGACAAAAGAAAATAAAATTACCTTAGACATTCTTAGAAAATCATATTTTTAGAGTAACCTACTTTTATCAAAATACTTTTTAGTATACAAAATAAGTATTAATATTGTATATTTAGTCTTCGAAATCAAATTTTGAAAATAATATAGACAAGCCTAGTACCATATATATATTTAACATACTATGAAAATACTCATATATTTATTTGTAAATAACAATAATACTTAAAATAAAATAACCACTGAAATATTGACAATAATACAAATATTAATAATGTATAACAACTAATATACAGTTGCCGTAAAGAACCCATGCATACATATAGATAGTTCTCCAAAAATATACCTCAATAAAATATGTTTAAATTACAGGTGTTTATTAATAAAACACTAATAATAATAATGTAATAATAATAATGGTGATAATATTAATAATAATTTTGAGAGGGACAAAATAAACAATTGAGAAAATAAAATAAAAATAATAGAAATAATAATAATAATGGTAATTATAAATAAATAAACAAAAAAATTTCGCAGCAGCTCTTTTTCAAATAAGATAAAAAATTTACAAAATAATAAAAAAATAAATATAGAAAAATTAGAATAGAGTCATTGGTTCCCTACACATCTTTACCTAATCAAAAAGTAAAAGGGAATTAGAGGGGGAGAGGGGGAGAAGCAGGGAGAGCGGGCAGTGGGCCGCGCGAGGAGGGTGGTGAGAGGCGACGAAGGATGGGCGATCGGGCGGAGTTCGGGAGGAAGGGACGGCGGAGGAAAGTCGGAAGAGGGAGAGTTCGGGGTTTTAGGCGGCGCGGGCTGCGCGCGCAAGCGGCGGGGAACGGTCTTGGTCGGCGGACACAAGCGACTAGGGCATGCCGCGGCGGAGAGAAGAAGGGGGCGACGGAGGCTGTGAGCAGCGGTGGTGCTCGGCGCTGGAGTGGGCAAGGTTTCTCCGCCGCCGATCGCCTGAGTACGGAGGCGCGACGGCGGTGCAGTGAGCTGGTGCGGCAGGCAGCCAGATCTGCCATCGGCGATTCGGACACGGACCGGATTTGGCGAGGGCGGGGAAAATGCGAGGTTGGCGTGGTCGACGCGGCGGCATTTCGCCGGCGAATTTGGTGGCAGGTGAGTCTCGTCTAGTTTTGGGCTTTTGATTTTTTTTTGGCTTTCTCTGTTGGTTGATGGTGGTGGTGGTGTTGTGATGGTACTTGGGGTGTTGCCGGGGACGGATTTCTGGTGGAATTGGCGGTTTGTCCGGTGGCGGATTTAGGGCTGCGCTCGGGTGAGCGGGTGGCTGTGATGTAGACGGTGATGGGGGTGGTAATGGTGGTGGTTTGGGGTGGCTGACCGTGGGAGTTGGCCGGGTTCTGGCGCTGGTTCGGCCAAGATAGTGGCGGTAATGGTGGTCCAGGTGGGGGTGATGGGTTGTGTCGGGTGGTGGTATTAGCGACGGGTGATCGACAGGAAGGTGTTTGCGGGTGGCTGGGTTCCAGCGGGGTTGACGATGAGGGTAGCGGAGACCGTGGATGGCCGGGTGCTGTCGTGGAATCGAGCGAGATGGACGGGGTAGAGTTAGGATTGGGTTAGGAACTAGGGATTGGATGTTGCCGTGTCGGGTTGTCGACACGGAGGAGATAAGTGATGTATATGTAATGGAATAAAATATTGGGTGGAGGAAACACGGACACAGACACGATGCACAAATTTTTAGTTGTGAAATTTGTGGATGAATAATGTGGAGGAGTACCTGCCTATTTATTGGATGTGAAAATTTTCACTTAGATATGGACTAGGAATATTTTAAAACCAAATTTGATAACAATCATATTAATTTAAATCGATGAAATCAAATATAAATTCAAATTCAATTTCAATTTAAATCTATAAATTCCCCCTTTATACTATTTAAATTAATCCATAAAATTAAATCAAGTTTTCAAAATGGCCACAATATTTTACAAATATATTTTCAAAAAATACCAATAAATAAAATTTCAAAAATAGTAAATATTTTTAAATATCTTTTCGAATAATAAAATATAAATATTAAATAATTTTGAAAATTATAATATATATTTAAGTATTAATTGGAAATAATTTCAAAATACATTTTTACTAATTTGGATAAAACAAATTTCGAAAGTAAACATAATAATCAAATCTTTAAAATACCTTCTTGCTAAATTACTTTTAATAAAAATAATTATTATATATATTATTTTGAAACCACCATTGATAATAAAATCAAAAATTATATTTCTAAAAATATGTTACTTGCACATATTCGCACTCGACGAGAAAATATAAAAATCGTAAATTCCTGTGCGACGTATAATACGACTATGCGATGTATAAATACAAAAAAAATCAGCACTAAAAAATATAGTAGAAAATTAGGGGTTTTATATTAGGAGCAATTTGACCATTGGAGCTTTGTAGAGATCTAGATCTAAGGGCTTTTCATTGAGATTCCAACTCTCAACAGGTAATGACCTCTAAACCTATTAATATTCTATTTTCTCTCCATAGATGCATTCATTTAGGGCCCCCTAGCCCTAGGCCAAGTTTGGTTAAAAATCGAATCCATTTAGGGTGTGTATCGGACGAGTATCGGAGAGCTATTCAATGTGTTCGATGAAATGCCTCTTAGAACTTTTTAATCTTAGTTTTCAAAACTAATTACATAATTTTGTAGCTCATTATGTGTAGATCATTTATCAATATGACTGAGTCAATTTTGGTAGTATTTTCGTGTCAAAATTGGATACAGGGACACACGTACAGTTCTGTTGCACTGTCCTGCTGATGCGTGTCCAGTTCTCACTAGACACGATACAGATTAGGGTGCCACTTGATGGAAATGTGGGGGCAAGATCTGACATGACACATGAAGTTTGGGTCGATTTAATTGGGTATTCAAGGAGTTATAGGACCTGCAGATGTCAGTCGAGTGCACTGTTCATACGAGTTTTCATTTCTGACACGCACTGTTTGACACCACATGACATGAATTGGGCAAATCCTAGCTGGACACTAGGATACCCTGACACCTAATCTACTTGTTGACACACCTGTACGACCAAATAGTTGGACACTTCGTGTCCTAATGGACTCGACACACACATACTACTGCACTTTGTGTTCTGATGCACTTCGACACTTGGACACATTTTGTTGGACACATGATGCCATACTAGACACTCACCAGACACCACTGCACATTGATGATTCATCTAACACTGAAAGTCGAGAACACCTGTCATGTCCCGCTCCCGTAGGAGCGATCGTCCTCGCTAAGGCGTGATGCCACGTGAGCCTAGATTGCGCTCACGCAATGTGGGTTCCATAAAGGCCAATTACAGGCTAAGCGACGGGGTCATCGCACAGAAGTCCCAAGTGGAGAACATTGAAGCAAAACATAAGTCATGCAAATACTCTTTTATTGATATTGAAACAAAGATTACAATATGGCGCAAGGCCAAGATTATAATCACTCAAGCTCACTATTCTCACATTACAAGTCACTCTGCTCTCTATCATCTCTCAATACAATTTAAGTAGGCTAGCGGAAGCTTTAGATAGGCGATGTCCATATATTATATCCCGTATAAGTCCAGCCTCCATGCGGTCGTGCGCCTCAAAACACCAAGAAACTCCATGCCTCGACGCATCCAAGCGAGCTCCGTGCCAATGATCTTCTACCTGAGCCTGTATATGAAATACTGTATGGATTTCAATACTCAAATGTACTGGTGGAGTGAGCTCCTCGTCCACCCATACAAAACCAACACGTTCATTTTACTTTGTACAATATATCCCTTTTTGTTTGTCTTTCTACTCTTGCCTTAGGTTCGATCTTAGGACATAGACTCTCGGCCTATTTGTGCCTCTAGACCATCACGTGCTATCACATCGATAACTTTCTTATCCTTGCCTCTAGACCATTTCCGTGCTTACAATATCAACCTATCAAGTCGTGCTCGCCTTTTGGACCATATCCAGAAACGCAACTACATGATAGTACCTAAATTTTCATGTGGTTGTGCTGCAAGTCTATTGTACGAACATCGTGATCGTATTATAAACTCTATTCATGGGTCCATATTGAGGTCGTACCTCGCAACTCAGCATGACTTAACCAACTCTGCCCTACTACACTACCTGACTTAAACACGAAACGACTCAAATCCAACTCATGTAATTCTATGCCAATAACTTAATACTCGATGCCACATTTCGTACCGAAGCACGTGTCTGTGTTGTAGCCAAATCTTAGGCCCAAACGTTGTGTTCTGATCATGCACACATTTTGACTTATTGATACCATATACACAATACTCGACTTAATCCAAAGGCATATACGCGGATTGCCGCTATTATGCCGACTCATGTATATGAAGGGTTACTAGCATCACAAGCCATGCCCGGACATAGCTAGGTATAGGATGGCCCGTCCAAAGCAAGTAGCGAGCCCCAATGACCGTCCACCGAATACCTGGTTGCCTGCAGCATTCGCTATACCTGTTCCTCCTAGGCCGGAACGATTCTGTGGCCCCAGGTTATCGTTCTGAGGAAACATCGTCCTTGTCGATAAGTTGTCCAAATGACTATGCAAGACTAGGCTCTAACTAACGTCTTACACAGTCATTCTTCTAGTGTTACCATATCTTCAAGACCAAGTTCAAGACTTCTAGCATTTGAGACCGCCTTGACAACCCATGGTCACGAGTATTCTTCTATGTTGCCCTATCATTTCACTCAACTCGGGGACGACTATTCGAAATCCCCTTTTTCCAACTCAATTGAATCAACCGTGGCCCGTGCCTTAAAAAGCTAAGTCTATGACATCGTGCCTTAAGCCAATTTGTGTTCTGTGCGACATTATGTAGGAGCGTAAAAAAGTGTTCTATGGACTGAGTCAAAGAGTTTGGGAATTTTACGCCTAGCTATTTTATGCAAGCTACTTTACGCCAAGACAGTTCATTAAGTTTTACGCCCGAGGACAGGCTGTCATGTCTCATTAATACAAGTGATAATGAATCTGACATAATGATTTGCTGACAGCGTATAAACACAAAATTCAAAGAGATTGGATTTTCACCAAGCCCAATACTTGTCGTATGGTGTGCAGAGAAGGCTATTTTACGCTCATTAAAATCACTTCTTTTTACGCACGATAGTTATGTGAGCTTTTACGCTCAAGGCTATTATGAGTGTAAAGTCTATTTGGGCTAAGTTTTACGCTCAAGGCTATTTTAGCCACTTTACGCTGAGAAGTTTATTTGGGTTGCTTTTACGCCAGTTTGTCACTTTACGCTTGGAGCATATTTAGGGTTGTTTTTACGCCCAATTCTTCCTGACTACTTTGGAACGTGGTTTATCCACGTGGCTTTCGTGCCATATTTATTGAAGAACGTGTGTACGTGCTCCCTATTTTTGTTAAAATAATGGGACACGTGTCAACATATGTAGAGGGTGACTCCCATCATGGGTGACAGTTACCAGCAAAAAAACCCAATTTTGTTGCTTTTTACGCACAATGGGTCAAGTCTATAAATAGACTTATTTTTCATATTATGAGCATCAGAGAGAGAGAGACGAGGGAAGAATACAGAGATCAGAGCTTAGAAACTTTTATTTTTCGAGAGCATTCTTCTTCAACTTTTCTTCCAGAACAGAGTGAAGCAAAGCAGGAAAGTATTCGACCTTGCCATCAGTGCCCAAGTGTGTCGATACCTTTCTGGTGACTTAGTTTTTCCGGTTGTTCATCTTCTAGCAGTGATCTTCATTATCATCGTATGGTCCAAGGAACAAAGTGATCGCCTTCAGATCAGACTTCCATAGCAATACTTCCCAGAACAATTTGTACTTTCTGTACTTTTTCTCGTTTTCTTTCAAAAGCCAATTTTAGGTATTTTGTTAAGTGAAACAAAATGGCGACTCTGCTGGGGAAGACCTTCTTCTCTGACGAGGAGGCAATTGCTCAATAGGATGATGTGTCGATCGGATCGACAAAGAAGACTCTGGTTGTACACTTCGACCAGACTGTCTACGAAGAAATGCTCCGAACTGGGGGTGGTACTCGCTACTCCAATGTTCAGAAATCGAGAAAAGTGTGAAAAGTTTGGGTTTCCAAATCCAAAGCATCCTCGAATCTCCCGATTGTCTCTGAAGGCAAATGAATTCTTCCTACTCCTGTTGTAGGGGCTCCCGTTTGTAACGAGGCAGTCCTTACTTCAGAGTTGCACCCTGTGCATAAAAATAAATCTCCTGTCTGTGACAGTGAAGATTCTCAAGTTTTACGCCCAGCGTATAAAAACCAGGTTTTACGCCCAGTGCGTAAAAAAAAGATTTACGCTCTGTGCTTAAGAATAAGTCTTCCGTCTGTGACGTGGTAGACCCCAATATTTTACGTTCTGAGCATAAAAATAAGTCTCCCGTCTGTGATGCGGTAGACACACAAAATTTACGCTCCACGCGTAAAGGAAAATCTCCCGTCTATGACATGGCAGATACTCATGTTTTGCGCTCTGTGCGTAAAAGTAAATCTCCTGTCTGTGGCAGTGTAGATAAAATTCACAAGGATGCTTCTGTATCTAAAGTGAATGTACCTGCACGCATGAAGCATAAAAACATAGTTGGTAAAACTTCTGTTCTTAACCAACAACCTTCTTATACTGCTGTACGCAAAGTTCCAAACCTTCAAATTACGCGCAATGCTGATGGAGTCCTTTGTGCTCAAAAATCTCAGGATTTACGCACGCAACTCCAAGCACGTAAAAATGCACAGGTTAGTTCTGCGAATGCAGCCAGTGGTCTTCTTTATACATAAGGGACTAAACGTTTCTCAACTCCAAATGTAATTAAGAAGACTACTTCTTCTGCTCCTTCTGATTTACGCGAGTTGTTAGTGCAAAAGCGTAAAGATAGACGATCTCCTGTGACACTCCCCCAAGAGAATCACCATTGCGAGTGTTATCAGATTGTAATCAAGTGTTGTTGTTCGGCTTCCAAACGGTCATTTTTTGATCGGTTAACTTTCAATACGCCTCAACAACAAGTTGATGACCAAGAACATGAGTTGTCATATGCATCAGTCAATATGGCATCTCATACTAACAGAGGACGACGTCCAAGATGCAACACGTCCCAAACTCCAGGACAACAACAATTCAACAGATTTCTTGATTCCTTTGAAGGAGTATATCAGAATACTCGATCAAGAAGGCAAAGAAAGTTGCAGACTTCTGATTCAGAAGCTGGGGGTACTCAATCTCTTGAGTCCGAAACAGGTAGTGTCGATTCATACCTCTATACCAATCCTTCTATATCTTTAAGAGAGGTTGAATCCTACGCTATTGGAGATGAACCGGAGATGTCATCTGTTAATACAGAACAACGTCTCACTGCCGTTGAGCAATCATTAAAGGACATGCTTACTATGATGCAAAGCATGCACCAGATAATAATGACTCAAAAAACTGCTCAGCCGGCAGTAGCAACACCGGTGCAAGTAGCAGCACAAACTCAAGATAGTCAAGGGGTTGATATACCTTTAAATATTCAAGAGCCTGCTGTTAACCAAAATTCTGCATCCCCAGATCCCATCATTCCAGAAGATGTGCCACCTCCAGTGGGAGTTACGGTACATCCGACAACAATTCAATCAAATGTGCTTCCTCAATCCAGTGAAGCTATTCAGGCAGTGCGAGAATTAAAAGCACAGTTTGAAGTTCTGAAGCATAAGGATCAACTCCAGAGGTTAGGGATTAAGCAACCTTACCCTCCTTATTGGAATGATGTACCTTTTCTACCGAAATTCAAGCCACAATCAATGGTTTTGTTTGATGGAAAGGCTTCTCCTAGTCAGTATATCAATTACTTTGATATTATGACTGTGCATCTGCAGAAAAATGATGCTCTTCTCACTCGAGTGTTCATTGGGTGCTTGATGGGTTCATCTTACGACTGGTATCGTAGTTTACCCGACAATTGCATTTCGTCTTTTGACGAATTCAAAGCAATATTTCTTTTCCGCTTCTATGAAGGAGGCATGGACATGAATATGTCTTCCTTAATAGAAATCAAACAAAAGGAAAAGGAAGATACTCGGACGTTCATTGAACGTTTCTGACAGGCAACTCTGAAGATGCCTCCAGGTATGCCAGATTCAGCACTGATTGATACATGCAAAATGAATCTACGACCATCTATTACTGTCTTTACGGGTTTCCAATTCACAAATTGGACCTCGTTTATCATAGCAGCAGTTTCAGCCGAGACTAATGGTAGATTGGCTAGAGAGCACGGGATGATCTTCGCTTCAGAAGACAAAGGAAAAAAAGGCTCTTTTGGTAATAATTTCGGCAATCGTAATAGAAAAGAAAATGATACTCTTATGGTTAATCTTTCCAAAAATAAAACGACGCCGAATAATCAGGAGTCTTCTAAACCAAAAGAAGAATACTCTTTTGATGAAAGTGATATCCTAAGGATATTTTAATGTCTGGTAAAGAGTGGCAAACTCCAAATTTCGGAGCCGAAAAGGCCTAATGAGGTGAATCTCACTGACAATCCCAAGTATTGTATTTATCATAGATACGTAAATCATCCCACTAAGGCTTGTTATGTTCTAAAGAAGAAAATCCAAGAGCTGATTAATGCCGATGCTATTGCTGCAACTAACTATGAGCATACGGTCACAACCAATATGGTTTCTCTTCAATTCAGAGGTTTTCCTCCTCAACAAGTCCCAGATGGGATTGTCCCAATTCCGAAGGCGATGATGAAGATTATAAATATCCCGCCTGCCAAAGAGGAAAATGAAGGATTGTTGTCTCTCACATTAAATAATGGTGAAATTATGTGGGTACATCCTGACTTGGTACCTGAAATGGAAGATGAAGGAAAAACTTCAAAATCCAAGGAAGATAAGAAAGTCAAAACCTGTAACATAATTTCTCATGTTATTCCAGATCCAGATGATTTGGATCATCTTTTGGATGGCATTCCTTTGGAAGATAGACTGAGAGGTTTGAACATATGTCCTCCAAGTTTGGCTCCTCCTACCAAGTTCAAGTTGACTCATCAGCAGTGGCTAGCTATGAACAGTGTTCCCTTATACAGGGTACAACAAATTTTTGCTGCTTATGAGAAAGCTCCTACAGGGATCTTTCCTCGTATCCTGAGTATTCCTTCTTCTTCTATGGCTACAGAGATTCCTATTCCTCCTTCTTCGAAAGTCTTTATGCCTTCTCTTTCTCCTGTAATTACAGAGATCCCTTCTCCTTCCTTTGTTGAACCACCTGTTAAAAGTCCGCTGTCCATTCACTTATACAGTCAGCAATCAGTCCTTCTCATGAAAAAGATGGGCTATGACTTTCAAAAGGCTGAGGGTTTGAACTATGATAAAGGAATACGACTTCCTTTACAGATTCAAAGTCAAAAATCCACTGTCGGATTGGGTTCGGAGATTCTTCATAAAAATACTCACAAGAAGAAGGTTAAGGGAAGGAAAACTAAATCCTGCAATATGGTACTTCCTTCTTCTAAATCTGAAGAAGAAACCTTTGCTGGTACAAGATCTGGATAAGAGTACCATAAAGATTATGAGGGATCCTCCAAAGAAACAGAGGATGTTGAAACACCACCAATTCAACCGTCTCTTGTTCCTACTAAACCATCTGTGGTTGAGAAGGAAAAACAGAAAGCAATACGCTTCGACGTCCCGTTGAAGTCTGCTTCCAGTCAAGGGGTAATAATGAAACCCTACAAATTTGATATTCTAGCCCAGTTAGCTAATACTCTGGCTAGACTCTCTATTTTTAAGTTGCTCTGCCTTTCTAAAGAAAGTCGCAAAACTTTGAGTGAAGCTATGTTGCAAGCTGACTCGTGCTTAGCCCAACTCAAAACTCCCGATAATATACCAGTATCATGCCCACAATGCTATAGTGTGATGGAGGTCATTCCTAACATTACCTTCACACAAGAGGATATGTTGTTGAAGCATAACAAGCACGACAGGCCTTTGTGCTATACTGGGTATATCGAATCCACTGAAGTTGACAGGATTTACATTGATCCTGGGTCTTCCATTAGCATAATCCTTCAGAGTATGCTTAGACCATTGAGGATTCCTACTAGTGACTTGACTTACACTAGTACTACAATAGTTGGTTTCAACTCTGGAAAGAGTAAACCATTGGGGAAGATTCGTCTGAAGATTCAGATTGGTGATCTTCGAACTATGGCAACATTCTAACTCAGACGTATCCTACAACATCCTTCTTGGAAGACCATGGTTACATGAGCATAATATTGTGCCTTCAACTCTCCACCAATGCTTCAATTACGTGGATTCTCAAGGGGTTGTGAAGACTAAGTTTGCTGATATCAATCCTTTCAAGGGTGTCGAAGCTTATTTTTCTGATTCAATGCTCTACAAATAAGAGCATGTATAGGAGATATCAGACATGGCTGAAGATCGATCATCTGTCGAAGATCAGTCTATTAATGAAGATCCTCCAGAAGAGCAACCTTTGAAGATCAAAGTCAAAGGGCGAATCCAACCCCAACCTGTCAACGACCAACCTCTGAAGATCAAGGTCAAAGAGAAAACTCGAACTTCATCTGAGGAATCAGTGAATGTTCCTGCCAAGAGTCAAGACCAACCCCTTATGATCAAAGTCAAGGGACGTAATTCTCGTACGAATGATCCAGAACCACCATTGATCATTAACCTTGGCGAGTCTACGCAAAAGGCGGATGACAGTCCGTTAATGATTAATCCGAAGCGTAGCGGTCAAATTGTAAATGATGTAAATATTGATCATTCTGTACTTTCCAATATCAATAAAGATTTCCTTTTTGAGTATATGGCTGTCAAATTTGTTGAAAGAATGACTTTATCATCTGATGATCAAAGTCATCAATATAAAGATAACATAGATACAGAGAAAATTTTATACATTGACAATACGAAAAATTCTTTTCCTCTTCATGTCGATGTTAGACCTTATGCTCAGAGGTTCCTAACATCTTCTCCATATCTTCTTCCTGTAGCCGCTTCATCGCAAGCTTGTGTAACTTATAGACGTCACGAAGAATCTTATTTCGTGATTCCGTCTGATAAGAAAAACAAGCGCCAAATTGTGTTTGGCCTGGCTAGAAATATCCCTGTTGTTCAGATGGACGATCTTAGAGATAAAAATAAAGGAAGAATTCGAATTGACAAATTTAGTCAACAATCTCTCAAGATTATCCAGAATATGGGATATGATTTGAAGACTATACAAGGTCTCAATCAAGGCAAGGGTAGACGATTACCATTATGTGGTAATCCATTTTACCAGAAAACTCGTCATGGGTTGGGATATGATCCGACCCAGATGTTTAATGATGATATACAAGAAAAATTCTCTTCTAGTTCTTCACAATCCTTAGATTTCGAAGAAATCCATTTCATTGAATCTGAATATGCTGGAGGAGACTATTTTGATGAATCTGAATGTATATTCTCAGTCAACATGGTTCAAACTGATGACGAATCTGAGCTATTTGAAAATGACTCTTGGGCCCAACAGATGGACACACAGTAGGAACTTCGTTTTGAACAATGACAACTACCTACGGAGGATGAGATTCTTCAAATCGATGTTGGAGACAAAATTACATCCAAGCTAATATTCATCAGTAACAACCTTTCCGAAGATGAAAAGGAAGAGTTGATAAAATTGATTGAAGAATATATTGATATCTTTGTATGGAGTTATGAGGATATGCCGGGTTTGGATCCTAAAGTTGCTACTCATAAACTCAATATTCTTCCTAATGCCAAGCCTGTAAAACAACAGCAACGGCATTTTCGACCAGACATGATGGATGCAATTGAAGAGGAAGTCAAAAAGTTGATTACATGTGGCTTTGTTCATGAAGAACAACATCAGACTGGGTTGCCAATATTGTTCCTGTTATGAAGAAGAACGGAAAAGTCCGAGTTTGCATAGATTTTCGAGATCTTAATGCAGCTTATCCAAAGGACGAATTTCCACTTCCAATTACTGATGTCATGATAGATAATACATGCGGTTTTGAACGCATGTCTTTCATGGACGAATTTTCAAGATACAATCAGATCAAGATGCATCCCGACGATGAGAAGCATACTGTTTTTCGAACACCCCTTGGGGTTTATTGTTATACGGTTATGCCGTTTGGTCTTAAAAATGTCGGTACCACGTATCAAAGGGCTATGAGCAACATCTTTCAAGAACATCTACGGAAGACAGTTGAATATTATGTAGATGATATTGCTGTCAAAAGTCGATCAAAAGATGATCATATTTAAGACTTAAGGACAGTATTTGAATTGATGCGTCAACATCAATTGAAAATGAACCCTACCAAGTCCTTCTTAGGGGTTTCTAGTGGCAAGTTTTCGGGATTTGTCATCACTTCTCAGGGTATCCATATTGACCCTGATAAAATCAAAGCAATTCTTGAAATGCGTATTCCATGCAATTTAAAAGAACTCTGCGGCTTCCAAGGTTGCATTGCTTATATCAGGAGATTTATATTAAATCTCTCTGGAAGATGCCAACCTTTCTCCCGTCTATTAAAGAAGGGTGTATCATTTGTTTGGGATGAAGCGTGTCAGAAAGCTTTCAATGACATCAAGCAATACCTAACAAATCCTCCTGTTCTAGTACCACCGTTAGTGGAAAGACCATTTTTGCTATATGTTCGAGCATTAGATCATTCACTTGGTGCTCTTCTTGCACAGAAAAGTGATATAGGTCATGAACAAGCAATTTATTATCTTAGCCGAATGATGGTCGGAGCTGAACATAGGTATACTCCTGTAGAAAAGGAATGTCTGGCTTTGATTTTTGCTGTATAAAAGACACGACATTATGTGTCAGGACAAACTATTCATGTCATCTCCAGAATAAATCCTATTCGGGTACTGAAGAGAAAACCAAGCATTCTTAACTCCAGGTTAGCTACCTGGGCGATGTTGCTCACTCCTTATGACATGGTCTATGTACCTCAAAAATCAGTGAAGGGTCAAGCATTAGCTGATTTCTTAGCAGCTCACCCTATACCTGAAACATCGAAGCTATATGAAGATATTCCAGATAAAGTCATGGATTGTAATATGACTTTGAAAGATGATATTTGGCAATTATAATTTGATGGAGCATTACGGGTTGGACCTAAAGGCAATATCGTCTCTGGAGTAGGAATCGTCTTGGTTTCTCCTGACAAAACAGTCATATACCGTGCTTATTCTCTCAATGAGCCATGTTCTAATAATGTGGCAGAATACAATACTCTGTTGATTGGTCTCTAAGTAGCAAAAGAATTGGACATTGAGTTCTTAGAAGCTTATAGAGATTCTCAACTGATTGTTAATCAGGTTAGAGGGACATATGAAGTCAGAAATCCTGACCTCATCCCTTATCATCAAGTGGTAATTGAATTGGTCCTCTCATTTAAAGGATTCTTTATTGAATTCATACCACGTTCTCAGAATTTGGAAGCTGATGCTCTTGCTAGCTTAGCTGCAGATTTGGCTATTCCAATTCGAAGAAAAAACACTATTACTTTGTTGGACCGAGACTTATTCTGTGTTAAGAATAATCTGTATATTGAATAGAGTTATATTACAGAGTCAAGTTCCCAACAGAAGGATTGGAGAAGTCCATTCATTGATTATGCGGTTCATGGGATTTTACCTGAAGATCCAAAAGAAGCTGCATCAATCAAGAGACGATCATTTCGATTTTATTATGATTCGTCTTTACATATGTTATATCGTCGTTCATATGATGGACTTTTGCTACGCTGTCTCTCAGAGAGTGAAGCTAAGCAAACACTTTGTGAAGCTCATGATGGTGTTTGTGGTGCTCATCAACCAGGTCCGAAATTATAAGACCGTATTCGAAGAATGGGATATTATTGGCCATCCATGATAGCAAACGCTGTGGATTATGCTAGACGATGTAAAGCATGTCAGATTCATGCTGATTTTATTCATCAACCGTCTGAATTCTTGCATCCTACAGCAGCTTCTTGGCCCTTCAAAGCTTGGGGCATGGACATTATTGGTCCTATTAATCCTCATTCTGTCAGGGGACAGCGGTTTATATTGGCTATAACCGATTACTTTTCTATGTGGGCAGAAGCAGTTCTCCTTGTTGAAGTGAAAACATCTAATGTGATTAGCTTCATCAAACATCATGTTCTTTATCGCTTCGGGATTCCCCGACGGATAATTCATGATAATGGATCACAATTTGCCAGTCAGGCATTTTATCGATTCTGTAATAAGAATCGGATCCAAAACTTAGCGTCTACGGCTTATAATCCAGCTGCTAATGGTTTAGCCGAAGCTTTCAACAAGACGATCATCAAACTTCTCAAAAAGTTTGTCTCTTCTAATAAATGTGATTGGAATGAGAAACTTGGAGAATGTTTATGGGCTTATCGAACATCAGTTTGAACTCCTACCAATTTTACACCATTTTTACTGGTTTACGGATGTGAGGCTGTCCTTCTACTGGAAATCCAGATTCTATCTCTTCGAATAGCCATTGCTAATGAGCTAACTACAGAGAACAATGATCGCTTATGACTCCAAGAACTTGAAGGATTGGACGAAAAGCGTCTTCAAGCACAATAACATATTGAGCTATATCAAGCCCGTATATCTCGAACTTTCAATCGTAAAGTTAAAGAGAGGGTATTCAAGGTCAGTGAGTTAGTTTTAGCCATTCGAAGACCGATGGTGATGACTCATAAAAGCAAAGAGAAATTCCAAGCAAAATGGGAAGGCCCTTATGTTATTGAGACAGTTTTTTTTCCAACGGTTCTTATCGGTTATTTAAGCCCAATGGAGATTTACTCATGATGCCGATCAATGGCAAATTTTTTAAGAAATACTATGTATAAAAAAAGAATGAAAATAAAATTTTTATTTTTATTTTTGTTCAGAGCAAAGGATTAAGGATGAGGACCATTGTCTTCCTTATTGAATACATATTCAGCCAATGCATCGAAAACATCATTGCCTGAGTTCACAAAAAATATGCAGGCAGCCATCCTCAGCGCCTCGTCTTCAGGAGTTTTTCCTGGCTCTACTAAGAAAGCGAGGATGTCTTGGGATGGCTTGGGCGTAGAAGAGCCTTCGCCTATTCCAGTTGGGCCTGACACAATTGGATCAGCGGGGTGCATCTCGATGACGTCCTCAACCTTCATGGTGACTTCAGTCTTTTGCAGCATGTCCTTGGAAGACATTTCCAATAGAAGAATGGAAACAAGGATGAAATGTTACAAAAAGTTCTCATCTATTTACAGGAGAGAGCTATTAATGAACCGGTCTTGGAAATTGAAACAACTTTTCATTCCTGAAAAGTCCTATACATTCATTACATCAGATTCATCCATTTAATTGTGGAATTGAAATGATCTTTCTTTTCCCAAAAGAAACGTTGGTTCATTCATTCTTTCATAGTTTTGGTATATATCCTCAATGACGTCTGTCTTCTTATTTCCCCAGCTACCAATGTTTGGTTAAGCTGATTATATTACTTGTCTCCTCAGAGAGAAATATGAATCTTTTATCTTACCCGTTGGTATAAAAAGTTTGATTTATTATTTATCATGTCCATTTGACCTCTGTATAAATATTAAGTCTGATTGTTTTCCTTATCTATCATGTCCATTTGGCCTCTGAATAGATATTAATCTATTTTTTTTGAGTCGTTACAATCTGTCATGTCCATATTACCTCTGATAGTATTTTATACTCTAAAACAGATAACAAGATTTCATTATCTATCATTTCCATATTTACTCTGGATAGATATAAGTTATTGAGTGTGGAAGACTTGTCACGTTCATATTACCTCTTACAAATATATTAAAATAAACAATACTTTGAGCATCGAAAAAAGTTTCAAAGGAGTATTTTCCAAAGAATTGTCATTTCCATTCTCACTTTATCATCATAAAAGTTTATTACATTTCTTAGAATTCTTAAAAATCATAATGGAAATCTATTGCATTTTGGATTTTCATTCCATACGACAACGATGACCTAATGGCGATCTATTACTTCTTTGGATCTTCTTCATCGAATTCGTTGTTGGTGGCAATTCCTTGCTGTCTGAGCCTCACTGGCAACAAGAGCAGTAGGAATTAACTCTGGTCTTCTCTCTCAGACGAGAGGAGAACCCCAGAGTATGGCAGCCCGAAGACGTGTTGCTGCCAATACAGTTGGTGGAGAAATGACGGCCCTTCAGAAGAGATAGGAATGTATCCAGCATTGGGATACGATTCCTAATTCTGCCGTGAAAGGAACTCTACTTCCCAACTTCTCGGGTTAGAGTTGACTCCACCATCCAACTTTCCGTATATAAAGGCTCTTCCTACCATCTGAGGAAGACCCTTCTATCCCACGAAGAGTTCTGAGTTGTCTGATTTGTGCGTCAAAAGCGCTTGAGCTCCCTGATGTGTGTGTGTCAGAAGAATGCTCCCCACAGCATCCATATCGCCAATGCCAGTTCTGGAAAAGTTCTTCAGCCAAGCTTCTGCAGAAAACAGCAAAGAAATTTTTTTTTAACAGAAGTATCATCAGGCGCATACTGGCCAATCAAAGACAGACGATTGCGCACATTGTTCAGTTAAAGACAAATGCTTGTCTTCAATAGGCGCACCTTATCTATCAAGGATTTGCGCTCATTTTTCAAGCGCACTTTATCTATCAAGGATTTGCGCTCGTTTTTTAAACGCACTTTATCTATTAAGGATTTGCGCTCGTTTTCAGCAGGCGCGCCTTATCTATCAAAGATAGGCGTTTGTTTCCAACAAAAGCTCAAAGGCAGCCGATGTGACGCGTATAACAATGGATATATGATGATTATACACAGAAAAGCTACTGTTCTACGATGGGCTTACCATTGAGATCATATGTTGTTGAATCAACGACTGATGACACGGTATGTAGGGGAATGACATCGGAAAGCATTGCCATCATCAATCCCTTGTCGGAGGAAGGAGTCTTGCAAAAAGTCATCTTTGGAGAAGAAGAAGAATAAAGGAATGAGAATGCATCCTTTAACTCAGCTATTTATAAAGGTTCAAAGAAGCAGATGGTTTGAGTCTATTTCGGGAAAGATCCTAATAAGAGGCGCTCATAATCACAGAACAGTTGCCACGTGTTGTTTTGTTTCTCTTGGGAATGAGCAAACATGGAAACAGTCAAAAGAGGTGTAGAATGATCCTATGTCAATGTACCACACGAATAAAGATAAAAACAATACCATGATTTTATTTCATAAAAAGAGAGTAGTCCCCTACAGATAAGTTGAGTGTCACAATACATAGATGACACCCCTACACAAAATATTATTTTTTCTTCTCAACTTCATTGGACTGACTAAGAGAGGCACCTAACTCGTGCACATTGTGGATCCCTAAACGATGCATCAGATCGAGGAATGCTTCTGCATCACCGGATCCTTCGTAGGCAGTTGGGGACCACCATTTATACGATCGAAGATCGCTGGAGTCAGTCTAAAGCACTCCATAAAGTTGCGTGCTCGCAGCAATTGATCGACCTCCGTCTCTATGTCAAGCCTTGAGCCTTTTCCTTGTCAGCCTCTATCTCTTTCTTCGGTGCCATGACAATATGAGAATGAGAAGTGAGAGTGAAAAACTTTTCCTCATATAATCAATCAACCCTTCATATTTCCTATGGGAAACTGAACATTGTCAATGCAACCCGAGGAAACGAAGAGGCGTTTGAATGTTTCGAGAGAAAATTTATTATGACAGTTGAGTATTGACCAACGCCATTTCTTGACTTTTCATTTTCAAAGTATTTCAAAATTTTTGAAGTCTTTTCAAATTCTGAAAACTATGAAGGGGGTCTTGTAGGAGCATAAAAAAGTGTTCTATGGACTGAGTCAAAGAGTTTGGGAATTTTACGCCTAGCTATTTTATGCAAGCTACTTTACGCCAATGCAGTTCATTAAGTTTTACGCTCGGGGACAGGCTATCAGGTCTCATTAATACAAGTGATATTGAATCTGACATAATGAATTGCTGACAGCGTATAAACACAAAATTCGAAGAGATTGAATTTTCACCAAGCCCAATACTTGTCGTATGGTGTGCAGAGAAGGCTATTTTACGCTCATTAAAATCACTTCTTTTTACGCACGATAGTTATGTGAGCTTTTACGCTCAAGGCTATTGTGAGTGTAAAGTCTATTTGGGCTAAGTTTTACGCTCAAGGCTATTTTAGCCACTTCGCGCTGAGAAGTTTATTTGGGTTGTTTTTACGCCAGTTTGCCACTTTACGCTTGGAGCATATTTAGGGTTGTTTTTACGCCCAATTCTTCCTGACTACTTTGGAACGTGGTTTATCCACGTGGCTTTCGTGCCACATTTATTGAAGAACGTGTGTACGTGCTCCCTATTTTTGTTAAAATAATGGGACACGTGTCAACATACGTAGAGGGTGACTCCCATCATGGATGACAGTTACCAGCGTAAAAACCCAATTTTATTGCTTTTTATGCACAATGGGTCAAGTCTATAAATAGACTTATTTTTTATATCATGAGCATCAGAGAGAGACGAGGGGAGAATACAGAGATCAGAGCTTAGAAACTTTGATTTTTCGAGAGCATTCTTCTTCAACTTTTCTTCCAGAACAGAGTGAAGCAAAGCAGAAAAGCATTCGACCTCGCCATCAGTGCCCAAGTACGTCGATACCTTTCTGGTGACTTAGTTCTTCCGGTTGTTCATCTTCTAGCAGTGATCTTCATCATCATCATATGGTCCAAGGAATAAAGTGATCGCCTTCAGATCAGACTTCCATACCAATACTTCCCAGAACAATTTGTACTTTTTGTACTTTTTTCTCATTTTCTTTCAAAAGCCAATTTTAGGCATTTTGTTAAGTGAAACACATTACTGCCCAACTCATACTCCATATGACGAGCTTTGAGACTGTAGGACTATGTGGTTATATCCAGCCGTAGAACTCTTGGGACCGTACTTGCTACTACTCCGATAGCCTAACATAACTTTGCCTAACTTAATCGTATAATAAATTGATGAGCAAAGACTGCGTGAAGCCTTGCATCGTGGGAACGTGTCGTGTACGCTTTCGACTTTGAACAACCAAGTTCTATGGGTGCCTAGACTTATGCCACAAGCCGTACGATATAACTTAACCCGTGGGGCGAGCAAAGGATATGTCAAGCCTCAAACGCTGAAACCGTGCATGCTTTTTCAAGCATTTATGCGGGCGACGCCTATGACTTTGGCTAATTCATAGATTTGTGGCGAAGACCAACTTTTCTTCTCCCAAGCCACAGGACGAAGGACCGAGTGTCATTTTGAAAGCCTTCGTACAACATTTCTGAGCCGACCGTGGGACATTTCCATATTCTAACTCAGTTTGACCTGACTTGGGATTATTCCCTTAGCTATATGGATTTGTCTCTATTATTATCAAGCCTACTCGTGCATTAAAAACTTTCATTTTATTAGTGCAAAGGCCAAGCTGAGACAAGTTCACCGAAGCCATCCACCTGAGCGAGGAGTCGCCTCGATCGAGCAGAACTTCGAGCAGGCCGTTACATGGCTAAGTTCGAACATCGTCGGCGTTTCAATTCCTCCGATTGACTGAGCGAGACGGGACACTACATCATACACCACTCAGAAAAAGTTTTATCCTCGAAACTAACTGAGTATTTACTCATCGACTCATCACTTTATCCAACATTTAATAACTTTCACACACACTACTCCTATGTGTTTCTTCAATCTGAGCAACGATCGTACTACCCTCAATCATTTCCTTGAAACCCTCGATACCCTTCCATTCCTTTAGTCTCACTTTGAATTCAACGTATCACTTAGTTGGATCATGCACATATTTCAGGCGTCCCCAAAATACATATATTTCAACCAAGCCTCGTGATAGAGAATTCTGCTATTTCCACTCGAGTCGGATCGTACACATATTCGGGCGTCCCTAATATATATACATTTCAGTCGAGGCTCATGAGTGGTATTCTCATACTCTCAAATCATTCCATTCATCAACACCAACATCCAAACTAATCAATCTTGAAGATCACTCATATCGATGCTAACTCTCGCAACATGGACGTCTCGTCTAACCGCTAGGCCATCTCTCCAGGTTAAAGTCAATTGTCAGTATTGGAATCACAGTTCCCAAACAATAATATTAATACTGACCCATCCTAAGGTCAAACCAAAGTTGATAGTACGGGATTTTCTACCCAAACTCGTATCACTCTGATTCCTAAACTTTGAGCATAGATTGTTACTATTCCCATTCGTAACGTTTAGTCCAGGGGTCCGAGTCATTCGGCAAATCCATCCTACTTCAAGTTTTGCTCAACCAAGTCTCTTGTCTATCGCTATTGCACATCCAATTTTACGATAAGCATAGTCTATCTCTTCAAACATGTTCTATACAATCTACTTATCCATTGTTTCTAAGTCAAGTACGCTATGACACAATTTGTCGCTAAAATAAAATTTTTATTTCATATTCCCTAAGTCATTTATCACAATTCACGTAATCGATCATGAGGTTGTCTCGCATAATAATATGTCACGTCCCAATCTCACGCAAGTCTGATTATCCGCGGTGGACATGAAATCACCATGTAGCGTACCACAGGATAATCGTTCTCATCGGGACATAACTCTTACTTTAAGTATAGACTGACTCATTCTCGATACGCAGATTGGATCTACTCAATCCTTAAGTTTACTTAATCATCAATCACAAGTTCGACCAATCCTCGAATTCTCCTTCGTATCAAACCACAAGTCGAAGCATACAAATTGCTACGCCCTGATTTTTCGAGTTCGATCATTCCCGCGACATGAATCACCATGTCAGTGCTCACGCAAAATGATCACCCCAAATTCGACGTGATGCATGTACGAGACTGGTGTTGTACTTGCACAAGACAAGAATGTCGACATTGTGGCTATCGTCGAAGAAATCAAGTATAACACCCAGTTTTCCAAATAAGGGCAATTTTGAAATTTTATAATTATAATCATTTAATAGTGATATTTAAATCATATTGTGATTTTTGGTGATTTTTAATTAATTTAAAACTATTTAAAATGTTGATTGGTGATTTTGATGGTTAACTAGTTAAACCCTAGTTTTGCTAAACCTAGAGACTAACCATTACCAAGGGAGCCTAGTCACGTGATTAGAATTTCATATTCCCAATTTTTAGCCTAGGGGTATTTTGGTTATTTTGACAATTTTGTGAATTTGTAGTTTATTTAATTAAATATTGTGCTAGTCTTTTAGTGGAGCCTTAACCTAGAAGTTAACCTAACCTAGATTAGTCATGAGGTTAAAATTAAGGTTAGAACATTCCTACTAAGTGCCAAGGTTAGTAATATCTAGATATTATTAGGAAAGATATTTTCTTTTTAAGATATTTGTGAAAAGAAGCCTTGGACCAATAGGAAGATTGGAAATTGGGTGGAGGAACCTCAACCACTCATCTAAAACCCTAACCCTAATGTTTTCAACAGCTATACAAGCCCCCTCCCTCCTATAAGTATCCCACTTAAGAAATAATTGCCTCCTTTAGAAAACCTAGAAAGAGTCCTACTTATTCTTCCCTAAAACTCTCCCCATTAATCCAAATTGAGCCCAAATTGAGTCAAATCAATTGCATCATCATCTCCTACAGTAGAGGATACTTGTGGGTGCTTGCTAGCAAGGTTCGAGGAAGGTTGAACCGGAGAAAATCGAAGAAGACATCGAATCGAGGCTCTTTACATTGAGATTCTAGCTCTCAATAGGTAAACCTATCTACACCCATTGAAATCATGATTTTTCTTCATAGATGCATTCATTTAGGGTTCCCCTAGGTGTAGCCCAAATTTGGTAGAAATCTGTGTCCATTTCGTGTCCGTATCGGACACGTATCGGTGTTTTTAATAACGTGTTTGTTGAAATGCTTGTGAGAATTAAATGGCATTAATTTCAAAAACTATTTGAATAGAAAAATAGGTTTTTAAGTGTAGATCACAAATCATATGGACTGAGCACAAAACTGTGCCGTGTCCGTATCTAAATTGGACACGAATACGCTGTGCACACACAGTGCACTGTCCCCTGCTGCTCGGGGCTCAACTAGGACACGACACGACACGTGGAGGGGTAACACTTGGTGGACACGAGGGGGCAATGTCTGCGAACAAGCCCCCCAAGTTTCTTGGATTCTAGTGTTGTGTCGAGCACGAATTCGTGTGTGCATCGATTTTACACTGACAGCACACACACAGAAAACCCCTACTGATACGCGACTCAAACCCGGACACGACACGACCCCGACTCAACTCAGGCACTTAGACACATAGCCCTACTCCTAACCTAACTCTAGACACGAGCACGAGGCTCTAGGGTGCACATACGAGCCCCTAGATCGGTCGACACATGTGAACGAGGATTAGTAAAAATGTTTACTGATACATTGTTTTTTCTGTGTTCTGTTCGTTTGGACACTTCGTGTCCACTCTAGTGGACACGAATCATACCCCTAGACACATGACAAATGGTACACAAACCTACATGTCTGTTTATTAAATTCAATAGTTTGAATTGGTTTTTGAAATGAGAAAACTCAGGTATCAGTCGAAGTTTGTAGTTAGGATTAAAACTGGGTTTTGATTCACTGGTTAAATGTTGAAACCTGAAATTTCATAGGTTGTTCAGTTCATAAGTTATTCAACTGACAGTTATGAATAACTGAATGCATGAAGTGAAATGGAGATGTTGTTTTCAACCTGAGTTTAGATTCATTTCTGAATTTGGTTTCATGAATTGATTGGGTTTTCGAAGGGATTACTTGCTAGGACTGTTACACTTAATTTGGTTTTGATTCATATACATATGTTAGTTCACTGATATTGAATGGTTAATTCTGAATGGTTTAAATCTAGTTTTCGAAATGAGAAGTTAAGTATCAGTCAAGTTTCATTTAACTGTAGGATTGAGTTTGATTCTTTGATTCAATGTTGATCCTAATACCTGAGTTTTCAAAGGGAATGATGGGTTTGGTTCATTATAGATGAAATCCTGAGATGGTTTCAGGATTTAAACATGAGGTTAGGATTTGGGTTGAAAGGTTGATTCACTGTTAAATAGATGAAATCCTGAGATTCAAATCTTAGAAAACCTGAGAATCTATAGGAAACCTGAGAACTAGAAATCAATGTGAAACTGAGTTTCAACTGAAACCTAAGATTTCAGGTAAACTGAAATGGGAAATAAATTCCTGAGCTATAGGTTAATGTTAATTCTGAATGTTAAACTGAGATGTTAATCCACTATACACCCTCTACACTCACTGTTCTATTAATGGTAGTTCACTGAAATATTAAACTGAGAACCCTCACTCTACACACACCCTATTAGCTAGCTAGTGTATCCCATATACACATACCCCTGTTTAAAATTGATTCCTATTTTACACTGAGACACTTGACTGTCAATGCATACACACACAATTATGAATCCTGGAACACACCCCTACATGCCACATAAACCCCTTACCTTGCTTCACACACACACATGCCTATACAACTCACACACCCTCACATGTGCCTTATACACACACGCATGATTGATACTGCAACTGGAATTCTGAGAGTGTGCAACAATGGTTGGACCCTTTGCAAGTTTATGTCCTCTTTGTTATGTACCAGGGTATTGGAAGCTGTAGGCTTATTGTGTGAGTCTATATATATATTTTTATATATGTGGTGTGAGTGAGTTTTAAGGAATATTAGTTAGATTTTGGTTGATTAGAAGTTAACTGAGATTAGGTTGTTTAGTTGGTAATTATATTGTATGTATACAAGTATCTATGTATAGGTAGATTTGGTTAAATCCTTGGTTTCAGTTGCTAGCAGGGCAGTAGCAGCAGGGCACCCTACATTAGCTTGGCATGGCAACAATGCATCTGCCTAGGCCTTGGTTTGGCTCTGTTAGCATATGCAGCAGGGTGGCAGCAAAGCACTGCATATGCTGAAATGCATTGGCAGCATGCAGTAGCAGCAAAGGCATTGCCCTGGCCTGGCCTTGGCAGGTTAGCTATAGCCTTGGCCATTGGCTATATGTGCATGGTTAATGGATTTGCCTAATTTAGTTCAAATATGAACTGTCCAATCCCTTAATGCATCTTGTTATACATATTGTATATATAGGTGCATTGTTATATGAGGGAGAGAGTATGGTGATTGTTAGTAGGTTAGAGGATAAGATATGATGTGCTATGGAGATTAGAGTAGTGGTATATTCATATAGTTATGTACATATGTTATAAAGATAATGTGGAGATGGGTTAGATATATCTATATATATCTATTAACTTGTAGGTATACATTATATGGTATTTCTTTTATTATATGAATGAGAGGGTATATATGTATATACATATGTGTGATAGGTTAGTGAATTCTATATAGGCTATGCATATATGTGTGTACTATATTATGTGAGATACCTTAGCCTTGGGTTGGTATGCACTTTGTTATAGGATATGGTATCCTAGTGCACTAGCCTAAGGGTTGGTTGAGTTAGATATAGAGTTTAACTTAGATTGGACTAGTTGACCTAAATTGACTAGACAGTTGACTAAAGTCAACATTGAGTCTAAGTATGACCAATTGACCCAGTTTGACTATATATTGACTTAGGTTGACCCAGAGTTGACCAAGTTTGACTTTGACCTAGATTTGACTTAGAATCATGTAGATTGCATCGTAGACTTTATTTACCTTATTTTTAATACATTATAATCCAGCTGCTTTATTTAGGACATTGTGATTCCGGTGCAGACATCTGATATTATATTACTCTTTTCAGAGTATCAGGCGAGTACATTCTCTGATAGTTCTTTCATTTACTTGTCAATTACTGTACTTCAGTTCTAGTTAGTTTTATATGATTCTTACAACACGTATGGATATTTCTGGATTCATGTATGCGACACACATACCATTTTGTCTGGCCTCTATTTCTGGAATCACTATTGGCATCACCTTCTGGAACCACTACTGGCATCACCTTCTGGAATCACTACTGGAACCACCTACTGGAATCACTCTGGAACCTTTTGCTGGTATCATTATGTTTGGCTGGACTCATCCCGATTTCTCGTGTCGTTTTCTGGATTCACTTGTACTTGTGGACGGGGAAATATTGGAGTAGACATGTGAACATTTTCAAATACTGGAACCACTCCCTTGGAATTATTTTGGAACGATAGCCATCCCACTCTTGGCCGAGTGTGCGGTGTGCCGTATTACCTACAGCCGTTTACATGTCGATCTCGGTATTTTAAAATACACTGTTAGAGTATAGGCTGGAATCACCCTGGAACCTTTGATCACATACTGGACTCACCTCATACTGGACTCATCTTGTACTGGAATCACCTGGTATCAGATTCATGTTGTCTGGACTTATATTGGAATTATACTTGTCTACATTTACATTCTGGACTTATATCATGTTGCTCTAGTTCAGCTAGTTTCTATTTACAGTCTTATTTGCTATGGTTCTTCTCTTGTTTTACTTACCTTACTTCCCTTGTATCTTAACTGTTTCTCTATACCATCACCTGTATACAAACTACCATATTCATCAATAAAACTGTCTATAACTGCTTTATAGTTCTCTGTCATTTACTTAGAATTTCTTGATGATTTGTACTCGTTCCTGTCCTGACTGGACCTGTTGAAAATATTACAGATGATTGCCCTGAGGATATTTGCCCTACTTGCCTTGGAGCAGGAGATGGCTTAGCTACCTTTGGCCCCGACACTCAGGAGTGATCGAGAGACTAGCTAGTAGACTTGGTTTAGTTTTCATGTTTTAGAACTTGAATTGTAATAACTTGAGATACGAGTTTGTATTTGAGTTTGTTTGAGATATTATTATTTAGTAGTTTATAAATGTTTTTATTAGTCTTTAGTTATAAACTTCTGTGTTATCTTATCGTTCTTAGACTGTGATTGAGATTCATTATATCTATACTTGTCCTCCGTTCGGAGTTGAGATTTGACAAGTACATTATATAATTGCGTGAGTTGTTGATTAGATAGTAACCTAGGACATCGTTCTACCGCCGACACTGCGGCGTAGGCTGGACGTACCCACTTCTCGTGCCCTTACTCTAGGGTGCGGGTCGTGACATCAAGATACTTTTCTTTCATCCAAACAATCTTTTCAATCAAAATCCCTAAGCATAACATCCATCGAAACAATAATATTTTACACGATCGTCATTTCCTGACTCAGAGTACCCCCGAGTTATCGCATATCGATCTTTGATACGCCTCAATACCATTGATGATATGCGTAACCTGACGATTTTCATTTGCAACGAATTTTGAGTCGTGCGACTAACGCTATTATCCAAACTGGATAATCTCCTCAATATTTAAGATCAAATTCGATCATTATCCTCCGGACTAGTACATGATCAATCCATTCAAAACCCAAAATCATATATGCACATCCGTCTATCTTAAGTCATCGAGCCACACATTTCCTCAAGTCTATGCTAACTAAAATATTCGAATCATTTCCATGCACACTATCATCCAATTGTACTAAGTTTTTGTATACGATTCACATATCGGTTTTCTCGATCGAGTCATCCGTTTGTTACCTTAACTTTTCCTCGATTCGATCTATCTACTCAATAATTTTTGCATTTTATACTTGCACAATCACAATCCCGTGTGCGTCTTCTCTAGTTTGTTCGAATCATCTTATCAAACTTCAAGACTACACTTTTACTCAGTGATATTCAATCTAATGATTTGCGTACTTGTCGCTTGCTGATTGACTCATCGGCACCCCGTAATCCTCAATCGATCAACATTCCGGAGGCTATCCCATACACCACTCAGGGACGAAGTCATTCGACAAATTCTCAACTATCATTTGATTCACAATCGACTACTTCGAAACTCCATTCGAACCATTCCTTGAATTTCTAAGAATGCACATCTATATCGCATCGAAGATAACATCGTCGTTCGATAGCACCTCTATCGCAACTACCCAACACTTTTTGAATCAAGTCTAACTCATTCTTGCCCGACGCAATTTTGGTGTATATTCCCAGTCCGACTTAGCCAACCGTGCTTATTTGAAGTTAACTTCTGTTCAACAAAATCTTCTTTCGTACGATTTTGCAAAATATATAGACTTATTGTATGGACATCTCGTGGGACATTTGAGAGAGAGCACACCAACGATATTAATTTGCGAAAGCAACACGGAGTTAAAAAATTCAATCGAATGTCCAAGCACGTAAACCCGTGCTCTGATACCATTATGTCATGCCCCACTCCCGTAGGAGCGATCGTCCTTGCTAAGACATAATACCGCGTGAGCCTAGATTGCGCTCACACAAGGCGGGTTCCATAACGGCCGATTACAGGCTAAGCGACGTGGTCGTCGCACAGAAGTCCCAAGCGGAAAATATTAAAGCAAAACACAAGTCATACAAATACTCTTTTATTGATATTGAAACAAAGATTATAATGTGGCGCAAGGCCAAGATTAAATCACTCAAGCTCACTCTGCTCACATTACAAGTCACTCTGCTCTCTCTCATCTCTCAATACAATTTAAGTAGGCCAGCGAAAGCTTTAGATAGGCGATATACATACATTATATCCCGTATAAGTCCACACTCCATGTGGCCGCGTATCTCAAAACACCAAGGAACTTCATGCCTCGACGCATCTAAGCGAGCTCCGCGCCAACGAGCTTCTACCTGAGCCTGCACATGAAACACTGTGTGGGTGTCAATACTCAACTGTACTGGTGGAGTGAGCTCCTCGCCCACCCATACAAAACCAACACGTTCATTTTACTTTGTGCAATATAACCCCTTTTTATTGTCTTTCTACTCTTGCCTTAGGTTCTCGCCCACCAATACAAAACCAACACGTTCATTTAGGTCATAGACTCTCGGCCTAATAAGCTAGACTAGCTAGGGATGCAATATAACCCTTTTTGATATGTTTGATGAAGAATTGTATGCTAACATTCATTTCTCTCTTCATTTAATTTGAATTTTATCTTTGGCATAAGCTTTTTTTTGTATACATTAATGTAATGTCATAAAATGGCCTTTTCTGTAAGGCCTTAGTGTGCATTCTTTAATTCCTCATATGCTTTTACTTAACTGTTACATTGAGCGTTGGATTAACACATACTGGAACTTATACTGTAATCTGTGATTGCAGATTGATGCCTGCAATTGATTTTACTGTGACGGCTTTACTCCAAACCAACCTAACAAACGCAAGATATGGATTGAAACTTGGACTGGATGGTGGATCTTTCTTTAGATACTACATGGTAAGCATTGTTAATTGTTTTGGACCATCTTAATTGTAGCCCTTTGCTGACATCCAGCTGAATTTCTTTCTTGTTTGCATATAGTTCCATGGAGGAACAAACTTTGGTCAGACAACAGAAACCTTTATTGCAACTAGCTTTGGCTATGATGCTCCGATTGATGAATATGGTAATGGATCTATCTCGTACAATATGTATTTAGTTATAAGCATACTCATCTAGTCTTTTAGAATTGATACTATTCCTTTTGTATTGTAACAATGTGCTGCTTAATTGCTGAATATTTGGTATATCAAAAATTTTACTGGAGTTGTTTTAAATATATTTAAACTACTGCTCTTTCCCAAAATTGATTATTGAGTCATATGGCCGTTACTACTAAGAACCTGGTTTAAATAAACATAACTGAATAGTGTAAATAGGAGATGTCCGGACCCATGAGAGTGTCGGATATTCAGTAGAGGAGTGTCTGGTACTCAAGAGGAGATGATTGCAAACCCATACCTGTGATTTACTACTTCACTGCAGACTGATTCACTTCTTAGTATGCCTCTACTAGAAAATGAGTAATACAATGTCAATGAGCTCTACTAAACTGCGGAAAATACAACTTTTGCGAAATACCAACCTCATGTTCTCTATGCATATATGTTTATGTAAGGCAACAAGTTAAAGAATGCATTAAAATGGATTGTATAATCTTCTCCCTAGCTAGTCTAGCTCATTAGTTTCTAGTCTAGCTCCTCTTCCACCCATACAAAACCAACACGTTCATTTAGGACATAGACTCTCGGCCTATTTGTGTCTCTAGACTATCACCATGCTATCGTACTGATAACTTTCTTATCCTTGCCTCTAGACCATTTCCGTGCTTGCAATGCCAACTTATCATGTCGTGCTTGCCTTTTGGCCCATACTCAGAAACGTAACTACATGATAGTACCAAAATTTTCATGTGACCGTGTTACAATTCCATTGTGCTAACATCATGATCGTATCATAAACTCTATTCGTGGTTCCATATTGAGGCCGTGCCTCGCAACTCAGTATGACTTAACCAACTTTGCCCTACTGCACTACCTGACTTAAACACGAAACGATTCAAATCCAACTCATGCAACTCTATGCCAATAACTTAATACTCGATGCCACATATCATGTCGAAGCACGTGTCTGTGTTGTAGCCAAATCTTAGACCCAAACATTGTGTTCTGATCGTACACAAATTCAACTTGGCTCATTGATACCATGCACACAATACTTGACTCAATCTAAAGGCATATACGCGGATCGCCGCTATTATGTCGACTCATCTATATGAAGGGTCACTGTCATCATAAGCCATACCCGGACATAGCTAGGTATAGAATGGCTCGGCTAATGCAAGTAACGAGCCCCAATGACCGTCCATCGAATACCTAGTTGCTTGCAGCATTAGCTATACATGTTCCTCCTAGGCCGAAACGATCCTGTGGCCCTAGGTTATCGTTACGAGGAAACATCGCCCTTGTCGACAAGTTGTCCAAATGACCATACAAGACTCGACTCTAACTAACGTCTTACACAATCATTCTTCTAGTGTTACCATCTCTTCAAGACTAAGTTCAAGACTTCTAGCATTTGAGACCGCCTCGACGACCCATGGTCGCGAGTATTCTTCCATGTTGTCCTATTATTTCACTCAACTCGGGGATGACTATTCGAAAGTTCTATTTTCCAACTCAATTGAATCAACCGTGGCCCGTGCCTTAAAATGCTAAGTCCATGACATCGTGTCTTAAGCCAATATGTGCCTTGTGCGACACTACCACCCAAGTCATACTCTATATGACGAGCTTTGAGACCGCAGGACAATGTGGTTATACCCAGCAGTAGAACTTGTGGGACCGTGCTTGCTACTACTACGATAGCCTAACATAACTTTGCCTAACTTAATCGTGCAACAAGTTGACGAGCAAAGATTGCATCAAGCCTTGCATCGTGGAAACGTTCCATGCACGCGTTCGACTTTAAACAACCAAGTTCTATGGGTGCCTAGACTTATGCAACAAGTCGTACGATACAACTTAACCCGTGGGGCGAGCAAAGTCTATGCCAAGCCTCAAACGATGGAATCGTGCATGCTTTATCAAGCATTTATGCGGACGACGCCTATGACTTCGGTTAATTCATAGATTTATGGCGAAGACCAACTTTCCTTCTTCCAAGCCACGGATGAAGGATCGAGTGTCATTTTGAAAGCCTTCGTGCAATATTTCCAAGCCGACCGTGGGACCTTTCCATATTCTAACTCAATTTGACCTGACTTTGGATTATTCCCTTAGCTATGTGGATTCGTCTCTTTTATTATCAAGCCTACTCATGCATTAAAAACTTTTATTTTATTAGTAAGAAGGCCAAGCTAAGGCAAGTTCACCGAAGCCACCCACATGAGCGAAGAGTTACCTCGACCGAGCGGGACTTCGAGCAGGCCGTTGCATGGCTAAGTCTGAACGTCGTCGGCGTTTCAATTTCTCCGATTGACTGAACGGGACGGGGCACTACGACACCCTCTGTACACATTTTGACACTCTGATATGGCATTCGAACACCACTATTCCTATTCTGATACTTAACACACTATGCTCTGTGACACATTTTGGATACTGCATAGGCATCCTATGATACCATGACACTTGACACTTTGGTTCACTCTTGCACTCGACACTTCAATATGTTCTGTCACTGACACTCAAACACATTTTGTCACACTACACACTTGACACTCTGTGTAATCTTGCTCACACATGTTCTAATATATTCACTTACATTGTTGCACATTGACACATGCCCACTTTCACTCACTGCTTGCATTCAATTGATACTGCTCTGAATACAACAGCTCACATGACACATACACATACCATGATATCTGTACAGCAGACCCCCCCCCCATTTGTCTGAGTTTATATAGATGTCCAGTTTTGGGTTTGACATTTGGGTTAGTGATTTTTGTATATACATGTAGTATCTATATAGGAGGATTTGAATTAAGGATGTATCTAGGTTGCAGTATGCAAAATATGAAGTAATGATACTTACCTGTAAGTTTCAGAGCATATATGGGCTACCCCAAGTGAGGGTTCTGTCCCAGTGAATGAGAGTTGAGGCTATGGACAGATTTGGGGATTTGTATGCTAGTATGTGTTCATATCTATAGATTTAAGGTTTTATTATGCTATGTATTTATATGTTATATAATAGATATGAGGATATCTTATATATATATATATATATATATATATATATATATATATATATATTATATTTATATATATGAGGATAGAGATATCATATGTCTATATGTTAGGCAGTATATGTATGTGATGTATTTGTTTAGGTTGACAGCCAATATGGATACCCTATATGTGAGGTTGGGGATGTGGGATGTAAGGTTTGGAGGTTTAGTTTTGAGTTAGAGGGTGTAGGTAAGTATTGTGAGTATGTTAGAGTATACATATATGTTAGATATATAGATTAGTTTGTTATCTATATGTTTCCATATATTATATATATTTGAGAGGGTAAGGCTATAGACTTAGTAAGTTATAGTTGAGTGTATATATATATATATATATATATGTTACAAGATAATTTAGATATAGGATACTTGATGTGAGGCCATGTATATATGTTTAATGTATATAGTTGGTAGGTATGTATCATATATGTGATGTAGGTGGTCGTGTTGTATGTAATGAGTTAGGAGTGAAGATGGGCTTTTGACCAAGAATTAACCAATCAGTCAAATTTGACCATGGTTGACTAGAGTAAACCAAGTTAGCTTAGATGTTGACCTAGTTTGACTGAGGGTTAACCAGAGTTGACTTTGACCTAGATTGACCTAGAATCATGTAGATCGTACTGCAAACTTCAATTATTTTATATTGAACACATTATAACCTTTATTGATCTAAATAGGACATTGTGATTTCGATTCGGACATCTGTATACATCAGTCGCTCACTGTATCAGGCGAGTACATTATCTGATAGTTCTTTCATTTACTTGCTGATTACTGTATTTCGGTTCTATTTAGTTCTATTTGATTCTATATCAACGCGGATTGGTATTTCTGGATCCACTGCATGCGACACTCACCTTTTACATGTCTGACCTCTATTACAAGAATCACTACTGGAATCACCTACTAGCATCATTATATTCTGGCTGGACTTGTTCTCGATTTATGTGTCGGGTTATGGATTCACTTGTACTTGTCGGGCGAAGAAATACTTGAGTAGACATGTAGACATTCCTAAATACAAGAATGTACCTCCCTGTGACTTATACAAGAACAATAGCCATCCCACACTTGGCCAGTGTGCGATGTGCCGGATTTACCCCTAGCCGTTTACATGTCGATCTCAGTATTTTAGAACACACTTTTGAGTATTGTCTGGACTCATACTAGAATCATCACTAGAATTATTACAAGAATCACCCTACTAGAATCATTGACTGGAATCACACTTGACTTATATTGTACTATCTGGACTCATATCACATTACTCTAGTTCAGCTAGCTTATTTACAGTCTTCATTGCCATGCTCTTTTGATTCGTTATATTACTTCTCTTGTACTTTAAACTGTTGCTCTACATCATTACTTGTCTAAAACTTCCATGCATCAATATAACTGTCTATAACTGCGTTATAGTCTTTGCCATTTACTTGGGATTTCTAGATGAGACGTGCTCATTCCAATCCTGACTGGATACATTGAGAAATTTTTACAGATGTTACATGTCCTACCTGTTATGGATCCGGAGATGATTTAGCTACCTTGGGTCCCGACTCTCAGGAGTGATCGGGAGACTAGCTTAGTAGACTTATTTTGGATTTTATGTTTGAACTTGAATTGTAATAAGTAGAGATATTTGACTTGTATTTGAGATTGTCTGAGATATTATTATTTTAGTAGTTTATTTAAGTTGGTGTTGTTTTTTAGTTTAATATAGTTATTTAGAATTTTGTGTTATCTTATCGTGCTTAGGCTGTGATTGAGTATTATCATATCTTATATTTGTCTTCCATTCGGAGTTGAGATTCTGTGACATGTATATTATATAATTATGTGAGTTGTTAGATAGTGACCTAGTACAGCGTTTTACCGCCGATTCTGTGGCATAGGCCGAAAGTTGTTACGCACTCGTGCCCTTATACCGGATGTGGGTCATGGCAGTACTTGAGCGGACAACTGTTGTTTGCTTCTTACTTTTCCAAGAAATAAGAGAATCGCCAAGAAAGATGCAAAAGCCAGTGGTAGAACGACGATCTCTGACATCTTTCGCCCAATCAGAATCAAAATAAGAACGAAGAGTAAGCGCAGAGGTAGAAGATAAGTGTAGTCCTTGATATAAAGTGCCCTTCAAGAAACGCAAGATTCGAAGAACAGCTGCATAATGAAAAGAGGGAGGTAAAGACATGAGTTGACTTACGATATGGATGGCATGACTAATATCACGTCTAGTGATATTAAGATAATTAAGACTGCCTACAACCTGGCAGTACATTGTAGGATCAGAGAGTAGGGTGCCGTCAGATGCATGAAGCTTAACATTCAGTTCAAGAGGGGTGTCTGCAGTATTATTATCAGTTAAACCAGCACGAAGAAGAATTTTAGATTCATACTTAAAAAAGAAAATAACCATCAAACTTGTGATTAACCTCCATCCCAAGAAAGTAACAAAGAGTACCTAGATCTTTCATCTCAAAACGGGTACTTAAGTATAACTTTAAAGCATTAATACCTTGTAAATCATTTCCCGTAATGACCATGTCATCTACATATATGACAAGAAGAGCAATACCTTTGTTAGATGAACGAAAGAACATAGCAGAATCATGTGTACTCTGAGTGAAACCATACGTAATAATTGCAGTATAAAACTTGTCAAACCATGCTCGAGGTGCTTGCTTGAGATAATATAGAGCTCGTCGAAGTTTACAAACCTGAAGAAGAGGGTGTTGGAGACCGGGTGGTGGTTTAATATAAACTTACTCTTGAAGGTCTCCATGAAGAAAGGCATTGTGATATCCATTTGATGTAGCTTCCATTGACGAATAGAAGCAACTGCAATAAATGTTCATATAGTAGTCGTACGAGCAACTGGGGCAAAAGTTTCTTCATAGTCAATACCGTATTTTTGGGTAAAATATTTTGCAACTAAAAAGGCCTTGTATCTATCAACAAAACCATAAGGCTTTCTTTTTATTTTGTAAATCCATTTATACTGTACAATAGATTTACCAGGAGGAAGATCCACAAGATCCCATGTATGAGTATCTTGTAGAGCAGTAAGTTCTTCTTGCATGACTTATTGCCAAAGAGGGTCAGAAAAGGCTTCACGTACGGTATGTTGTTGTAAAAGAGCAAATATATGACAATGATAATCTTGGAGATGAGCAGGTTGGCGTTTATCATGAACATGTCGAGTTGAAATTGGAGGTGCTGGATGAGTTTCTAGAGAAATGGATTCAACAAGGGGTGGAGTATTTGCTGGAAAGGTTATATCAGAACTCTATGCAGGAGGATCAAAAGGTGGCGTTTCTAATTGAGGTGTTATTACCTGCTCAGAATTATCGAATGTTGAGTTAATAAAAGGATCATAAAATTGAAAAGAATAAGATATCTATGTTCGATTTTTTGGGAGTGAATAAAAGGGTATCTTCTCCTAAAAGGTAACGTGTCGAGATATATAAATTTTTTGATAAGAGGGATCATAACACCGATAACCTTTTTGTTGAATACCATAACCTAAGAACAGCACATAGATGTTTTCGATCTTGCTGAGTTTATCTCATTCTCTTTTGGGAAGAAGGACAAAACTTGTTAAGGACACAGAATTCGGAGTAATCAGGAGGGGTATGATAAAGTCGTTCAAAGAGAGAAATCCTGCCAGTAGCCAATGAAGGACTATGATTTATGATATAAGTAGAAGTATGAACGGGTTCTCCCCAAAATATACAAGGAATCGATGAATAGAGAAGTAAAGTTCTAGCAGTTTCCACAATATGACTGTGTTTGTGTTCTGCGACACAATTTTGTTGGGTGTCTCGGTGTAGGATAATTAAGGAAGGGTTCCTTGAGTTTTTAAAAATCAATGAAGGGTTTGGAAATATATTCTTCTCCAGAGTCGGATCTAAATTTTTTAATGGTTTTTGAAAATAGTGTTTTGATCGTTATGCAAAACTCAAGATACACTTTAAATAAATTAAATCAGAACGAGAATGTAATAAATGTCCATGTATAGCGAGTATAGTCATCAACAGATAATACATAATATGGAGCACCTCTCATAGATTTAGTGGGAACTTTGTCCCAAACATCAGAATGCACAATATCAAAAGGTGATCCAGAAGAAGTTATGCTATTATTAAAAGGAAGTGCAGGTTATTTAGCTAATTTACAATCATCACAATAAGGTTTTTTATCAAGATGGAAAGAGCCCAACAATCCTTTTGTCACGACCTGCACCCTAAATTAAGGGCACGAGAAGTGGGTACGTCCAGCCTACGCCGCAGTGTCGGCGGTAGAACGCTGTTCTAGGTCTCATACATTTAACAGTATAAGGCTAAGCAGTTTATACTCCCCGAATGGGGGTGACATAGCAGAATGTAAACTCAATCACATCTAAGGTAGAGCATAATGGAAGATAGATAAAACATAAAATCCAAAAGAGATACAGCAGATAGAAGTCAAAGTGTCTAAGATACACAAATCCAGAAATATATCTCAAAGATCAAATACAGTAATCCGTAAATACAACTCAAGGCAACTGAAACAAGCTATAAGCAAAACCCTAGCTATCTATACAACCTCTACTGTGTCTCCTCTAGGCTAGCAGGCAACCTCCAGGCTATCTATAATATTTATCAACAGGTCCAGTCAGGACATGAGCGAGCATAATACATCTCAACAGTTCATAGCAGGTTAGAAAATATAATAATGCAGTAAAGTAAGATACAGGTACTGAAGGAAATACGGTATGTAAACAGAGAGAGAACTGTAATAGAAATATCTACTATAAATAGAGAACTAACATGTGGCTAATGAGTCAGAGTACAACATGGACATATAAATGGCATGGGATGATTCTGATAAGACACTACGGAATAATTCTGATAAGATACTACTGGTGTATTATTCACATGTCCACTTCTACTCCCTCGTACCCCCAATCAATACACAAGGATCCAACCAGGTTATGTTATGATTCCATGCAAGGCCCCCGAAGGGTGGTACATGGATGTCCCATAAATGGGGATTCTAGGAGATCCAATAAATGGGATAAGGATTCAAGGAAGACTCTGTGATCGTGAGAGTACATGTCACAAGTGATCAATAAACCAATGAAGCATAGTGATACGCCATGTAAGTAAAACGCACAGAACATGAAGTACCCGATGCTCCCTAAGGATAACATCTCAAGAAGGGATCCATATAGTACCAATCCGTGTGACCAACGTGACAGTAACAAGTAAAGTAATTTAATGCAGAAAATAATTCTAAGCAGGATATGAAATGATCAGAGAATGTACTCTCCTGGTGTCTGAATGTCCAAAGTAAATATAATGTCCGAGGAGAGGTGTCTGGCTCCTAATCAGAATAGCACAAGTCACAACAAGTCCAAAATGGCAATATGAAGTTCTATTATGCATTCTACATGATTCTAGGTCAATCTAGACCAAAGTCAACTCTTGGTCAACTTAGTCAACCCTGAAAGTCAAACCTAGGTCAACTATGGTCAAACTAGGTCTAAAAAGTCTAAATTAGGTCAAACAAGTTATTCTAGGTCTAAAAAAACTAAGTATATGCAAATCAAGTTTCCAAAAAAGCTACTAACTCATAGCCTAAGTCACTTGCTAAACCAAGCACAAAACTAAACCATAAGCTAACAAGGCATCCAAACTTAGTCATATAATGTATATATATATTATTCACATTCACATATTCATATACATAGATATATATAGGAAAGCTATATATAGGCACATACATATATATAGAGAGAGGGAAAGAGAGGTAAAAGAGTAAGTGATTATGTGTGTGTTTGGCATGTGTGTGAAAGGATATGTGTTAATGTTCTAAAATTTAGTGATAGGTAGGTGTATGTGACATGGGATACATGATGTCAAAGGGTGTATGAATGCATGTATGTAAAAGGTTATAGGTTAACTCAGTTTATAGAAATACATACATACATACTTACTTTGTATACATGCATAATACATATCATGTATATTACATTTACATGATACATACATGTATACTTGTATTATATTATACTTACATTCATGCATATTAGATACTTGCATTTATATTAACATATTGCAAACATTCATTTCATTCATGCATCTATGCATTACCTACATGTTTTATACATATGCATACATTATATATTCATATCATTTCATACATTAACATAGAGACATACAAACATGCACACATCATATATTTCATACCTTGCATTACCTTACATATCATGTTATATATTATCATTCATTCCTTTCATATATTACATTATCTTCAAGTTGAATACATCATATATGAATACAATACATTATCTTGCATGCTTGCATTCATATGTTACATTCTATATTACCTATATACATGTATTTCCTCCATTCATTCATGCTTGCATCATATACTCTACATTACCATACATGTTATCATTATATATTGCATTACAATATTTATACATTATGTATTCATATCTATCATTACATATATATCTTGCATTCATATCTAGCATTCATTATATACTTTCATGCATACATTGTATATCATTCTTTTATTCATGTATTGCTTATATGCATTATATTAATTACATTCCTACATGCTTGCATTCAACCATATATATACATTAATGTAAAGAGAATATATATCATATATATATTATTTCATTCATCTAACATATCATGTATTACATACTCTATATTCATTTAATATCCATACTACATAGGCTCATAGGTTACACAAAATACATATATCGTATAATCACTCTTCTACTTAAAACCAATACTATACCAATTGGGCATTCACTAAATTCTAGGATTAAATTATGTTATATATCTTTGTGTTAGCTTTCTGAAACTTTAAACGGATCGTATTTTCGTGTCCGGAAGCTCCCGGAATCGCAAAATCACCGAAACGCGTTCATTTTTCGTACAGCTGACACTCAAATAATTTTATAGAAAGTTTCATAACGAATTTGGCTTATTAAAATATATATTTGGAAAGCTAACTTCGATACGCTTCTTTTAAAAAAAACGAAAGGTTAATTGGAGTTATGAGCTAAAAGTTATGGCATTTCTAAGTTGCTCTAGCTACTAAAAACGTGGATAAAAATTATGACGAATTTAGGTAGTTTGAGACAAAAGAAACATAAGTATATAACATAATATATCAAGAACTCACTCTCTACACTAATATATATATATATGAGACACTATAGAACACATCTCCAATACAAAAATATGAGATTAAACATGTAATAATTCATTCATACATAACAACAACACATAGTGTGTCCAAATTTGGGGTTTTCCCACATGGACACAACCACAACACAAAGGACACTCCTATGACCTCCAAATGGACACAAATGAAGATACAACCATGGGGGTCATTCCTATGGGTTCAAAATATTTCTATATGCATGTAGGGATGGATTAGAGGAGAGATTATACCTTCCGGAAGAGAGATTCAAAGAAAAAGCCTTCCGATACGGCACCGACACGTAGAGATTCCAAAAGGACACGAACGAGCTCCGAATTCTCCCAAACTTGGCTAGCACCCACTAACCATGGAGTAGAAGAGAAATAAAGAAGATTTTGTGGAAGTAGGGGTTGATTTGGAGATAAAATCAATGGAGGTTCATCTCTAAATTAATTTGGGGAAGAACAAGAGAGAGAAAGTGGATGAAAATAAATGAATGAAGGAGTGACTCACTCCTTATTCCCCCCATAAGTGGCTGCCCAAAAAGGTGAGGTGTCCCCTATTTGAATGTCCAAAATGTCCTCCACTAATCTATTTGATTTAAATTAGGAATGTGTTAAAGGTTGAGGTCAATTTAGTCTAGTTTTAAGTCTCTAATTAAACTAAACCTATCCGTAAATAATTAGTCTAACTAATAACTAAAATTAATATCATGTGAACTAAAATTAATATCATGTGGGCCATGCCTAACTAGTGTGTGGGTCCCACTAGAGTCAAAATACCTCCCGGGTCCCCGTTTCAAGTCGGATTGAGTTGAAATTCGAACCCGACTCAAATAACCCCAAAACAATATCATAAATAATAAAATAAATTTCAACCCCAAAATAATATCATAAATAATAAAATAAAATTTAAAAATATTCAAAAATATAAAATGACAAAAATATCCCTGTTTCTAAAAACTGGGGGTGATACCTTTATTCAGCATATATCGAAGTCGAGAAAAAGAAACATGGCCTAATTTAGAATGCCATAACATAAAGGGAGATAAAAGTGTTGTTGTATCAAAAATTGAGTACCGACTATGAGTGGGATATTAAGTTTGTCTTCGACAAAAAGTCCACCAACTCTATGGCATGTCCCAACTTGCTTCCCCGTCGAGCGATCCTGAATGATACAACCAAATGAAGAAAAGTTAATATTGAATCCTTGATCACATAATTGCCCGACTGATAAAAGATTCATGGACAGTTTAGGCACAAGCAAGACATCTGAAATAGTTAGGTTATTAGATGTTTTAACAGAACCGATATGACTTGACATAATAATAGAGCCATCAGCAGTATAAATGGTAGGACATGAAGAAATAGGGATTCAATTATCAAAACATTTAGAATTATATGGTTCGATGCGCCAGAGCCTAGAAACCAGCTAGTAGGGTAAGTACCTAAAAATGTAGAGGCAACAATAGAGTCGTTACTCGTTACTAAGAAAGAGTCTGTTTGATCATATCTTGAATATATGCAATTGACAAAGTACTAGGGCTGGAGGATGGCAATGCTGCAAAAGCTGCTGTAAGGGTTCCGGATGTGGTGACTTTCTTTCTATCCCGCACATTCCTTGATGTTGGAGAAGTGCAACTCTTAATCATGTGGCCAAAATTTTTGTAGTAGTTACACTGAACATTTGATAAGTCACGAGTAATATTTGTGGAATTCGCCTTCCCAAAAGTAGTAATAGGCAGAGTTGAGGCAACAAAGATTGAGAGGTCTATATGTGGCATAAGACTTTTACGTGTCTCCTTAGAGATTAGTTTAGATAGTACAACATCTACAGTAAGAAGTGGTGTCCGTTGAAGAATAGATGCTCTACTAGTTTCAAATTCATCACAAAGAGCTATCAAGAATTGAACTAATCTTGATTCTTCGCAAAATTACCAATTTGCGGCATCAGATGTCCATTTGGGTTCCATAAGGGCCAGTTGATCCCAAATAATGGACATTTCAGAATAAAAATTTGAGACAGATTGTTGGTTATGTTGTTTTAAGAAACATATATCATGTTCCAGTTTATACTTTTGAGCAAAATTAGTGTGGATATAGCTATGTGCCAAAAAAATTCAAGTATCTTTTCAGTGTCAAATCTAGCAACTTGTATACTAATTAAAGGAGTAACAGTATGCACGATCTATGTAAGAATTTTGTTATTGTTAATATCTCAATCAGTGAACTTAGCATTTTTTGCAGAAGGACATATTTCATCATCATTAATATATTTTCGTAGACCTCTCCCTTTTAAAAAAAAACTCCTCATAAGAAAAGACCAGTGACTATAATTGCTGCCATCAAGTTTAACCGAAATGGGTGGGGCAGTTTGCACATCGAGTCATGGTGTACTACTAACACCACCGTGCACCGGAGGTGAGGGCCGTGTTCGAGCCCTCCCTCCTACAGAGGTGGCTGGGTGGCGGTGGCCACGGCTTCCGGACCAAGGTCGGGTGGAGTCGTCCACAGGCTTTGATTTTTTGAAAAAAAAAAGAAAAAAAAGAAGAGAAGAAATGGGTGGGGCAGGTACATGTTCAGGTGCCATTTCCTATTATCAGACAAAAAAAAAAAACAATTAAAATAAAAAAGACAGTCAAACAAGAAGTTTATATGAATGGTCTGGATTAAAGAAGGGTTAATGGTCTAGAGTTGAAAAAGTAGCACAAAAGTTGAAAACCACCAATGACTCTAGGTTGTTTTTTTCCTTTTTCTTTTCCAAACCAATTATTATGAAGTAAAAGCTATGGACATGCAAGAGATATAAGCCTGTGTCCACGTGATGAAAGATAAGTAAACTGCTTGCTACAACAAACCAAGTGATGGCTAGAGGGAAAAGAAGGATTGATGGCTGTAAGAAAGTAAAGTGTTGTTAAGAGCACAAAATACTAAAGTATAGCCATCGTTCTCCACTGTTCTCCTTTCTTCTACCTTGCGTTTGCAATGAATAGAAGAAAATGAGACGAGAGTTCAGAGGACAGAAAACAAGCCTTAAGATTGTCTAACAGTGGTTTGTTGATCTGAGTCGGCAGAGATCAGAGAGAGGAGGAAGACGACTGGATGGTGGATCCGGCGGCGGCAGAGTGGAATCGGTCGTCCGTGGATTTGAGGAGGGATGAGCGGGATCGGTCGTCAGTTAGAGCCAAAACTCTGATACCATGTTACCATGTTAGCCAAAACTCTGATACCATGTTACAAGTGGAGAATTTGAATAATTTTCTATGTATTTATTCATAGAGATTACATAAAAAAAAATATAGTAAGTATAACGGTAATATTATAAAAAAAAATTATGTAACGAGCATAACTCTTTCCTTAACAGATAGGATTTTAGATATATGTTTAGAGTTGTAAAAATTTTGAGTTAATTTTAATAAAATAAATTAATTATTTTTACGTGAGGATATGAATATACGTATTATAAGGATTTAATTTTTTTTTATTAATTAGTGGATGATATACAGAGGACTTGGAGGATTTATTTTTGAGCTACTTACAAGCCGCATTATAATATTAAAGATGACAAACAGTCAAGAAAATGGAAAGAAAAAAAAATAAAATTTGTCCAAAGTTTTTGATAATTGTGGAAAATTCATATTCATAGGGACATAGTTCACACACCAAGACATGAAACTTTATCTTCGACAAAATTGTGATTCCGAAAGTGCAGGAATACTCAAAAATATATTTTTGATAATATTTTCAATACTTAGTGAATACTCAAAAATATAAATATTCATTCGTGTTATTGTATTCTTATTTTTTCATGCTAGTATTTCATATATATCAAAATGGTATTTTGCTTGCGATATTTGACTGCAGACATAATATAACTACAGACATATGTGGCCAAATTTTACTGGCCTTTCTAGCCCACCATCGAATATCTTGTAAATAAATTTTGTCACGTGGACATGCGGTCACGTTCGAAGTCAAACGGCGGACAACCTAAGGAGGGATTGACAACTCAAAAAATATAACAGCTAAAAACCACCCAAAAAAAATATAACAGCTCAAAATCAAAATTGCGTTTGACAACTCAAAATATCGTCGCGAGTCAAACGAAAAAAACGTCTGTCTTGCTCCCCAAGAAACTCCTAGCCAACAATGACCATTTATTTTCACTATAAAAATCCTCGACAACCACCGACTCCTTCCCCACACCAAAACTTTCCGACCGTTTCCAAATTTCTAGGGTTTCTCTCTCCCAATCAAGAACTGATGGCTTCGAGAGCCGCCATGGCGATGCTGGCGCGGCGAGCGCCGGCGGTCGGTTCACCGGCTGTGCGCGTGAGGTTCGTGTCCGCGATCCCGTTCCCGGCGTCCGGCGGCGATAGCAGCGAGAAGAAGGCGGTGACCGGACCGGCGAAGGAGGTGGAGAAGACGGTGGCGAGCTACTGGGGGGTCGAGGCTCCGAAGATCGTGAAGGAGGACGGAACTGAGTGGAAGTGGTCGTGCTTTCGAGTAATTTTTTTCCCTCTATTTTTTGTTTTTAATTTTTCTTTTTGATGCATGAAATTTTTTTTTCCCCCCCTAATTTTGGTTATTTTGTTTGATTAGCCGTGGGACACGTACTCTTCCGATATGTCGATCGATCTGAAGAAGCACCACGTGCCAGTCACGTGGGGGGACAAGATGGCCCGGTGGACGGTGAAGTCGCTCCGATGGCCGACGGATATTTCTTCCAGGTATAAAAACCCTAACCCTAATTTTGTTGATTTTATCAGAGAACCCTAGTTAATTGTTGTTGTTGTGCTTTGTATTTAATTCGTTTGGTTGCAGCCTTTTATTCTGACGATCTGGATCTAATGTTCGAATTTTTTGTATGGTATCGATTTAATAATATTCATGTGCGTCTTCTGTAGAAGAATTAAGATAGCCGTAACTATAATGATCCTTGTGATTTTCGGAGAGAGGCATAAGGTCCATTAGTAAATCGAACCACAAAAATATATTATTTTTCTTTCATCTATAAAAACAATAAAGTTCGAGACAGTACATCTAAAAAGGTCAGATGTAACGTCGGACATCTAAAAAATTCCTACCACGGAAGCTAATCTTATTAATTTAGGGGGCGTTTGGTTCAAGTTTTTGAGGCTTGGGAATGGGATTTGAATTTCTCACCCATGTTTGATATGTTTAGGATTGGGAATGAGGAGGAAATATGAGGGGGTTAGGTGGGAAAGCCATTCCCAAGCCTCCCTTTGGGAATAGATTTGCTTTCCTAGGAATGATGTTTGACTATTTTGTTTGGACTGTTATACCCTCGCTTTATTTTCAAATTTTCAACTCTCATCCCAAACATGTGAATCATCATGAAATTAGTGAAAGGGTATTAAAGTAAAACTAAATAAATTAAGATTCCTATCCATGTGTGAACCAAACATGAAAATAATTTTTTTTAAAATTTTGAACTACTTATTCCCAACCTAACCAAACATGGGTATGGGAATGTTGAATTCCTTTCCCATGGGAAAGGAATTGAAAATCTATTCCTAGGAATCCATCCAAACGAGCCCTTAGGGTTTGATGGTTCGAATTCGAATGGAGCGACTTAAATTATACTTTTCTATAAATAATCTATAGATTGCTACTTAGTCGTCTACCTATTTGATACAAACAAATTTGAATATTTTAAAAGTAATAAGAAAATAAATGCCTTTTTCCTTATAGGACATCTTCGAAATGCATGGTTGTAGATGTGGCAATATTGTGTTTGTACTTTGTGTTTGGATGGTGACCTTTCTGTTATCTTTTTAATCATTTAGTTAACATAATAATGATGATAATTGGTCATAGTATGTAGTTATCCCCCGAGATATCTCGGTGGACAATAGGGAAACAATGTTTTAGAAACAATGTTTAGCATTATAAATATGAAACAACTAAAGGTATTTGGTAGTGTATGGTAATGTACAACTAAACATATGTGGTCATCTTTCTTATATGTTTGGTATTCTTGTGGTACCATTTGAGATATCCAACAATACCTAACGAACCGATTTGGGGACCGCACATGTGAACCAAGGACAATCGTGGAGGCTCTCCATTGTTCCGGATTCGGAACCCACAAATTTTGAGACCTCCTACTAACATCGTCGTCCGAATCCGAATCAAAAGGAGGCCGCCACATCTCTCCGGTTCACGTGCACGATCCTTCCACCGGTCTGTGTATCTCTATTGTTGAGATATACCTGCGAGTTTGGACCACAGTCGTGGTCTGCGGGCCACGTGTCGCCTCCATTAGAGGGGTATGTAGAAAAATCGAGGTGGACCTGGTGTTGTGCCCCCCCCCCCCCCCCCCCCCCCCCCCCCCCCCCTTTCAAAAAATAAATTTGCGATTATTTTTAGAAGAATTGCTCAATTGAGATTTATTATTTTTTTAGAAGAATTGCTCATAAGAAGAGAATGGTGTAATTTGCTTAGTTTCTTGTATATGTGTAGTGATGAAAATCACTTGGTAGTCTGACTCATACCTATATCATTTGACATTAGAACCTTAGGGTCTGTTTGGTAATTGTAGGGGTAACGATTATGAGATGTTATGAGGGGTCGGGTTTTGAGTGATTTTTAAGTAGCAGTTTATTCACTAACAAGCGGTTCTGGAATTTTTTTACATGAATAAAATTAAATAGGGAAGGTATTAGCAGTTACAATTATATATTTTTGGTGAGAATATAAATGGAATAAAATTATAAAATCCCTCAAAATCCACCGATTTGGAGTGTTTATAAAGCCATCCAAAGTTACATTACACCGGTTTTGGAGGTTTTTTGAGCAGACTAAAACCGGTGCCAAAAAAAAAATTATCAAGCAGATATTTTCATAAACGGTCGGTTCAAAAATACCCCAAAACCGATGAAAGCACCTTTACCAAGCAGACCCTTAGGAGTTAGGAGCATATCAAATAGCAATTTTATGATGATAGATTGTATATTGTTTGGCCCTAGCTTATATTTACTGCAACAAATCATAGACATCTTATCTACGGCATCAGGTTAGAACAAGCATGCTCAATTTTGTGTGATATTATTGTTTTAATTAGGTTGCATTTTCTAATTCCAAATACAGGCCTATATAAGTTTTGCTCTTGCCTATATGCCTATGTTCCACCCATATATATTCTTAGCTCATGCATCTTGTGAATTATCTACTTCCTACAAGATTGGAATTTGTATATCATGTTCTTGCTAAACTCAATTGTATATCATGTTCTTGCTAAACAAGTTTATATCATGTTAATATTATGTACTTGTTCCTCCTGCTGCTGCAGAGAAGGTATGGGTGTCGTGCTATGATGCTGGAAACTGTAGCAGCAGTCCCTGGGATGGTCGGCGGCCTGCTGCTGCACTGCAAGTCGCTCCGTCGCTTCGAGCACAGCGGAGGGTGGATCCGTGCCCTTCTGGAGGAGGCGGAGAACGAGCGCATGCACCTCATGACGTTCATGGAGGTGTCCCAGCCCCGATGGTACGAGCGGGCGCTCGTCATGACGGTCCAGGGGGTCTTCTTCAACGCCTACTTCCTCGGCTACCTCGTCTCCCCCAAGTTTGCCCACCGCGTCGTCGGCTACCTGGAAGAAGAGGCCATCCACTCGTACACCGAGTTCCTCAAGGAGCTCGACAAGGGGAACATCGAGAACGTCCCGGCCCCGGCCATCGCCATCGATTACTGGCGCCTCCCACAGAACGCAACACTCCGCGACGTTGTCATGGTTGTCCGGGCTGACGAGGCTCACCACCGCGATGTCAATCACTTTGCTTCGGTAAGTAATTAAATCGCCAGCCACAATGACAACAATAATGCATGATAATGTATCGAATCGTTCATTTGAGTTGTACATTGATTTGATAGATCCATTGTTGTTTGTTTGTTTGTTTGAATTAATTACAGGACATTCACTGCCAGGGGCATGAGCTGAGAGAGCTTCCCGCTCCTGTTGGGTACCACTGAGCTGAGCAGCTGTTAGCTATCTTGGTCCGGTTGATTGCTGCGGATTAGGAAGAAGATGAAGAGATCGATATATATAGCTGAGTACTGAATTCCTGAATTTTAATGAATAAAAACTGATTTGGTCTGTGTACATAAATTGGCATTACGTACGTTTGTCTGGTGTGTCCAAGTTTCCAACTATTTGGTATTGTTTTTAGCCTAAAAAATATTGTTTGGTTCTTTCAGATTCCTTTTGAACTGTGCATCTATGTAACTATGTTGATGGCAGCGTTATGTTGCCTCTCTCATATTGTTGCATGCATGCAATGTTCTAATCAAACTCTCTTTCTATGCTCATTTTAAAAGAATTAATTGATTGGGAGAAATTAGTTAGCAAAAAAAAAAAAAAAAAAAAAAAAAAAAAAAGAGCAGGAAAGTTGAGAATTGGGAAGTTGATGCGAGGAAGTAGCACTTGTTGGGAATTTGAGATATGGGACCCCCACCTCACCAACTCTTTAAAAGTCTGTATTCAATATATAAATATATAACCATTATTCTGTTTTAGTGCAAGCATGACTTTAACATTGTCTTTTTAGTGCATATTTGTCTACATCAAAAAAATTATATATATATATATATTTGAAGTAATGGATAATTGTGCCAAACCCATTTCCACTGGGACTCGAACTCCGACCACTTGGACCGCATGCATCTCTCTTAACCAATAGACTAGAAGTCATATATATATATATATATATATATATATATATATATATATATATATATTTTTATATATATATATATATATATATATATATATATATATATATGAAATCAAGATAACTCTCCCAAACTCATGGGTCCCCGCTAGGTACTCCCATGCATATGACGGCATACGTATTCTATATTACCAAATACCAATAATCCCAATAGTAATTACAGTGCTCAAATCTATCGAACACCTGGTTTTTTCTCTCCTTCCAAATGTACCGACCAGTTGCCGACAAACTAGTGCACGCCTCCCGATACCAAATAGAACCCCCCCACCCCACCCCACACACACACCCTACTCTTTACATTGCTAATACCTAGCACCACAGTGTCCATATCCTGACCATCTCTACCTTGCAAGTGCAACTTCTCCTCCTGCTTCTGCCATACAGGCCAAGTAACCAATCACATAAAAAAAATAAGTGTACTCCTCTTCTTGCCCACAGACAACACATCGCAGCCCTCCCTGTTTTGGACTCCAAAACGTGCTAACCTATCTATTGTGAGCAACCATCCCCGCAAGAGTTTGTTCAAGCATAGTTGCATCTTTTTTGCAATTTACTTCAACCAGATGATCTCAGCGAACTCCAATTTTTTCTCATGAATTGATGGAACCTGATTGTATGCAATCTTGAACTCAAAATCCCTGGGTCTAGTGCATACCTATGAACAAGCGGGCATACCTATGACCCTCCTCCCTCCATTCCCCCTCGTGTATAATGGACGCAACCAACTCCAAGCGGTAAGTAGTTGCTTCCATATGATTGCCAATCCGTTGTATCAAGCTTGTGTGCTGGATCCATGGATCCAGCCACATATCTATACATTTTCGTCCCAAAATACTCTAGGGATAACCTGCTGAACCGCTTGACAATGCATGAGAATTTGTTTGAAGGTAACTGATTCATTGTTGTTAGAGGTATGCAATTGGTACCCTTCAAGTACTTATTATTCATCCAAACCGCCTACATAGACTCCCTCTGTAAAAACCTCCATACTAATTTCATTCCCGCCACCTTGGCCTCATCGTTTGCAACGATCGTAACCCACCCCCATCCCCATCCCCATCCCCCGTCAGCCTGAGGCCCACACTGCACCCCCATGCAATGGCATGAACGTCACCCCACCAGATAAAATTCGCATATCCACCTACCGAATTGTCACCATTGGTAACACGATAGATTTAAGTCAGAATTCCGTAATAGTCATAATCACTGACCACACTAACTCAATCATAATCACTGACCACACTAACTCAATCATTCCTCTAAACGACAGAATCTATGCCTGTCATCCCTCCACTCTCCGCTGTGCGTACTCCGCCATGCTTTGGCAGTCTATTTCCTTCACATAGTTGTGTTATTCCCGAAACAGATCGTTAGATGGAAATCTCGATCTCTTATAGAGAGATATGAATACTCGTTCTCTAAGAGAGATACGAGGTTGATGACTCGGTCTCTATGAGAACACGAGTTGAAGTCAACGTCTCAAAAGAGAACCGAAGTTGATGAAGCAACTTTGCTGGGGTGATAAAGATCACCGTTGCTCAAAGCAAGATTCGCCCTATTACGATCTGCTCCCAGAAATCAGCAAGTTCGAAAGAACTTCTGGAACGCTCGTTATCACCGCCTTTCCCGAACTCGAAGAACTCCAATGGCAATGGCGGCACAGCTCTCTTCGGCAATTAATTTCTGCGTAAGTCCTCAATAAAACTATCAAAAAAACCAACTTTAGCGACGGCCAGATCCGTCGCTTATCCGTCGGTAAAATAAATTACCGACGTAATGGCGACGGATATTTGATGAAAATGGCCGTCGAAAAAAACGTCGTCGCTAAAAAATGTCCGTCGCTAAGCCGTCGGACAAATAATTATCCGACGGACTAGCGACTGGTTAGCGACGGTTGTCTTTCACCTACTTAGCGACGGATTAGCGACATGTTCCCGTCGGTTTACATGCCATATAATATTAAAATATCCGTCGCTAGGTAGTCGCCAAACCGTCGCCAATTAAAAGGTGTTTTCCGACGGCTATATCCGTCGCTAGGTAGTCGCCAAAGTTCCCGCCAATGTTATAAAGATTTTGCCGCCAACATTTGCGACGAATAAGCGACGAAAAATAATCTGTCGCTAATTTTCGTCGACTTAGCGACGGAAACCCGACAAATTTTTACATTTAAAATTGAAAAAAATTATGTTGTGTTGTCTGTCGCTAATCCGTCGCTAAGATGTCGGAAATTGGTCGCTATTAGCGACGGAATCCGTCCGTCGCTAAAAGTCCGTCGGTAAAGTGGGGTATTTTAGTAGTGAAAGGCACGAAGAGAGTATTTATAGAGGAGGGCTGAAATCCTAATCCTAATCCTAATCCTGGCCGAAACTGATTGCGAAAAGATAGGAGCGAATAATGGAAAGATTTGAATGAATTAAATTCAAATCCCACAAAAGATGGATCTGATTAATTGACTCAATCTTTTCATAACCGCTCAAATCTTCCAATCAGCCACATTGTAAGCCGCCTGTGCCCCTTAGCCCACTCAGCCCGTCAGTCCGCATGCATGTACGTAGCTGCGCAGCAGCACAGACGCGCAGTCCTGCAGCAGCACAGAAGTGCAGCAACGCAGCAGCGCATATCTGCGCTTAGCCCGCACAGCTACTGCGCAGCCTACGTGTCACCACTGTGCAACCCCTGCGAGCCACTGCACATCCGCTATGCAGCACCTGCGCAGCCGCTGTGCAGCCACTACTAAAATAACCCCTTTTAGCGACGTCCGAATACGTCGCTAAAAAAGGAAAATCCGTCGCTAATTTTTATTAGCGACGTATTTAGCGGCGAAAATTGGATGTCGCGTATAGGCTTGTCGTAGATTACAATTTTGTCGCAAGTCGTCGCTAGTTGCGACGTCACGTTAGTGTCGCCAGACGTCCAACATTAGCGACAGATAGCGACGTCATCATACGTCACCACTATAGCGACGTAGGGCGACCACTTAGCGACGCCGTCATGTTATATATGATGGCATGGCATGGCAGCCACGTCAGCATTTTAGCGACGTCTAGCGACAACTTTAGCGACGTCAGCTCTCAGGTGGTCATATGCAACGTCAACAGTATAGCGACGTATAGCGACGTTACGTCACTATTTGGCGACGTATAGCGACGTGTTCTCTACGTCGCAAAACGTCGCAGCTGTTATAAAAAAATTTAAAAAAAATTAGTATTTTTGTTATGCTGTGTGTCTGTGTTCACATTCACTGTAAACACAGACACACATCATCACAAAAATATACATTATATTTTTTTAAAAATTTGGGCAGCACCTGCTTTGTATATCAGATCATCGCTTATAACCCAGTGTAGGTATATTTGTCATCCCCGTCGCAGATATCATCACAATTAACAGTCTTCCATCATAACAGTCTATAACTAATAGATGAATAACAGTCTCCCTTCATAACAGTCTACAACTAAATATCATACATGTACTCAATAAAAATACCAACAAATTAAATATCATCAACATACATGTCCAACAAACATACATGTCCAACAGAGTCAAATAATATTCAAAATCAGTGTACAGAACGGTGAATGGGCCCATATGGCCAATAAATACGAAGATGATAAAAAAATCTACTGGATCACTGAGGACCCCTGCCGTACATCTGGGATAGCATGTACTCATACTGCTCCTGTGTGAGCTGCACCGTAGGGGCAGTAGGAGGCAGTGCAATATCTGGAGACGGCGCCGTCGATGGACCGGGAGGACGTATCTGCTCCAGCTCTCGCAGTCGCTCACCATAAACAGCAAGGGTACTCACCACCCTCTCAGTACTCGCCTCAAGCGAAGCTGATACCTGAGTGAGTGAGGCAGACATGCTCCTCTGCGATCCCTTCAGCTCGACCTGTCTACGTTCTGTGCGCTGCGTAGACTCGGTGAGCGTGTGCTAGCTAGCAGCTGTAGCCTGCTGCAGACTCATCAGCTCCTGTATACTGCGCTCGACCGTATCAAATCATCCGGTGACGATCGGAGGGTCGGATCGTCGCTCGACCGCATCAGAAATCTGCTGCTGCAACTCGCGACGCAGCTCCTCGATCTGACGACGAATATCCTGAGCTCGTGACGATGCCTGCGAAGCCGGAGACTGCGCACTGACAGAGGGGGCCCGAGATGACTCTGAAGCCAAATACGCACCGTAGGATCCCGTACAGTAGTACGTACCCTTCTGAAGACCGCCAACGAGGTCATCCAGAGCTCGTCCGGCGATGGAGCTGTAGGCGGCTGGGAGGAAGTACCAGCCCCTCCCTCTGCTGGCGCACTAGCAGCAGCAGCCGCCTCCTCCTGTAGCCAAACAAACTCGACCTAGAATATGTTTGCTAACGTGTAAGTGTTTGCTAAAGTCTATATTGATATCTATTTTCCTATTTTCTAAATTATAGTAAATTAATATAAAGAATAGAACGTACATATGCCTGCGTCGTCCTCTCGTCAATGAACTTCCCAGCCCTCCGATGGGTGACCAGGAAGACGGTTACCATGTTCGGGTCCTCACCCTTTTTTACCTGTTAAAATATATTATCTATTATTAGTATTAAACATTCTATCGAACTATATATAAATTAATATCCGTCATAGGAAACGTACCAGACGACGAAAATGCTTCGTCATCAGAATGAAGCCACCACACCACTTACCGGCGCTCGACCGTGCCACCTTGGCCTTGTCAGACCGCTCCTGGTACTTGGGCTCGCTGAATCTAGCCTACATCGCAGTCCACTGCTCTGGCGTGATCCAACCATGGATCGGCTGTCCGGAGCGATCACGAGACTTCTGGTCGTGGATCGCATCACGGATGAGCTTGGCTGCGACGGCAGAAAATTGGCCATCGATCTTTGTCGCCCGGTGTGGTGGATAAAAATAGGTCCTCTACAAGAAGTAAAATAGAAAAGTTGTATAATATATACAAATGATTATTAAAATTTAAAAATAAACAAATTTTTTACCTTGAAGTGGGCAAACCAAAAGGCCTTCCTATCTGTGGGAGCATCTGAGTAGTTAATCCAAGGTCCACCATAGTTCTGCCTCAAAAATACCCCCAGCTGTCTCTGTACTGCAGAAGCACCATCCAGAGCGATCTCACCATCCTCTTAGATCGGTAGAAGTCTTTAGGCAACTTAGCACCTGCCGGCAAGATCTCTATAATCAACTCCAACACTCGGTTGTAGCATTCTTGCGACATGTTAAAATCTGACTTAATGCTCAACAGTCTTGTAACCACCTCCAACGGTGAATGATCCTCACAATCAGGATACAATGGAGTCCTTACATTCTCCAGCAACTCCATGAACTGTGTAGCATCAGCGTTCGGTGCCTCCTCAGGTGCATCATGAACGAAACTAGGCCCCGCAGCGTCAAAAACTATGTTCACGCACCCGTCGTCGTATGCATTATTATCTAAAACAAAATTAGGTCCCGCATGCATATACGGATCAATATAAGGCTCCGGTTCTGATGCTAAAGACACAAGTTCTCCGTGTGCGGTCCACTGATAGTAATTAGGCGTGAAATCCCTCGAGTACAAATGATATGTCACTTCCACTTTTGAATAATATTTCACGTTATGACATTTCACACACGGACACTTAATTTTGGTGCCGTCCATGTACTGAGGGAACGCCTTAGCAAACTGCAGGAACTGCTCTACTTCCGCTATGTATTCATCCCGCACACCACACATATCAATAGGACGACGATTGTACATCCATGAACGATTCTGCAAGTAGTAATTCATATCCATTTGAAAATAATTCTGCAAAGATGGACACACATTATCCAATAGGCACAAATTCGTATATTATGTCTTATTATGGGACACACATTAGTAGCGGACAGTTACTAATAACAATGATATACAATCTAGGTTAAACTAGGTTGTACTAAGTCAAACAAGGTCCAGCTAAGTCAAACAAAGTCAAACAAGGTCAAAGTAGGTCAAGGGTTGACCTATAGTTGACTTTGTCAACTCTTAGTCCAATCTAGGTCAGATGTTGACTCTACTTTGACTTTCAGTCAAAATAGTCAACCTTGGTCAAACAAGGTCAAATCTAAGTCAAATATCCTATTTCTAGTCATTACCTACCAAGGTACCCTTTACCTTATCGCTATTGGTATCCCAATACCAATACCTTAAGTTGGTACCCTTTACCTTATCGCTATTGGTACCCTTTACCTTATCGCTATTGGTATCCCAATACCAATATCACGGTAACATGGTTGATACATTAAGGATCTTTGACAAGATGACATGTTGCGAAAAGATATATCCTTATATATAGTTCTCCTACGGATTTTTTTTAACATTACGTAGGAGAACTATAAGGATATATCTGTTCACAACATGTCACCTCCTCAAAGACCCTTAATATGACAACCATGTCACCCTCTCAGTCATATCCCTGAGCTACGATGCAGCTGCAGGCATTTAACATATCACGGTTTGCGAGCTGCTCGAAGCTTGGCTCGATAAAAGCTTGTTTGAGCTCGGTTCTTTTAGTAAACAAGCTGAGCTCAAGCTTCATTTTTGAGCTCGTTTAATAAACGAGCCAAGCTCGAGCTTAGAAATATTCGGCTAGTTTGAGCTCGCAAGCTGGCTTGTTTATGAGCTTGCGAGCTGGCTCATTTAGAAGCTCATTTAGGAGCTCGTTTAGGAGCTTGTTTAGAAGCTCGTTTGTTCTTTGTTGAATTCTAATTTTATATATGTTTACATAACAATATGGTTGTGTGCATTATATATTTATATATCCTTAATAATTGTTCTTAAGAAACTTTTTTATTTAAATTTTTATAAATAAATTGTTAACATTATAAGTACTTGAATTCAAACCTAACTAGCTTGAAATCGAGCTCGTACTAGCTTGAAATCGAGCTCGTTAAGCTTGAAATCAAGCCTAATGATCTTGAAATAAAGTTGAGCGAGCTTGAAATCTAACTTAACATGCTTGATTTTGAGCTTATCAAGCTTGAATCAAGCTTGCTTATCAAGCCAAGGCCGAGCTCAAACCAAACCAAGCTCAAGCTTAATATAAACAAGCTCGAGCCAAGCTCAAGCTCTAAAATAAAAAACTTACCAAGCTCGAGCTCGGGCTCGAGCTCGATTAATTCTAGTCAAGCCAAGCTCAAGCTTACAAGAGCTTGGCTCGGCTTGGCTCGTTTGCAGCCCTAACGGTATATATCGTCAACATTTCAGATTCTTAAAATTAATTTCAAATGAATTTTTGATTGTATATATATGTGTATTTGTGTGTACTTACATTGTATACATATATATTTATATATGTATTTGTGTGTGTATGTAAGTGTGTGAGTATATATTTACATGTATATATGTAGATATGTGTACTTATATATATAGGTATATATGTATGTATTATGTGTGTGTGTGTGTCCTGTGTCCTGTGTCACAAAGTCGTGTCCGAAATAGGGTTAGGGTCCTGTCACCTGCCCCCCTCTCCCTACCCCTGTACCCACCTACCCCTCCCCCTACCCCTGCACCTACCCCCCTGCCCCCCTCCCCCCTACCCCCCTCGACAGCAAGACCCCCCTCCCCTGCCCCCTAGACAGCAAGACCCCCCTGCTCCCCTTCCCCTATTCCTGCACCCACCCCAATCCTGTCCCCATCGACAGCAAGACCCCCCCACTCCCGGGTACCCCCACCCATCCCTCCACCCCTCGACAGTAAGACCCCCCATCCCCCTACACCCACCCCCACCCCAACCCCTCCCTCCCCCCCTCGACAGCACGACCACCCCAGCTAGGGTTAGGGTTCTCGTGTCCGTATCTGTATTTAGATAGCTAGGGCTAGGGTTAGGGTTTACCTGAGAAGGGTGGCTTCGTCGAAGGATGGAGGCGGCGAGGAGGGTGGCTTCGTCGGAGGAGGAAGGCGGCGAGGAAGGAGACTTCGTCGGAGGAGGGAGGCTGGTCGCCGGAGGGAGGGGTCAGCGGGTGAACGGGGTCGCCGGGGGGAGAAGGGGAGGGTGTCACCGGAGGGAGGGGTCGCCGGAGGGGAGGGTTCGTCGGGGGGAGAGGGGAGAGGGGGATCGAGCGAGAAGAAAGAAATTTGGGTGAAAATTTGTGATTTCGATCGGGCCAGTTGCCCTATATGAAATAAGTCAGCGACGTATAAAATATACGTCGCAAAATGTCGTAATACAGCGACGTAAAAAGTATGTACATCGCAAAATGTCGCCAGGTAGCGACGTAATAAACACTCCGTCGCTGAACGTCGCTACTCAGCGACGGTCATCGACGTGTGACACTAGGAGTCGCTATAGGCAATTATCAGCGACTGCTTTTTCTGCCGTCGCTAATATACGTCACTATTCTAGCAGATTTTAGTAGTGAGTCCCTACGAGCCGCTGCGCATGCGACTCATGCAGAAGACGAGCGCACAAGCGCATCAACTGCGCACAAGGCGTAATACACCGATGTTGACGTGCTAAGTGCAAAGTGCACCAACAAAGTACCATTTTGTGCCCTTGAGTCCGAGTCTGAGTCTCTAAGTCCCTTCGGGGCTTAGCTCCATTCAAAAATAATTCCATGAGCATAACAAAAAGTATTAATGCTTCTTTGTTGGGCTAGCCTTCTTTCCAGTAGAAAAATCCTCCCACATGGCACCCATGTGCCCCTCCACACTGCATGTGATTCTCTTAACACAAAAAAAGCTTTACATAGAGATACAATCCATTTGGCCTAGGCAATCTGGGACTATCTTTCTAGTCTCTATAGCAAAAACACCAACAATAAGCAAAAACACCAACAATTTTCTTATATTTTTATATATGGGTTGAGCGTTCCCACAGCGACTGTTCATTATACATTAGGATAGATGTTGCTACGACTTGAATCTTCCAACATGGGTTAAATAACAACATGATACAAGAATGGACTAAGCCTTGAATTCTGTATCATAACTGTAATTCTTCTCACTCATATAATGACATCAATTGTGCTTCTAGCTGCACATTAAAGGCCTTGTGCCAGCCTGGTTTCGGTGTATGTATCTTGGCTGTCTACAAGATTTCTCTCAAGAGACGGCGTACATCTCTATCCATACACTTTAGGTGAGTTGTTTTTATAGAGTCTTTGGCATGAAGCCTTTTGCTTCCTTGCGGTGCTACACCACTATGACACGGCCCAAAGCCGAGGCACTGCTCTTGTGGTGTCATACCACCTGTAGCATGAGGCCCGGCCTCTTTGTAGTGCCAAACTATCCAACATGAATCCTTTTGCTTCTTTGCGGTGTTACGCCGCCGTGACATGGCTAGCAAAGCCGAGGCACTGTCTCATGTGGTATCAACCACTGTAACATAAGGCCCAGCCTCCTTGTAGTGCTGCCTACTACTCTTCATCATACAATATTAGGCCTTCTTGCCTATGTGCGATGCTACGCCCCTGTAAGTTAGCACGAAGCCGAGGCTTTACTCTCACTAGGTACCTCATGTGGTGTCACCCTACTGTAGCATGGAGTACTATGCTCCTTTATAGTGCTGTGCTACCCGTGTTTCCTGTAAAGCATGCCAGACATCCCAGATGCCCAAGAACTCATTAAGACTTTCAAGCCATCCTCCCACAGGACTTAGACTATAGTGGTTTTGGGTTAATAACCCTGCAACATCCCAAAAGATTGTCCACTACTCCTGATATTCTTCCAGTCAACGGTCATCTTTGAACTAAAAGTTAGATGCCTAGTAGATTTCTTTTTGAACTAATAACATAAAACTTTATAGTAGAATTACAAAGACACAATATCAGAGTGTCTTCAAGCCCATCTTACATACTGTGTCTTCAATCAGCTGGCGTTTGAGACCTTTGGTGAACGGATCTGCCAGATTCTTCTGACTCCGAACATCAACTACGGTAATGACTCCCCTTTTAATAAGATCATTTACCACCATATGCCTTAGGCGCACAGTCCTCTTCTTGCCATTGAAGAGGTCATTCGATGCCACCACTGCAGTCGCTTGGTTGTCGCAGTATATCGATACCATCGGTATCTGCACACCAACCATTGGAAGATCTTACATGAGCTCCCGAAGTCATTCCGTTTCATCCGCTGCAGCCGCTAGTACATAAAACTCAGATTCCATAGAAAAGTGAGACAACATAGTCTGCTTCTTCGACTTCTACGATATAGCAGCTCCACCCATAGAGAAAATATATCATCCTGTGGACCTTTCACCCTATATTTTTTAGCACCAGCTTGCATCACTGAAGCCTTCCACTACTTTTGTATCTCCGCAGTAGTGCAGTACATATTTCTGAGTCCTTTTGAGATATCTCAAAACTCTCTTTACAGCTTTCCAGTGCTCCATCCCTGGATTGTTCGTGAACCGAATCAGCATTCCCACGACAAAATCTATGTCAGGCCTTGTGGCAGTATTCGCATACATCAAACTCCCGATGATGCTTGAATACTCCAACTGTCTAACGCTTTCCCTTGGATTTGGCTTCATCTTCTTGTCACACCTATACGGCGTATCGATCCCTGAAAGACCTTGATACCCAAAGCATGTAAGCATTTTCTCAATGTAATAAGATTGTGATAATGCCACTCCAGTTTCTGTTCGGATGATCTTTATCCCCAGGATAACATCAGCTTCCCCTAAATCCTTCATGCTGAACTTGGACGAGAGGAACTTCTTTGTCTCAGTGACACTTGCTTGATCTGTTTCGAAGATCAGCATGTCATTCACGTACAGACAAATGACAACTCCTCTTCCGTCGACGAACTTCGTGTACACACACTTGTCTGTCTCGCTGACCCTGTAGCCGTTTGATCTTATGACTTTATCAAACTTCTTATACCATATTTTGGGAGCTTGCTTCAGACCATACAGAGATTTTGCCAATTCGTAAACTTTGTCTTCGAGGTCCTTAACGACAAATCCTTCTGGCTGTTGTATGTAAATTTCTTTAGCCAATTCACCATTCAGGAAAGCGATCTTAACATCCATTTAATGAATTACCAGCTTATGAATTGTGCTCAGAGCAATCAACATCCTGATGGTCGTCATCCATGTTACTGGAGCATATGTGTCAAAATAATCAATCCTCTGCTTCTGAGAAAATCTGTTGGCAACTAATCTTGCCTTGAACTTGTCAACAGTTCCATCGACCTTCATCTTCTTCTTAAAGATCCATTTACATCTGATTGGTTTTTCTCCTTCAGGCAGACCGACCAATACCCACGTGTTGTTGGAGGTTATCGAGTCATACTCATCATTAATAGCCTCCTTCCAAAAGACAACATCTCTGGTCTTCATCGCCTCATCATAGGTAAGCGGGTCTGCTTCCACATGATAGGTGACAAAATTATCTTCGAAGTCCTTCTGTCTCCTCACTCACTTAGACACTGGTTCTACGAGTTTTGGTTCAACAGATGTTTCTACAGCAACAACTTCTTCTTGGACTACCTCTTCGTAAGGAACTTGAGCCTTCTGTACACTCATATTGTTCTCCAGAATGTTCGCGAGAACAATGTTCTTGTGCCTTGCAAATTTATCTTCAAAGAATTCTACATCGCGAGATTCAATAATATGATTTGACTCAATATCAAGGAATCTTCGAGCATCACTCTTATCAGCATAACCCAGGAATATAGTCTTCGTAGTCCTTGTTCCCAGCTTCTGAATCTTTAAATCTGGAAGCTTCACATACGCCAGACACCCCCACACTCGAATGACATTCAAGTTGGGTCTGACCTAGAACCAGAGTTCATGAGTAGTGACTTTCGAAGTATCATGTGGCACTCTGTTCAATATGAACATAGCCGTAAGAACTGCTTCATCCCAGAAGCAATTTGGAAGACCCGCAGTTAACAGTATTGAGTTCATCATCTCTGTTAACATTTCGTTCTTCCTTTCTGCAACACCATTTGATTGAGGAAAGTACGGAGCAGTTGTCTCGTTGATAATTCAATGTTCTCTGTAGAACGATACGAATTCATGAGACCTATATTTGCCACCACGATCACTTCTGAGTCTCTTGAGTTGTTGTCCGATTTGACGCTCGGCTTCTGCCTTGAAGTACTTAAACTTCTCAAACGCTTTATCTTTAGACTTAAGCAGATAAATGAATGCGTACTTTGAGAAGTCGTTGATGAAAGTAATAAAATATTTCATCCCGACCTTTATGGAGAACTGTTTAAAGTCACAGATATCTGGGTGCACCAACTCCAAAAGATCTGTACTTCGGTTTACCCGCTTGAACGGTTTTCTTGTGATCTTTGTCTGCGCACAGACCTCATACTTCTCCGACTCCTTATCCCCATATTTGGAGATAAGCCATAGACTAGACATCTTGTTTATTCTTTTACAATAAACATGTCCTACTCTATTATGCCACAACTCAAGAGAATAACCAGAAGAAGAAACTGTATTAACTGTCTCCATAGGAGTTACAAGTTGAAGTTTGAACCTTCCTTCGGTTCAAAAGGCCTTCCCGAAGTATGTTCCTTTATAAGACATAACGACTTGGCCAGCGGTGATGTCCATCCTCAAGCCTGTGTTACAGAGCAGACTTCTCGAGACCAGGTTATTGGCTATGGTCGATACGCGCTTCATATTTTGCAGCATCAGCGACTTTCCCGAAGTCAGTTGCGGTACCACCGTCCCGATCCTAAGTACTTCAGCTTGTGTCTGGTTCGCCACCATAACCTTCTCAGAAACAGGTTGGTATGTGGTGAACCACTCCTTCTTTGAGCAAACATGACATGAGGTCCCAGTGTCTATTCACCAGTATGTGTTAACCCCATCTGAGTTAACCTGCACAATCATAGCAACTAAGTTAGCCTCACCTTGCTCCTTTTGTTTTTGTTTTTATTTGCAGTCTCTCTTCCAATGGCCTTTCTTGCCACAGTTGATACAAGTCTCAGGTTCTTTGGACTTGGGCTTGAACTGAGCCGACTTCGTCTTCAGATGGTGAACTTCTTTCTTTTTTTGGTAGGAAGCCTTTTGCTTCAGTTTAGAATTTCCTCCTTGCACCATGTTCCCCTTAGCCATCTGCTTGGACAAAGCGTCCACTTTGAGTTGAGCCCTCAACTCGTCTTTAACATGTATTCAGTGCAAGAGGCATTCCAGATCCACTTCCATCTTCTTGCGGTGTATGTCCGCGATGAAGTTGCTCCACCCAGGTGGTAGTTTGGCGATAATACCCCCGACGAAGAAAGCATCGACCAAGGGCATGTCGTCATCCGTTAGCTTCTGACGTAACTTGAGGAACTCCTTGACTTGAGGCAACATGGTTTTGTCATCCTCAAACTGCATCCTCCAGACCTTTTTGGTCCCGTAGATCTTGTTTCTATTCTCATCTGTCTTGTAGAGATTCTCTACAGACTCCCAGACGTCCTTTGCATAGACTGCCTTGCTGTATGACTCCGCCAGATAGTTCTCCATCGAGTTCAGGATCAACAACTTGCAGATGTCGATATCTCGCCTCTACTTCAACTGCAAAGTCGTTCAACAATCCTTTGAGCAATTTCACCCTCTCGAATCAAAGGCTCAGGATCTATCAACACGTAGTCGACACTCACGAATTGAAGATTAAGGCTGACCTTTCTCTTCCAGACATTGTAATGCTCCCCGTCAAACTTCTAAAGTTTGTTAAAACTTGTGTCGAGAAGTTGTGTACGGTTGTTCTCCATCAGATATGAATCTTACTTTGAGATTGTTATTCCCGAAACAGATCGTTAGACGAAAATCTTGATCTCTTATAGAGAGAGATGAATACTCGTTCTCTAAAAGAGATACGAGGTTGATGACTCGATCTCTACGAGAACATGAGTTGAAGTCACGGTCTCAAATGAGAACCAGAGTTGATGAAAGGCAACGTTGTTGGGGTGATAAAGATCGCCGTTACTCAAAGTAAGATTCGTCCTATTGCGATCTGCTCTCAGGAACCACCAAGTTTGAAAGAACTTCTGGAACGCTCGTTGTCATCTCCTTTCCCGAACTCGAAGAACTCCAATGGACTCCAATGGAAATGATGGCACAGCTCCCTTCGACTCTTAATTTCAGCGTAAGTCCTCAATGAAGGCATGAAGAAAGTATTTATAGTGGAGGGCTGAAACCCTAATCATAATCCTGACCGTAGCTAATTACGAAAAGATAGGAGCGAATAAAGGAAAGATTTGAATGAATTAAATTCAAATCCCACAAAAGATGAATCTGATTAATTAACTCAATCTTTCCGTAACTTGGCGCCGATGCTGACGTGCAAAGTGCAAAGTGTGCCAACAAAGCATCACTTTGCGCCCTTGAGTTCGTGTCTGAGTCACTAAATCCCTTCGGGGCTTAGCTCCATAGATAAATAATCCCATGAGCATGACAAAAATCATTAATGCTTCTTTGTTGGGTTAGCCTTCTTTCCACTAGAAAAATCCTCTCACATGGCACCCATGTGCCTCTCCACACCTCATGTGATTCTCTCAACACAAGCAAAGCTTTATATAGATATACAATCCATTTGGCCTAGATAATGTGGGACTATCTTTCTAGTCTCTATGACAAAACACCAACAATAAGCAAAAACATCAACAAGTTGACACACAATGAGATCCCCAGGTATCAGATAGGTAGCTCACCATGTTACTCCAAGTGTAGTCTCCCACTCATCCTTGTTTGGACACCGTGAAACTGAAATAAAGTATACTTTTATCTCAATTGAGTTGAAGTCCCGTGAGCTTTCCAAATTTCTCCAAAATAGACGCTATCGTCGCTAGTCCAGCTAAAGAAGGAACAAAAAATAACAAGTCATCAGCATAAATTAGATGAGAGACATGAGGGTGTAGATTTTTTTAGATAGAGGCACAATCCTTTCGTCTATAAATTAATGGTAGGATCCATCATACAGGCGAACTACATCATAACCAAAGTAAACAGATATAGTGAAAGTGAGTCGCGGTGTCGAAGCCCCTAATTGCTTCGGAAGAACCCATACCCTTCCTAGCATTTTATAATTTTGGTGATGAATGAATATTTGCATAGGCTTTGACTCCCCCTATGCATCAACCATTTCAAAGAATATCAATTCGACTACAGAAAGTCAAATAGGAACTCATATTGACTTTTTTTATTTATATCCTTTAAAACAATCAATAAATAAGATATATGTAATCCAACCTTTTCTATGAGTTTGAAAAATTAGAAACTCATGAGTTCCTCTGGATTTTGTGAAAGAATATATAGATGTACTTAAGTGGGATTCTTGGACGTTAATCCAAGAAGGAAATTTTGAGTGTAATAATAATAATGCCGACTACTGTTTGGTTCATGAAAGTTGGGCAGGAACTAATTAGAGATTTTTGCAAGAGATTTTTTGAAAATGGTGATTAGGTTCCAGAATCGCTGTCACTGGATTTCGAACTCCTAACCACTCGACCCACATGTCTCACCACTACCACTAGACTAGGGGGTGTATATATATATATTATATATATATATATATATATATATATATATAATATATATATATACACCCCCTAGTCTAGTGGTAGTGGTGAGACATGTGGGTCGAGTGGTTAGGAGTTCGAAATCCAGTGACAGAAAATATATATATATATATATATATATATATATATATATATATATATATATATATATATATATATATATATATGATAATGAATTATAAAATTTGATATTAACATTCACATGTCAGACTTCGAAGGTACTTTAAGTACCGATGATAAGATATTTCATTCTTCTGAGTACCTTAACCATTTTTGTATGTTATTCGAGATATTAATAGTTGGATTATTTTTTGGGAAACATATATGAATTTAAGAACTAAAATTTTGATTCCTCCTAATATATTGAGAGTAATGCTAAAAAAATTAGCTAGATAGTTTCATATTATGGAAACAACTTATGTTACAACCGTTGGATTAAATTAAAAGAGTAAAATTAAAAGATAAGAGTATCTACTTAAAAGATACGGATGCTTTCATAGAAATAATCAATTCTATATTTTCCTTCCACCATTTAATTTCATCCTTCTAATTCAGTGATTGGATCATAGGTTGGTTCCATACTATAAAACCATCTGATTAATTTTTTTAGCATTTCTCTCTCTCTCTCTCTCTCTCTCTCTATATATATATATATATATATATATATATATATATATATATATATATATATATATATATATATATAGGAAAATTCTATAATATATCCACCCTTTTTGGATGTATCGATACATCCCAAATCTGAACCATTGGATGTTGATCCAATGGTTCAGATTAAATTCAGATTAAATAACGCATGAGATATCATTTAATGTTGTTTTTGACTTTTGATCTCTTATTAACTTGCTATAGCAGGTCATTCTTCGTTGCAATTTTTTAGTAAACACCCTAAATTAACTCATATTTACTTTCTCTTTCGCCCATCCAATTTAATATTTTGTGCAACTACTTATATATAACAATATGCCAGCAAAGGAAGGACACAATGTGTTCTTGACTGGAGATGATGTAGATGACGACACCACCGATGCTCCGATAGCTGGTGGCGATCTAGATGATGATACCAACGACGACACGGACGAAAATCCTGTCGGCAATGTGGATAATAGTAAGGGAAGAATTCAAAGGAAGAAGAGGGGTAGAAAGCCGATAAAAGCTCGTTCTCTCAAATCTCTTCTCTGTGTAAATTAAATCCAAGGAGGACACAATCCCAAATTTTAGTTATTACTTAGCATAGTCTGCTTAATTGTTGTAAAATTATGGTGTTGCTTTTGAAATATTTTCATCTTTAGTCTCATGTTTTCTATGAATATGTGTTATTTTGATTTAGTAACCTTTCCGTAATTTATTTTTTTGTTTCATCTAACAATTTAATATTTTGGTTATAAAAACTACAGGCCATGGTGGTGGTGGTGAAAGGAGAAACGGAGATGAAGAAGGAAAGAAGAAGTTCCGGTTTGCGGCAGACTTTGTCGAGCCCTCTTCGAACAACGAGAAGTACTAGCGGAATTAAAACTCTTCTAGAGTTCATCAAATTGTTAATCATAATAACCTTTCATGATAACCTTTCAAACGGCTAGTAGATTCTTTGTTAGTCCCAAAATTTATTTGTCTTTCCATCTTTCTCACTTTTTGTACTTTTCTCTTGTTATATATACAATAGTTTTCTTGTTTCAACTCTTATTTATTCTGAAATACATAGAATAGTTTTCTTATTTTATTTTGTAGTACTGGAGAAAGATGTCTACTCGTATGGAACATGTAGAAGAGGTCGAAGATTGGATGTCAGCTTCAAATGAAACCTTTATTCCGCGTATGATGCACAGGTTTGAAGAACAACTATCAAAGATTTCAGATCAACTTGTTTCGATCAATTCTAAGTTTGGTCCAGTCGAACTTGAACAAATTAATATATCTCGACGTTTGGAAAAGATGGAAGAATCTTCTGCTTTGAAGAAGGCATCTTCATCTGGAGTAATTAATATTGTAGAGGAGATTAACGTTGAATCTTCTGATGAGGACGAGGGGCTGAAGAAAGCTGATAAATCAATCCAGCAAATTCTCAATATATTCCCTCTAGAAGAAACTGAATTTAGCAATTCTTCGAAAAGAATACGAGAAAATTTAGATCCGGTCACACCTTTGAAAAGTTTAACAAGAAGTTCAACCTCAAAGCCTAGCCAGTGTACTAGTAGTTCTTCGAGTTTTTACAATTATATTTTGCTGATGGTAAACCTGACGAGTAAGTAATATGAGTTTTTATTTCGTTTCAACAGTTTTTTCCCCTAATCTATTCGTTTCTTTTCTTAGCGAAATAATATCATCTTGTAACAAGATTTATGTGAATCGGGCTGAGATGAAGTCCTTTGCTCTAGAAAGGAGAATTAAAGATGGGGTATATAGATAGTATATTTTTTCTTAGATGTCATCTATGTTTACTTCGATGCCATCGCTGATTTTTTTAATGAGATACTCAGATTGTAACTCTTGTCTCTGCTCTTCTCACCGTGAAAGAACGGATAAGAACTGTAAATAAAGCTAATGTATGGTATTTACCAATAAAGTTAACGGTGAGTGAGCATTTTATTCTTTAATGATTATGCATTAGCAATTTTTTTGTTTGTTTGTCGTTCGTAATGTATTAATTGATGTGTATGTAGAGAGCAACGTTACCTCCATCTAACAAACAACTTCATGAAATATGGAAGAAGAACAAATATTTCCATGATTATATGGGATCTTTAAGTATTTGTAACGAGGTATTAATCTATTTCTGTTTAAATTTTAATCCCAATTTTTTGAAAATTGATTAATTTGTTTTACCTAATTAATCCTGATTCAGATATACATGCCCATTCTTTTGTTGGACCACTATACTCTTGCAAGAGTTATGGTTGAAACAAAGACTGTTGAAGTTTGGGACACCCTTACATCTACAGTGAGGCGATTTTATAATAAAGCAGTCATAAAAGAAATAGTAAGCTATATTCATAAAATTTTATGAATTGCGTACTAGATTCACGGTATACTAATACATATTATATTTTGGTAATTGTAGCTTGTCACGACCCGCACCCACTTTTCGGACGCGAGCTCGTGAGTAAGCCAACTATGTATCGAGCGGACTCCAGCCCGACTCGAATACGTATAAGCTGTCCATAACAGGGTATCATGTCTAATCTAAACTATATCTCAATCCACATGAATCATATAAAACAAGAATGAACAAGTATGGGTCATGGTCTGCAGCCCATTAGCATATTGTTTGATTAGACTCCAAGAATGATATGAGTCTATAAATAAGCAGAGTATATCATGGTACTGAATATAAAGCACGAAAGGATAATAAAGAAATATCACAAGCAAATACCTATATCATGCATCGCAATCCTCTACCATCCTGCTCTGCTAACTAACCCCATACAATCGCTAAACCTGAAGAGATCATCAGGTCCTCAGAGGACTAGCAAGATACATAAAATATGCCTATCTAACAGTTTAATCATGCAATAATATAAACAGGGTATAAACAGGAACTAGACATGAGACTGACAGGTGGCTGCTGACAGGTAACTATGAATACGGATACGGGATCAACTATGCATAAATGAACTGCTGGAAGATTATTGGAATACCAACCCTCGCCTCGAATGTGGACTCGCTGGTCAGTTTTAAGACAAGTCACCTTCGTCCCGTGTGTGGACTCGCAGGTGCAAACGGACAACCCTCGTCCCGTGTGTGGACTCGTCGGTTGTGGAAAAGACAAAGGAATAACAGTTCACTCACACATACTTGCAGACACGACTCAGTCAAGACATAGGTGAAGACACGGTACAACTCAGTCATAACACAGGTAAGGACAACTCTAGCATGATCCATGACGTAAATAAGCCTGATATAACTACACTATCAAGTCATAAAATACTGATATACAAGCAAGACAATAAACTGGTAAACGCAGTATCATATAAATCTATAACAACTAAGGTAACTAAAGATAACATACTACAATATATGTACTATAAGCATGA
>JANAVB010029819.1:23575061-24085061 GCA_029216955.1 Iris pallida | reverse complement strand
TGATGGTCGTTCGACCAAATGAACCAAAGCATTGCAGATCGTATCGGATACACTGGCTTCGTGTCAGGACATGTCATATACGTGTTATGGCACGCTAGTACAGCAGATGATGACTGATCCTTATCTGAGACATCTTATATATCTTATTTCATTTTTTGTCGTTGGTCGTAGTTTGTATGCTGGTACTGTTGGGTTGTTCATTCTGGGTGCAGAACGTTCGTGTTTGTACGAGTCGATACTGGACATTGATGTGAGGATACCTTCGTGTCGATGATGTAGCCTCTCCATAGTTGCAGCCGCGACCCGACGAGGCATTGTGCGTGCCTGCGAGCCGAGTCCGAAGGCTCCCTTCGGATTTCGACACCAAATTCTGGGGTATAAATTCTAAACTTTTGATTAATTTCAGTTTTTGGGTTTATTTTGTTTGTCGATGATGTTGTTGGATCTCGATCCCTACATAAAAAGGGTTTCGATCGACTGATACGTATTGGGTTCGATTTTGGCTTGACGATCCTACGATTGTCTTTGTTTGTGAAGCGGGAATGATCTTTAGATCATGTTCGGTTCTTTACTTGTTGTTGGATCATTTTCGGTTTTGGGTTACCTAGCTGCTGTTGGAATTATTTGTGATGCATGCATTTTTGGTTTGGATTTCTTGTATAAATTGTTGCTTGGGTTCTCCTTCCTATACTTGTTGTGGGATGTTGGTTTAGGTTTTCCCTATTATACATGTTGGGTTGGGAAAGATTTCTTTGCTGTAGGAGATATTTTGCTATTTGGATTAAAATTGTTGGTTGGGTATCTATTATGCATGATGGGTTTAACTTGGTACTGTGGGTGTTTTTGTTGGAAGCTTTTCGATATAAATTACATACGGGTATATATTAGTTGGGAGTATTTCTATTTCGGGAATGACATCTCCATTAGCATGCCGGCATCGTTGATTTTGGGACTACGTCCACTATGCCAAGCCTAGATGTTTTACTTTATTTGTCGGTTCCGATTTTTATTAGAGTACTCTGATACTCTTGGTGATGGTCGTTCGACCAAATGAACCAAAGCGTTACAGATCGTATCGGATACACTGGCTCCGTGTCGGGACGTGTCCTATACATGTTATGGCACGCTAGTACATCAGATGATGATTGATCCTTATCTGAGATATCTTATATATCTCATTTTGTTTCTTGTCGTTGGTCGTAGTTTATATGTTGGTACTGTTGGGTTGTTCATTCTGGATACAGATACGCTCGTGTTTGTACGAGTCGATACTGGACATTGATGTGAGGATACCTTCGTGTCGATGATGTAGCCTCTCTACAGTTGCAGCCGCGACCCGGCAAGGCGCTGTGCGTGCCTGCGAGCCGAGTCCGAAGGCTCCTTTCGGATTCCGACACCAAATTCTGGGGTATAAATTCTAAACTCTTGATTGATTTCAGTTTTTGGGTTTATTTTGTTTGTCGATGATGTTGTTGGATCTCGATCCCTACATAAAAAGGGTTTCGATCGACTGATACGTGTTGGGTTCGATTTTGGCTTGACGATCCTACGATTGTCTTTGTTTGTGAAGCGGAAATGATCTTTAGATCATGTTCGGTTCTTTACTTGCTGTTGGATCATTTTCGGTTCCGGGTTACCTAGCTGCTGTTGGAATTATTTGTGATGCATGCATTGTTGGTTTGGGTTTCTTGTATAAATTGTTGCTTGGGTTCTCCTTCCTATACTTGTTGTGGGATGTTGGTTTAGGTTTTCCCTATTATACATGTTGGGTTGGGAAAGATTTCTTTGCTGTAGGAGATGTTTTGCTATTTGGATTAAAATTATTGGTTGGGTATCTATTATGCATGATGGGTTTAACTTGGTACTGTGGGTGTTTTTGTTGGGAGCTTTTCGATATAAATCACATGCGGGTATATATTAGTTGAGAGTATTTCTTTTTCGGAAATGACATCTCCATTAGCATGCATGCATCGTTGATTTTGGGACTACGTCCACTATGCCAAGCCTAGATGTTTTACTTTATTTGTCGGTTTCGATTTTTATTAGAGTACTCTGATACTCTTGGTTTTTCGATATAAATCACAGACTCTAAAATTGACAGACTCTAAAAGTGAGGGTTTTGCTTTCTTCTTTAGGGTTTTGCTATGCATACATGTGCTATGGACAGTCTTCATGTGACCAAGTTGAAGCGTTATAAGTGTGCTTCTTCGCTACAGTATCTGTGAGATTTTTGATGTCGATAGTTTTGATGTAGCTAAAGTGTACTCTATATTGGATACTCTATATATTTTGAGAAGATGTATATAATAAAATGGAGAAATGTAGAATGGTAACTAAAATACTCTATTTTGAGACAATGAAATGGAGAATGGTACTTTATATTACATTTCAATGCTTCGTTGTGAATATGGTTCAAAGTGGTTGTTTTCGAATTGAATTGAGCAGCGTTTGGAATGTCATGTAATATAGAGCGTTATAAATGTGATACAATGACCATATACAGCGGTTTTTCATAACTATCCATAACGCTTTGAAAATAAAACGTTGCAGAAATTCAACCTATTAATGACGGTTTTGGATGAATTATCTATAACACTTTTAAAAACATATATACACCCGATTTCATAACGCTTGGACTGAGAAAAAAGCGTCATGGTTTGCAATTAACGACGCTTTTTAGCCGTCATTAAAAGGTATTTTTGTTGTAGTGATTTGAAATCTAATCCTTAATATTTATACCAAAAATTCACATTGTAGAAGCATGGAATTTCAGTCGCACCTACAGGCCAGAATTCCTATGCGCTTAACACTACATGCGCCAGGAAGCTCTAACGAAGTACTTGGTACAACAAAGAACAGCAAAAGTATAGACCTCAAAAGGATTTTTATTTTATATAAAAGTCTACTACATGTCTAAAAAAGGCTTTACAAAGGAGAATTTCTACAAAAAGAAGGATCCTAAGACTACCTCCAGGCGCATCATCAGTCAGGCGCGTCACTTCAGCGTCTCAGTTAGGCGCATCTCTTTAGCGTCTCAATCATGCGCATCATGAAGTCTCAGCATATGCGCTCTACTTCGATCCGATCAAGTGCTTCGACTAATGAAGCATTTATTGAGCAGAACAAGGGTTGGCGATCAACCCCATTCTAGCTGGAGGAAGAGCTCTCCAAATCCTAAGGAAGAGGAGAGCACCACAATTCCGATCTGCGGCTAAATGAGCAGCTTTCAACACAACCAGAGTGGACAACACCCCACTCTAGCAGGAGGAAGATCTCTCCAAAGCCCAAGGAAGATGGGAGCACCACAATTCCGATCTGCGGCTCTTCCGGAATAACGGAGACGAGGCTTGAACATCCCGATCTTTGGATACAACAGGCATCTTTCGCCTGCCTCAGAAGCCATCGATTTTGACTTTTGGATGTAACAGTCACCTTTAAGTACATGAATGAAGACAATTCGTCGCATCTTCACCCTCGGGATCATCTTGTCAACAGAATGTGCTCAAGCAAATAATTTTATTCGGAAAGACGTGAGAGAACGAGAAGCAAACTCTCTCTCTGCTGCTATTTATAGGTCGGGCAAATCAAACCCATGCACCAAGTGGCGGGCTCTCCGAATCTCGTGCAATGAATTTGTATTTATGGTGAAGAACCTAACGCTTCGAATTCGGCCAAGTCAAAACGGCTATTTAAAGCATTCGAGGAATGCAACAGTCGGACCAATAAAGATGCGCCATGCAAATGGATGCGCCGGTCAGATACCGTGTATCGTACAGACGTGCCCGTCGGTACGAAGCGCCCTGTATGGATGCGCCCAACAAAGCACAGATCTATGCGTCCTAATCAACATGGACCCATACGCCCAGTGGAATGCAGATCAATGCGCCCACTCAACAGCCCATCACCCGTCAAAGAACATTAAATGCTGAAGTCCTGACACGACAGCAGCCATGCCTCGATGACAGAGCAGTAACAGATTTCACAGAAAATGAAGCGCCGCTGACGTCAACGTCATTATTACTCTCTTCCGGCGATTACAAGCCACGTGGCCGCCCAACCATTCGCATGTGCCTCCGCAGCCATGCACCCAAACCTCTGCATGCGCTTCAAGAGCCATGCGCCTCAGACCTGCCTCTGATCCCTAAAGACAGAGGTCAAGTCACTACTGAAGCTTCGCATGCGCCTCAAAAGCCGTACACGCAGACTGGTTCGTAACTCCTAAAGGTTGCGAGCCAAAGTCTTTTCATGCGCCCAATCCCAGGCGCATCCTATCAGATTACTCTCTACCAAATCCGAGATCTTTGAGCTACGGACATGCGCCACGTGTCCTTTGACTCAATTCAGCCTATGAAGGGGTGCTAATCACCCAAGATCTCAGCAACTAAAAGATCCTCCCCTGCTACGTGCCATCCCACAAAAGCAGCATAAAGGATTCAACCCACAAATGATGGTGCATCATCCATGCGCCTCCCACAGCTTCAACCACGTGGCATCTCCACGTACAGGCGCATCCTACATATGCGCGCATGAGCAGCCCAACCTGCTTCTTATAAATAGAGGAATTATTTCCTTCTTCCACACACACAGACGGACAGAGAGACCTACATACACATACATTGATAGAGACAGATACAGGCACTCAATGTCTTCTTCCTTTCCGTAAGCTCCAGCACCCAGGGCAATTCAGACCTTTAGAGAACCGAGAACCGTCGTCAGATCGTCAACGGAGTCAACGTATTACCACTCACTCCATCGACACAGAGACCCAGATAAACAAAAGTATACTCTTAGGACTACATCTAAGTCCTATATTGTAACACTGTTCTGTCTGTAATTGAAATTGCAATCAAAAGATTTTAATGGCAAACAAGCTGGCGACTCTGCTGGGGACCTCTTTCTCCTCCGCCGAGAAAGCTGTGTCGCAATCTGACGACGTAAAGATGGGCTCCTCCCATAAGACACTAGTCGTACACCTCAATCAACAGGCGTATGAGGAGTTCATCTCTGAGGGCAGTGCAAGTCCTTCGAAGCGGCTACCGAAGCCAAAGAAGACTCGCCATGCCTGGGTGCGCAAGGTCGACGCCCCTGGCACCACCACCAAAGGGGATGCGCCGATATAGTCTACCCTTCCTACAGACGTCCTCAGCAGCCAAGATGCGCCCATCGGTACAGCACATCTCACGGGGAAACGTGGGGCTGACCACATTCCCCAACCATCTTCCTCTCAGACGAGGAAGATGCATCGACGGAGCAGGGACGCAGCTAATGCCCTGCGTATTAACTCTGATGCGCCACAGAAGGCGTCTGTCTTTGACAGACTCACTCGCTGTCGTGGCGAGGAGAATTTAGACTCTGAGTACTATACGCCCCAGTGGGCTGGTACGAAGAAGTCTAAGGCAGCACGAGCCATGCGCCTCGAACGTGCTATGCCAGCAGTGAGCCAGAGGCATGCGCTCAGAATCATACATGCTGTTAATGGTAAACTCTACAAGGTTGCCTCGGGTACTTTTGTACCGCAAACGAGCCGACCTTCAAAGTCCTTGTCATACTTGGGCATATCTGCTACGTTCGCAACCAAGTCGTGCAAGGCAAACTCAGTGGTCTTGAACCCCCGTGCCTACATTGGTTGTGCGTCTGAGGCTGGTTCAAGTCACTTTAAATGTTGCTCCCCTACTATTGATCTGGGCACATCTTTTGCGTCGGATCAGGGGGTGCATCATTCACTTGACCACCCCGGTGTTTGGCCCTGCCATGCGTCTGATGGGTGTATGAAGGTGGCACTCTCCTCCAACGATCTGCATAATATGATCACTCACAAATGCCGGTCAGGAGAGTCGACTGACAAGCACAATGCACCCTCACAGGGCACACCTGTGCTGTAGTCACCATCAACTGTTGTTGTAAGACAGTAGTCCCACCTAGGCAGTCCGTGTTCTAGCGGCTGCAATCGTCAACGCCTCTTCAACATCGCCTTGGGAAGAAGGTGTCAACTGAAGAGGAGACAGAACTAAAGGTTGCTTCTTGTAACGTAGTTTCTAACTTCCCATCAATTCGAAAGGCGACTGGCAGCTCCTCGACCTTGTCCTCATCCAAGAGCCAGCCGAGGAAGACCAAGACGAATGTCCCGTCCTCAGGAGTGTTTGAGGGCACCCGGAAGAGAAAGAAGATCTCAGAAGAAGCAGGGGTAGTCAAGCCCCTGTGGATCTTCATCCTGGAGATGAAGTCAGCCTCCCGAACATAGCTGGGGGTAGTCAAGCCCCTGTGGATCTTTATCCCGAAGACAAAGACGTCCTCCAAGACAAAGCTGGGGTAGTCAGGCCCTTACTGATGCTCCTCCTGAAGACGATGATGTCCTCCAGAACATAGCTGGGGGTAGCCAAGACGAAACTCTGGAGGAAGTTCCTCTTCAAGAGAGCGAGGCTGAAAGCGAAGCTTCAACCAATCCCTCCACTTCCAGTCACGTTATGACAGTATACATGACGGGAGCTGGTGATACGGAGTCAGATACGCCTCCAACAGATCTCGTTCAGCGCATGGATACCCTGGAGGGAGGACTCAAAACCCTCTCTGCCTACATGCAAACACTGACTCAAGCAGTGTTCGAGATACGGTCAGTCTTGGCCAGAGCACCTTCCACTAATCCTGACCCAGGAGTCAACGAAGAATCAAGTGTGCCCCTTCCACGGGCATCCTTGAATACCGATTACCGCAAAGCACCGCGTGTGTCGGAACCTTCGAATGTACAGCTCCAAACTGTACCACCTTTTCTAACTCCCAGCTCCACGAAAGACGTGATGGAAATGATCAGGGACTTGCATGAGTGCTTCGAGTCGAAGAACAGACAGGAGGAGCGCCAGAAGATGGGGATCCCGCAACCATACCCCCCTCGAATGGAACAAAGTGGTTTATCCTCCCAAGTATAAACCATAAACATTGATGCCATACGAAGGAAAGGACTCTCCATGCTATTATTTGATGTACTTCTAGTCTCAAACGGGACATCTCCCAAAGGAAAACGTACTAGTCACCAGCCTGTTCGTCGGGGCACTAAAAGGAGTGGCTTACGACTAGTACTGCAGTCTCCCTGACAACTCCATATCTTTCTTCGACGACTTGACACGTCTCTTCCTCGATCGTTTCTATGACAGAGGGAAAGACATGACAATGGCATCCCTGATAGAGGTACGACAGAAGGAGAAGGAGACAGTTCGAGCATTCATCGAACATTTCCAACAAGCCTGCTTCAGACTGCCCCCGGGTATGCCAGAACATGCACTTCTCTCCTCCTACAGTATGAACATGCTTCCTGTGATCAAGCTTTGGCTCAACTCCACTCCTCCTCCCGATTGGAGCTCGTTGATTATTGAGGCTGAAGAAGCTAAAAAAAAGGCATCCAATGCTCGCCTTTTAGGAGTCAGTTTCCCTGCTTTCGAAGACAAAGGAAAACGGCCTGCTGCCAACAACTCTGGACGTGAGACGAAGGAGAAGCAGGTGCTGACTGTCAATGCCTCCAAAGGTGCACAAGCACCTACTCAGAAGCCTCCGCTTGCGTCGAGGCCAAAGGAGGTCTATTCTTTCAACGACGAAGACACCTTGCAACTCTTTGAGATGCTGAAGCAGGGTGATAAGATCAAGTTGCCGGACCCGAAGCGTCCCGACGAAGTTGGGAGAGTTGACAATCTGAGGTACTGTCACTACCATCGGTTTGTAGGACATCCAACTCAGGACTGCTACGTCCTCAAGAACTACATCCAGCGCATGATTAATATGAATGTCATCTCCGTCGACTGTGAGGAGAAGACAGTCTTGGCCAACCTGGTGTCGTTCTAATTCGGTACCTTGCCACCAACCTCAACACAAGATGGCGTCGTCCCCATCCCAAAGGCGACAATGGAGGTGGTCAACCTACCACCTACTCGTGACAACGTGAGTGGACTCATCCCACTCACCACATCTCGCGGAGAGATCTTATGGGTTCACCCCGACCTCGCCTCCGAGGTTACTCAACTGGAGGTACGCTTTACCTCCAAAGCTAAGGGCAAGAAGATCAAGTCTTGCCGCATGGTCTCTTCCTCCGTGGAAAAGGCACTTCCTGCACAAATGCGTTCGCAGCTGAACGCCCAACCCGACGAAGTTGCCGTCGAGGTGGTGCCTCCCTGCAATGTCCCCGCTACCGAAGAAGAAGGTCCATCCAAACCTCCAGCAGCCATTAAACAGAAGCACGTAGAGGCCCGTTTCGACAAGCCTTTGCGACGAAAAAATGCTTCGGGGCTAGCCAAGTCCCACAACTTTGACATACTTGCACAACTTGCCGGTACTCCCGCCCGCTTATCACTGTACGAGCTGCTTCGTCTCTCCAAAGATACCCGCAAAGCTCTCTGTGAAGCCTTAAAGGATGCTGAGTCCTTCATCAGTCAGGTCAAACAGCCCGAGGAGCTCTCGACCACATGTGCACACTGCCATTGTGTGGATGAGGTCATCCCCAACATAACCTTCACCCAACAAGACATGCTGCTCAAGCACAACCGGCACCATAGGCCACTGTATTACACAGGGTATGTGGGTTCCATCAAGGTAAAGCAAATTCAGATTGATCCAGGGTCTTCCTTCAGCATCATCCTAAGGACTCTGATGTCAACACTGGGGATTCCGATGTACCTTCTGGCGCCTTCCAACACTATAATAAGCGGCTTCAATGCCAGCAAAAGTGAACTGCTGGAAAAAATACGGCTGAAATATCATATCGGTAACCTTCGAACCGAGGTGACTTGCTACGTCGTGGACGTCGACGTCAACTACAACCTCCTGCTGGGTCGCTCGTGGCTCCATGAGTACATGGTGGTGCCATCTACACTCCACCAATGTATGAAGTACGTGTCCACCAACGACATCATCTGGATAAAGTTCACAGACATTGACCCTTTCAAGGGGGTCGAAGCCTACTTCACCAATGCTAGCTTGTACAATTCGCTCGATGAAGGGGAAGCCAATGATGCTGACGACGAAGCAGAAACAGTGGCAGAGTCGGACATGGAGCCAGAGATGATTCCCGACGCTCCTTTGAAGATTCGACTCAAAGGAAAACCGCCTCAGATGCTGCCTCCCATGACCATCAAGCTACCTGAAAAAGTACCGACTTCTCTAGGTAGAGCACCTACTGAAGCTTCCTTGAAGATACGGCTCAAGGGAAGACCTCTTCAAACGTCGGCTCCCCTTGTGGCAAAACTACAGGGGAAGGCACCTGTCATCGAAGGTGCAGTCGAGGCACCCCTGAAGGTGCATTTTAAAGGCAAGCCTCCGTAATCATCCAAGCTGCAAGAGAAGGCCCACACAGCCCTCTCGGATCCCAAGGTCAAATCTGCGATGAACTCTTCCGAACCAGCCCCGGTGCTCACAGATGAGGAGCTAGGAGAGTACATATCTGCTGATATAGATGCACCGTCTCTTGATAATGTAATCCCGCGGGACAAAATCTCATATTTTATCAATAATAGAGTGTCTTTCAATTATTCCAGTCTTCTACATTGGAATGCCATGTATACACTAGATAATGCTCTACGGTCATTACAAACACAAATAACGACCGTCAATCATGTAAATCGAGTAGTCCCTTCCCAAGGAGTCTGTTTTATGGTCCCACGCAGAATCGGAATGAAGAACCCATCATCTTCGGCAAAGTCGAGTGTCATCAAGACCTCCCGCCACTCGAGACAGAACCAGATACCGACAGAATACAAGTCTATCGGTACACGGACAAGGCGAAGTACCTCATTCAAAAGATGGGCTACGACCTAAAAAGTAACAAAGGCCTAAACTGCGACAAAGGCCGTCGTCTTCCCCTCCGGCTCCCAACACCTAAAGGAATGTCGCAGGACTACTATCATCGTACTCGACGGTGGGTAGGCTATGTCACGCCGCCAGCTACTCCAGAGAGTTCGGAGACAGAAGAAATGGAACACTCTCATTCGTTCGAAGCATCAACTTAGGATTCCGATACCAGTATCGGCTCAGTCCTCAGGAAGGTGCTATCAGTCAATATGACATCTGCACAATCTCAAGAGGATGAAGGCGATGACCAAACGCCGGAACTCTTTGAGAAAGAACCCTAGGCTCAACGCCTAGGAGCACAGTAGGAGTCTCGTTTTGAATTACGCGAACCTCCTACCGAAGACGAGGTCGAACAAGTTGACCTTGGGAATGGATCTCCTTCCAAACCCATCTTCATCAGCAAGAGTCTAAAGGAAGAAGACCGAGAGTCTTTGGTCCAATTGGCCAAAGAATATATCGACGTCTTCGCCTGGAGCTACGAAGATATATTAGGACTTGATCCCCAGATCGCGATGCATAAACTCAACATCTTGCCTGATGCTAAGCCTATAAAGCAACAATAACAACAATTTTGTCCTGACATCATGAACGCTATCGATCAGGAGGTGGAGAAACTCCTGAGCAGCGGGTTCATCCGTGAAGAGCAACATCCGGATTGGGTGGCCAATGTCGTCCCTGTCACCAAGAAAAATAGGAAGATACGAGTCTGTATCAACTTCAGGGATCTCAATACTGCTTGTTCGAAGGACAAATTTCTGCTTCCAATCACTGACGTGATGATCGACAATACATGTGGCTTCGAACGTATGTCTTTTATGGACGGGTACACAGGCTACAACCAGATCAAAATGTTCTCCGATGACGCAAAATACACGTCATTTAGGACTCCGAAGGGAGTTTTCTGCTACACAGTGATGCCCTTCGGCTTGAAGAACGCTGGTGCTATATACCAACGAGCTATGAGTACCATTTTTCATAAACATCTTCGCAAGACAGTTGAATGCTATGTTGATGACATAGCAGTCAAGAGCCGTCTCAAAGGTGATCACCTACAAGACCTAAAGACGGTCTTCGATCTCATGCGAGCGCATCAACTCAAGATGAACCCCGCTAAATCCTTTCTTGGGGTTTCTAGCGGAAAGTTCTTGGGCTTCATTATCACGACGAAAGGCATTCATGTCGATCCCGAGAAAACCAAGGCCATCCTTGACATGGACCCTCTGAAGAACCTTCGAGAACTTCGAGGCCTACAGGGGCGTCTGGCATACATCTGAAGGTTTATAGCAAACCTTTTCAGAAAATGCCAACCCTTCACCCAGCTCATGAAGAAGGGAGTCTCCTACGTCTGGACAAAAGAATGCTAGAAAGCTTTCGATGATATCAAAGCTTACCTGACGAGCTCGCCAGTCCTTGTGGCACCCGTCTTAGGCAAACCATTTCTCCTCTACGTCCGTGCCATGGATCACTCCCTCGAAGCTTTGTTGGCTCAGAACAACGATGCGGGCTATGAGCAAGCTATCTACTACCTCAGTAAGACACTAATCGGGGCCGAACACCGGTACAATTTCGTTGAAAAGGAGTGTTTGGCTTTGGTGTTCGCCATCCAGAAGACTCGCCATTATGTTTCGGGCCAGACAATTCATGTCATCTTTCGAGTCAATCCACTCAGGGTTCTCATGACGAAGCCGGGATCATTGAACTCCCGACTAGCAACATGGGCAATCCTGTTGACGCCATATAATATGGTCTTCGTCCCACAAAAATTCGTCAAGGGCCAAGCTCTAGCCAACTTTTTAGCTGCACACCCCATCCCGGAGTTCTCCAAACTCTATGAAGACATCCCGGATGAGATCCAAGAATCAAATGTCACCAAAAAAAGCTTCGTTTGACGGGTGTTTTTTGATGGCGCCTCGAAAACAGGCCCCAAAGGCCAAATTATCGCAGGAGTGGAGGTAGTCTTAGTCTCCCAAGACTAGCTAGTCATCCAGCATGCTTACTCCCTTTCGAAGCCGTGCTCCAACAACATTGCCGAGTACAACGCTCTCATCATGGGACTCCAGCTGGCACAACAACTGGAGGTGGATCATCTATAAGCTTACGGTGACTCAAAACTCGTCGTTAATCAAATCTGAGGGCAGTACAAAGTTTGCCATAAAGATTTGGTTCCTTACCATGAAGCTGCATTGAATATTATTTCAACCTTCACCAAGTTCTTCATAGAACACGTACCTCGGTTACAAAACCTGGAGACTGACGCTCTGGCTAGCCTCGCAGCTTCATTAGCAGCATCCCTCGGGACTCAACACTATGTCATGGCAGTTGGTCGAGACTTGGTCTGTCCGAAAAATAACCTATGCTCACAAATGGCCCATGCCATGACGACAAGTGCCGGTGTTAATGTCCGAGACTGGAGGTTACCATTCATCGACTTCGCTGTCTATGGAATCCTTCCAGAAGACCTGAAAGAAGCCATCTCGGTCAGAAGACGTTTCCTTCGATTTTATTATGATACAGCTACTAAAATGCTGTACCGACGTTCCTTCGATGGACTTCTCCTTCGATGTCTATCCAACGAAGAAGCAGCCGAAGCCCTTCGGGAAGCTCATGACGGGACTTGCGGGGCTCATCAACCTGACCCTAAGTTGCAGGATCGACTGCGATGCATGGGTTACTACTGGCCAACCATGACAGCCGACGTCGTCGACTATGCTAAAAAGTGCCATGCGTGCCAGCTTCATGCCGACTTTATCCACACACCGTCGGAACCACTACATCCTACGGTCGTCTTCTGGCCCTTCGAAGCTTGGGGCATAGACATTGTAGGACCTATCACCCCTCCATCATCGAGGGGACACCGCTTCATCCTAGCCATCACCGACTACTTCTCCAAATGGACAGAAACAGTTCCACTGACGGAAGTAAAAAGCTCCATGGTGATCAGCTTCATCAAGCACCATATTATCTACCATTTCGGGGTACCTCGAAGGATTATCCACGATAACGGTCCACAGTTCGTCAGCCATGTTTTCAGCAGATTCTGTGACAAGAATCGAATTCAGAACATGGCGTCAGCCGCCTACAATCCGGCAACAAATGGATTGGCCGAGGCATTTAACAAGACTATCGTCAAGCTACTCAAAAAGGTCGTATCATCCAAAAAACCTGACTGGGAAAAAAAGCTCGGCGAATGTCTTTGGGCCTATCGTATAATGGTACGGACCCCGACGGGCAACACCCCGTTCTCCTTAGTCTACGGGAGCGAAGCGGTACTGCCTCTCAAGATTCAGATACCCTCACTCCGTGTGGCACTCACAAATCAATTAACAGAAGAAGACAACCAGCATCGTCGTCTGCGAGAGTTGGAAGCACTGGATGAAAAACGTCTCCTAGCTCAGCAGCGCATTGAACTTTATTAAGCCCGTATATCACAGGCTTTCAACAAAAAGGTCAAACAGAGGACGTTTCAAATAGGCTACCTGGTCCTGGCAGTCAGGAGGCCGATGGTGTTGACTCAAAAAATACCAGGAAAGTTTGAGCCCAAATGGGAGGGACCTTTCATCATAGAGACGGTATACTCAAACGGTGCTTACCGCCTCGCTCGACCGAACGGGGACTTGTTCATGATGCCCATAAATGGCAAGTTCCTAAAAAAATACTACTCATGAAATCTTTCAGACATGTACTTCTATCTCTACCCAACAAGGGAGTAAGTGGGCCTGATCATCAGAGCTCACATACATCTTTCCCTCACAAAAATCCTATGCTTTCGAAACCCAATTGTTCAATGGCATTCTATCCCTAGTAGAAGAACAACCACGTCCATATTACCTCTGAGTTGCTCTTCTACGTCCTGCAAAGCGTAATCTTATACCACGTAGGATTGCATTGTTCATCATGTTTGCCACGTCCATATTACCTCTGAGTAAACATCCCGTACGAACAACCCATGCGTTGCCGTACATCAATCGCAGAACTTCCATGTCCATATTACCTCTGAGTAGTTCTGCGTATCCCCCCAGAGTCACTCCTACCACGTCCATAACACCTCTGAGTAGAAAGACTTCATCATCCGAATCCCATATTTGCCACGTCCATATTACCTCTGAGCAAACATGTCGGTTCTCTCAAACTTATTATCTGTACCAAAAAATCTAAGGTGCACAAAAGATAATAGGTCCACACAAATCATTAGTTCATGACAGCAAAAATGAACACACCACAAAATTCTTTATCTTTTATTTAAAAGTAAAGGATTACATCCCCAGCAGAAGTTACAAACTACAAAAATAACAAAAAAGAGAGAGAAATTACAATCCCTAAGCATCATTGGGATTGGTAGAAAGCTCTTCAATCTGATGCCTCAAGTCTTCCGCCCGAGTCTCTGCGGTCGCCAAGACCCGACGTTCGGCTTCTTGACGTATCACCTCTACAGCTTCAGGGGCAGTATCATTCTCATACTTCTCATCTAGCTGTTGCCGCTGGTAGGTCAGGGAGAGAATCTGGCGGGTAAAGGCAGCTTCCTCCTCCTTAGATGCTACATGTTCAGCCTGGACTCGCTCAGCATCTAACAAGAGTTGGGCTCGCTGGTCTTCAAGATGTCGAATCTTGGCAGTGACCTCTGCTATGCTAGCCTCCAACGAGGCCCGCAACTCTACCTTTTCCTGCGTGGATTGAGATAGCCTCTCCACCGCAGCCTCAGCTTCGGCCACCTCACGGTCCCAGATAGCCACTGTGGCCTGATACGACGACTCGACTTCAGCTATCAATTTCTTATTTTTTGATTCAATCAGAGCAGAAAAGTCATTTCGTCGGATACTCTGAAGCTCGAAAAGAAGCTGGTCGAGCTCGGCCACCGATGCCTCCAGAATCTCGGCCATATGATCGTGGCCCTGGTACGAACGTATCAAACCAATGGAAGGGAGCGCCATGGCTTTTGCCGTCGTGAAACTTCCGTTCGCATTCAGCACAGTTGATACGCCTTTTTGCAGCATCTTGTATACTGCTTCAACAATAAACTGGACATACTCGTCCGCGTCTGCCAACACCTGAAGTGTCATAGCAGGAGTCGGAGGAGCTACTCTGGACAGCGGACCTGAAGAAGACCTACCAACCTTAATCTGCGAGGCTGCAATCTCAACCTCAGCGGACCCTCTCTCGTCAGAGACTTGCACTTCGTCACTAGCCTGAGGTGCCAAGTGGACGGAAGGGGCCGGATGGGGCGTCGATACTATCCCCCAAGTGGAAAGAGCAGGAGGTGTGTCCTCCACCATAGGGCCCTTGCCCTTATCAGAGCCAATGACGGATGGTCCCCCGACATCCGGGTTGACAATATTATCCCCGGCCGGGGCAAGACGGCTATCCCTTTCATTTAAAGCTACAAGATTTGCCCCTGACAGTTCAACTTCCTGCGGAGCCAGAGTCGGATCACCTGCATTAGCTCCCCCTACAGGGACGGGTGTAGGGCTCGGCAGTGACGTCGACCCTACCACATTAACCTACACTTTTGAGGCAGGAGTAGGGCTCGGCCACGAGGCCTCACGTGCGACCAGCGCCTCGGTACCGCAACCAGAGGGGAGCCCAGTTGGCAAATTCTTGTCAAAAACGTCTCCGCTAGACGCTATCTCTCTGACAGATTGATCAATATCTTCTTGCGAGCCATCGTCAGAAGAAGACGAGCTCCATACTTCCTCCGCGTCTGGAAGGACTTTTCCCACAACTTCCCTTGAGGCCTCGAAGCTTCCAGGCACTCCAACATAATCTGGAGACATCGAAATATCCCGGAAGCGACGTCATCAGTACTCCCTTCCCTGAGAGATGCTATAATCGGAGGAATGTGCTCATCGAAAGAGCTTGCCACCTCCTTCGGCCTACTAATACTCGGTTTCGGAATCCGAGATTTCCTTTTCGGCACCTTCTAAAAGAAAAAAAGAGGACATAAGTCGCAGAAATCAAAGAACAAAACAGATTATGTGGGACGTCTTTACCTCAGCGGGAGCTGATTCCGTTGGTATCACAGGCGGTGCTCATCGCTTTCCTCGATCTCTTTGGCGTGGCCGAACCGGCCTCCGTGCCAGCACGCCTCTTTCCAGCTGGGAGCTCTTCCTGAGTACCCCCCGTTGATGCTGCAACAGCAGCCCTATAACCTGCGACCTCCGGTGGACAATATGACCGGGCCGCCGCCAACATGTTTTTTGTTGCCTCTAGCGGGGTGCCAACAATAAAGCTAGTCTCCCTGTCATAATCCGGGGATACGGTGTTCATGGCGCAATTTAGCTTCACAGTCGAATACAAGATTTACGACCGAGGGTTGTGAACTGGAGTAGTAAAACGAACTCCAGTGCATCCGACGTTATAATATTGCCAACCCCGGGCTCCATCTAGTAAACTCCCGACAAACCCCAGACTGTTACTGGGGTTCCTTAACATGAGCTGGGAGTAATCGAACTGGCGTACAAACCGGCTCGGCAAATACGGCTCCAGATAGCACTTATTTTTGTTGCGGTAGACCAAATAGGACGGTCGAATACTCTGCAACCAGCGAAACTCCCATGTCTGCAGGGCGATCGCATCTTCACCGGAGTCTTCCAGTTCTTGGTCAGCCTCGAAATCTGTAAAGATGGGGCTGACCTTGGTGATCTTCCACCCTTGAAGATAGGAAAAAACCTTCCTACAGACAGGGACACCGGTGTGCAGCCACTTTCTCTTATAGAAGCTGCGGATAAAGGCGTCACCTTCAACATGATCCTCTCCAGGGCCTGGGCTCATCACATTTGGATGATGCAGAATCAACCATCCCATCAGATAATGGAATAGTAGCTCAGCTCGGGGAAAGTTGTCTTTCTTGCCCCTCTCGTAGACCATATCATCGACAAAATCTCTCAAATCCCGTAACAGGTTACACACCATCGCGGGAAGGAGTACCAGAGGACGACTAAAAACCAGTTTTACCGCTGGCAAAATGAGGTTTCTGCTCACTCTTTCTACGGATCCAGATCCGCCCGAGAACAAATAGTCCCGGAGCCATATCATCAAGTATGCAGTCAACACTGCCTTGGAAGACATTCGGTGCACACAATGCCAGAAACAACTATATACGTCGGCACCACTCTCGTTTGAACGAGGTGTCTTCTCGTCCAGTCGGCTCATGTCGGAGGTCACCTCTGTATGACTCAGTCCTTGCGGAGTCACAAACCGAATCTTAGAGGGGTCCGTCAGGTCCTGCTTGAAGACATAATCTCTCCAAGCAGTCACATGGGGCTGTGACCCTCCCCTCTCCCTTCGTTGCATCATATAATGATGGCTTTCCACCTCCTTAAAAACAGCTACCATTTTTGGGTCCTTGTCTTCCAAAACTTGAATCTCTTCATTTGTCGGGAAATATTCCTCATACAGTTTCGAGCCCCAGGGAAGCTTGGACACCTCGTACATCTCATGGAGTGCCAATCCCAACTCCCCTACCGGAGTAAAAAAAGGTGCCAGTCTGGGTGTTGAACATCTCCAGGAGGGCAAGAAACATATGTCGATTAAGGTCGACACCTGCTTGGGTTACGCGAAGAGCAGCGGTCAGCCCAATAGCTTTCAGCTCAGTTTTGAACTTCGTCAAGACCCAAAGGGTCAGCTCGTCCCACTTTGACACGTGGTGACACCAGCCCTCAACCCAAAAACCTCCTTTCGGATACATAACATTCGATGTTAGCATCCGGCTCGCAAAGGTCGAATCACCAAAGGCGAAAGTGTCGGGAGGAAAATCACTATAAATTCTTCCAGGGTACAAAGTTCGGCAATGGTACGAGGTCCCGGCTCACGATGAGGCCAAGGTATCTCTTTGATTTGAAGTAACATCAATACGAAGGGTACCCCCCACTTCCCCTCCTTGAGAAGGGGTAAGTTCCCATGGCATCATCCTCTTGGAGGCCAAACGGTAGAAAGCCGTCAGTGGCAATTGACGCTCAAACTGCCGCATGTACAGGGCCACGCCCTTCGCTTTGAAGAACCAGTCTTCTTTGATCTTCAGTATCTTCACCTCAGTGGAGATCAAGCGGTCACCAAACAGAAAGGCCGGTTTTAAGAAAGTCATATTCTCGGACTCAGCAGATTTCAATTTGTCGCTCTCCATCATTCTTTGGAGAAAAATAGGCGACTGATCCCGGATTTGCAACATCCTCTCGCGAGACTGATCCAGTATGATAGCAGCCTTTGCTGGATTAATAACTTCCTCGTTGAAGTCGACCCCCATTCGGCAAAGGGAAGCATCCAGAAGGACTTCGTTCAGCAAGGGGATAGTCATCGACACTGACATAGCAAAAATAAAAGTCAGGCAGCAAGAAAAAATTTAGAGGCTTCTAAAATATTTAGGGCGCATCAGCAGCCTGGCACATAATCGGGGCCCAAGCCCGTGCGCGTCAGCAGTGAAGCTTCGGCGCATAATCAGGGCCCAAGCCCATGCGCGTCAGCAGTGAAGCTTTGGCACATAATCAGGGCCCAAGCCCATGCGCGTCAGCAGCGAAGCCTCGGCGCATAATCAGGGTCTAAACCCATGCGCGTCAGCGACAGAGCCTAAGTGCATCATCAGGACAGAAGTCCATACGCGTCGGCAACAAAGAGTTAGGGCACAGCAACAGGATACAACTCATCCGTACGCCCCAAACTCGTCTAAAAAGAGTTGGCAACTACAAAATAAGAAGAGACCCACCCGTCACCGCGGGTCGAACGTCGGCGGGAGTCACAGTGACGACTAGAGCATCCTCCTCATCGAACTCTATCGGCTCCTTACCCCGGCCTTGTCCTCGGCCAGCACCACCGCGAGGAGTCTTGGGAGCCATTTCATAAAAAGAAGTTAAGGCTTTTGAAGAAGAACTCTAAAAGAAGAAGAAAGCAAAGAGAGGAAGAACCCTCTCTCTCCATCAGACGCCTATTTATAGGCTTGGTCATATGCTTGAACCGATGAAAGGTGACGTCAGCCGCCGCCTGGGGTTCTGCGAAGTGATAACTACAAATAATCCAAAAAGATCATCATTAAATCTTTTTGTTTATTTTGAAGCGTTATCATTTGCATTTAAAACTGAAGAGAAGCATGCACCTCATCACAGATGCGCGGAGTAAATCATGCGCCCCGAACAGTTATGCGCCCCATTGAAGTCACTACCATGCTTCTTATTCAAAGTATTCCAAAACTTGACGAAAAGTTTTGAAAACTTTGAAGGAGGTCTTATAGAAGCATGGAATTTCAGGTGCACCTACAGGCCAGAATTCTTATGCGCTTAACACTATATGCGCCAGGGAGCTCTAACAAAGTACTTGGTACAGCAAAGAACAGCAAAAGTATAGACATCAAAAGGATTTTTATTTCATATAAAAGTCTATTACATGTCTAAAAAAGGCTTTAAAAAGGAGAATTTCTATAAAAAGAAAGATCCTAAGACTACCGCCAGGCACATCATCAGTCAGGCGCGTCACTTCAGCGTCTCAGTTATGCGCATCTCTTTAGCGTCTCAGTTATGCGCATCATGAAGTCTCAGCATATGCGCTCTACTTCGACCCGATCAAGTACTTCGACTAATGAAGCATTTATTGAGCAGAACAAGGGTGGGCGATCAACCCCACTCTAGCTGGAGAAAGAGCTCTCTAAAGCCCAAGGAAGAGGAGAGCTCCGCAATTCTGATCTGCGGCTAAAGGAGTAGCTTTCAACACAACCAGAGTGGACAACACCCCACTCTAGCAGGAGGAAGAGCTCTCCAAAGCCCATGGAAGATGGGAGCACCACAATTCCGATCTGTTGCTCTTCCAGAATAACAGAGATGAGGCTTGAACATCCCGATCTTTGGATGCAACAGGCACCTTCCGCCTGCCTCAGAAGCCCTCGATTCTGACTTTTAGATGTAACAGTCACCTTCAAGTGCATGAATGAAGACAATTCGTCGCATCTTCATCCTCGGGAGCATCTTGTCAACAGAATGTGCTCGAGCAAATAAGTTCATTCGGGAAGACGTGAGAGAATGAGAAGCAAACTCTCTCCCTGTTGCTATTTATAGGCCGGGCAAATCAAACCCATGTGCCAAGTGGCGGGCTCTCCGAATCCCGTGCAATGAATTTACATTTATAGTTATGAACCTGACGCTTCGAATTCGGTCAAGTCAAAATAGCTATTTAAAGCACTCGAGGAACGCAACAGTCGGACCAATAAAGATGCGTCATGCAAATGGATGCGCCGGTCAGATACCGTGCATCGTACAGACGCGTCCGTCGGTACCAAGCGCCCTGTATGGATGCACCCAACAAAGCACAGATCCATACGTCCTAACCAACATGGACCCATACGCCTAGTGGAACGCAGATCAATACGCCTATTCAACAGCCCATCACCCATCAAAGAACATTAAATGCTGAAGTTCTGACAAGACAGCAACCATGCCTCAATGACAGAGCAGTAACAGCTTTTACAGAAAATGAAGCGCCGCTAACGTCAGCGTCATCATTACTCTATTCCGGCGTTACAAGCCATGTGGCCGCCCAACCATCCGCACGCGCCTCCGCAGCCATGCGTCCAAACCTCTGTATGCGCTTCAAGAGCCATGCACCTCAGACCTTCCTCTGATCCCTAAAGACAGAGGTCAAGTCACTACTAAAGCTTCGCATGCGCCTCAAAAGCCGTGCGCCTAGATTGGTTCGTAACTCCTGAAGGTTGCGAGCCAAAGTCTTTTCATGCGTCCAATTTCAGGCCCATCCTATCAGATTACTCTCCACCAAATCTGAGATCTTTGAGCTACGGACACGCGCCACGTGTCCTTTGACTCAATTCAGCCTATGAAGGGGTGCTAATCACCTAAGATCTCAGCAACTAAAAGATCCTCCCCCTGCTACGTGCCAGCCCACAAAAGCAGCATGAAGGATTCAACCCACAAGTGATGGTGCATCATCCATGCACCTCCCACAGCTTCAACCACGTGGCGTCCCCACGTACAGGTGCATCCTACATATGCGCGCATGAGCAGTCCAACCTTCTGCTTATAAATAGAGGGATCATTTTCTTCTTCCACACACACAAACGGACAGAGAGACCTACATACACATACAGTGAGAGAGACAGATATAGACACTCAACGTCTTCTTCCTCTCCGCAAGCTCCAGCATCCAGGGCAACTCAGACCTTCAGAGAACCGAGAACCGTCGTCAGATCATCAACGGAGTCAATGCATTACAACTCGCTCCATCAACACAGGGACCCAGATAAAAAAAGTGTACTCCTAGGACTACATCTAAGTCCTACATTGTAATACTGTTCTGTTTGTAATTGAAATTGCAATCAAAAGATTTTAATGGCAAATACACATAACAAAATACAATGATATTTTATATATATAAATAAAAGCTTAATTTTTTCATATTCCATAAATAAGTCTATATATATATATATAAATATATATATATATATATATATATATATATATATATATATTTTATATATATATATATATATATATATATATTATATATATATATATATATATATATATTTATATATAAAAAAAAATATACAAATATATTTATATAACCTAGGTAATTCCGAGAAAGTCCAACTTATTTGTTAAGAAAAATTATTTGCTATATTATCAATAAAATATTATTTCCAATAACAAGCATATATAATATGTTTATATATATATATATTTTTTTTTTTTTTTTTTCTAATATGTTTATATATATATATATATATATATATATATATATATATATATATATATATATATGTATAAATATATATGTTTGCAAAAACAAAAGTTGATCTTTATTTCAACAAACTTTGTAAAGAAGATTACAAGAATTCTGGAAAAGTACAACTATAGAAATCCGATCTGAAGACGATTGCTTTATCCCTTGGACGATGTGAACTTTGAAGACGGTAGCCTCTGAAGTTGAAGGCAAAAGCCTCTGATGAATGCAGCAGCACTTTGGCAAGAACTCCTGAACTCTCTGATTTCTGTGTGTATGTATGTATGATGTGACCCCCTCTAGGAAGGACTTGAAACTCTATTTATAGAGTTCTGGAAATAACTACTTTTTAGTTATTCTAGACTTGCGCAGGTTGGATTGCGCACGCTTTGTATTACGCAGGCAATGAACTGCGCAGGCAGTTGTTTGATCATGGGCCAACTGTATTGGACACATGGCATTATTTGATTGAAATGCGTATGATCATGTACAGACGGTTACCACGTAATGAGTCATTGATGGCATGAAGGCCACGTGTACTTTGTCAGTTGTAGTGATGAAGTGCGCCACCTGAATTGCACTGGCTTTGGATTACGCTAGGATGGACTGCGCTGGACTGGATTGCGCTGTAGGCCGATTGTGCTGCATGTACAGCTGTCCTCGAGCGCTGTGCTGTACGATAAACGAACAGTTTCCTCGTTATCCGTGCTGTCAGCTGTCAGAAGATCTGATTCTCTGTCAGGTAATGATGATGAGGCCACGTCAGCTTGCGCACTTGGATGAATGCACAGTTCATCCTGCACAATCGAATTGGTGCACAATCTGTCTTCTGTGCAATTCACTTGAAGGATGTATAATTTGACTTTGATGACTTTGTTGATGGGTGCAACTTAATTTTTAGGACCTACAAGACCCCCTTCAAAGTTTTTGAAGTTAGAAGATGGTCAAAGCTTCGAAATACTTTGAATTTTGATTTGAAAATCAAGTTGCGCATATGATGACCTGTCTGCGCAATCGGAGGAGTCAGCCTCTATTTATGCGGCATAATCTGAGGAGTCTGTTCATACTGGAAAACTATAAATAGTTCTCCGTTCTCTCACTGTCATTCTTTACTTGCTTTTGAACTTTCAAAGGAGAAAACTTCCTGAGCTTTCCTGATTCTTCTTCTTCTTTCCGTCGATCTTCATGGCTCCAAAGCACTCTGCTGCTGAGAAAGGCAAGGCCCCCGCCGAGTCCTCGACTCGTGCTGCACCGCATCCTTCTCGTCATGAAGCTGCACATCCAGCACTGCAAGGTAGACATCCGATCGAAAACCCTTTTTAGGGTTCTTCGTCATTGCTGCACCTTCAAACCGATCTCGTTTTAGAGATTTGGTTACGTTGCTCCGCCCTATTTAGGGTTTCGGTTGCATAAACCCAATAATCTTCATTTTTATGAAGACTATTTTCTTGCACAATCGGTCAGAATACGCTGGCAAAAGTCAGCACAGTCTGCTGATTTACGCAAGGCTGTCCAGCGCAAACTGATACTTTGTGCAAGTTATTCAGCACAATTTGATGGCTTGCGCAAGTGGATGAGTTGGCGCCATTGGATAGTTTGTGCATAGAAGCTATTATTGTGCAATCTAATGGTTGCGCAATCTGATGCTTGTGCAATCTGCTGACAGAATCTTTGATTTTACTTGTACTGAATTCTATTTTTTTGTTTGATACAGTTAACATCAGAGAGGACCCTGAGTATGAAATTTTTGCAGGGTCCCTTGCTGAGCCAGAATTCAAAAAAGATTTATCCCATGTGCTCTTCCCATAATATGCTCTACCATCCTTCCGCCAAGCTATTTTGATAGCTCAGGACAATGAGACTTTGTTAAGTCTGATGAATGGGCAGCCCTTGCAGTCTGCTGACGCCATCACCCACAAGAAACCTATGTTCCTTTTTGGCAAAGCCATCGACAAGAGTTCTCAACCCAGACCCCGTGTTGAGTCGAGAACTTTCCAAAGGAAGGAGAAATTGATCCTGTTACCGGACATTGCTAGATGCCTCCCTCTAACACGATATGCTCATGCAAGCCATCCCAGGAGGATGGACTGGGATATTACTCCCGTTTAGCAGGCACGGACAGGAAAGATCTGTGTCAAGAAAGGCCCAAACAATAGAGATATGTTCTATAGCTCTTCTGAGCGACACAGCACTTTACTCAGAGGGTTGAAGCCAGGCTGTATCCCTCCAGAGAACTCTTCTTTACTGCTGCCGATGAGGACCCCAATTTTTGCTAATGAGTATGCAAAGGCGGAGGGCAGATACCCGGATCAAGACATCCGGCTGACTAGTCTGGTGAACCCGGACAATAGGAGGTGGAACTGCATAGCTAACTAGGTATTGGCTCAGTTTGAAGACAAACTTAAAGAGATCGAGCTTTATAATGCGGTATATGCTACCGTGTATGGCTTCCACCCAAACCCTCATCTGTTTCTGGTCCTGGCAGAGAGGTATAACTATAGGACAGGGACGTTCATGACGCCCTGCGGGGAGATAGGATTAGCCCTCCATGAGATGAAGTATATCTCATGCCTACCAACGGGAGACTTCCCTTATGAGGAGTATGTTCCCACAAACGACGAGTTAGATAGACTACGTCAGGAAAATGCAAAGATGGTAGCAGTTTTCGACGAACTACTGTGCCATTATAACATATGCTCCCCGTACTATAAGAGCGGCTCTTCCGGCACATGTTGTTCATCGAAGTGGTTGTCGTATCTTTTTCTTAACCATATCGTTGAGAAAAAGACCAAAGAACATGACTCATGCAACCCAACTTTCTTCCAATCTCTCAGCCACCGTGAAGTAATAAAACTGATGGAAGAGAATAAGAAGATGGATATCAGAGTTAATGATGAACACCAATACCCTCCGCTCAAGCCCGGAGATTTTATTGAGAGCTTTATAAGAATGGGCTACAGGTCCATGTCTAAAGAAGCCCAGCTGGCAGGATTTTTGACATACTGGCTCCGTCGATTCGTCGTGCCCGGAGCAAGCGCCGTGGACCGCTTTTACCGTAACGTACTCTTCGCTGCCGTCCGGTTAGTCTTCGGCTACCGGATGGATTTGCTATCAGCGATGACCTGTAGAATAAATACAGGTCTTCGTTTGTATGTCGACTCCATGATCAAATGGAAGGGCGAGAAGGGGAACTTCCCTAGACTGGAGTTACCCTACACCTATCTATTCGGGTGGTTGCTTCTGCACTATCCATCTTTGATGAACCCCGACATGGGAGCAGTTGGCGGTAGCTTTCTACGCAGATTCTCCCGAAGCAAGTGGATGTACGTTAGTCTGAAGGACTGTAGACGTGCCCTGAACCTTGGCAAGGGATGGAATTTTTACTGCTTTGCCCCTCCAGCTTATTATGAATTCATGGCAACAAATCTGGTTGACCTTGGGAGGCAACCGCTGGGTCGAGCAGCTTTCGACTGGCTGAAGGTGATCAGACCATCACATTTGGTATACAGATTTGAGGAGGAGTGCTATCTAGAACCATATCTGCCGAGTCGCTTCGCTCGTCTATTTGGGTACGACCAGTTCCATGTGGGCAACGCTATAACTTGCCTACAAGGAAAGGGGTACCTGATTGATGGTGCCAGAGCATGGGCTTACTACAACGCTCGAGACACTAGGACAGTGTTTTCGATGCCAAACAAGAATGATAATGGCCCTAGAATGTTATACACATATTCACTGTTTTATACAGCTGCCAACACTTTCGCCGAGAATTTCGGTCTGGTGGATAGCTTCGCGATGGCGACGCGATTGAAGAAAGGAGCAACTGCTACACTAGCTCCAGCAAATGATGAACAATATGAACCGGTAGATGATCCATTGGAAGCTTCCAGGGAAGCAAACTTCCCTGAGAAAGTAAATCAACCACTGAGAATTTCTCTGAAAGTTGTTAAATCTTCGGCCAGAGAGAGGAAAAGAAGGATTGATGAACCTTCTTCCCCAGCTGCAAAGAAGAAACTTGTCCTGGATCAACCAGAGAAAGTTACTACTAGATCACAATCTCGACAGCTGTCCGAGTCAATTCAACGAGAAGAGGCAACCACGCCGACTTCTATTCCAAAGCCGGTTGATGTAATAGATGTGGAGAGCCCAGAAAGGCCTCTTCATAGAAAGAAGCAGGCTATTAGAAAGAGAAAGAAGGTGATCCTGTCCTCAGGGGTGGTGAATGCTGCTGCTGGGATTACTATGTCATCTCCTACTCCTGCCTCTGAGCCTAGTCCAGAGCAGAGAGAGGAGACTGAACAGAGAGAGGAGGCTGCACAGAGAGATGATGCTGCAAAGCCTAGGGAAGATGAAGCTTTACGATCTCCTTCGCCAGCGGTAGAAACTACTCAGCTTCCTGTCACACCAGGAACAACCCGCGAAGAGGAGGATCGTCTAATGATTGAGGCATTAAATGATTGCGACTTCGGTATGCAAAAGGATGCTGATCATGCCGCTGCAACTGCCAGCGAGGAAGCTCCTGAGGATAATAAAAGTGAGGAGAGTACATCATCAGAGGCTGTTGATGATACACATAATCCTGAAGAGGACATTGAAGTCCATATATCTCCCAAAGCAGCTGATGACACCCTAGATCCTGAAAAGGATATTGAGGTGCAGATATCTCCAGAAAAGATTGCAAATGAGGAACTGGCCCTGGAGAAAACTCCTGTAACGACGATAGCTAGCAGCAGTCATCTTTTGTCAGGTGGCTCCGAGGCAGGCAGTAGCCAGGCAGTAATGTCTGAGGCTACTTCTGCTAGATTGGAATCTGGGCCAGCAGATAACCGAATCATCACTGAACCAAGCCATGGTAAGACTGCTTTTACTTTTGATCTTTTCAATAGCTGCAAATGACAGATAAAATGATAAAGTTTATCTGTTTTTGTAGAGGAACAACCGGGAGGAGCAACCAGCTCTACTTTAGCTCCCTTATTTAAAGAGCCTCCCGTCTAAGTGGCTGAACGTCCTACTACTTCATTATCAACAGGAGTCACTGCTACTCCTAGTGCTTTGGCCACCAACCAATTTGTCATCAGTTCTTTCACCAACTTCTTCTTTAACTCTTTGGGACCCTTAATAGATATGGTGATAGAGAAGGAAGAGGCTAATTTTTCTACAGTTAGAGGTCCAACCTCTTACTTGATTAATGCCATCCGCAGCCAAGGTGATGAGGCTCAGGCTACTTTTCTTGATCATATATTGGGTGAGTTGGAGACTTCAGTTAAGAGCTACAAAGAGCTAAGAAAGGGAGAGGTGGAGCCTCTGGTGCAAGCTGAATTTGAACGGATGTCTCAAGAGGCCGCGGTTGAGAAAGTTAATTTCCAAGTTCTCTTGGATACTTTCACTGCCAAATCCGCTGAGTACTACTCCAAAGTAGAAACAGTGGCATCTATTGCTGAAGAGAAAGAAAGGAAAGTTGGTGAATTACAAGCAGAAATTGCCTGTCTTCAGGAAGAACTGAGACTTGCTCAATCAACTCTAGAAGATGAAGCTGCCCAACATCAAACTGCAATTCAACAACTTGATGTTCTGACTCAAGAGAGAGATGAATATGGTGCAGCTCACGAAGCTGAAATCACTCGCAGAATAGTAATCCTGCCAACATTCGATGATAAATCTGGGATGGAAGAAGCTAGAAAACGAGTGATGGAATCTCGTGAAGAGCGACTACAAATTTTGAAGCAGCAGATGACCAATTTGATGACACCATCGGCTGAGTAGAAGGATCTTTTGTATCTTCTTATTTTTCATGATATATGTCTTTGTAACGTCTTTCATCTTTGATCAACAAAAAGACATTTTTGTGGCTCTATTATTTGTTGCATATCTTATTCAGATATAAATAATAGAGATAGAAAATATATTTAGAGGTACAAGACATGATATATTTCTTGATTCTGGAAAATAATCATATTCAATTATATCTGCTCAGAGGTAATATGGACGTGGTAAATATAATTTATTGAATATCATTATTTTAATAGACAACTTAATCAAAGATGACAAGTTGCTGATAAAAATGAACTAAATGATTCGTCAAGGTAAATGAACGAAATGAATCGTCGGATGAAAGTAATGAACGGGCGAGCCGTCGGATGATGAACGGGCGAACCGTCAAGTGGATGTGTGAACGGGTGAACCGTCAAATGAATGTGATGAACGGGCGAACCGTCGTGTGAATAAATATAATGAACGGACGAACCGTTAAAGGGATATGATGAACGGACGAACCGTCAGATGAATATGATGAATGAACGGGTAAACCGTCGGATAATTGTGCGATGAATGGATGAACCGTCAAAGGAATATAATGAATGGGTGAACCGTCGAATATATGTGTTGCTTCATAGTCTTATGACTCTCTGTCTATAAATAGAACAGAAAATCAGATGGGATGGTCACTTTCACTTTTTAACATAAAGATGTCGTCTGGAGATGCATCTAAGAAGGCCGAGGTCGCCCCGAAAGTGAAAGCGGGTACTGAAGAACGTCCAGTCGAGTCGGCTCAATCAAAGCAGATAGCAGCGGGTGAAGGTTCATCTGCCTCCAAATCGCCAAAGGACATCTTGGACTTCCTTCTCGAACCAGGGAAGACTGAAGAAGAAGAAGCTATGAGGATGGCTGCTTGCAAATTCCTGGTGGGTGACATTCCAGCAGGAATGTTCTTGACTCCTTTGTTGATCATGTTTTTGATAAGGACGGTAGTGGCCCGCGTCCCAATTTTGAGAAGGATGATAGTAACCTTCCTTGATATTATGTACTATCATTCAAGATAAAATAAAACTGAATTTTATTTATGAACTTGTCTGATAATTACAAACAGTGTCTGTTACATTTATACATAATACTTTTTGAGGAACTTGCCATTGATAGGCATCATTGCAACTCGACCGTCTAGCTCTGTGAGTTGATAAGCTCCATTTGAGAAGACTTTGCCCACGATATATGGACCTTCCCACTTTGCATCGAACTTGCCTTTGCTTGAGTGAGTCATAGTCATAGGACGTCTAACGGTTAGAACAAGCTCTCCTTTCTGAAAGGCTCTGACCTTGACTTTGCGGTTGAAAGTCTTTAAGATGCGGGCTTGGTATAACTCAATGTGTTGTTGAGCCAATAGCCGCTTCTCATCGAACGCATCTAATTCTTAAAGTCGGAGAAGATCGTTATTCTCGATAGTGAGCTCGTTGGCGATGGCAATCCTCAAAGACAGAATTTGAAGTTCCAGAGGTAGAACTGCTTCACAGCCGTACACCAAAGAGAAGGGTGTACAACCTGTAGGGTTGCGGACTGTAGTACGGTAGGCCCAAAGACATTCCCCAAGCTTTTCACTCCAGTTTCGTTTGTTAGTGGATACAAACTTCTTGAGGAGCTTGATGATAGTCTTGTTGAAAGCCTCAGCTAGGCCATTAGCAGCATAATTGTAGGCTGTCGAAGTGATGTTGTCAATCCGATGATCGTCACAGAACCTTGTGAACTTCTGACTGATAAATTGAGGTCCATTGTCGTGGATGATCCTTCGAGGTACACCAAATCGATAGATGACATGGTGTTTGATGAAGTTAATAACGCTGCTGGTCTTGACTTCAGCCAATGGTATAGCTTCGGCCCATTTGGAGAAGTAGTCGGTTATTGCCAGTATAAATCGATGTCCCCTAGAAGAAGGAGGATTGATGGGACCGGTGATGTCCATGCCCCAAGCTTCAAAAGGCCAGGAAGCAGCAGTCGGATGAAGGAATTCTGATGGTTGATGAATGAAATCTGCGTAGATTTGACAAGCTCGACATTTCCTTGCATATTCGACGGCATCAGATACCATAGAGGGCCAGCAATAACCCATGCGTCGGATACGATCCTGTAGTTTAGGACCGGGTTGATGTGCTCCGCAGACACCGTCGTGAGCTTCACGCAGTACTTGCTTTGCTTCATCACCAGCAAGACAACGTAAGAGTAGGCCGTCACAAGTCCGCCGATAGAGAGTTTTGGTGATTTAATTGTAATAGAATCGTAAAGACCGCCGATGAATACTCGTAGCCTCCTTGGGATCTTCAGAGAGTATGTCATGGACCACGAAGTCGATGAAGGAAGCTCTCCAATCTTCACCGATAATATTGGTTTCAGTAAGATTACTGAACTCAATATTACGATTGTTTTCGACACAGAACAGTTCCCGATTAGAGATGACCACCACCTGCTGTCTTTTGATAGGGATGGCTAAAACTGCTGCAAGATTAGCCAAAGCATCTGCCTCAGTATTTCAAGCTCGGCGTACATATTTAATGAAGAAGGCTTTGAATGATGTCGCCATGTTGATTGCCGCTTCATAGTAAGGCACTAGATCTTGATGCGAACTTTATAAGTCCCTCTAACCTGGTTAACAACCAGCATAGAGTCACCATAGACTTCTAGATACTCGACGTCAAGTTGTTTGGCTAGCAGAAGACCGATGAGTAGAGCATTGTACTCTGCCACGTTGTTGGAGCAAGGCTCATCTAAGGAGTATGCTCTTTGAATAGCTGACCCGTCTGGAGAAATAAGGACAACTCCAACTCCTGCCGATAATGGCACCATTGGGTCCAATCCTGGATGCACCGCCAAAGAATAGACGCCAAGTAGGAAATTCCTCAGAGATTGTATTAGATTCCAATGTCTCGTCTGGAATTTCGTCATAGAGTTTAGATGTCTCCAGAACAGGATGAGCTACTAAGAAATCTGCCAGTGCTTGACCTTTGACAGACTTTTGAGGAACATATACCATGTCATATTGGGCTACCAGAATAGCCCATGTAGCCAGCCGAGAATTGAGTGTGCTAGGCTTCTTCATCAGTACCCGAAGAGGATTAACTCGGGATATGACATGAATAGTTTGGCCAATGATGTAATGCCGAGTCTTCTGAACAGCGAACATAAGCGCTAGGCATTCCTTTTCGACCGGACTATAACGGTGTTCAGCACCAATCATAGTATGAATGAGATAGTAAATGGCTTGTTCGTGGCATTCTTTGTTCTTTTGGGCAAGTAAAGCACCCAATGAATAATCCATAGCACGGACATACATTAAGAATGGTATGCCAGAGATTGGTGGCACCAAGACTGGTGGATTCATGAGATACCGCTTTATATCGTCAAACGCTCGTTGACATTCTTCGGTCCAAACGAAAGATATACCCTTCTTAATTTTTTGAGTAAATGGTCTGCAGCGTCCAGACAGATTCGAAATGAACCTCCTGATGTACGCAAGTCGACCTTGGAATCCTCGTAGCTCTTTTAGGTTGCGTGGAGGACGCATCTCTTGAATGGCTTTGATCTTCTCGGGATTGAGTGTGCTAGGCTTCTTCATCAGTACCCGAAGAGGATTAACTCGGGATATGACATGAATAGTTTGGCCAATGATGTAATGCCGAGTCTTCTGAACAGCGAACATAAGCGCTAGGCATTCCTTTTCGACCGGACTATAACGGTGTTCAGCACCAATCATAGTATGAATGAGATAGTAAATGGCTTGTTCGTGGCATTCTTTGTTCTTTTGGGCAAGTAAAGCACCCAATGAATAATCCATAGCACGGACATACATTAAGAATGGTATGCCAGAGATTGGTGGCACCAAGACTGGTGGATTCATGAGATACCGCTTTATATCGTCAAACGCTCGTTGACATTCTTCGGTCCAAACGAAAGATATACCCTTCTTAATTTTTTGAGTAAATGGTCTGCAGCGTCCAGACAGATTCGAAATGAACCTCCTGATGTACGCAAGTCGACCTTGGAATCCTCGTAGCTCTTTTAGGTTGCGTGGAGGACGCATCTCTTGAATGGCTTTGATCTTCTCGGGATCCACGTGTATAAGCCGAGAAATTTGCCACTAGAGACACCCAAGAATGACTTGGTGGGATTCATTTTGAGTTGATGTTGGCGCATGAGATTGAAGATAGTTCTCAAGTCTTGGATGTGATCTTCCTTTAGACGACTTTTGACAGCAATATCGTCGACGTAGCATTCGACAGTCTTGCGAAGATGATCTCGAAAGATGGTACTCATGGCTCGTTGATATGTTGCACCAGCGTTCTTGAGACCAAATGGCATTACAGTATAGCAGTAGACTCCACGAGGAGTGCGAAAAGAGTATGCTTTTCATCTTCAGGATTCATCCAAATTTGATTGTATCCGGAGAATCCGTCCATAAAAGATATTCGCTCAAACCCACAGGTGTTGTCAATCATGACGTCCGTAATAGGGATAGGAAATTCATCTTTTGGACATGCTTCATTAAGATTTCGAACGTCGATGCTGACTCGAACTTTGCCGGTTTTCTTTAGAACTGGGACGACGTTGGCTACCCAATCAGGATGCTGTTCTTCTCGGATGAAGCCACAAGAGATGAGCTTTTTGACTTCATCATCGGTCGCGTCTATCATTTCTGGCTTGAAATGCCATTATTGCTGTTTGACTGGTTTTGCATTAGGCAGGATGTTCAGTTTGTGAGTAGCAACTTTGGGATCTAGACCTGGCATGTCTTCATACCTCCAGGCAAAGACATCAATGTATTCTTTAATCAGAAGAATTAATTCTTGCTTATCTGCCTCTGGAAGGTTCTTGCTGATGAATATTGGACGAGGTGATCCGCTCTCTCCTACATCAATTTAAACTAATTGATCTTCGGTAGGAGGTTCCCTTTGTTCAAATCGGAGTTCCCATTGGGTATCCATTCGTTGAGCCCAAGGATCTGTTTCGGGATTTTCTTTAATATCCTCGTCATATCCTTCTAGAAGTTCGACGGAGACCATGTTAGAAGACACAGTCAGTCGATGAACTTGACCGATGCTGGTGTCAGAATCCCATGATCTGGAATCAGAAGAGTTAGAGCGTTCTTCACTATCGGATTCAAAAGCTGCTGGGGATAATACCGGAGGTGAAGCATATCGGAGACCTCTTTTGGTCCTGCTGTAGTACATCTCTGACTTTTCTTTCGGAACAGCCGTACGGATAGGAGTTTTTCTACCCTTACCGTAGTTTAGGCCACTCTTGAAGTCATAACCCATCTTTCGGATGATGTCTTTTGATTGTTGACTGTAACGACGAAATTGAAGATGTCCCGTGTCATTACTTTTGTTACTAAAAAGTATTGGGTTCTCGTCTTTCTTACGAGCGGGAACAATCCGATATGAATCCTTTGGGTGTTCAAATGAGACTTCTGTTTGAAGAGATTGCACAACTCCCATCGTAAATGACTGATAGCTATCTAACATATCCAAATAGCACTTAGCATGATAAATGACATCAGTATACTGGAAAGTAGATACTTTTTCATTAATTTGTACATTGGTATTTACAACAGGACCTTTAGCCTTAGCAGGCTTGGTCAGATTGATTACAAGAGGGGGAGAAGAAGAATGTGGAGGAGGATTGGCTTTGTTACGACGAAGGTCGATAACAAGCGGCTCAGAGGAGGTGAGCTCCCTTTTTTCTTTGTTATGAAATAAATCAATAACAAGTGGCTCAGAAGAGGTGAGCTGCCTTTTTTCCTTGTTACGACGTAAGTCTATAACAAGTGGCTCAGAAGAGGTGAGCTTCCTTTGATCCTGATCATCATCAATTGGTTGCTTCTGAACCGGCAAGTGAATAGCCAGTGGCTTGGAAGACTGAGGACGAGAAATATGCCCTTTGACAGGTATGATAAGGGTATCATTGGGCATTGTTTCTTGCTCTTCTTCAGTGTTCAGAGACAGGACAACCTTCATGAATTCATCCTTGTACATGCGAGCATCGTTGCAGTATGCTTCAACGCCTTTGAAAGGATAAAGGTCAGCAACCTCCTTTTGTACCTCTCCATTGTCATCGACATATTTGAAACATTGATGGAGAGTCGAAGGAACAATGTTATGTTCATGCAAGAATGGTCTTCCCAACAGAGCATTATAAGAACAACCATGGTTGTCAATGATGTAGAAGGTCACCTTTGTGCGAAGATTGCCTACTTGGAGTTTTAGGCGAATCTTGCTCAGAGGCTCACTCATTCCCTGGTTGAATCCGAGAATGGTAGTGATTGTACTGGAAAGACTATGCACTGGGATCTTCAATGCATCCAACATTGTCTTTGGCATAATGCTGAGAGCAGACCCTGGATCTATTAGAATACAATCGACTTTCATCGAGTCGACATATCCTGTATAGTAGAGAGGACGGTCGTGCCTGTTGTCTTCCATCAACATGTCATCATGTGTGAAAGTTATGTTTGGAATTAACTCCAACACACTATGACAATAAAGGCAAGAAACTGGCTCTGCTTTTGGCTTTTTCAGAAGAGCTAGACAGGTTTCTTCCTGCATGAGAGCCTCACTCAGAGTTTCTCGAGTCTCTTTGGAGAGGCGCAAGAGCTCGAAAATTGACAGCCGGGCCAGTGTATTGGCTAACTGAGCCAAGATATCAAAGTTGTAAGGCTTCTCAAGTCCGGAAGGAGATGACTTCTTCAAAGGTTTGTCAAAGCGGAATTGTTGTTTGCCTTTGTCAGCGACCGTTGGCTTGGGAGGAGTAGACACTACAACCGGTGAGGATGCAGTAGGAATATCCTCAGTGGAAGCGGGCTGCACCGGAGCAGGCTCAGAAGAAGAAGCAGGATTCTCTTGAGCTTCGGGATAATCCTTAAGATAGGCTTTCCCCGATCTGGTGCCCAGCAGGATTTTCTCGTCAACTATGGGGTCAAAAGACACCATATTGCAAGTCTTTGTCTTGCCTTTAGAGCGGTCTTTCTTCTTGGAGGAAGAGGGAAGTTCGAACTTCGAAGCAAGATCCGGATGAATCTACATAATCTCGCCGTTGTCAAGAGACAAGGGGACGAGACCTTCACTTCGAGGAGGAGGGAGATTCTCGATCTCAAGAGTAGCTTTAGGGATAGGAATGACACCATGTTGTACCATCTATGGCAAAAAATCACCAAATTGAACTGAAACCATGTTTGCGGTAACAGTCTTCTCGTCTTGCTGCAACATGACAACACCAGCGTTGACCAGCTCTTGAATTTTGCCTTTGAGTACATAACATGCTCGAGTGGGATGCCCAATGAACCTGTGATAAACACAGTACTTAGGATGATCATTCTTACCGACTTCATCAGGCTTCTTCGGATCTGGGAGCTGGAGTTTATTGCTTTTGATCAAGCAACCAAAGATGCTCACGGTGTCATTCTCGTCAAAAGAGTACTCTACTTTTGGACGAGGTTCCCTTGGTGGAGGTATTGAAGGAGTAGAAGTGGATGTAGGGGGAGCTACGTTGACCGCCAGAGATTCTTTGTTCTTATTCAAGTTGATATTCAAAGTTTCTTTTCCCTTGCGGTTGTTCTGGCGATTGCCACCACCTGATGTCTGGTGTTCATCCCGGTCGGGGTTAGACATTTGTACCCCTAGCTGCTTGAATTTATCAGCGCTAACTTCAGCTGCTTTAGCGTTGACAATAAAAGATGGCCAGTCTTGGAACTGAGTAGACCTTGTCTACATGCTGATGATAGGCAAAAGATTTGTTTTGCAGGTGTCTATGGTGACAGCGGCCGGAGTTCCAGGAGGCATTTTCAAAGCTTCTCGACGAAATCTTTCAATGAAACTCTCAGCAGTTTTATTGTGTCTTTGTTTGATTTTATTGAGGGCTGACATGGTCATGTCGTTGATCCCCTCATAGAATAGTTCCAAGAAGATTTGTTTTAAGCCAGAAAAGGAGGTGATACAACCATCAGGCAAACTTCTGTACCAATCGTATGCTACGCCAGCTAAACAGCCAACAAATACTCTGGTAAGAAGAGCGTCATTTGGTTGAAGTTGGACAGTCATAACCTCAAAGTGGTTAATGAACTGACTGGAAAAAGTGCTGCCATCAAACAGCGAGATTGTTGGAATCTTATACTTAGGAGGAAATGGGACTTCCTTCCATTCAACTGGGTAAGGTTGCTTGATCCCCAACCTCTGCAAGTTGTCCTTCTCTTTGAAAGCTTCGAACTGAGTTCGTAGGAGCTTGACAGCTTTATTGGCATCTTCCACTGATGTAGAAGGAGCAGGCTGAGTCACAGTATTGGGAGGAGGAACAGCATAATAAGCACTACCCCTAGCACCTGACTGACTGGGTGCAGGTTGGATCTGTACAGGAGGTACTTGAAGAGATGCTACCCCCGGTCCTGCATTGACAGGTACCGACGATGCTATGATTTTAGAATTTATAGGAGGTACGGTCGGTGGTACTGTATGTTGGGCCACAATAATGGAATGCATACTTGCGACCATTTCAACCATGGTCTTCAGCTTGTCTTCTAGCGCAGCTATTCGTTGTTCTTGACTAGCTGAACTGGAAGCATCAGGATCTTCATTGACAACATAAGCTGTCACTTCTCTGGGTATAGTGGAGGACACTGTCTGTTCCGAGCTTTCGCTGTATGCATCATAGTCGGAGAAAGAATTATCTCCTGGGTGAGAAAGAGGAAGATGACCGGAAGGATCTTGAAGATTCCTTTGACCGATTGTGTCTCGGCTTCGGGATCGGGTATGTTGGAATACTCCTTCAGAGGATTCTTGGAGTAAATCCAAATACCGCTGGCTTGGCTTGCGAGGCTTCCCGTGCTTGGAGCACTTCCTACCCCCAGTGTTTCTGGAAGTCATGTTGACAGAAGCGTACAAAACCTCGTCTTCATCTTCAGATATAGGTTCAGAGGTTGTAAAGTTCAGACGATCGAAGACAAATCGTCTTGTTGTCTGACAACAACACTTGATAACCACTTTGTGGTTACAATGATGTCCAAGTGGTTGTACTGGGGATGTTGGGATGTTGTCCCGTTTTTGCTTGAGGTGTTCTCGAAGATCGGGAACAGCAACGGGACGAGAAAAAGTTCGAGGGACATGTTCTTTGACAATATTCGGAACACGGTTCCGGTTCTTCAAATATTTTGTCCCCTGAGTGTACAGGGAAGTACTCACTTCATTGGCATAGGTGTCCGGATTCTTGATCCTGGAAGTTTGCTTCTGATGCTGGTTGGTCTTCGGCATTGGCTGTTTGCGTTTCACCGAAGTTGGCCGATTAAGATAAGTTCTTAGATCTGCAAACTCACCCCTAGGGGTTTCTGTTTGAGATACCAGCAATTTTTCTTGTCTTGAACGGAATATCTGAAGAGTTGGGAGATCTTGGAACTCTGCTACCGGAGTAGGCAGAATACCTCTCTGATCAGTACTCTTTCCTTTAGCAAGGAGAGAAGAAGAACCCTTGTCAGAAAGAGTTCTTGTACTGACTGGTGCCGGAGCACGTTCAGATTGATCTTCTACGGTAAAAACCGAGGAAGACTGAGAAAAGATCAAAGGGCCTTTTCTTTTATTTTGTGAAGAAGGGTTAGCTAAGGAGCGTTTCCCTCTGTTGTCTTCCAAGTCGTGGGACAGGAAGTTTGAGAAAAGACCAACGGGCATTTTCCTTTATTCTGGGAGGAGGAGGAATAGCCAAAAGACTACCCCCAGTAGATTGCGCAAGAGCAACATGGTGCTTGAGAGGAGGAGCAGAGCTTTTTTCCTTATTGTGAGAAGAGGAGAGATTAGCCAAAGGGCTGTCTCTTTTAGACTGCGCTGGGATAGCTTGCACATGGGTTGATGGCGCACTGGCAGGTTGCACACTGGCAGGTTACGCATGGGGGACTCTGGCAGAAAGTCTTCTGGCCTCAGTCATAGTGGCTTGCGTAGCAGGAGTTTTGTTGCCAGAGTGCTTGAGTTGCACTCTGGTTGCTGGAATGGTAGATTACGCAGGCAGAGTAGTAGCCAACTGCGCCAGAGGAACAGGAGTCTTACACTTTGACAGGGCAGCATATGAAGTGGTTTGTGCATTGGCAAGGGAAGTAGCATACTGCACATGAGCAGTAGTAGTAGACTGCGCATGAGTAGTAGAGGCAGATTGTGCAACAGCACAGACAACAGACTGTGCAACAGTCTTAGTAGCAGAGACTTTAGACTGCGCAGCAGTCTTGGTGGCAGAATCAACAGACTGTGCAGCAATCTTGGGGACAGAATCAACAGACTGTGCAGCAGTCTTGGGGACCCACACTGAGCGTACTTTGCTCGTGGCAGAAGTTGTTGCAGTGCGAGGGGTGGTCCTGGAGTTGATCATGGCTTCGTAGGCCGTCTGGTTGACCTTCACAACCAGCGTCTTCTGCGTCTTTCCGATAGACGCAACGTCACATTGAGTTGTCACTTCCTCGTCGGAGGAGAAAGTCGTCCCCAGCAAAGTCGCTATTTTGTTTGCAAAAACAAAAGTTGATCTTTATTTCAACAAACTTTGTAAAGAAGATTACAAGAATTCTGGAAAAGTACAACTATAGGAATCCGATCTGAAGACGATCGCTTTATCCCTTGGACGATGTGAACTTTGAAGACGGTAGCCTCTGAAGTTGAAGGCAAAAGCCTCTGAAGAATGCAGCAGCACTTTGGCAAGAACTCCTGAACTCTCTGATTTCTGTGTGTATGTATGTATGATGTGATCCCCTCTAGGAAGGACTTGAAACTCTATTTATAGAGTTCTGAAAATAACTACTTTTTAGTTATTCTGGACTTACGTAGGTTGGATTGCGCACGCTTTGTATTGCGCAGGCAATGAACTGCTCAGGCAGTTGTTTGATCGTGGGCCAACTCTATTAGACACATGGTATTATTTGATTGAAATACGCATGATCGTGTAGAGAAGGTTACCACGTAATGAGTCATTGATGGCATGAAGGCCACGTGTACTTTTTCAATTGTAGTGATGAATTGCGCCACCTGAATTGAGCTGGCTTTGGATTGCGCTAGGATGGACCATGCTGGACTGGATTGTGCTGCAGGCTGATTGCGCTGCATGTACAACTGTCATCGAGCGCTATACTGCACGATAAACGAACAGTTTCCTCGTTCTCCGTGCTGTCAGCTGTCAGAAGATCTGATTCTCTGTCAGATAATGATGACGAGGCCATGTCAGCATGCGCACTTGGATGAATGCGCAGTTCATCCTGCGCAATCGAATTGGTGCGCAATCTGTCTTCTGCGCAATTCACTTGAAGGATGTATAATTTGATTTTGATGACTTTGTTAATGGGTGCAACTTGATTTTTAGGACCTACAATATATATATATATATATATATATATATATATATATATATATATATATATATATATATATAACAACTGTTCCTAGAATTGTCTACCAAAATTGCCAAGGTAAAGTACCAACATAATATATGTCTACTCTGACGTCTTTGGTCACAATACCCGACTACATTGACTGGCCTGGGTTTGGGTCAGGTCCGGGAAAGTTTGGCAATATCGGGTTCCCTGAAAGTTGTAACATTACTAAATAACTAATTAAATCATTTATAGAGATTAACTCGCAACTTGGCCTATTTTTCCTAGTTAGGACATCACTTTGGCTCGGTCATCCCTACTATGGCTAATACACTAGTCAAGGCACGCCACTGTACTATCCATGCTACGATTCCTAGTCGTCTTGTACTCTAATTCCTAACCATGACTAAAATCATCTACCGTAATAATTATTTATAAAAACAAATTTTAAAAAATCACCATTAAATCAAATAAATGAATAAATAAATATTTCATAAATATTTTCGGGAAGGGAAGCTACAAATCTATCCACCTTAAAAATAATTTTGTCCTCGAAATTCTAATTCATAACTATGCCTTAAAAATCAAAGTCTACTATTACCTTAATCTCCTCAAATTTAATTTCTCTATAATATTTTATGACCTTCTCTAGTCACTTCATAACTACGAAACCTCGAGGACTTCTACCCACCTTTGGTCACACTACTCCTCAAAACATGGTCACTAAAGTTTTATGGTCTTCTAACTAGTTGCTAATAATTCTATCGGCAGATATCTAGGCATATGGCAACCATAATTCTTCATATCTATAAACAACCAAAACTCAATAAGCATGCAATATTATACTATAATTTAAGAGTTTCTGATAAATCCTAGACAGTACGATCATTCGTCACCTCGAAATAAAAGGGGACGAGAACCAATAGTACAGAAAGCAAGAAAGTATAATCGAGAGCAAATATGGAGTTTTCAAGGACGTAGAGAATTTCTATGTGAATTTTCAAGGCATAGTGGATTGAGATTCTTAAGGTTTAGTCATTATCGCAGGCTCGTACCAGTACAGTTACGTAACCAGTAAGATATGCTCTGACCTGCATGGGCCACCACAAAAACATGTCACGACCCGCACCCGCTTTTCGGATGCGAGCTCATGAGCAAGCCAGCTACATATCGAGCGGACTCCAGCCCGACTCGAATACGTATAAGCTGTCCATAACGGGGTATCATGTCTAATCTAAACTATATCTCAATCCGCAGGAATCATATAAAACAAGAATGAACAAGTATGTGTCATGGTCTGCAACCAATTAGCATATTATTTGATTAGACTCCAAGAATGATATGAGTCTATAAATAAGAAGAGTATATCATGGTACTGAATATAAAGCACGAAAGGATAATAAAGAAATATCACAAGCAAATACCTGTATCATGTATCGCAATTCTCTACCATCCCGCTCTGCTAACTAATCCCATACAATCGCTAAATCGGAAGAGATCATCAGGTCCTCAGAGGACTAGCAAGATACATAAAATATGTCCATCTAACAGTTTAATCATGCAATAATATAAATATGGTATAAACAGGAGCTAGACATGAGACTGACAGGTGGCTACTGACAGGTAACTATGAACACGGATACGGGATCAACTATGCACAAATGAACTGCTGGAAGATCAGTGGAATACCAACCCTCATCCCGAATGTGGACTCGCAGGTCAGTTTTAAGACAAGTCACCCTCGCCCCATGTGTGGACTCGTAGGTGCAAACGGACAACCCTCGTCCCGTGTGTGGACTCGCAGGTTGTGGGAAAGACAAAGAAATAGCAGTTCACTCACACATACTTGCAGACACGACTCAGTCAAGATACAGGTGAAGACACGGTACAACTCAGTCATAACACAGGTAAGGACAACTCTAGCATGATCCATGACGTAAACAAGCCTGATATAACTACACTATCAAGTCATGAAATACTGATATACAAGCAAGACAATAAACTGGTAAACACGGTATCATATAAATCTATAACAACTAAGGTAACTAAAGATAACATACTACAACAGGTGTACCATAAGTATGAAAATAAACTGTAGAGGGAGGCAAGGTATACTTGCCTGGTGGTAGCGCGAAGAACGAATAAGATACCGACAACTGGTACGCCATAATGTCCAAAATCCATAAATATCTCAAAAAGCTGAAACAGATATTGCCAACATTCTCAAAATAGTCAAATTAGCTAGGATTATCGGTCCTTAAGTCCAATTTTGGATACAGGAGCAAAATGGTAATTTTGGGCCACAACGGTATCCGCCATTGGATCCACTTTGCACCGAAAAGCGTGCCAAAGTCTATGGTCTCTAAAATTTTCAAACTATATGTCTACGGATCCAGTTTTTCGATATAAATCCAACGGTATGTCCAATTTTGGATTTGGGCGGGCCGTGCACAAAATCGCCCATTGAATCGGATCGTGGGGCCCGTAAAACAGCGATCCGATCAACTGTCTCAGAATCGGACCAAACTTGGCATACAAGACCAAAAAATGATACGGTCATGTTGGCGCAAGTTTTGTCTCGATCTTAAGAGCGAGCTCAAAGTAATTGAAAAACTTGCATAGAGGCCGAAACGGTAAATTTTGACGGATACGTATCAAATTCGTCGCGCACACGCGACCAATTTAAATTCCGTCAAAGCCCACACGTCCATGAAGCCGTTACGCAACTTTTGATACTTTCGGTTCGTGACCACGTCATCCGGATTGGCGGGACGCACGTCGTGTGGATGAGTTTTTTAGTTTTTTTTAACTATTTTAGATATTAGTTTTTGGTCAACTTCTATCCCAATTTAAACAGAATACAATAGAAAAATAAGTAAAATAATTACTGTGTTTTTATCATGGTTAGGTTGTCTATAAATCCCTTCAAGTAGAATTTCAAAACTGTCGAAGGTTTTGCCAAAAACCGCCTTCCAAAACTAGTTCTTGGAATCGAATCTTGTTCGTTTCGGAACAGTTTTTCCGCCAAATTGGCACCGATTTTCTGGGTAATCTAGCGCAGTATAATTAAATCTAGTTGAAGACACTTGAAGGCCTATAGGTTTTGCTCATACCTGAAGTGAAAGATCGCTAAACGATAGATCGACCGTCGAGAACACGCGCTGCGAAAGCGGCCTTCGTGAACTCTGTTACTGCTGTTGTGTCCTGCTCCTGTGTGCGCGGTTTGGCGTCTTTGGCCGCCGTCCGACGGTCCCTCGGTGGCGCTCCGGCGTCGAGGTGGCCGCCCATGGTCTGGTGTCGCGTGGGGAGGCAGCGTGGTTTAGGGTTTGCGTTGTTGTCGTGGTATATATGCACGAGTTTGGGAGAGCTTGCGCTCGGGTTCGAGCATGGGGCGGGCCTGGGACTGCTCTGTAGGGGATTAGTCGACTGGGTTTGGGGATTATTTTCTGCTGGTTGGCCATGGGCTAGGCCTCGCTGGGTTTGGGCCTGGCTAGGCCGACTGCTACTGCTTCTCTTTGTTTTCTTTGTTTGGGTTTTATTGCTATTTAACTATTATTATATATGTATCTATAATCCATATATATACACATATATGTATACATACCTACATACATATTTATATGTATACACATACACTCATATATTGATATATATTTATATATATATATATATATATATATATATATATATATATATATATATATATATATATATATATATATATATATATATATATATATACACTATAATTATTAATACACTAAAAAAAAAAAATATATATATATATATACACTATAATTATTAATACAATCGAACAAAGGTAACTTATATTTATGCATATATATTTATATATATAATGACACATATATATATATACTATAAATTCAAACACGAGTAATCATATATATATATATATATATATATATATATATATATATATATATATATATATATATATATATATATAGATATAGATATATACTATAAATTCAAACACGAGTAATAAATATTAAGTATAATCAATATTTGAAATCTAATCCTTAATCTTTATATACCAAAAATTCACATAAACAAAATACAAAGATATTTTATATATATAAATAAAAGCTTTATTTTTTTCATATTCCATAAATACGTCTATATATATATATATATATATATATATATATATATATATATATATATATATATATATATATATATATATATATATATATATATATATAACCTAGGTAATTCCCAGAATGTCCAACTTATTTGTTAAGGAAAATTATTTGCTATATTATCAATAAAATATTATTTCCAATAACAAGCACATATAATATGTTTATATATATATATATATATATATATATATATATATATATATATATATATATATATATATATATATATATATATATATATATATATATATATATATAACAAATGTAACAAATGTTCCTTGAATTGTCTCCCAAAATTGCCAAGGTAAAGTACCAACATAATATATGTCTACTCTGACGTCTTTGGTCACAATACCCGACTACATTGACTGGCCTGGGTTTGGGTCAGGTCCGGGCAAGTTTGGCAATATCGGGTTTCCTGAAAGTCGTAACATTACTAAATAACTAATTAAATCATTTATAGAGATTAACTCGCAACTTGGCCTAGTTTTCCTAGTTAGGACATCACTATGGCTCGGTCATCGCTACTTTGGCTAATACACTAGTCAAGGCACGCCACTGCACTATCCGTGCCACGATTCCTAGTCGTCTTGTACTCTAATTCCTAACCATGACTAAAATCATCTACCGTTATAATTATCTAACTAATTATTTATAAAAACAAATTTAAAAAAATCACCATTAAATCAAATAAATGAATAAATAAATATTTCAAAAATATTTTCTGGAAGGGAAACTACATAGCTTTCAAATTTAGATCTCTTTCTCGAGGAAGAGATTTTGAAGTTGAGAGATGCTAGGTTCAACTTTTCTACTTTTTCCATAATCCGTCGTCCTTATGTTCTCCACCAATACAATACATTGGATTGTGGTATTTTTGCAATTTTATTCATGAAACACGGATGTAGTTTGGACTCCCGTTCTCTCAATGTAAGTCTGAAAATATATCGTCAAATACTTACATTTTTTAGAGCAATATTTTTGATGTTTTGTTTGTTATATGCAGTTTGATTCGAAAAAAAAATGTACAAAGTTGCTGTATGGATTGCATCTTCAGAGAACAATGAAGAAGAATCCAAATTATACAACAATATAATTAAGCAGCAAAGGTCGAAAGAAGTCCACTCTGATGGGTGAAGATGGAAGACGATGAATTTTTTTCTTATTTTATCTAATGAATTATGTTCATTTGTTTTGTAAAAATGGTTAGGAATAAAGTTTTGTGGAGTTATAATGTTCTTAAAATGTGGGATAAAAATTATATCAAAATGTTCATTTGTTTCATAATCTTGCTGCCATGCCCAAAAATTGTAAAAGTTTTATGAAAAATCCATCGCAAAATAACATTTTATCGTGTGTCCAGAATTAGCAAAAAATATATAAAAGGGGTTCGGAATGACCTTTTTGCCGTTCTAATTTATTGAAAACACCTACGAAACCTACTCTTCAAAAAAAAAAATGTTTCGATACTTCCACTTCTTCCATACGTCGCTCACTTTCGAAATTAGGTTTTCTCCTCCAAAATCTTCAAACCTCACTCTCCATTCGCAATCTTCACACCATGTCGGCACCATCAGCAACATCATCATCTTCAGCAACAGCATCAGAATCAACTAGAACTCTAGTTAGAGAAGATATAGCTGTTGTGGAGAAAATAAAGACAGTTGAACAAAATTCAAAGAAAAATGATGGAGAATCAGGAAGAATTAAGAGAGTTGCACATAAGCCAAAGGCTGCTAAGCTAAAAAAAGAGCAAAAAGAAGTTATAACTTTAAGTTATGTTCATGATTCTATAAAAACCACGGAGAATGGTTATTCTCAGTGTTAAAATATATGAGAATGACCATTCTTCGTGTTAAAATCCCGGGAAATTATCATTCTCCTTGTTAAATTGACGAAGAATAATCATTCTCCATGTTTAAATACAGAAGAATAGTCATTCCCTGTTTAATCCACTCCATGTTAAATTGACGGTGAATTATCATTTTTCGTGTTAAAATGGCGGGGAATGGCCATTCACAGTGTTAAAATGCATGAGAATGACCATTCGTCGTTGTCAAAATCACGGAGAATGACCATTCTCCGTGTTAAAATCACGGAGAATGACCATTCCCCGTATTAAACTGACAGAGAATTTCCATTCTCTATGTAGAAAACACAGAGAATGGTCATTCTTAGTTTTAAAATACATGAGAATGACCATTCTCCGTGTTAAAATCACGGAGAATGACCATTCTCCATGTTAAATTGTCGAAGAATTACCATTCTCCATGTTAAAATCACGAGGAATGGCCATTTTCAGTGTTAAAACGCATAAGAATAACCATTCTCCGTTGTTAAAATAACAGAGAATGATCATTCATCATGGTAAAATCACGGAGAATGGCCATTCCCCGTGTTAAAATGACGGAGAACAGTTGACAGAAACCTAATTTTTTGTTTTGTTTTTTATTTTTTGTAGAAAAAATTTATCAAGAATAAGGATTCAAGAGTTTTCCGTTCTTCTTTCAAAATAATGATAACTCTTATAGAGGGTGTCAATAAAGATGGCGGCCGTTTACCCAAGCCAGTTATTGAGTCATTAAAGAATATCGGTTTCTGGAATTTCGTCGAAGTATTCTACAAAAACAGAGTTGGCATTCAAGAACTGGCCAAGGTTTCTGAAGGTCTTAAAAAATTGATAGGAACTTACTTGGAGGACAAAGATGGCGTCGGATACTTTGAATTGAGCACCACAATTAAAATAGTTCCAAGTGTCGATGATATGGCAGCCATCTTCGGTCTACCGCTGAAGGAAGAAAGCGAGTGTCACGCCCCAGAAACAGAACACTGGAGAGCGGGGGCGGACATAGCCCGCTACGTATAACGGAATGGAATCCACGCCGCTATACGGTCACGACTGTCTAGATATGTGAGGGTTTTACTACAATCCATCAGTCTCTTAAGGTCATAAAAATAGCCTATTGTCTCAATCTCAACCAACTAGTAATAGTTACAAGATGTCAGACCACCAAATACACAATAGTAAGGCGTCCCATACATTACATATTCAGAATTATCATGAAGCTAATCGTAACAAAATGTGAGGACTAGCAAGAGTTCAGTCATACATGATCAACCCTCGGGGCTTGTCAATCATGTTACAGCCCGTAGGCAGACAGTAAGTAAGTACAATCGAGCTAACACTTGCTCGTCGACTAAACGCCTCAAAAGAATAATTTACAATATTACAGTGGGAGAACAAAAGAAACCCACTCGATGCCCTGGTTACGCCTGGTGACCACCATCGGGCTGGAAAGCAGGGAGATCCTTTAGTGCTGCTCCGGTATCTGGCCATACAAAACCAGCTGGATCAGACCCCAGAAAGAGCAAGTGCCACAAAGGAGGCTTCACTTAAGAACTAAAACCAACAAATCATTAGCATTCAATACATAAGAAAACAACAATAAATAACACAGATTGAGGTTTGTGCACTACCAATGCACTTATCCCAATCAGAAAAAATAATTAAGTGAAGCATCATTGACATACGATAACTGGAGAATCATGCTAAATAAAATATAGCTGGACAATATATGAAGAGAAGACAAATGTACTATTCTGGAAGCCAGGTTACAATCCTTAAACCAAACAAGGACCGAGATTGTAACCCTTCGCCTGAACAGAACTTAGTCTCTGATCATTTATTGCTAAAGGTGCCAATCATTAAGGTGAAAAGGAGAGAGTTCAATGATAAAAGTGACAATGAAGAGTGCAATACGCTAGAGTGACAATAGAGTACAATCGTTATAGTAACAATCTGGAGTGACAATCATTCAATCATTCTGGTACAATCTTGCAATCAATCACTTCTAGACAATACTATACTGGACTAGACTCCATCCAAGCAATCACGGCCAATCATTGCCTACGGCTTTCTACATTAACTAACTAGGGTTATCACAATCCTAGTTACTAGCAAGATGCAATGAGATGCTCCAAGTAGTCACAGGCCCTGCAGCTATCCAGGTTATCCAGACGAACATTATAGTGACAATTTAGAGAGTACAATACATAAGAGTGACAATAGAGTTCAATCATTTAAGTGACAAGGGTGGGTGCCCCACATAACAGTGGGCTGGAAATGTGCCCTACTCGTCGGCAGGCTACAAGTCCAAACATTTGCGGCCGGGATAACGGGATCGCCTGTAACTGGGGAACATCTCTTCATGACTAGTGAATTATTCTAGTCATTAACCTTAGTCCGTTTTAGTAGTTACTCCTGACCGTGGTACTCAGGAGTCCCCTCCTAGACATGATGCAAGATAGGACTGGATTATTTGTACAAGCACAATCGCCCACAGTATCCAGGTTACTTATACGGGCCAGGTCATGTCAGGTAGCCGTCGCAACAGCTGTTCAAGATATATCAGTTCAGGTTATCATGCCAAGTGTACTTGTCAGGAGTGCGCCACGGTGGGCCACTATCATGTCATGTCAGTTTATCATTAAATCGTGTCAATCAAGTTCAGGACAAAAGGAGTAAGGATATAAAATGGACGTAAAATATACAATAAAGGGGTTACAAGACATGGGCAAATAGTAATAAAATAATAGTACACAGGGCTATTGGAGAGCCATGCGGCTCAGGAAGAACAGGTATATGCGGCTCAGGAAGATCGGTCCATGCGGCTGGATCAATGCGGGTAAGAAATCGAGCCCATGCGGCTCAGGTAGATTAGGCTCATGCGGCCAAGAGTGAACTCTTATGCGGCCAAAAAATAATCTCTCGTGCGGTCAGAATAGAGACTAGCTCATGCGGCTGGGGAACAATATGCGGCAAGGATCAACTCATGCGGCTGGGTAAGGATTAGTCCCCATACGGCCAGGCAAAACAGGGCGCATGCGGCTCAGTCTAATGCGACTGGAAATGGGCGGGTCTTCATGCGGCTAGGATTCAATCAAGGGTTCATGCGGCTAAAATAACCAATCAAGTCCATGCGGCCCGACTTAAGTCAAATGTGGCTAAAATAATGGTCCTAAGTCATGCGGCTGGGATTAAAAGTTCATACAACCGAGGATTAAATCTTTATGCGACTGAGGAGTTAGTTCCTGCACCATAGGCCATGCGACTAAACAGTGCAGCAAGGCTTATGCGGCAGGAAGGAAATTTGTCGCATAAAGGCTATGCGGCTAAGTTCATGCGGCTGTGAACAGTTCTTCTTCTCCATCCTTCCGAAGAGAAGAACTCTTCAAGCCATGGCTCCCAAGCTCCATAAATCTTTCATCCAGAGTCCAAATCCGAACTTCCATAGGTCAAAATAGGGTAGAACGAAATGCTCTATAACATAGAACCATTAAAACTTGGAAATAATAAGGTTAAACAGATCAAACCCAAGAAAATCCGAAAATACCACAAAACTAGATCTACAAGAATTTAACCATGGAAATGAAAAATGCCAAGTACTAAAGTGGTTTAGAAACACATGAGAAAGACAATAGAACAATAAAAATGGGATTCTTCCATGAAGCAAGATGCACTTGCCTAGACCCCTCTCTCCCTCTGGTAGGTGAGGAGTAAATAAAGAAGAAGAAGAAGATTAATGAAGAGAGAGAAAGGAGAAGGGGTTAATAAATGGGGATGGTGGTGGTAGGTAGGGGGTTCACCCCTTGGTCCATGATGAACCAAGGCAAAACGAAGCCAAGCTGAACCAACCAAGTCAAGGCCAATAAACTCTCTCTTAGCAATTTAAACCAAATGAATCATGAAATAAACCAAGCCTCACTAATCCAAAATAAACCAATGAACCATTTAAACTATCAATGCCCAGTACAAAATAAACCAAGATAACTAATCATGACTAAATAAAATATGGGTCTAAAACACGTATACGTACACTAAATACGTATCACGAATTTGGGACATTACATCCTACCCACCTTAAAAGAATTTTGTCCTCGAAATTTAATCAAGAGGCTAGAGATGTAAGGAAAAGCTATTCTATCATAGGCAATCTACCACTACCAATCAATCATACAATTATTCATGCAAGCAAGGATTCGAAGCGTAAGGCATAAGAAAGATATTACACCTTACGAGTCAAACCGGCCGGGATGACCTGATCAGATATCATCCTCATGCTCCCAAGTTTGACTCTTCCAAAGAGGGATGACTCTAAGCAACACGGACTGAACTGATAGTCTTGCGCTCGAGGTCTCTCTCTTTGGTCAAACATGGACACGGGCCTATACTCATACGAAAAGGTTGGTACCAATAACCAGTTTCGAATGACCTAGGATATGGCTCGGGTCCGAGATATACCGTTGTAATTAGGATACATAAAATACGTCATGCACCCCACATAATGACGGTAGAAAAGCAAGATGAGAGGACACACATACCTCTTGGCCAATTCTGAACCTGAGCCTGGGCTAAGGTAAACTGCCGCGGGTTCTGTTGTTGGAAAGTCTGGGCCTGAGTCGGCAATGGCCTCGGGAACGGGAACTGTTGTTGCTGGTGAACTGGAGCTGGGGCTGGTCCCCTAACCGAGGGACTAGATACTATCGATGCTGAATCAACTCTGAATGGGCAGGACTCCACCCTATGGTCCGGTGCTCCACACAATAAACACAATCCCAACGCCTTGCGAAACTCCGCTTCCACGTGTCCAGGCTTCCCACATATAAGAACAGCCTACGACGGAAGACTGCGCTTGCTTCTGTTTCTGCTGAGAGTACGTCGGGGTTGAGTGCTGAACCGACGTCACTGAGGCCGCTCGCCTCGGAGCTCCAATATTCAAAGTCCTGGCTGCCGGGGCTGGGGCTGAAGACTGATTCATTTGACTATGGAACCGCTTCCGACCTTCGGTCCTGTCCACTATTCTCTGGGAGGTATACTCGTGCCTCCTTGCTGCTCGCAACACCGCATCATAGGTCTGATGCTCGAACTGTTCTACTGCCAATATAATCTCCAGGTGAAGTCCCTGTTGGAACCTCTGCGCTCTGTCAAACTCGGTTGCCACCAAGGTGGGAGCAAACCGACTGAGTCTGGAAAACTCGACCGCATAACCGTCGACCGTCCTCCCCATCTGCTTAAGATTACTGAACCTGGTCTGCAAGTCATATCGAGCCACTGCATCATAATACTTGGTCTGGAACTTTTTGCTGAACACTGCCCAGGAGATAGGTGTTGCCAATCCCACTGCTTGTGCGGCCCACCAATTGCGGGCTAGATCCAATAACTGTAGGCGCACCACAGCCACCTTCTCGTCTTCTAGAATCTTCGCGGCTTCGAGAATCACCTCTATATCTTGTAGCCAAGCATCGGCAGCAATGGCATCCTCGCTGCTATCGAAGAAGGGAGGGTTCAGGCGCTTGAAACAGTTGACTGCACTGTTTTCTCGGGGACCACTTCTATTCAGAGCATCTTGTACTACTTGGTGCAGGGCATCTCCCTGACGATCTTGGGATGCAAGCAACTCACGGATGAGTCCTACCAATCCTCCATCCTCTGACCCTAATGGCTGGATGGGCTGAACTGGCGGTACTGGTTCTCCAGGAGGCACGGCTCGGGAGGCTGCTGCTGAGGACTGAGCTCCTTCTAGCTGATCAACAGGAACGATGTCACTGAAGCAAATGATATCAGGGATAGTAAAGAAGGACCATGATAGATCAATGGTACAAGCATGTTATCAAGTCAGGAATTCAGGAAGATAAGAAGATACGAGTGGAGATCAAAGGCGAGTACAGATTGAGACATCTATCCGGTAAACCCTCATATTTCTTGATTGACAAGACCTGCATGGGCCACCACTTAAACCATGTCACGCCCCAGAAACAGAACACTGGAGAGCGGGGGCGGACATAGCCAGCTACGTATAACGGAATGGAATCCACGCTGCTATACGGTCACGGCTGTCTAGATATGTGAGGGTTTCACTACAATCCATCAGTCTCTTAAGGTCATAAAAATAGCCTATTATCTCAATCTCAACCAACTAGTAATAGTTACAAGATGTCAGACCACCAAATACACAATAGTAAGGCGTCCCATACATTACATATTCGAAATGATCATGAAGCTAGTCGTAACAAAATGTGAAGACTAGCAAGAGTTCAGTCATACATGATCAACCCCCGGGGCTTGTCAATCATGTTACAATCCGTAGGCGGACAGTAAGTAAGTACAATCGAGCTAACACTTGCTCGTCGGCTAAACGCCTCAAAAGAATAATTTACAATATTACAGTGGGAGAACAAAAGAAACCCACTCGATGCCCTGGTTACGCCTGGTGACCACCATCGGGCTGGAAAGCAGGGAGATCCTTTGGTGCTGCTCCGGTATCTGGCCATACAAAACCAGCTGGGTCAGACCCCAGAAAGAGCAAGTGCCACAAAGGAGGCTTCACTTAAGAACTAAAACCAACAAATCATTAGCATTCAATACATAAGAAAACAATAATAAATAACACAGATTGAGGTTTATGCACTACCAATGTACTTATCCCAATCAGAGAAAATAATTAAGTGAAGCATCATTGATATACGATAACTGGAGAATCATGCTAAATAAAATATAGCTGGACAATATATGAAGAGAATACGAAGGTACTATTCCGGAAGCCAGGTTACAATCCTTAAACCAAACAAAGACCGAGATTGTAACCCTTCGCCTGAACAGAACTTAGTCTCTGATCATTTATTGCTAAAGGTGCCAATCATTAAGATGAAAAGGAGAGAGTTCAATGATAAAAGTGACAATGAAGAGTGCAATACGCTAGAGTAACAATAGAGTACAATCGTTATAGTAACAATCTGGAATGACAATCATTCAATCATTCTGGTACAATCTTGCAATCAATCACTTCTAGACAATACTATACTGGACTAGACTCCATCCAAGCAATCACGGCAAATCATTGCCTACGGCTTTCTACATTAACTAACTAGGGTTATCACAATCCTAGTTACTAGCAAGATGCAATGAGATGCTCCAAGTAGTCACAGGCCCGGCAACTATCCAGGTTATCCAGGCGAACATTATAGAGACAATTTAGAGAGTACAATACATAAGAGTGACAATAGAGTTCAATCATTTAAGTGACAAGGGTGGGTGCCCCACATAACAGTGGGCTGGAAATGTGCCCTACTCGTCGACAGGCTACAAGTCCAAACATTTGCGGCCGGGATAACGGGATCGCCTGTAACTGGGGAACATCTCTTCATGACTAGTGAATTATTCTAGTCGTTAACCTTAGTCCATTTCAGTAGTTACTCCTAATCGTGGTACTCAGGAGTCCCCTCCTAGACATGATGCAAGACAGGACTGGATTATTTATACAAGCACAATCGCCCACGGTGTCCAGGTTACTTATACGGGCCAGGTCATGTCAGATAGCCGTCGCAACAGCTGTTCAAGATATATCAGGTCAGGTTATCATGCCAAGTGTACTTGTCAGGAGTACGCCACGGCGGGCCACTATCATGTCATGTCAGTTTATCATTCAATCGTGTCAATCAAGTTCAGGACAAAATGAGTAAGGATATAAAATGGACGTAAAATATACAATAAAGGGATTACAAGACATGGGCAAATAGTAATAAAATAATAGTACACAGGGCTATTGGAGAGCCATGCGGCTCAGGAAGAACAGGTATATGCGGCTCAGGAAGATCGGTCCATGCGGCTGGATCAATGCGGGTAAGAAATCGAGCCCATGCGGCTCAGGTAGATTAGGCTCATGCGGCCAAGAGTGAACTCTTATGCGGCCAGAAAATAATCTCTCATGCGGTCAGGATAGAGACTAGCTCATGCGGCTGGGGAATAATATGCGGCAAGAATCAACTCATGCGGCTGGGTAAGGACTAGTCCCCATGCGGCCAGGCAAAACAGGGCGCATACGGTTCAGTCCAATGCGGCTGGAAATGGGCGGGTCTTCATGCGGCTAGGATTCAATCAAGGGTTCATGCGGCTAAAATAACCAATCAAATCCATGCGGCCCGAGTTAAGTCAAATGCGGCTAAAATAATGGTCCTAAGTCATACGGCTGGGATTGAAAGTTCATACGGCCGAGGATTAAACCTTTATGCGACTGAGGAGTTAGTCTCTGCGCCATAGGCCATGCGACTAAACAGTGCAGCAAGGCTTATGCGGCAGGAAGGAAACTTGCCGCATAAAGGCTATACGGCTAAGTTCATGCGGCTGTGAACAGTTCTTCTTCTCCATCCTTCCGAAGAGAAGAACTCTTCAAGCCATGGCTCCCAAGCTCCATAAATCTTTCATCCAGAGTCCAAATCCAAACTTCCATAGGTCAAAATAGGGCAGAACGAAATGCTCTATAACATGGAACCATTAAAACTTGGAAATAATAAGGTTAAACAGATCAAACCCAAGAAAATCCGAAAATACCACAAAACTAGATCTACGAGAATTTAACCATGGAAATAAAAAATGCTAAGTACTAAAGTGGTTTAGAAACACATGAGAAAGACAATAGAACAATAAAAATAGGGTTCCTCCATGAAGCAAGATGCACTTGCCTCGACCCCTCTCTCCCTTTGGTAGGTGAGGAGTAAATAAGGAAGAAGAAGAAGATTAATGAAGAGAGAAAGAAAGGAGAAGGGGTTAATAAATGGGGATGGTGGTGGTAGGTTGGGGGTTCACCCCTTGGTCCATGATGAACCAAGGCAAAACCAAGCCAAGCCGAACCAACCAAGTCAAGGCCAATAAACTCTCTCTTAGCAATTTAAACCAAATGAATCATGAAATAAACCAAGCCTCACTAATCCAAAATAAACCAATGAACCATTAAAACCATTTAAACTATCAATGCCCAGTACAAAATAAACCAAGATAACTAATCATGACTAAATAAAATATGGGTCCAAAACACGTATACGTACACTAAATACATATCACGAATTTGGGACATTACATCCTACCCACCTTAAAAGAATTTCGTCCTCGAAATTTAATCAAGAGGCTAGAGATGTAAGGAAAATAAAAAAGAGAAATCTTAATTTTTTGCTGAAAATAAAAAACTACATGAAAAGCTTAAAGTGCTAGATGCACAAGAAGCACAACAATGTGTAGTCAACGTTGTGATGGAATGCTCGGTGCATGAATTAGAGGAGTTGCGAAGAGAGAAATCTCAGATTCTTGCTGAGAACGAGAAACTCCATAAAAAGTTTAGAGAGCTAGAGGAACAAGGAGCCCAACAAATTGAAAAAAAATACCTCGATGGAGGTGTCCGTGCGGGAGTTGGACTCCTTGCGAAGAGAGAAATCTGATATTATGGCTGAGAATGAAAAGCTTAGCGAAAAGGTTAAAGAGCTACAGGCACAAGGTAAATTTTTTTCTTTTTTTAAAGTTTTGATTTGTAACGCTCCATATTAGAATGCAGGATAATGACCATTCTCCGTGTTAAAATCACAGAGAATGCCAATTCTCTGTGTCAAAATAACGTGTTAGATTGCAGGAGAATGACTATTCCCCGTGTTAGAATGCAGGAGAATGATCATTCTCCATGTTAGAATACAGGAGAATGACCATTCTATGTGTTAAAATCACGATGAACGGTCATTCTCCATGTTAGAGTCATGGAGAATGGCTATTCCCCGTGTTAAGATCACGGAGAATGATCTTTTTTTCCTTCTTTTTTTAAAGTGTATATTGATTGACATCATACCTTTTATTGTTGTTTTTTTATATTAGTGCAAATAACCGAGCAGCTCAGAGAAACAAATAAAAGGCTCGTTAATGAGAAAAGCAAGTTTCAAAAGTAAGTTGAATCGTTGAAGAATAAAACCATTAAAAGGATGCAACAATCATTGATCTCAAAGCCATGGCTACAACATTGCAGCTTGAGAAGACTCAACCAGCTGCTGAACAACAAGTTGCTGAACTTGCTGCTCCAAAAGAAGTCAAAAGAAGATGAGGATGGAAGGGAAAAAAAGGTTCAGAAAACCATCAACAGCATTAGCGGATGAAGATTTTACTCCCATGGGAAAGAATACAGTAATAGAGGCTAATAAAAAGCGGAAGATGAATGCCGCTCCGAAACCAAAACCTCAACCCAAACTAAGGGTCGGAGAAAAAAATAAGCAGGCGGATTAGAAATCCGAACAAGATACCAAAATTGCTGAACTAGCGAGGAAGAGTGATACACTAAGGGAATACGATGACCTCGTACTTTGGAAGGATGCAGATGAAGAGCTGAAGAAGCTTTACATGGATATCATATTCTCAAGAAAGATGAGTCCAACATATGTATTCTGAACTCGACCAATTTTTGTCTAATTCATAACGGAGAATGGCCATTCTCCGTGACAGTTGGCCGAAGAATGATCATTCTCCGTGTCAGTTGGACGGCAAATGATCATTCTCCGTGTCAGTTGGACGGCGAATGGCTCTTTTTTTCCTTTTTTTTCTAGTCTTTTTTCACAATTATGTTATGAGAATCTCTATTAATTTAATTTAAACTAAATTTATGTGCAGTAATATTGTATACACGAATATGCCAAAAAAGGGAGAAAATAAAGTTTTCGTCCTCCTGTCAGTAAAAGACATGCAAGACATACTCAACTATAAAGACATGGAGGCTGGCATACTCAACATAATAATAAGGAAGCTTTGAGAAATTTAAGTCTATGCAAGAAGGTATGCCCAGTCTTGTTCAAAGGACGTACAACATAAGTGGTCTGCATTCATGATGCCTCACACATTAGTAAGAATCAAAACTAAAAATCTATATTCATGTGTACACCGATAAAAAATAACGTAAAAAACTTACTCATGATATTGTGTTTTATTTTTTGGAAACAATCCATCGTTTTATGTGCCATTGAACCGAAAGCAACAGCCGACGCCCTTGAAACTTTCAAAACAGATATAGAAGACTGCGTCATAGGTTTAGATGATAAAATAGAGTGGCTATTCATTCCACTCTTTAATGAATCCTCCAAATACTATATGCTGCTCACATTCAACTTGAGCTCCTACGAGTGGACACACTAAAACTCCTTGAGGCAAAACGCGTATGAAAAGGGAAAGGAGGATGCATAATTAATGAAGAAGACCTTAGAGCCTATCGTCAAGAGAAAAGTTGATAAGATGAGGGAGAGATGCCCGGTGATGATGGAGTATGAGAGCACATGGCTGAATTGTTCTCCACGATGCCCACAACAACTAGCACCCAAGTGTCTCTTGTGCACAACACTTTATATGAAGTGCTTGATAACTGCTTCCTTCGAAATACCGAGAGAAAATGATGATGAAATTCACCAGAAGATTATAATTAAGAGGTTGGGATGGGCTAAGAAGTTGCTTTCAAGCGAATATGTAATACTACCAACCTAGCAATGGCATTGTAAAATAACAATGTCATTGGGCTAAGAACTTCTTTCTATATCATCTGTTTGTCTTTTATTCTTCTGTGTATGCGTCTTTTGTAACACCTGCTCTGTCTTTTATAATAAAATTATTTTTGAATTACATTTACATTGTTAAAACCATGGAGAATGGCCATTCTTCGTATCAAAATTACGGAGAATGGCCATTACCCGTCCTAAAATACAGGATAATGACCATTCTCCATTACAAAAATCACGTAGAATAGCCATTTCCCATCTTAAAATTCTAGAGAATGACCATTCTCCGTGTTAAAATCACGAAGAATGGCCATTTCCCGCGTTAAATGCAGGAAAATGGTCATTTTTTATGTCAATATCACGGAGAATTCTATTCTCCTTGTTAAATTGACGGAGAATTTCCATTCTTCGTGTTAAAATTGACAGAGAATGGCCTTTCTCCGTGTCAAAGTGACGAAGAATAGCCATTCTCCTTGTTCAAGTGACGGAGAATGGCCATTCTCCGAGAAAACTCAATATAACACTTGGCACAACGAAACAGCAAAGAATAGAGACATAAAAAGTTTAACTTTTATTTACATATAAAAATCTATTACATGTCCAAAACTACTACAGAAAATCATAGTACAAAGAAAAAAGCCTAAAAGCTACAGCTAGGTACATTTTTCTGGTGCCTCAGCTAGACGCATCTATCTGGTGTCTCAGCTAGGCGCATCACTTCAGCATCTCAGCGTAAGCGCATCACCGTGCATCGTCAGAGCGAATCACTTCCTCGTCAACATACGGGTGCTTCGACAGAGTGTGGATTGGCAATCAACACAAATCCTGGGGCTCTTCCAGCCTAATAAAAACTGAAGTACGTCGACCCCGATCTTTGGATTTCACAGGCACCTTTGACAGCCTGTGGCTCTTCCAGCCTAACAAAAATTGGGCCGCAGTGATCCCAAACCAAGTAACCAACATCATGGCACACAGTCTTGAAGTGCATGAACACGGACAGTCTACTCGGCGCATCTCAGTCTTCTGAATGAGTTCACCACCAAAGCTACTTCGAACGAGGAGATCGACAACCCACAGGAAAGCAGCTTGCCAAGGCAGGGGATCGGTCGAGTCCATCTCCAAAAGAAAAGCTAAGTGAAAGGAGAACAAACTCTCCCTACACTATTGCCATTTATAGGCAAGGGCAACTCGTACTCATGCGCCTAGTAGCAGTCACTTCGAATTCAATTCAATGAATTTGCATTAATGCCAATGAATCTGCCCCTTCGAATTCTGCCAAGTCAGAGAGCCATCAATGCTAAGTTTCTAATACAGTGACATTACAGTTAATTTAAAATTTGTAATATTATTGAAACTAATATTAATATTAAATTTAAATTAATTTTTGATTTAACCTTTAAATTAGATTTAAATTCACAACATAAAAATAGTTAAAGTTAAAATTTAATTTTTGATTTAAAATATACAATATTATTGGAACTAGTATCAATAATAACACTACTATTACCGGACCATATTTTGTTCGACTGGTAGCCCATCGGTTCGGAATGATATAGTTCGATACGACCGATTTGACCCATACCCGCATAACCCTCCGAATTCAATTGATCAAATCAACAAGTTTTTATTTCAATAGCTCATTTTACTAATAACTACCATCATCACGTATCTTCTTTTATATTATACACGCGAAGGGATCGAGCTCGACTAGTTCTAGCATACGAGTTTAGATGAACACTAACCGAGCCCGAGCAACGTGACATCAGCTAAGTTTCTAATACAGTGACATTACAGTTAACTTAAAATTTACAATATTATTGAAAGTAATATTACTATTAAAATTTAAATTAATTTTTGATTTAACATTTAAATTAGATTTAAATTCACAACTTAAAAATAGTTAAAGTTAAAATTCAATTTTTGATTTAAAATCTACAATATTAATGGTACTAGTATTAATATTAACACTACTGTTACCGGACAATATTTTGTTCGACTGGTAGTCTATAGGTTCGGTGATATAGTTCGATGCGGCTGGTTTGACCCATACCTGCAGAACCCCCGAATTTAATTGATCAAATTAACAAGTTTTTATTTCAATAGCTCCTTTTATTAATAACTACCATCATCACGTATCTTTTTTTACATTACGCACGCGAAAGGATCGAGCTCGACTAGTTCTAGCGTACGAGTTTAGACGAACACTAATCGAGCCCGAGCAACGTGATATCAGCTAAGTTTCTAACACAGTGACATGACTGTTAATTTAAAATTTATAATATTATTGAAACTAATATTAATATTGAAATTTAAATTAATTTTTGATTTAACATTTAAATTAGATTTAAATTCATAACTTAAAAATAGTTAAAATTTAATTTTTAATTTAAAATCTACAATATTATTGGAACTAGTATTAATATTAGAACTACTATTACCGGACCATATTCTGTTCGACTGGTAGTCCATCGGTTCGGAATGATATAGTTCGATGCGGCCTGTTTGACCCATACCTGCAGAACCCCCGAATTTAATTGATCAAATCAACAAGTTTTTATTTCAATAGCTCCTTTTACTAATAACTACCATCATCATGTATCTTCTTTTATATTACGCATACAAAAGGTTCGAGCTCGACTACTTATAGCGTACGAGTTTAGACGAACACTAACCGAGCCCGTACAACGTGACATCAGCTAAGTTTCTAATATAGTGACATTACTGTTAATTTAAAATTAATAATATTATTGAAACTAACATTAACATTAAAATTTAAATTAATTTTTAATTTAACATTTAAATTAGATTTAAATTCATAACTTAAAAATAGTTAAAGTTAAAATTCAATTTTTGATTTAAAATCTACAATATTATTGGAACTAGTATTAATATTAACACTAGAACTTCCAAATAGTCTTTTCCTTATTCGGTCACACCCTCCCACCAGCGGGTTACACCCCCAAAACGAGCGGGTTAAATAGCATTTTCCTTTAAGAAAAGAACCCATCCGACTAGAGAGAAACATAGGAGAGAAGAAGAAGAGTCGCAATGGAGAGGAGCAAGAGCAAGATCAACAGCAGCGGATGGGCCGTCATCCCTACGGAGATTCTTTCGATGATACTGGTACTCGGGGATGCCGACGGACGAGGTCATGTGCAACGTGGCCCCAGTGTGTCATTCGTGGTGGAAGGCGCTCAACGGTCCCTTATACTATTGGTCCAACGCGGACTTGGAACAGTGGTGCCGGAAGGGCCAGCAAACCGTAGAGATTTGTTTGACCGTAAAGAAGCTCGTGACTTGCAGTACGGGAATTCTACTGTCCTTCTCCGCATACAAGCTCGACGAAGTCGCCTTTTCTTTTGCATGTTATAGGCCTATGCAAAATTTTATTTTGTCTTATTCTAATACTTTATTTTTTTATTACAAAATTTTATGTATACTTGGTTAATTTCTATTGATGTTTTTCCTTTTTATGATACAGTGGGAAATTTTGAAGTGCTACGTGAGTGATAAAACTTTTGTGAGACACTTGGAGTTTCTTCCGGTGCTGGAAGAACTCAACATTAGCTACTGCCTCTATATCACGTCGACTGAAATATTTTTCGTCGGCAAGTATTGCCACCGTCTGGTCAAGCTGAGGAGGAACATGCCCCTCCATATTTCATGGTCAGGAACAGATTCGTGCTGAACACGTTCAACGAGACGGAGGAAAAGGTCGTGGCCGATTCGATGCCGTATCTCGAGCACCTAGAGATGGGCTCAGGCATGTTCAACGGAGACACGTTACGATCTATCATATGTAACTGCAAGGGTCTTCGCGTGCTCGACATACGTGGGTGCTTTAACGTGCACCTCAACGACGACCTCAGAAAAATTTATGATTTAATACAGACGTTTAAATGACCCTTTCTTGATGTAATCCCAGGGGAACGTGGATACGAGATGTATAGTGATTTAGATCTCATCAATCAGTCCTGGGGTGAATGATTCTTCTGACATTAGCATGCACGCATGCATTTCTTTGTATTTTTCATATTTATATGATATCAATATTTTATCCTCAATGTAACGGGTTATTAACGTTAAAGTGTTATTAATATTCTTAGTCTGTGTATCATCTGATCTATTGATATCCTTCATTTTAGAAAAATTGCAAAATTATCCAAATTAATGTTCTTAGACCATGTGAAGACAAATTTTGACGGTGCAAATAGTCTTGATACTGACTGTATCAGTGATTAACATTACGAGTTCGAACTCATTTGGAGTTCAATTCATCCATACAAAACAACTTTGGAAGTGGTTTTGTTCACCCACCAAAGTGGTTTTTGTCACGCCCCGATTCGGGGAATCGTTCGCCTCCGCTTTGATTCACGCCGAATCGTTCATCCTCGCTAAGACGTGATATCATACAAGTCTGGGATTGCACTTGTACAAGGCATGCCCGTGTTCCTTTTATAAAAGAGACATTTTTGAATAGAAATTCGTAGCAAGTTCACAAAGAAGTTGAACAACACAGATATGATCTGAATTAGCTCTTTATTGATATCTTTGAAATAGAAAACATAAGGCTCTCAAACAGCCGAGATAAAATGCCAACCTTGGCTACAACTTACAGAAATATTGAAATGAGATACAACTTGTTCCATACATCATATCCCTTTATTAATAATGCGGCAATAACCACCTTCAGTAAAATGCCTTCTTCTTGAAGTAAAAACTTCAAGGAAGTGTGAAGCTTCTAAAGAGTCGGACAGCAAGCCTTCAGCGTCTAAGATTATCCACGAGGTTTCCGGCACCTGTAAAGATGAGGGTCAGTACATTGTCACATATGTACTGGTGAGCGACCGTAACCAATCTTACCATAAATCAACAATAGTAAATTACATGAATGTTCACTATTGATTTGTGATCTTTCTATCTTGTCTTAGGGTCCATTAACAATTCATATTTGAGGAGAAATATAAAAAGCACACAGTGATGTTAGAAACATAAGCAATTCATGTTTTTCTAACATAAGAAATTTATATTGTCCACCAATTTGGTGAATCTTACCCACTGTCGATAGCCATCCCTGTATATTTATGAGTAACACTTACTCTTGCCTGCATAAGACATTGTTAGCTATGACACCCGTCTATATAAAGGTCACTGGCGACAGGCCATCTTGGACCGTATTCCAGGTATGCGATGCCCTTGCAGTACAGGTAGCATGCCCCACTGCAAGTCCTGCATACCGATGCCAGTACGTCAGCACCATTCCTTGTTCCCCCTAGGACAAATCAGGTCCGTGGCCTCGGATTACCGTTTTGGGAACTACCTTGTATACAAGTTGTCCATGACCATGCACGTAATGCAACTTAACTAATAAGGGACATAATATGCATGATAATAGCATCTTCCACACGTAGGTCATAGTTCTCATTTCATCTTGCCAACTCGCCATCTTACCATCTTACAATCTTGCTTTGAGCCATAGGCTCGCTTACTCGTTTATCCAACCAAGGGACTATTCATTTGTGTTATCATTCTTTCGAACTGAAGTCTGATATACTTACCGCCCAATGTTTGGGACTTTGCATCACCTGTTCAACAATTCATATCGCAACATACAAGCATCATTTGATTTGCAACATAAGCCTAGCCATGTGATAATTTATCTTTCCTTATCTTTTCGAGTTATTACTAGGCATCTATTATTAAGCACCGAATGCAATAACAAGTCTACCACTGTTATGCATGAAGATTAAGGATCGTCGAAGGATCAAAGCCACTCACTTGTTGGTGAATTGCCGAGAGAAAGAGGTCTTCCACGCAACGTCAAGCTCAGTTCACTGCTTTAGCACCTACATTGGCACCAACGTCTGGTCAGCATACTTCTTCTCTTTCTCTTAGTGATTCGACATAAAATGCGTAGACAGTGAAAGTAAATCCATAAAAAAATTCATCGAAAGCAATTATGAAAATGTACACAAAAGCCAACAGTAAAAGCGACATCGAAAACCAGCAGGGCAACGGTCTCGGGGCAAGCGACTCTTATATAGAACTCTTCCCCCAAGCCGCGTGCCACTGCATCTTGGACATCATTTCAGGAGAGTCTAATCCATAACAAGGAAAGGATCTCAATTCATTATCCCGCAATACTGATAAAGTTTCCCCAAGTAAATTTCCTAAATTCCCATCCGACTCGACCATTCGGCCGCTAGCCTGATTCGTGCTCTGCAACGGGATTCAGGGCATTACAGTTTCACCTTTAATTTGATACATGTCAATTTTTTTAGTAGAGGGTGAACAAACACCCTAGTATTTGTGGGTGAACAAAAATGAACCATTAATACAATATCTCAGTATAATCATATCCAAAAGATTTCTACGTTTCCCCACACAATGATAACATTTTACCTTTTTCAAGATAAATTTTGGCGGTATAAATTCCTCTCACATTTACGGTATCAGTGCCATTCACCATAATTAATGGTGATAGAATTTATACAAGAAGAGTGGCCCGGGAGAGACACGAAAAAATTAGTTTTTTTTTCACAACCCTTTAAAATCTATTTATACAGCTAAACAGCCAAACTATTCATCTTCACCAGCCTTCAAAACTAATTTATATAGATTCAAAACCAAACTAAACAGCCAAACTATTTAAAATCACAACCCTTCAGAACAGTCTTAAAATGGAGAAGAATAAAACCTATATTTGTGGATGCGTCAACATGCCCAAGGAGATCCCAGTGATGGTTTTGGTACTAGCGGAGATGTCATCTGAGGAGGTCGTCCGCTTGTCTTTCGTTTGCCAATCATGGTGGAAGGTGCTCTACTGTTCCTGCTTCTGGTCGGACGTCAAGTTCATCCAGTGGTGTCTCAGGGTTAACCTAACCTCGAAAATTAACAAGGCAGTGAACAAGCTAGTGGCATGTAATGAGGGAACTCTAACCTCCCTCTCTGTTTATAAACTAGGCAAAGAGGCCTTCTCCTTTACTTCCTCAAGGCCAGTACACGATATTTTTAATCTATTTTGTTTCATAAGTTATAAGTTGTGAATTTTGATTTTTTTTAATTTTCCTGGTTATACAACTATTTATAATACAGTGGAAAATTTTTATGGGTCCGACGAATGCCAATGAGCAACGTGAGTGATAAAATGTTGGAGGAATATTTAGAGTTTTTTCGGTTCTGACAGAACTCGACATCAGCTACTGCCTCCACATTACGTCCTAGGGCATCGAACTCCTCGGAAGTCGTTGCTAGCATCTAGTTTCGCTGAAGAGGAACATGCCACCTCCGTAGTTCATGATCATAAAGGGATTTAAGAAGGACACCTTCGAAAAGTCAGAGGCCATGGCCATGGCCTTTTCGATGCCGCGTCTCGAGCACCTCGAGGTAAAGTTTGGCATGTTCGACGACAATGGGCTGAGAGCTATCATGACGGAGTACACGGATCTTCGCATACTCGACCTAAGAGGATGCTGGAATGTGCGGCTAGATGGGGACCTCAAGTACATACATGGTTTGGTAGATTTTGTAACGGATCCCTTCGAGGATCAGAACCCATGGGAGGAGGCGAATGATGATTCACTTGAACTAGGTGATAAACCGTGGTTGGATTACGAAATGTCATATGATAGTTCTGACTGTTAATATTAAATGATTCTTATTCATTGTAAGGCTATCTGTGTGCTAAATTATAAGACTATACAGGATTATGATTGAATCTAATATTTTTTAACAGCGTCACAAATATTTATGATGTGAGCTAAATGTGTTGGCTAAGATCGAAAAATTTGTTTCCATATTTTTTAACAAGGTTCTTGTATTATTATAGGCTGCAAAAGAAAAGGACTCAAAATTTGTTTAGATTAATCATACTCAGATTTCTTTGTGTATTAGAACAAAGTAAATTTGATTATAATTAGAATTCTTAATTTTTTTTATAATATTAGGTTGTTAATTTGATTTGCATTACATTAAACCATTACATAGATTGGACTTAAAATAATAAATTATGATTAATATTTTGTATATACTTGAACATTCTCCGTCCTAAATATACCATACTTTGTTAAAAGCACGGAGAATGGCCATTCCCCGTCCTAAATGTACCATACTTTGTTAAAAGCATATAATAACACCCAAAAAATGATAACAATAGAAAAATTCTACAGAACCCACACACTAGACTCGAACCTAGTTCTTGCATGTAAAAGCCAAACAGCACAACCAACTAAGCTGGGACTTACATTTGATAAAAAATGAATGAGATACTTGAACATTCCCCGTCCTAAATGTACCATACTTTGTTAAAAGCACGAAGAGTGGCCATTCTCCGTGATAAAAGCACGAAGAATGGCCCCGTCCTAATGTACCATACTTTGTTAAAAGCATATAATAACACCCAAAAAATGATAATAATAGAAAAATTCTACAGAACCCACACACCAGACTCGAACCTAGGCCTTCCATGTAAAAGCCAAACAGCACAACCAACTAAGCTAGGACTTACATTTGATGAAAAATGAATGAGATGCTTGAACATTTCCCGTCCTAAATGTACCATTCTCCGTGCTAAAAGCACGAAGAATGGCCATTCCCCGTCCTAAATGTACCATACTTTGTCAAAACCATATAATAACACCCCAAAAATGATAACAATAGAAAAATTCTACAGAACCCACACAACAGACTCGAACCTAGGCCTTCCATGTAAAAGCCAAGCATCACAACCAACTAAGCTAAGACTTAAATTTGATAAAAAATGGTAGTCCTCGATATTTATTTAAGTCAAATTGAATACCCCACGTTTTCCAATGAGGAATATAAAGAGTCGGTTAGGGAAACGTGTATATTTAACTACTTGTATCCCCATTCATCTGGTAGGTTGCACATTAAACATGGCTCTAAAAAAATCTCTAGGTTGGGAACCTTGGCCAGAGAGTTATGCGGCCGCTGAAGCACAAAAGAGGCAGCCGAAAACAGACTGGCTCGCCGAGACTACTGACTTTCTCTCCTTCTTTGGGTTGTCCCTTGAGGTCATTGTTCGACCTCTCGATCCGGCATCCAACTTCGACATACTGCCGATCACTCCGGAGGAACGTGTAACTCCTCTTCCCGGATTTTTAAATTTTTAGTTTGTTTAAATATTTATAGTATAAAATCTGTTGTTAGCATACAAAAGATATTTTGACTATTGAAGGAAAACTATTTTCATATGATTTTATCTTATAAACGATATTTTTAAACTTATTAATTATTTTTAAGATTTAAAAAATATGTTTTAATATTTGAATATTGACTGAAGGAATCATTATTATTATTTATAAAGTATTAATTAGTTAGATTTGGTTAAATGTATTTTAAATGTTACTATTATTATCTGGTCTTGTTTTTAAATCATGATAGATTGATTTTGAGTAAATATAGAACTTATTTGATTTTGTGTTTAATTGGGTTGATTCTAAAAGTTTGTCCAATTATTTTAAAATAGATTTTTAGATTTATGAAAACATACTTTTAAGAATTATTTGATTTATTACCCGCAATTACATTTAAGATTTGAATTTATAAAACTTGTTTTAAATAATATTTTATATTATTGAATATATTTGCAACTATTATGGCGATTGAGATTTGATAATCTAGTTTTGATTGATAACTATAAAATGCTATTTTTGATAATATTAATATTATTTTGAACTAATATTGTACCGAATACTATAGTTAGATTTAATTAATCTAGTTTTATTTTTATATACAAATAATTGAATTATTCTCAAGAATACGTTGAGAATTAATTTTATGAAAATTTATTTTAAGGATTATTTAAAATACTAAATATTATTTTAAAAATTATTATTCTGATCTTTCATTCGAGCTAGATCTCAACACATATTATTCAATCTATTTGATAATACTAAATGTTAATCTAAAATGTTGGTATTATCAATTATTTGGTTTGGATTAGATTAAACTAGTTTTGTTCTAATCCAGATATGATTCATCCGAAGCCAAATCTTTCTCTATATATCTTATATATATCTCCCTTCCTCTCTCGCCTCTAATATATAACCCCTTCTGCACCTTTTCACCCTCGCGTCACCCCACGCCAACGCTATCGATACATCACCAGCGTAACCACGTCTCCACCCGATCCCGGCAAACCCCACCGATCCCCTGTCAAGCAGCCACCCCGTCATCGACTTCGTCATCACCACCAAACCAACAACCACAACCAGATCTTCCTCACCGCCACCATCATCATAGCCAAGCACATAAAGCCTGTGACCGTGTCCGGACCCGTGTGTCCGTGTCCGAATCAATCTTATTCCATAATTTTACAAACTACAAACAATGTCCATCAAATTTGTGTTCGCATGTCTGTGTCATAGCCGCAGCCGACCGGATCTCTGCTGTCTCTGCCCTGTCGCGCCTCCAGCACCCACCAATACACTTGCCACCCAAACATCAGTCGCCACCACGGCCATTTCCCCACTCCGTCTGCAATCCGCTCGACTTCCCCAGGTTCTCCTTCAACCACCCATCCGACGCCCGCACCACCATTAAACACCCCCATTGTCGACACAACCCAAATCCAGAGAAGAAGAGAAAAACTAAAAACCCAATCTCTACTTGCACTGTCGGTGCCATAGCCGAGTCAGCCAAACCTGACCCACGCTGCATCCTCCTCATCCCCGCGGTCGCCCCGACCGGACCACCACCCGAGCTCCGCCCTACCCTTGCGGCCAGATCTGACGCATCCCTCCGCGTCGACTCCTTTGGCCGCCCCTTTCTCCACCGTGCGCACGCCGCCCCTCTTCTACGGCTAGCACACCAGGCGGTCGACCCCCTCCGACTTCCCCTCGATCCTGCCAGCGAGGAAGCCATCCGCCGTGCTAGCCCAGCTCGAGCGCCGTCGAGTCGGTCTCCTCCATCCTCCGCATCTACCACCGGATCCGCTGCTGTGCCGCCTCATGCGTCGGGTCACTGCTGCTACTGCCATCCGCAATACTGGAGAAGATGGTTCCACTGCGCCTCTGGAAAATAAAAACTCTGGCTCACCTGGAATACTAAAGACAACCCTGCCAACATGGCAGTCTATCCTAGCATACTGGTTCCTCAACCAATCCATGCCTAAGACTACATCATAGTCTGCCATAGGGAATTCTATGAATCTAGCGGGGAACTCTCTACCGCTAACTACGATCCGACACGAGGAAAACACTCGATCTACTCCCACAAGACCATTACCAGTAAGTATATTGAGCCTCCCTGATAATGACTCGGGCTCCAATCCTATCCGTGTCGCGAATCGTACAGACATGAATAAATGCGATGCACCAGAATCAAATAATACCAATGCTGGAGAGGAGTTGACGAGAATAGTACCTGCCACTACCTCACCTGGTGTAACTTCTTCTTCCATAGTCATCATCATTGCCTGAACTTGTCCTCTAGCTGCGGGTTCTCTCTGCTGGAAACCTCTCTGCCTACTCTGCACTTGAGCCTGGGTATACGGCTGCTGGTTCTGCTGATAAAATGCCTGTGCCTGAGGCAACAATAGCCTCGGGTACTGCTGCTACTGTATAGGTGCTGGTCCCCTAACCGATGGACTGGTTAGGTTGGAAGAGGACGAACTACCCCTATTTGGGCATGCTCCTATCTTGTGATCTACCGCTCCACAAGCCAGGCAAAATCCCTACGCCCTGCGACAATCTGCCACCACGTGCCCTGGCTTCCTGCAATGAGAACATCCCATCGCGGAAGTCTGCTTCTGCTTCTGCTGCTGCGGGTATGTCGGGGTTGAATGCTGAACCGATGTTACTGAGGTCGCCCGCATCGGAGTTCCAATGGTCAAACCTCTAGCTGCCGGGGCTGGAGCTGATGATTGGTGCATCTGATTATGGGACCGCTTCCTACCTCCGGTCCTATCCATAATCCTCTGGGAGGTGTACTCATGCCTCCTAGCTGCCCTCAATACTGCATCGAACGTCTGGTGCTCGAACTGCTCAACTGCCAACAAGATCTCCAAATGCAGTCCCTGCTGGAACCGCTGGGCCCTATCAAACTCGGTCGCCACCAAGGTGGGGGCAAACCTACTGAGTCTAGAAAACTCAGATGCATAACCGTCGACCGTTCTGCCTCCTTGCTTCAAGTTGGTAAATCTCGTCTGTAGGTCGTACCGAGCTACAGCATCAAAATACTTCGTCTGGAATCTTTCTCTAAACACCGTCCAAGTAACCGGCGCCGCTAATCCCATGGCCTGTGCCGCCCACAAACTGCGAGCTAAGTCTAGCAATTGTAGGCGTACCACCTCCACCTTCTCATTCTCAGGTGTTCTAGCTGCTTCTAGAACCACCTCGGTATCCTGAAGCCAAGCATCCGCGGCAATCGCATCTTCGCTGCCGTCGAAGAATGGAGGGTTCAAGCGCTTGAAGCTGTTGGCCGCGCTGTTCCCTAGATGACCGCCTCTGGTCAAAGCATCTGCTACTACCTGGTGCAAGGCGTCTCCTCTAAGATCCTGGGAAGCTATCAAGGTCCTGATGAGACCTACCAAGGTGCCATTGTCAGGCTCGGCGGGCTGGACGGATCGGATTGGTGGTTCTCCTCCTGTAGGTACAACTCTGGAGGCTACTCCAGAATGATGGACTTGATCTTCGGGTTGCTGGTCCATGGGAAGTGCTCCACCTTGCTGATCGGTGGGGTCCGGTACAGTGCCGCTGAAGAACCGAGCGGCGACGATGACCCCGTGGGCACCGTCGGATTCTCCTATGTGAGTCTCTCTCTCCCCATTATGACTTAGTTGGAGAGAGTATTGATAAAGTTTACTTTTTTTGCTTTATTATAAAAGCCATGGGAACAAGGGGCAAGTACAGTGTGCGTGGGTGCTCACTAATATTTTGATAAGTTTTATTATTATATTAGTATATACGATTCATTGTTATGTCATCATTATTAGAAGTATTATTATTAATAATGTTATTATGGTGGGAAAGAAAGTTACGGTCTTGGGTTTTACTTGACTTGGGCCAATTGGGATGAAGTGATTATTTTTATAAATTGTATATTTTAATAGGTGGGCAATAGGCTCAGTTATACAAATATGATATTTGGGGCATTAAATAATTTTTGGGGTTTGGGCTTTCAAATAATTAAAGTCTTTAGTTTTTTTTTGATTGTTTTGGGCTTTAGTCTTTAATATAGTTTCTTGGGTTTTTGAGCAAGAGGATAATTTTAAATTTAAATTCAGAATTATTTTCTACAAATTATTTTGGATTGTTGGGCTTCCTCCTTTTGGGCTGATCTTTAGGATAGGTATTTGTGGGCTTTTGGCATATGAATTTTATTTATTAGTATGTAAATTTTGGATTAACTAATTTGGGTTTGGTATTAAAGTTTTCTTATACTAAATATTTTCTAGTTCATGGGCCTTTTCATATATTTTTAGATTCTAAAATGAGTTGATTAACTTTGTTGAGTTAAGCCCAATAGACTTTATACGCAAGTTTTAGTAAACTACCTTATTATTATTTTGGGGCTTTCATTGAATAATATTTTCTAAAGGTTACATATATATTTTATTGATTACAAATATAAGTTTTCCTATATAACTACTAATAAGAGAAATTATAATTCTTGGACTTTTATATTATTTTCATATATAAGTTTACAATACTCTAAATAGTTTATAAATATCTTCTAAAATAGCTATATATATTATCTATTAATTTCCTTGGATTATAAATCATTGATCACTACTAATCGTATTCCTACCTTTTGCGGACTTCGAATCCTTCACATCGACCATAGCCATTCAAACTATACTGGACCCAACGGGATTGTCGGTTTCACCAGCTAAGGACCGCAGGCAAGTGCACAGCTTTTTGATTCATAGTAGTTTTTACATTTCATGTTTATACATATATCTTGCTGTTTGTTGACACGCTCGTCACACGGAGTAGTTGGGAGGGGAAATATCTTAGTAGACATGTGAACTACTCAGAACTATCCCTATGATGTCTATTCGTGAACAATAGCATCTGCACACGACACGTGCAGGTGTCGGATTTACCACCTAGCCGTTCACATGTCGAAACGGATATTTCAAATCACATAGATAGTTGTATTTTATTTGTTTTTCTTGTCTCCTCCACTACTTTCCATGTCATCAGTACCTTCTAGTTTTTATCTCTCATATGTTATTTTTATGTCTTGTTAATTCTATTGCGTTCTCGCATTCTCGTCGGTTTGTGTGCATGTTCCATTCCTGACTGAAAATCAATATTTTTCAGGTTAGCCGTGGATTCACTTAGCTTTGGAAGATACGGGTGTACTTGCAGACATAAACCGAGAAATAGATAGCAGTGGTATTATTTTCATTAAATGTATAAGAACATTGTATTTTCTTTCCAATATAAATCTTAAAATTTTTGTAATAAATCTTAGAAATGTGAATGAGCAATAAAGTTATTATTTTGTGATTTTGAGCATCATGGCCGTGACAGCGTTCTACCGCCGCCTCTGTGGCGTAGGCTGGCTTGGACATGTCTCGTATTCGAAAAGCGGGTGTGGGTCGTGACAGAACGGCAGACTCTGGAGAAGAGGGAAGGCCTACGCCGCCTACTCCATCGTGCGGATTTGCGCACCCTGGAGGACTTTGCGGACGTCCTTCGCAAGGCCAGTGAGGGGTCTACCTAAACATTTTCTTTTTTTTGTTTTTTTTGTTCAGTTTTTGTTCAGTTTACTTTTTCCTCCTCTTGTCTCCCTCGCCGGAGAATGTTCCGACGAAGAAGCTGGGATTTCAGTGAAATATATTATTTTGTTAAGTGAATTTGGTTTCTGCTACCGGCCCATCAAGTCGTGTTACGTCATACGATTGATTACGCTGCCAGCGATAAGTTCTTGCTGTCAAATCCATCATTCAACGATAATTATTTTATTTGTTTTTGAAGTAAAAATTTTAATTACAAAAACCAGTATAAAAATATTGTGTGTTTGATTGCAAGGTGGAAAATATGTGGAAATAAATTAATTACATAAAATTATTTTCCCGAGAAAAAGATTCCATATAATTTTTAAAAATTCCTTGGAATACGTAATTTGGGTGTTTGATTGTCATTATTTTCCACGAAAATAGTTATTTTTCATGGAAAATTATATTTTCCTATGGGTTGGAGAAGTTTCATTTTCCACCATTTTAGAAGAAAATATGGAAAATGATAGTTTTTTGGAAAATAATTCCATGGAAAATACAAGCTACCAAACACTACAATTGGTGGAAAATTTGTGATGAAAATATTTTCCATAGAAAAAAAGCCAATCAAACACAGCCTTACTGAAAATGACAAAACAAAATATTTTCAATGAAAATAAACTATTTTTCCTACATGTCTATTCCAATACAAGAAGTAATATATTCTATTAGGGGTTGTTAGGTGCTTACAATATCTGGTTTTTAGTATTTCAATATTTTAGTTTTGTAAATAGTTCTTTTTAAGTATATGCAAAGAAAAAAATAAAAGACAACTTTGAGTGTCTTATACTCGTTTCATATACATACAAATTAGTTTTTCAAATTTGGGTCTCAGAATCCGAAGTGTCGTGCTCTTAAAAATTTGAGACCCAACACTACTCATAGGTTCCCACACTACAACAAAAATACCTTTTAATGACGGCTAAAAACCGTCATTAATTAAGAACCATGATGCTTTTTTTCTTAATCCAAGCGTTATGAAATCAGGTGTTATAAATGTTTTTCAAAGCGTTATAAATAATTCTTCCAAAAACGTCATTAATAGGTTGAATTTCTGCTACGTTTTATTTTCAAAGCGATATGGATAGTTATGTAAAACCGTTATGAATAGTTAATATGGTTTAGAAGTCAGGACATTTTGAAAGCGTTATGAATGGTCATTGTATCACATTTATAACGCTCTATACTACATGTTATACATTCCAAACACTGCTCAATTCAATTCGAAAACAACCACTTTGAACCATATTCACAACAAAACATTGAAATGTAATATAAAGTACCATTAATCTCCATTTCATTGTCTCAAAATAGGGTACATCAACATCTCACAGATATAGAGTACTTTATCTAGCTACATTCTATTGTCTCAAAATAGAGTACTTTAGCTATCATTCTACATTTCTCAGGCCATATACATCTTCTCAAAATATATAGAGTATCCAATATAGAGTACACTTTAGCTATATCAAAACTATCCACATGAAAACATCCCACACTTTAGCTTCAACTTAGTCACATAAAGACCTGTGTCCACAACACATGTACCCTGTAAAAGATAAAACATGTGTGCATATGTATATATGTGTGTGTGTGTGTGTGAGAGAGAGAGAGAGAGAGAGAGAGATCACCTTCACAACAATGATTGCAATAACACCACAAACAATTAGAAACAAAAAGGCCATGATGCATTTATCAGTGGTCACCTGAAAGCAGAGTTTGGCTTTGTCAAACCATGAAATGATGATAAATTATACAAAGTGCAGATGACAAGGCATTACCTGTCTAGCAAGCTCCTTCACCAATTGAGTAGCCTTCTTGATGTAGAAATGAATTGTATCCAGCTTATTAACAATGCGACCCATTTGTTCAATCTGCACATAACAACTATGCAATATGGATAAAAGAACAATCTAATACCAGATATTTGGGATTATAAGTTTCAACAATCCATGCAATTCAAATTACGACACCATTAATGAATATGGTTGCCACGGATTATTCATCGAACTTGTTAATGAAGCCAAGTCGAGCTTGTTAATGAAGCCAAGTCGAGCTTGCAAGCTGCTCGTTCATCTGCAGCCCCAGAAGTAAGTGGATCTGTTGTATTTACAAACTTAGCTTGGAAAACTAATAAGAATGGTTGCATGTAATCTTGTTGTGATCAAAAATACTTTTCATGGAGTCAAGCAAGTCAACTACTTTTTTTCTTTTCTTTTTGTAATCCTCCATTTTTTAATTTAACCACTAAACCCGTAGAAGGAACCACAAAGAGAAGTACATGCCCAAGACCAACAACAAGTTCTTTAGCAACTTCCAGATTAATTTCTGTAGACTCTCCAACAAGATAAATTGATGTTCCCTTTAACAGTTGTGTAAGTCCAGATGCAAGGGTTTCCCAAGATTCTATGACGTCATGCCATTTCAACTCATTATCATACTTCTTTAAGTTGACTACTAGATGATCCTCATCTAGGTACCTATAACAATAGCAAGACAGGATGCAAAATCAAACAAATTTGACTCTTAATGATCTCAAATTTTATACTTATTTCCATTTTCCTCTTCTATAGCAAGTTACAAACCATATAGTTTTACCAGGTTTAATCTTCACAAAAAGACGAGCAGTTTCCATCAGTGTTATGAGAGTTCCAGAGGCTTTTACTCTGATTAGTAGGGATGTTTCGTCCGCATCTACAAATATATCTTTGGAGCTCTCAATATCAAATGATCCAATATCTAGCCTCAACTCTACCTCGGTATCAGCATCATTGAACTGCACAGTATAACACCTGACATGCATGAGCTTCACACTGGATAAAAAAAGGAGATGCCTCAAGAACTGTTGATGCAGAAACTCATAATTTAGTATCATGGTATATGATGGAACTTTTAGGCCACTAGTAATACAATATTGGGTAGAATTTTTAGTGTATTACAGAACAGATACAAAAAAATTGCTTTAGGGAATAGTTTCAATGTTACAAAAACTTGAATATAAATTATAGTAAGCCAAAACTTAATTACAGAAGCTTTTAATAAGCTTAGATTTTCTTTTAAAATCTCAAGTCATACTTGAAAGACTTCGTATTTAATAATTCAATCATGACTGTTTCTCTTGGAATTTGTCGATAAGGGGAAAAGTTCTGATAGCATTTGTTTTAGGCAAAAGCTGTGCCATCAATTTTTTTTTTGCAAAATCTTTTTTTTTTGTAACCAAGTTTTGACACATGTTTTTGGGTGGCACTCCATTTGCGCATGTGAAAAAGTATGATAACGAAGAAGTTACCCAAAGTTGAGGGAACCCTAGTTTCATGGTAACATTAATTTTCTTTCAAACCCCCTACTCTCCAGCATCCACTCCACAGTCCATTAAATACGATATATGAACGTTATACCACCATTGGGCACATTATTAGTCTCTTAACTAGAATAAAATTCACTTGTCTATTATAAATTCATGGGTTGACATCGAATACATAAAACAAGATATTTTGCACAGCATACGTTGCTGTTACTGGAGATAAATTTCTCTACAACCACTTAAATTTCTCTATAACTGCAAATGGATCTGAACAATTTAATGTACTATTATTATCTAGCCTTTGACTTCTTATAGCAGGTAATTCATCACATTAACCCTTCCAGATATAGAAGGGAACCAAATTTCATAACTTCAAAATTCATTACATACCCTAATCAATACTGGAATTGGAACATAACTCTCTACGTCGCAACAAATGAAGTATTACTGAAAGTTTGAAACCACTCAAATTTCTCTAATTCTGAAATTGAATAGAATGAATAAGAAGACTAACATTCCCTAAGCCCTAATTTTTCAATTTTTAGTGTAGGTAATCAACTCAGAACCCCATCTTGATGCAGATTAGACACTAAAGTTCAATAACTTAATAAAGTCGACCAAGAACTAAGGGGTATTTTGAACCTTTGGAACTTGGGGAAGCTAAAGAATCCAAGAAAGGAAGGATTTTTGTCCATTCCAACCCAACCAGCGTTTCCAAATCCAAAAAAAATATTCAATTCCTAAGATTTTCCATAAAAAGGTAAAACTTCATTGCCGAATGCCAGCTGAAGAGTAGAAGTAGCAACATTATTTCAATACCTCAACGGAGGTGACTGAACCTCTAGACCCACTCAAAATTCCACAATGGACAAAAAACCGAGAGAAATAACTAGCGATCTCACCGACCTGGAACGGATTTCTCCGATAGATCCCTCTGTCCGCCGACTAGAGGCAGATCCGCAGCGAAAACCCCAAAGATTGACGCCAAGGTGGAGTCGACAAAGAGTCTGACAGCGAGGTAGTGACGGAGGAGCGCCATCGTCGCCGGATCTTGCAGTGGGGAGTACGACCGGTCTCGTCCGATTTTACATCGAGGAAGATAAATTAGGGTTAGGGTTTGCTTTTCTAGAGTTAGGTTTGGATGGAGGAAGAAGGAGGAAGGAGGGAGAAGAAAGCCCTGGAGAGAACCAAGAGAAAGAGTGACGAGAGAGGAGAGCATTATAACGGCGGAAGAGGAGCGGGCTGAGGGGAGTTCGGGAGCGGGGAGCGGGAGGAGAAAGAGAGAAGAAAAAAGAGAGAAGGAGAAGGGGTTGAGACTTTTCCTTAAGTACGGGAATAAGTGCGGGAGAGTCAAGATTTCGACTTAAATTTTGGTTTTTTTTCATAACGCTCGTATCACTGAGAAACAATCAATAACATTTATATAGAAAACCGTCATAGAATATAGTCTTGCTGAACTTTGATGACGCTTCTTTATCAACCGTCATGAAATCCACTTATCAAGCGTCATTAATAGGTCTTTTTGTTGTAGTGCCACTTTCCATTGTCATATAGTACTTGAAACTAGTTCTACTGTAGATGTTAATTACAGCAACCGATTGTTAGGTTTTCAAAGTACTGTACCTTTCCCTCTTCTTTTTCGAAACTCTCTCCAAATCCTCACCAAAAGACTGCTTAAAATTATCAAAATATCGTCGAAGAAACAATGACCGTCTCCGAAGGGAAAGAATCCACAAAGGGATGCGATACACGCCACAAGGACAACACTTGCAAGGGCAGCGAAAGCCAATATTTTGGTCGCTAGGACAGACGCCGAAAGGGGAGAGGCGGAAGCAGCCAAGCCACCTGCAAAAAGGCTAAAAAACTCATTGTTCGACAAAATTCGAAAAATCTATCTTCGATACAGAGTCATCGAAAGACTCAACTTATGAAGATCGAAGGCGTACTAAAGCGAAGGCTACGGTGGCAACGGATACAGAGTCATCAGCGTACTCTGAGGATTCTGAATCCTCATCAGAAGAGGAAGATGAAGAGGAAGAGCTATCATCAAATAAGTTCCAGGATGGAGAGGAGGTAAAAAAAATTTACAGACTCTAAATCTAAGAAGACTTACAATATTTTAAAAAAAGGCTGTTATGCCTGAAAGATCAATTAAGATGGCTGATGTCGAAGATGAAGCTTTCCTGGATATATTAAAATTCTATCAGTTGGAGAAACTGAACAAATCCTGTCTTGGAAAAATCTCCCAAATAATAGTAAGAAAATTTTACTCAAATCTTCGGGCTGAAATTAAAGAGAACAAAAAGAGGATCAACAACTGGTATTTCTGAGAGGGAAACTGATTAGGGTAAATGTTGTTGTCATCAATATATTTTATGGATTTGATCCAGTTTCTGAGTTTGATATGAATGATACTGATAATATTTCCATGAGGGATGCAATTCATGAGATTACAGGTGTATCAGTGGGTGCCAAGATCCCTCAAAATGTATACAAAGATTAATTACAAACTTTGTATAAATTGTTGCATGCCTACGTATCTCAAACACTCAACCCTACTCGACATGAGTTTTCCATCCATCCCGAGAGAGTAAAATTTCTTTATTATATTGTAAAGAAAAAAAGGATGGATATAGGTTCTTACATGTTCAGTAGAATGATGCATCTCATGGAAAAACCAACTACAAGGATAGCCCTCCCTTTTGGGGGATTTGTATGCTCAATGGCTCATAAACATTTTGTCCCAAGCTTAGTAGGGGATGTTTATATTAAAAACAAAGGGCCCATAAGAAAATTAACCTACACTCGATTATTTGGGAAAGGGACAGCAGCAGGAAGCAAACCATCAACGTATGGAATCCCAAACACTAAGGACAGGGCTGATGATCTATACAATTTTGTTGCTGCAAACTTTGAGAATATCTTCAAAGAGATGAAGACTATATCCGACAACTAGAAATTGATTCTGGATAAGATTAACCAGATAGAGGTTGAATTTGCTGACAAAGAATAATATTTTCTTTCCCTCGTGAAGAAGGTAAATGGGGCTAGCCCCAACTGGTACTACTTTACAATTTTTTTCACCTATTCTACTACTCTTGATGATTCTGTAATCTAATATACACATTTATACTCTATTATGTGAAGGACACATATATACACATTTATACTCTGTTACTAACTGATCTAGCTATCCATGTTATATTATTTTCTTATCTAACTTCTAGGTTTGCTCGCTAACTATATACACTTGCTAATAGGACGATATCAGTATCATCACTAAAGAAGGAATTCAGGAAATTATTTGTATTTGAATTAAGGCTCTAATCCAGTTATTACTGTGTACATTATATACACTTATGAGCTTCAACTCAGCTAAACCGAATCTTCATCGCTGATGCTTAAGGATATATCAAAACTTTTTAGCCTGTATATTCTACATTAAACACTCTAGGACAGAAGCACATGGTCTTGAATCAAAGTTACTCTGGATATCCTTGGTACTCTGATACTCTGCTACTTAATGCTCTGATACTGCAAATAATTTACAATAAAAGTTAATATAGTAGTGATACTATGCTACTTGATGCTCTGATGCTCTGCTAATTGATGCTCTGATACTCAGCTAAACCGAATAGTTAATATTATACTGATACTTCCGCTAATTGATGCTCTGATACTTGTACTGATACTGCCCAATTGTACCCTTAAATGATAATTTAGGACTGAATAGATGATGGTCCAATACATGTACAGAGTGGAAATATCTCAAGGCATGTAATGTCTATCTGATACTAGAGTTAGGACTGAGCTGGAACACTCCCTCAGTCAGTAATATTTGGTATTATAAGCATGAGCACACTGCTATAATATAGGTTGTACTTAAGGATAAGCCAGGCACTTAAACTTGCTTGGTATCCTGACACTAGAGAGAGTCCTTGAGAGTAACCTAACACTTGAGCTAACTGGAGAGTGTACTCACTACTCAGTGATATATACAAAATGGGGTCGCATTATAGAACCCGTACTGTGTACATTAATACTCCAATGTTTGAACCTGCACTGTGCACATTGATACTCTTATATAAAAATACACATTGTGCACATTAACACTCTAATGCTAGCCCTCACTTTGATACTTCTATTTATGTTTCTGGATGTCATTTCTACATATACAGTGAGTCCATATTGACTATAATTTTGTATTCCGTCCCTCAAGGTGTAGGTGAAGGATATTTTGAGAAAGAAGAAGAAGAAGATGGAGGTGGAGATGAAGATTCATCTTTTGAGTCTTAAAACTTTTATTTTAATTTGGAAGTAATATTTGAATTGTAATATCGTCCTGGATATTTGTTGGTCTTAGCGGTCAAACTAAAATTTGTGTTTGAAATATTGTAAGACAAAACTTTTTGCTTGTACTAAGCACCGTTGTGATACATAGTTCGTAATTTATTTGAAAAATATAATATGGACTTGAATTTAGAGTAGGTCTGATATTTGTTTGGATTATTGTATTATGAATTATGCAGGTTCTATGTTAAATTACTAACGTGGATTGGGCAGATTATTGTAACATGGATTATGCAGTTTATTGGACTTGGAATGAAGTATACTTAATTTGATTATGATTTGTTTGGTTGAAGTGATTTACAGTTGGCCTTCACAGATAATTTTGATTTTTTGGCGTATTCCTTTGATTTGCAAATGGCCTTCGTAGATTTCATGAGTCCTGGGTGCATTCCTAGGGTTTACAGCTAGCCTCATTCCGGATGCATTCCTGGGATCACTAAAACTCTATTTGATTAGAATGTGTTCTGCTTTCTGTAAATAATCAGTACATCGATGCCACCAGTATGAATTCGATGTCAGTGTAATGCATACTGTAATCCTGTCTGTTCATCCCTTGTTATTGCTGAAGCAAAGTATGTAATGTAAGAAAAAAAATTCTTGGATAGTAGGTTAATTATATTTAACACTCGCAAGAAATTTATTTTCGTCACACTATTTTGTGCAACCATATAGTGGAAGCCTAATTAAATGATATTCAAATTTTCTTCAACATGCTTTAATATTAAATAAATATACTTTGGTAAATGATATTAAAAAATACTGTAAATATTTGATAAAAAATGAATGAGATACTTGAACATTTCCCGTCCTAAATGTACTATACTTTGTTAAAAGCACGGAGAGTGGACATTCTCCGTGTTAAAAGCACGGAGAATAACCATTCCCCGTCCTAAATGTACCATACTTTGTTAACGTAAAAATTCGAATATACTTTGGTAAATGATATTAAAAATACTGTAAATATTAAAAGATGGTTAATATGAAAAAATGTCACAATACAAAAAAACCGTTCTCTTCGAAGATATTATCATTAGAAAATTAAAAAATATTATCGTTAAAGAACAAAAACAGATTTTTTTTTTTAAATATGTGAGCAAATGATCTGCCCGACCTCAGAAGCAGGTTTCCTCCATTCATCCACTACAAAATACTGATAAATAGCGAATGACTTTAGCGACAGAAGATAATCCGTCGCTAAATAGCGACGAAATAGCGGCCTCATAGCGACCGATTTTTTATGCATAATAAAATTTCAATATACGTCGCAGAGTCCATCGCTAAGTTAGTACCGACATTTTAGCGACGAAAAATTTTTGTCGCTGGCGACGAATAAAACTGTGGCAGCAAACCTTTTATTTTCATTCTCAAAATTTGCCCAAATTTCTAACTTTCCCCCAAAACCCCCACAACCCTTTACTCATCCTCCTTCGACCGCGATCTCCGGTGCGGCAACCCCCCAACTCCTTCTTCGACGACCCCCTCCTTCCCCGACGACCCCCTCACGCGCGCGCAGCCCCCCTCCTCGACCCCCTCCTCCCCCGACCCCCCTACGGTGGCACCCTCCTCCCCCGACCCCCCCACGGCGGCCTCCTTCCCCTCCTTTTCCCTACTGCTCCTAGGCCCCCTCCTCCTTCTTGGCCCTTGTAGTGCCCCGTACCGCAAAATTAATCGGATGAATCAAAATGCCGACGACGTTCGGACTTAGCCTTGCAACTGCTACTCGAAGACTTGCTCGGTCGAGGTGACTCCTCGCTCATGTGGGGTAGTTTCGATGAACTTGCCTCATCTTAGCCTTCATTTAATAACTCGCATATTTTCAACTTGCACAAGTTAGGCTTGATAATAAAAGAGACGCATCCACATAGCTAGAGAACAATCCCGACGGGTCGGAATGTATTAGAACATAGAAAATGGTCCCACGGTCTGCTTAGAAGTCGGCTCAGCATGCTTTTAAAATGACACTCGATCCTTCGTCCTGTGGCTTGGGAGAAAAAAGTTGGCCTAAGTTGTTAAGTTGCCACAACGCTCGAATTAGCCTAAGTCATAGGTGTTCCCCGCGTGAATGCTTGATAAAGCATGCACGGTTCCGTCGTCCAAGGCTTGGCATAGCCTTCGTACGTTCCGTGGGTTAAGTCGTCTTGTACAGCTTTTGGCTTAAGTCTAGGCACCCGAGAACTTGGTTGTTCAAGTCGAACGCGTGCACGATACGTTCCCTCGATGCGAAGCTTAGCATAGCCTTTGCTCGTCAAGTCGTTGTGCAAATAAGTTAGGCAGAGTTATGCTGCTCGGTCTAAGCTACTTTTAGCACTGTCCTGCTCTATCTGCGGTTGTCAAGTCGCATAGTCCCTCGAGAACAAGGCTCGTCATATAAAGTATATGACTTGAGCGATAGCGTCGCCTAGAGAACTAGGCCTGTCTAAGACACGAGCTAGATAGATTTAGTAAAGAGTATGCCACGGACAAAGAAAGTCCACGTGACTGGTTGTCGCCGAGGTCGGTCTCGCTACTTGGGAGTCTCGATAGCCTCGTTCACGAGATCGATCCTACTACTTGGGAGTCTCGCTAAGTCTCGATAAGGAAATACACGAGATCGGTTCCGCTACTTGGGAGTCTCGATAAGTCTCGGTAAGGAAACACACGAGATCGATCCCACTACTTGGGAGTCTCGATAAGTCTCGATAAAAAAGTTCACGAGATCGGTCCCGCTACTTGTGAGTCTCGATAAAGAATCACGCAAGATTGGTCCCACTACTTGGGAGTCTCGATAGAAAGATGGAAAGCACGGTCATGTTAAGGAAGGATTTGATAGATCGAGTTGAATCTTGCATGGTCATTGGACAACTTGTCGACAAGGTGCAGTCTTCTCGAATGATCGTCGGGGCGCCGGGATCATGTCGGCCCGAGAAAAGCGCGTTGTGGCTCAAGTAGATGGGTCGACAGAACAGCGACAAACCGTGTATAAGCCTTTGGATTGAGTCTAGAGCTAGAATACATGTCCAGTCGGTAACACAATATCTGGGCCTAAGATTGGGCTGCAGCATAGGCACCATGCTTGGTACGATACTTGGCGTTGGGATGTTCATGAAATTGATACTATGCTTCACAAGTCTTGTCTAAGTTGGTTTATGAGTTAATCAAGAAGAGCCGTAAGGCAAGTTGATTAAGTCTGGTTGGTACTTGGGTGGCATGGCCTCAACTTTATGGCACGATCAAGTCTACTGGCATGACCTGCATGAGTCGTCCCCTTGACATTGCTGGCACGAGAATTGGTCTAGAGGCACTTGAGTTTAAGTAAAGGTCTTGGCACGGCCGAGTTGCATAAGTTGCTCCTCGACGAGACATTGTCTCGAATATATTGAAGTCTCGAATAGAGTATCGCACGACCATGTCGTCGCATTACCAAGTATAGGCCAAGGCGTCGTTGTCTTAAAATTGATCCTAAGGTAGACTAGAAAGACAATCGAAAGGGACTTGTATTACATAAAGTAAATGAATGTGTCGATTTTGTATGGATGGGCGAAAAGCTCACTCCACAAGTACAATTGAGTACTGACACCCACATAGTTTTCATATACAGGCACAGGTAGAAGCTCGTGGTACAGAGCTCGTTTAGATGCGTCGTGGTACGGAGTTCCTTGGAGATTCGAAACGTACGGTCGCATGAAGTCAAGACTTATACGGGACATAATGTATGGACATTGCCTTCCAAAGCTTCCACTGGCTCAAGCATTGTATCGAGAGATGAGAGAGAGCAGAGTGACTTGTATCAAAAGAAAAGTGAGCATTAGAGACTTGTAATCATGGCCTTGCGCCTATTGTAATTTGATTGTTCAATATCAATAAAGAGTACTTTTGAATAACTTGTGTTTTGATTCTAAATTTATGCTGCATGTTCAAAGTTTTTGCTTGGGACTTCTGTGCAACGATCCCGTCGTCGCCGCTGTAATCGACCGTTATGAGACTGCCTTGCACGAGCGCAATGTAGGCTTGTGCGGCATCATGCCTTAGCGAGGACGATCGCTCCTACGGGAGCGGGACGTGACATAATGGTATCAGAGCATGGCTTTACGTCCTTGGACTTCAAGTCGAATCACTCAGTTTTGAAAGCTCGTTCATGGAAAAAGACGTGTGCGCTCTTTCTCAATTGTCCCATGGCATATGCATACAATAAGTCTAAATATTTTCAAAAGCTCGTACAAGTGTTAAATTGAACGCATCGATAGGCGATGGCCTTTGTGCCGAACGGTGTCAAGCTTGAGTTGATTAAAAATGCATGCTAAGTGTTAGCAAGTCACGTGCGTGCCTAATTAGTCCTATGTCGACACTAGAAAATGAGTGTGCAAACTCGGAGTATAGTCCATACGGGATAGCTATGCACACGGCCTTTTGGTAAGTTGTGCCGCGTGTCGTGCATCTCGACTTTTTGTTGCAATCGAATCGCGAGCAATATTAAGTACCGCTCGTTCAGGAATGGAGATACACTTAGAGTATATGTTGATAGAAACGCTATCGAATAACGCTTAGGTGTACACGGAAGACTGGATTAGATTTGGAGGATTAGTGCGAATTACTTAGTACGTCGAGACGGCGTGAGCGATTATGCTAGGGATTCGTCGAACAAATCTGAAAGATATTTTAGCGATTAATGTGAACGTGATTGTGGACTAAATCGGATGGCTCGAATCCTGAGTGGTATATGGTTTGTCTTGGAAATCATTCGAGCAAATTTGAGGATTAAAAGTAACAGCGAGTATGTCGGCGAGGCGATGCAATCGTACAAAGCCGTAGAACGCGTCACGTTTATTTTGTCGTGACTTCGAATGTCCCGAACGAGATGTCGTTCGAACAACTTATGAATGGGAAACGCGAGTTAGAAAATGATTCAGAACGATAAAACAAGTGAATGTCTTGATCGACAAAATCTAGTAAATCACACGTACAATTTTGGATTGAGTCAAATGAAATGTGACTTGAGTTTTGGACAACGATCTTGAAACTAGCTTGAGGAATAGCGATCGAACTTGATCTTGAATATCGAGGAGATTATGGAATATCCAACTCGAACAACAGCAACAGTGCACGACTCAAAGTTCGTTGCGAAAGAAAGATCGTCAGGTTACGTACATCATCGATGGTATTGAGGCGTATCAAATATCGATGTGCGATAACTCGGGGGTACTCTGATTCGAGGAATGAAGATCGTGTAAAATGTCATTGTTCTGCTGGATGCTATCCTCAGGATGTTGGAACACGTCAAAGAAAAATATAGACTTGGCTTGAGAATTTTCTAGTTGAACGAATGATAAACGGACTATCGAACTGAGATCTTGGCTTGGATAAAAATAAAATGTTTGGATTGCTTCGACGATAACCACAACGTTGACGTTCTTGTCTTACGCGAGTGTAACTCCAGCCTCGTACATACGTCACACCGATTAAGGCGATCACTCCGCGTGAGCGCTGGTGCGGTGATTCATACAGCGGGGGTGATCAAACTTGCATGGCGGAGCAATTTGTATGCATCGACTTGTGGTTTGACATGAAGGTGGATTCGAGAATGACTCAGTGTGTACTTGACGATCGAACTTGAGGATTGAGTAGGTCCAATCCGCGTATCGAGAATGAATTAGTCTAGACTCAAGCAAGAGTTACGCTCCGATGAGAATGATTATTCTACGGGAGCGTTGCATGGTGATTTATGAACCACCATGGATAATCGGACTCGTGTGAGATTGGGGCATAATATATTGTCAAGCTGGATGACCTCGTGATCGAATACATGAATTGGTTAGAATCGGTGATCGAATTGGCACGACGAATGTCTTGATACGAATTTGGTGATCGTGCTCGATATTTAAAAATTTGAGTGACACAAGCTTGGATAGAAAATCCCGTATTACCGACTTTGGTTTGACCCTAGGATTGGGGTCAGTGTTGGCATTATTGTTGGGGAACTATGATTACAATCCTGACATTGACTTAGCCTTAAGAAATGGCCTAGCGGTTAGGTGAGACGCCCCTGTTTCAAGAGTAATCAATCAAAAGATTGATCTTGAGGATTGGTTGAGATGGACAGAATGATTCTAGAGTATGAAATGCCCCTCACGAGATTCGGCTGACGTGCATATATTTTAGAGACGCCTGAGTATATACACGATGAAACTCGAGTGAGAATAATGAATTCTCTATCATGCGGCTTGGCTGAATGCATGTATTTTAGGGACGCCTGGAATACGTGTATGATCCAACCAAGTGTTATGTTGAGTTCAAGTAAGACTTGAGGAAGGGAAAGTGTCTTGGATTCTGAAATCGTGATAAAGGAAAGGATTTATAATAGTGCGAGCGTGGCTCAGAATCGAAAAAATGCGTAGGCGGAGTATGTACGAGAGTCCTTGGATCAAAGTGGTCCAATAGTAAGTACTCAGTTAGTTTCGAGGACGAAACTTATTCTGAGTGGTGTATGATGTAGTGCCCCGTCCCGTAAAGTTAATCGGATGAATCAAAATACGGACGACATTCAGACTTAGCCTTGCAACGGCTACTCGAAGACTCGCTCGGTCGAGGTGACTCCTCGCTCAGGTGGGGTAGTTTCGATGAACTTGCCTCATCTTAGCCTTCACTTAATAACTTGTATGTTTTCAACTTGCACAAGTTAGACTTGACAATAAAAGAGACGCATCCACATACCTAAAAGAATAATCCCGACGGGTCGAAATGTATTAGAACATGGAAAATGGTCCCACGGTCTACTTAGAAGTCGGCTCAGCGTGCTTTTAAAATAACACTCGATCTTTCATCTCGTGGCTTGGGAGAAGGAAGTTGGCCTAAGTTGTTAAGTTGCCACAACGCTCGAATTAGCCTAAGTTATAGGTGTTGCCTGCGTGAATGCTTGATAAAGCATGCACGGTCCCGTCGTCTAAGGCTTGGCATAGCCTTCGCACGTCCCGTGGGTTAAGTCGCCTTGTATGGCTTTTGGCTTATGTCTAGGCACCCGAGAACTTGGTTGTTCAAGTCGAACGTGTGCAACGGCACGTTCCCTCGATGCGAAGCTTGGTGTAGCATTTGCTCATCAAGTCGTTTCGCAAATAAGTTAGACAAAGTTATGTCGCTCGGTCTAAGCTATTTCTAGCACTATCCGCTCTATCTGCGGTTGTCAAGTCGCGTAGTCCCTCGAGAACAAGGCTCATCGTATAAAGTATATGACTTGAGCGATAGCGTCACCTAGAGAACCAGGCCTGTCTAAGGCACGAGCCACGATGGATTTAGTAAAGAGTATGCCACAGACAAAGAAAGTCCACGTGACTGGTTGTCGCCGAGATCGGTCCCACTACTTGGGAGTCTCGATAGCCTCGTTCGCGAGATTGATCTCGCTACTTGGGAGTCTCGCTAAGTCTCGATAAGGAAACACACGAGATCGGTCCCGCTAATTGGGAGTCTCGATAAGTCTCGGTAAGGAAACACACGAGATCTATCCCGCTACTTGGAAGTCTCGATAAATCTCGATAAGTCTCGATAAGAAAGTCTACGAGATCGATCCCGCTATTTGGAAGTCTCGATAAGGAATCACGCGAGATAGGTCCCGCTACTTGGGAGCCTCGATAGAAAGATGGAAAGCATGGTCATGTTAAGGAAGAATTTGATAGATCGAGTTGAGTCTTGCATGGTCATTGGACAACTTATCGACAAGGTGTAGTCTTCTCGAATGATCGTCGGGGCACCGGGATTATGTCGGCCCGGGGGAAGCGCGTTGCGGCTCAAGGTAGGATGCTGGATAACCACATGGGAGATTCGGTGCTTCCGGGGCTAGCTATCCGCGGAGGGACGGGCCGATATCCTCGAGCCAGTCCAAGCTAGCTTGACATTGCTAGTGACCACTCATATAGATGGGTCGGCAGAACAGCGGCAAACCGTGTGTATGCCTTTGGATTGAGTCTAGAGCTTGAATGCATGTCCAGTCGGTAACACGATGTCTGGGCCTAAGATTGGGCTGCAGCATAGGCACCGTGCTTGGCATGATACTTGGCATCGGGATGTTCATGAAATCATTACTATGCTTCACAAGTCTTGTCTAAGTTAATTTATGAGTTAAGTCGGGAAGGGCCGTAAGGCAAGTTGATTAAGTCTGGTTGGTACTTGGGAGGCACGGCCTCAACTTCATGGCACGATCAAGTCTAATGGCACGACCTGCACGAGTCGTCCCCCTTGACGTCGCTGGCACAAGAATTGGTCTAGAGGCACTTGAGTTTAAGTAAAGGTCTTGGCACGGCCGAGTTGCTTAAGTTGCTCCTCGGCGAGACACTGTCTCGAATATAATAAAGTCTCGAATAGAGTATCGCACGACCATGTCGTCGCATTACCAAGTATAGGCCAAGGCATCGTTGTCTTAAAATTGATCCTAAGGCAAGACTAGAAAGACAATCGAAAGGGACTTGTATTGCACGAAGTAAATGAACGTGTCGATTTTGTATGGGTGGGCGAGAAGCTCACTCCACCAGTACAGTTGAGTACTGACACCCACATAGTTTTCATGTACAGGCACAGGTAGAAGCTCGTGGTACGAAGCTCGCTTGGATGAGTCGAGGCACGGAGTTCCTTGGCAATTTGAAGCGTACGGCCACGCGAAGTCAAGACTTATACGGGACATAATGTATGGACATTGCCTTTCGAAGCTTCCGCTTGCTCAAGCATTGTATCGAGAGATGAGAGAGAGTAGAGTGACTTGTATCGAGAGAAAAGTGAGCATTAGAGACTTGTAATCATGGCCTTGCGTCTATTGTAATCTGATTGTTCAATATCAATAAAGAGCACTTTTGAATAACTTGTGTTTTGATTCTAAATTTCTGCTGTATGTTCAATATTTCTGCTTGGGACTTCTGTGCGACGACCCCATCGCCGCCGCTGTAATCGGCCGTTATGATACTGCCTTGCACGAGCGCAATCTAGTCTCGTGCGACATCACGCCTTAGCGAGGACGATCGCTCCTACGGGAGCGGGGCGTGACCGCCCTGTCGGAAACACCCTCTCCAATCAGCCTTCAACCCCCTCCTTCCTCCAATCAGTCTAAGTAATTTTTAAAAAAAATTGTGTTATTTTTTAAAATTATGTTAATATGAATATTTTTACTTGTAAATTGGGTGATGTAGTTGGTTTTGTAAATTTTGCTTGTAAACTTATGTTAATATGGAAAAGTTTGGCTCATTGAAAACACTACAAAATAAGAAAATTAATTTGAGAAAGGGAATGGAGAAAAACAAAGGTTAGAGGGCATATTTGTGGCAACAATCTTGTAAAGTATATTTTTAATAATTTTGCAAGGCTTAGGGAACCGACATGTCTCGAATCCGAATAGACGAAAGTTGAAAGGGAATGGAGAAAAACAAAAATTAGAGGACATATTGCATTATTTAAAATGTTGGCATATTGCATTATTTGAGAGACCGACACCGATATGATTCAGCTTGAAAGACCGATACCGATATGATATGGCTGATAGTACTAATCCGATAAGGCCAATTTAATATCGATATGATACGGTATAAGGATGCGACCGATGCAAAACTGATAGGCCGATACCAATCTCGATACTCATAGGAATGGTATGATACAGATTTCGATAATAAAGATCGATATCGATACTCATAGGAATGTTCTAATACCAATTTCGTTATCAATACTCATAGGAATGGTCGATATTACCAATTCCGATATCGATACTCATAGGAATGATCTGATACCAATTTCGACATCTAAACTCATCGGAATGGTCGATATTACTGATTTCGTCATCGAGATCTCATAGGAATGGTCTGATATCGATTTCGATATCGATACTCAAAGGAATAGTATGATATCAATTTTGATACTAATACTGTTAACATTGTTTGTTACAATTTGGTACTAAATTAATTTTTACTTGTATTTACCCAATATATGGTACTTGGTGCAGAATTGGTTTCAACAATGAATCGATACTTAGTTAACCGTTCGTGGATGTACAATCGGTGACATATGATGAGAGCAAGATTGGTTTGACGGATGATTTCAAGGCGGGCGTCGAGGAATTTTTGAGATACGCCAGTAGCCAACCTTATTTCATAGATGGAAGGCTTATAAAGTGTCCTTGTGTCAATTGTCGTAATATACCATTCAGAGAGGTAGATCTCATGTAAGAGCACCTCTACAAGAAGGGTTTTGTACCGAACTACAAAGAGTGGATGGCTGAAGGAGAACCTTTGGTTCTGCAATATCAGTCCTCCTTCAATACTGAGGTGGGAGACCCCACTCTTGGAGACAACTTCCAATATCAGCATCGAAACTTGGCACGTGAGTTGGTATTTGATACGGCTTGTGCCGGTCCAAGTTTTAATCCGGAGGATCCGAATCCTGTTGCAAAGAAGTTCTATGATATGTTCAATCATGCAGATACTCCGTTATATCCGGATTGTGATTCTTATGCTGTCCTGTCGGTGGTGATGCGGTTGTTGAACCTTAAGTCTGATTTTAACTTATCGTAAGAATGCTACGATCGAATAATTCAGTTTGTTAGAGAGTTGCTGCCAAAATGAGCGAAGGATTTGCCAAAAAACTTTTACAAGTCGAAGATAATGATACGGAAACTCAGATTAGGCTACGAAAAGATAGATTATTGCCGAAATGGTTGCATATTGTACTACAAGGAGAACAATGATAAAGACAAATATATTTTCTGTTATGAGGACCGGTACAAGCCCATTCGGGGTAAAAGAAAATCAACTGCACGAGCAAGGTTGTGCCCCTACAAATACATACAGTTTTTGTCGATCACAAAGAGTATACAGAGAATGTATATGTCCTCGAATACTGCAGAATACATGACATGGCATAGTAAAAAATGAAAGATGGATGAAGGAGAATTATCTCACCCATCTGATGGAGAGGCATGAAAGCATTTTGATCGATGTCATCCTGGATTTGCTGCAGAGCCTAGAAATGTTCGACTGGCTTTATGTTCTGATGGATTCACTCCTTTCGGACAGTCAAGGGCTCAGTACTCTTGTTGGCCGGTGATTTTGACCCCTTATAATCTACCACCATGGATGTGCATGAATAATCCTTATATGTTCTTGACACTTATCATACCTGGTCCAAAAAATCCAAAGAAGAACATCGATATCTACTTGCAGCCATTGGTGGACGAGTTGAAACAATTGTGGTAGTTCGGCGTTCAGACGTATGATATATCGATGGAGCAGAACTTTCAGATGAGAGCGATGTGGATGTGGATCGTTAATGATTTTCCAGCATACGGAATGTTATCTGGGTGGAGTACTCATGGTATTATGTCATGTTTGATATGCATGGAAAAGAGTAAGGCATTTCGCATTCAGAATGGAGAAAAAGCTGATTTTTTTTATTGCCATTGTCAGCTCCTTTCTATGTCGCATCCATGGAGAAAGAACATGGACGCCTTTAGAGCTGGTAAACAGGAACTAACTCCTCCCCCGTTGAGATTGACTGGAGATATCGTTTGGGCGGAGGTAGAGGATTTGTCGACTGTAAAAGAAGATCCGAGTTCGGGCCATCACCTAGAAGGATCCGAGTTACGGTAGTTGGAGGACGATGAGTTTGAAGCCGCTTATCGGTATATCTGCCTAAAAAGTGGTATAGAGGAGATGGAAGATATAGAGAAGTAAGAGACATAATTTTGCTATGTTATACTCCAATTTTGCGATATACTTGTAAAAAGTTTACTAACTTTTCTCATTTTTATCATAGTAATTTTAGAGCTGATAAAAATGGAGAGACCTAACATTGCTGATGATGATCTTCATAGAGAGGTTGACAGAATATTTTCGTCGTGGTTCCATAACTATGTAAGGATTAGTACCATTTAACTATTCTAAATTCAATTGACCGACGAAAGGGCTTTTGTCCTAATTACGTTATGATACGTGATGTTTTAGATTTTTCGTCCTGGCACACAATTGACCGACGAAAGACTTCGAGCCCTAGCTATCGGACCAAGCAAAAGGGCGAAATGTTGGGATAGATATACCATCGATGGCTTCAAATTTAGAACCACTGATAAGCCTATCAATCACTCATTTGTCGATGAGGAGGCTAATTCGACAAAGAATTATGGAGTTTGTGTAAGGGGTTCAGTCTACGACGCCGATCCAAAATTTAACTATTACGGTGTTCTAAGAGATATTGTAGAGTTGGATTACTCGTTTGATACCCAAATTGTGTTGTTCAAATTTACTACGTCAAAATCGTCATTTTTTGATAGACCAAAACTGTCGTAAATCAAGATAAACGACCGTTTTCATCTGTCAACACATCCGTCGTTAATAGCGCGTCCCAAAATATAAACAACAGTTTTGGACTGTCGTTGTTTAGCTGAAAATAACGACAGTTATTGTCTATCAAATAAAAACGACTGACTAAAACTGTCAACAAAAAACTGTGAATTAGTTGACCACTATTTTTCCTTTTCAACAGCTAACATCTATCGTTTTCTTGCAGAATTAAAAAAAATCTCAATTCACCCATATCAAAGATATTTATATGTTCATCCTTTACATAAAGCAGAAATACATATGAAAACAAAATTTCGTATAAACATCAACAATCATTAACAATGGAAGAAACTCAATCACAATTGTATTAACTAATAAATGTATCAATTTTACATAGCAATATTCCATCGAAAAAAACCTAACACTAGCTCATAATATCTTAGTTCTCATAATGAACAAAAAAGAGAATATCACTGCTAGCTTACAATCTCAAGTGCAGTAGAGAAATGTTTTTTTTTAAATCTCACAAATTGAACTGAATATTTTGGCCAACTATCATTTCCCCAATCGTAATATCATCAAACTTTCCATCTCTGTCAAACAATAACTCATTGCCGTCAAAAATTTCATCAACAATGATATTACAAGCTTCATCATTTGGTGGCGCATCTGTATTCACACGTCCAATAGCAATAGCTTTCTTTCTAAAAAAATTGAAAAGGCACGTCTTTATGGGTAAGGTAGACTGATCAGTCCCTACAAACAAACGTAAAAAAACATAAGTATAAAACATTTCCTGATATTCCTTAAGCATTCACATAAATTTCTATAAAGTTGCATACTAATAATAGTACTAATTATGTAGACATCCAAAACAGTAGACTGACATATAAGTTCTAGCTTAGCTAGTATTCTTTTTACATCATTGTACAAGCAACTAATTACTGCTAAAGATATAGAGCCCGCTAATATTATGTAAAAGATATCCTAATTACTTTTGGTACCGAGTAATAGAACAATTTCCAAGCTTTTGTTGATATATCTTGCTTGTTTGGGAAAAAGACGGAGGACGCCTATTTCATGAATTCATGACAATTGAACACATCATGGTTTACTAGTGGAATGATAAATGATAATGCACATGTCAAAAGTTTACTATTAACATTTCCTGTAAAAATGGTGTTCTGTATGGACAAATGGGTCATATACACATTGCATTTCTACTTTGTTTTTGTTTTATATGATTTATTTCACCCTAAGAAGTGTTATTTATGGTCTCGTACTTTCTACTTTAGTTCTTTAATGTACTCCTGTCATGCTCCTTAACCTAATGTTATACCATTTTACATTAGATATTCTCCAAGCATAAAGGAAATGAAGGTTTTAGACAAAAAGAGAGTGAGGAGGGCAAAGTTATATTATCTCAGATACAAGATGAATGCACTTAAGAAATAAAGAAGATTCAAGTCTTTTATTTGTAAGATTTTAAGTTTGTCAAATCCTTGAAGGCATATGCTTGTAACTCTGGGAGGTACACAATTTGGAAGAGGTTATATCTTGAATTAACCTACTGCGGTCTCTATGTAAATATGTACATGTTCTCAAACAAGAAAAAGGACCTTCAGTTGCTTCTGGTGGAGCTCAAAGTTGTACAATAAATATGTAAATGTCACTCCATAAGAAATACAAGAATGGTTTGTGCAATTTGCCAACATCAAACTACATGGGCTAATTAGTTTAATTATCACTTAAAGTGAACCAAACCCCCACCCTACCATAATCTAGTTTTGATAAAGACGACAATATATTTTCAGCAGTATACTAGAAGCTACACCTAATTAAACATTACGAAATATAGGTATAATGTACCTAGAAAATGTCAAAGACCTTTTCTACAATGTACTTTTGATGTGCGGAAGCACCCTTTTGCTGTAGTTTATCTGGACGTAAACATAGTAATACCTTTTGATATTATATGCTCTTTTGACAGGCGCATCGTCAATTATCAACAAGTGAAACTTGTTCCATCCACTTTCAGGCCAAAGAATCTTGAAGAAAAGAAAAACATAAGACAATTATTTAGCAAGGAGAAAGTTAGTTGACTTGAAATAAAATAAAACATGATTTGTGTAAATGAGATCCCATTTCTACGTTAAATATTTTTACTTTCCTTTCCCTCAAAGTTTAATATTTTCATTAATTATATTGGTGAATTATTGCATAATTACATGATTTCTACAAAATTATGAGCCAATATTGCATAAGTTAATGGGCAATTACGATATATAGGAAAATTGCTTTTTAAAGCAAGAAAACGAAAGTAAAACCAAATCAAGTACAGATTATGGCTTATTGCAAGATATTAGTAAGTTTCAGCCTTTTTTGGCCTACAAGAGTATCTATGGCTTAAAGCTGATTCCTTAATCCAAATATTTTGCAAAACAAAATCGGCAAATTAGGCATGTTCCAGCCAGTTTTGGGCTGAAACAGCCTGAAATTGACCATACCATTCCAACATTAATCTGATAGATGTGGTATTAACCATCAAAACTTTCATCAAGCAGTTTTGAATCAGTTCAGCTAAAGCCAGATATATACACTGAACATGTGATGTATATATCGGCTGATTTTGTAAACACTCAATGAGACTATTCCATATATTTAATTAACCCAAAAATTTGATGTGCCAACCAGTTTTAGGACTTTGGAGAATAAAGGAAGGTCTGTAGTATCGATTTCGTACCATTCTTATAAGTATCTGTATCGACGGTTTTGGCAGTTTCTACGGTTTCAGATTTTTTTTGGAATGCCAAAAATGATAACCAAAAAAGTATCTTAAAAAAATTTGATGCATATTTAGACAGTTTTATATAATATATCCCGTTTCTCGTAAGTTTCAAAAGAAGTAATATCCAATATTGCCAAATCGTTCACCGACAACAAATATTATTGTTTACTTACTTTCCATTAGACATAGTACAGCCACAACAAATAAAGAGAATATTATGGACAAATGTTATGAACTTATAGATATACAACTTCGACAAATGGTAATTGTTACATTATGTGGATAAAGGAATCTTATCAACACATTATAGAATTATCGATCTTGGGCACAACCAAATCATTGTATAGACACAATTATTCTATTCTTCTCTCTTTCGTTCAATTTTTCTATATCGAATTGACATGAAAAGAGACCCAACACATCGGTATCGATACTTTTGGTATAAGATCGGGACATGCCAAAATTGGTACGATACAGACAAAATCGGTAAGATTCGGACGATACATATTGGTTTCGGTATAGGTCGATACTGTGAACTAAGGAATAAAAGACAATGAAATTAACATTCTTAGATAATCAATCTTTTAGGACTGTGTGCAGTCTGTTGGTAAAGCAAAAGCATGTCAACCACTGTTCCTTGATAAACATGACAAAAAAATTGGTCATAGCTAATAACTGACACAGACCAACATGTCATTCTTATCAACTAAACATGGCCTAGCATTTTGTTCCATAATTTGGAAGTCTTGTATTCAAACCTCATATCCACTTCCTACAGTTCAGCATTCCAGTATTGCTGCAGGTAGGGCATGAATCATGTAATTGGTGGAGGGTAATGGAGCAAATGTGAGTTATGTCTAGTGTGATTTTCATGGGCTACTCAACCTTCAAAGCATGTTCAGGACAAGGTTTGCAGTATCGGTTACGATGTTGGTTTCAGACCTTCCTATGAATACCAATTTTGGCAGTTTCGGGGGATTTTCGTGCTTTTCGATCAGTATGTATCTTTTTTGGTACCTGTTTCGGTCAGTACTGTGAACCTTGGTTGAGGTCCGGACATTTACCAAATCCCGATATTCCCAAATCAACGAGGCATTTTATGGAAGTTTTGGGATCTCAGACAGATTCAGGCTTGATTGGTAAACCTCAGCCCATTTACCAACCACCCCCACCCCCCAAACAAAGAAATAGGTTCCCAAAATTTGGGATATCAGCTAACTTTGGCCTAGATTTGGTAAATCTCACCCGAGATTTACTACCAAATCTTGATGTCATTCACGTCTCAGGTCCTACTAGTATGATACCTCACTCGAGAACCTCAGAAAGTTGTGTTGACAATGTCTATGATATCAGCTCTAAAATAACAAAGTAGGACTTTGGAAAGAAATATTGGTATTAGGGTGGCCTAATATGATTGCTAACAATAGTACAAATATCAGCTAGGCATTAATATGGAAGCCATGTTCCATTTGATGTTATATCATATACAACTCTGGAAGTAGAGATTCAGTTGTCACCCTATATCTCTGGCATTTTTGCCACAGTGCCAATTTGTGCCCAACAACATACATACGCATAACAAGTTATGCTGCCAAAGAATATTTATGGTTTTGTACTCTTAAAAAGAACAATGGCAGGATATGGAGATACCGGGCTATTTCTAGTTTGGTACTATTTGAAATAGAAAAAGCCAAACCTTATAAAGCAAAAGCCAACTGGTGCCCAAACAATGCTATAATAAAATGTTAGGCTTAAAACATATACATAGATTCAAGAAATGATCCGACCACCAGTAATCAAGCATCATATGAACCATTTTGACAACCAAGAATAAAAAAGCACTTACTGCTCTTGTGAACATGATCTCATAATATATATTTGGCTTTTGGAGGTAGTCATCTCCATGGAAGTATACAATATATACTATTTATTAATTGATCTCTAGCATTAGACTTGTATGTACCACCACAAGACTGTAGAGGTCTTTAAAAAAATGTGTATAAATGAACTTCATGTTTGAGCAGACCAACACCAACATGATGCTGGATTGAAGGCCTGGGAAAATATGCTCAACCATTCTAATGTGTTTTAGAGTAACGCAAACTGAAATTAGTGTAAATGTTTGAGCAGACCAAAACAGGGACAGTCCCTTCTTTGTTGGACTTGGAAAAGTCCTGGGTCTCAACATACTTCTATATGTCTGCCACAAGACTCGGCTCTTTTTCCAAACATAAATCCATATAGATATTTACCAACAAAAGTTTTTCCACCAATGTGAATTAAAAATATCTTAATTTGGTTATTGATCTAACCCAATCGCATGGTTACCTCTTAAAGGGCCTCAAAAAGGATATTTCTTATATTGACTCGTTTTAGTTTCCTCAAGTCATGAGATCTGTAGATTTATCTAACAATAAACTAACTTATTTATATGCACAGGTTATATTATTTTCTCTTCTCTATTTGCTTTTAAACTAAAAATAAGAGACTGCACTTATCCATGTGTCAGGTTGTAAATTGTTTTTTAGTTAAGATACCCACAAAAAACTAAGATACCTATATCAAACAGAAAGCACACCAATTAGCTAAGATACCCACAACAAACTAAGATACCCACAGCAAACAGATACCCACTATAAGCACATCCATTAACTCACTGCTGTTACTTTCGGCTTCAACTGTAGTAAACACATACCCACACTCACTGATCTAATTAATAAATTTTGATAACCAAACTAAGATAGCAACTAATATATTGACAACCCATGCAGTTTGTTTATCTAAAAACCTATGAATGTAACTAAAACTCATCAATATAAACCTGATCTCCCATAGAGGACTTAAATTATGCATAATAGTAGCTGCTCATATTAGGTACTGAGGTTCCAAAGAAGAGGTAGCACAAGTTCCCCTACTAATAGGGCCCCAATCTTCAACCCATGATGGACTGCTTTTTGAGGAAGAAGTAGGCAAGTTTAGCTTGTGAATTGGTTCAGAATGGAGACCATTAGCTAGTGGAGGTAAGACTTTAACCTCTGGAACACCAACATCAGCGACAATCACTCCTCGTTTTTTTTGAATCTTCCTGCAGAAGACAAATTTAGTTAAATGTTCAATAATCTATTGACTCGTGCCACATGAAGATAGAACTGGTATTATACATGCAGTACCTCAGTATATCCTTCACAAAAATAATGTATTTAGCAAATTGCTGAAAACTTAGCTGCTGGGCTGTGAGTTATGGAAAGAGTAGAGGAAGTACATGCTCTCCAGCAAATCGCATGCCATACTGAAAGGTAGACCAGAAATAAGTTGCAACATAATATACAACTGAATGCCACTTAATTAAAATGCATACCATGTGAACTGATGCAGAATCACAAAGTATGAAGTATCGTAAGTAAAATTTACGAGAAAGTCAGAAAATTAATTTTTACTGGAAATTAAAAATAGTTGCCAAGTTACATGCTTAAAATATAGCATTTGCAACACCCAGAGTACACATAAGATTCGGTACAGAATGGTCAATACCAGTACACCACTACAGTGTTTGCAAGATATCAAATTAAGTTATTGACCGATAAAGCTTTGATAAAGGGTCCATTTGGGGATTTAATTTGGAAAAAAAAGTTTTGACAAACAAAACCAAGATAAATGAAGTTTTATTTACAAGTGGAAGAGATAGGACGTATGAAGGAAAAGCTCTCAAACTTTGACCTGAATAACAGTGAACCAGGTGCTATGCAGGTAGGTGTGAGAAGAAGTTTTCTAGGTACTTTATGCTTAATCGACCATTAGCTTTTCCAAGATGCAATCAGTTTAAATTAAGGTGATTTAGAATTTTTTAAGTTAATATCCTCTTAAGTATTCCAAATTTCTAGATCCTAGAGTTTCTTCCCAATATTTTGAATTTCTAATCTGATGGGAATCAATGAATGGCTCGAAATTTTGGTTAAGATTTTTCAGGTTTGGTGTCCATATATTACATAAATTTGGTGTTAACATATTACATAAATCTGACTAAAACCTCGTGATAGAACCAATGATCTTTCAATCAACAAAACTAAGTAATTAAACTAACAAAGTTTAATAGAACTTGCAAGACCTAATTGAAGTTTGGACAAGTTTGTATGAGGAGCTACAACTCTAAAAGCAAGATCTGCTAGAAACTATAGGAATCTAGATAATAATTCCTACAGAAGTAAACTTAAGCGCTAGTGCTAAAAAAATAATTAGTTGGTAGTCCAAATAAATTCTATTCGTCATCATGCTCCTTTCTAGAAAGGTTCAACTCTTTTGCAACTAATATATATGAGTGTGGCTATTTGGTTCTGCATTTGCATCATACTACAGAATACAAAGAACTCAAAAATAAAATTATATGGCAAAATAACTACCTATAACTCAAATTCATGTGAACAAAAGGGTTTCAGTTTATCAAGGAAACATATAATGAAGAACTCAAATTCCGATTTAGCAAGAGGATCCAAAAGGGATCTTCCATACTACTTCCCCTTCTAAGCATGACTCGGTCCGACATTTCCTCAAACACCATGCTTCACTGAACACCAAATCCCTACCCTCATTACCAACTACCCCACATCCTCTTCAGTGAACCCTACCGGACCATAGAGCCCAACCTCAACGCCATCCGTGACATGGGCATCTGATGATCCCAACCTCTGCAGGCTCGTCGTCTGCAACCCTCAGGGCCTCCAGAGCTCCTCTGTCTTCCTCCGTATCGAGTTCTGAAGGACCTTCCTCAATGGTGACATGAAGAGGCTCATATTTGTCTTTACTAGGAGCCCCAGCCTCGCCGCCTACGACTTCGAGAGAGAAATCTCCCCCAAAATTGCACTCATTAAGGAGTACGGCCTCTTGTAGGCCAACATCACGACGGACATGGTCGAGAGCAAGGACTTCTCCAATCCTATGGCGGTGGCCCACCACCGCTACCATATGTCATCACTGTCGCAGACACCATCGCCACCATCATCATCACCCTCACTACTACCACTCCTCTCTTCTCTAACCTAAAACTACGTATATAGGAAGAAGAAAATAGACAATTTTGAGAAGAGAAATTTTCTTAGAAGAAGGGAATTACCTGAGGGTTCTACCGGAAGGGGGACAGGTTTTGAGAGGAGAAGCTTTAAAAGGAGTAGAAAATAGATGAAAAGTAGAGTAAGAAAACTTTTAAAAAAGGTTCCAGCGGGAGGAGGCGTGGATTTGGATAAAATTTAGGAAGCCAAATTTTTTAATGGTTTAGGAAGCAAAAAATTTCAACAAAATTTTGAAATTAAACAACATTTATAATCCATCGAATCCAAATCTACTATTGATTGAAATAGATTTTGATGTTAAACAATGGTTTCAATCCGTCGAAAATGCAACGACAGTTTAAATAGGTCGTTATTGGACAACTCTAACTATCGCAATTTGTCCATTTTGGTGTAGTGAAATGTGATAGGTTTGACACAACACCCAAGCAAGGATGGAGAATTGACAAACAGTTTGGATTTATTTATATAAAACACGAAAAAAGATATATAGGTTTCGAACCGTTTGTGTTGGCTAGTCAAACGGTCCAAGTGTACTACACGAATTATCCTAGTCGACGATGTATGACTCGTGATTGGTGGACTGTATGCAAAACTAAAGCAAGAAATACATATAATATTAGAGATCAAGCATACCCGGAGGATAAGGTAGTCATACCTCAACCAACATATATAAGTTTAGCCGACATTGATGACATGGAGGTTGATGTTACTATAGAGGACGATATAGTTGACGAAGAGCTTGACATAGAGGACTTACCTCATGTAGATGAGGAGTCTAAAATGGACGTATCGGATGAGGAGGAAGAATTTGAAGATGAAGGTGAAAGTGGAAGTAATAGTGAAAATGAAGAAGATAAAGATGAAGAAGATTCAGATTACGAAGAAGATGAAGAAGATTAGTACGTATTACCTATAAGATTTGCATTGATTATTTGTATCAACACACCTTTATTTAATTTTTATTAGATTTGCATTGATTATTTGTATCATCACATCATTTCTTTATTTCTTTCAGATTTAAATATGGCAGGACGAGGCCGTCTACGTCGACTTCGAGGATCTGGGTCGACCTGTCCTCCTACTCCGGCTCCTCCTAGTACTCCGACTGCAGATCGCAGAGGAGTTAGCAAGGACGATTTGGGTGATAAGGAGGATGTCTTATCTCCGCCGTTCACTCGTTCTTCAGTCGACGGAGCTAGTCCTGATATTCCTTCAGCATCTACTCCTACCGGTGCTAGTGCCCCGTCTTCTACACCAGAGACCACACTTGTCGCTCCTACTGCGACGAACCCATATCCTGGCCTTTTGGTCGACCGTGGAGTGTACATATGTCGACCAGGATTTGTAGACCCTCCTACCCTGCCAGAGCGGCCAGCCAATATCACTCGTACCGAGCTGTAGGTCGATGGAACGACGTAAGTATACTAGTGTTAGTAGACACATTTATTCATACTCTATTTATTATCTAATCATACATTGTTTTGTTTATTCCAGGTTCTTTCCGATCCAGGCTGGTAGAGATTTGGGGAAGTTGATGCGTCGATAATTCCATGGTCGCTTTCTGAACTTCAGGAACATCCCAGTTGATAAACAATTCATTTGGTTCAAGATGCTTGAGGTATGTCTAAATAATATTGTTTTTGTTTACAAAATTTCTTAAATACTTGCTCATTTATTTTTATTTGTCATTATTTGCAGAAGTCGTACTGGTGGCCAGCGTAAAGAGATCAGGCGATCCGGAAGTGCTACAAGTCCGTCGCCAGCAAGATAAATTCTAGAAGGAGATGAAGAAGAAGATGGACACTCCGGCCTATAAGGCCAAGTGTGAGAAGGCAAAGGCTGCCCGTGCTAAGGGTGGTCACCACACGGGTGGATCCATCTCAATTACAGAGCATTATCGACGGCTGGTGAGTATTCTTATTTGTTATTTCTTCAATTATTTAAGTTTACTGTTTAGTTATAAATTGATGATTAATTGTTATAGTGCGAGAAGGTCGCCAAGGCAGGCGGAGATCCGAACGTCGTGGACTTCCCTAAAGTTTTCGAGCGTACCCATAAGCGAAAGAATGATGGGAAGCTCGTAGATGATCGGGCGACCAAAGCCTATGTAAGTTTTTCGAGTCCTATATCTAATTACATTTTTTCTTCATCTTTACGTACTTAACTATATTTAGTTTAGCAAAATAGTTAGTCTGAACTCTAATATGAATATTAACTCTAAATCATAATCCTAAGTAGCATTATAAATCAAAAAATAGTTTAAAAGGAGTATAAGAACGTAACCATAACAATACTTACATCGAAAATAAAATACCAATATTAACTCTAAAGCTATTCACCTTATAAATTAATATAGGTGACTTATGAGACTTTAGAGAGTCGAGTCGGTGAGGGAGGGACTGCCGAAGAGGAGCTGGGACTAGTCAGCCACCGTCGCCGGCTGTGAGGAATGACTTGTGGATACAAGCCGTAGGTAGAGGGAAAGGGGGGCAGCGTGTACGGTACCGGATCGTTGGCATCCCAACCGTCTATTTATTCTATAGCTCCTCTATCTCCACCACCTCCACCTCCACCTCCACCTCCATAGACCGACGATACTGCCGACGCCTACACCTTCCGGCAGATTACACAGATTTGGTGGCCTTCCAGGGTCATGTGGGGCAGATGAGTGGAGCTCTGATCACAGCAGGTCTGATGCCTACCCCTACTGCACCGGCTCCTGCTTTGACCACAGCGCCTCCGCCAACGACTGCTCCTCCGACCTCAACGCCTACTACACCGGCTCCTCCTCCGACCACAGTGCCTCTTGTCGTGCCGTCGGCTCTTCCGGACGTCGTTCCTGTTGAGGACGTACAGCGGATCCTCACTTTTGTCCTAGGGCAGTTATATTCTTCCGAACGGTCGGTTGTGCCTCCGTCACCTCCTTCACCTCCACCACCATCAGTTTGAGTTTTGTTTATTTTTTGGTTGTATTTGACGATGAGTTGTATTTGACGATGAGTTTGTGTATGTGTACTATTGCGACTGTTGGATGTGTTTTTATCATTTGATTGTTGAAAGTGTTTGTATATGTACTATATTTGACTGGTGAACATATTTGATTGTTGGATGTGTTTGATCGAGATGCTTGGGTTTATTTTGTATATATTAGGGTTAAAGAGTTTATGTATGACTTTTGGATGACTGTTGGACATATTTGACTTTTGGAATGAGTTTATGTATGTATTTCCAGGTTTGAGCAAAGCTGAAACAATTTAATGTGGTATAAATAAAACGTTTAGCGACTAACCAACGACGAATTAGCGACGTTATTCTAGAAAATTTGTAGGCTAGCGACTAACCAGCGGGAGATTGGCAATGGAATCTTGGAAATATTTCCAGGTTAGCGACGGGTTAGCGACAGAAATATCTGTCGCTGCGCATATGTCTGATACTAAAACCGCATCAGACGAGTCAGCGATGGAAATTTATGTCGCTGAGCTTCTGGAAAATTTGATATTTTGGCTCACTAGAAAATGTCGGTATTCCGTCGCTAATATGTCGTTGTGGTTGTCGACGTTTGCTATTCGTTGCTAATCCGTCGCTATATTTGCGTCGGTATTTTCGTCGATAATCCGTCGCTATAGCGACGGAGTACCGACATATTTTCTATAGCGACGTTATGTTTATCAACGTCAATTATCCATCCGTAATCCGTCGGTAAACTAATTTAGCGACGGGATATACGTATTTTACGACGGATTGGTCCGTCGCTAAATACCAATATTTTAGTAGTGACCACCACCACCATGGCCTGTAGCTTTATAACCAGAATATTAAATTGATGAAAAATAAATTTTCTGACAATGGCATGGACAGTAAAATTTACTAAGCCGGGAGTCTACAGGAGCGGCGCTGCTGGTACTCCTCATTGTTCGAGGAGGGCTCGACGACGTCTGACACGAACCAGAACGATTCTTTTTTCCTTCTTCATCTCCATTTCTCCTTCCACCACCACCACCACCACGTTCTGTAGTTTTATAACAAAAAAAATTATAGAATTTATACATAGATGCACAATTATTTTTACGAAATTTATATGTAGATACACAAAATATTAAATTGGATGGACGAAAGAGAGAGTAAATATGAGTTAATTTAGGGTGTTCATTAAAAAATTAAAGTGAAGAATGACCTGCTATAGCAAGTTACCAAGAGGTCAAGAATTAAAATCAGCATTAAATGATGTTTCTACTCTATATATATGGGTCGTTCTACAATACATCCCCTCGAAAAGGATGTATCGATACATCCGAATATATATATATATATATATATATATATATATATATATATATATATATATATATATATATATATTATATATATATATATATATATATATATATATATATATATATATATATACGGGTCGTTCTACAATACATCTCCTGGAAAAGGATGTATCGATACATCCGAAATCTGGACCGTTGGATGTTGATCCAATGGTTCGGATTGAATAATAGAGTAGAAACATCATTTAATTTTGACATGTTGGTAACTTGCTTTAGCAGGTCATTCTTTACTTTAATTTTTTCAACGAACACCCTAAATTAACTCATATTTACTCTCTCTTTCGTCCATCCAATTTAATATTTTATGCATCAACGTATAAATTCTGATTTTTTTTGTTACAGGCCGTGGTGGTGGTGGTGGTGTTGGTGGTGGTGGTGGAAAGAGAAACGGAGATGAAGAAGAAAATAAGAATCGGTCCGGATCGCATCGAATGTCGTCGAGCCCTCCTAGAACAACAAGGAGTACCAGCTGCGCCGAGAAGAATCGGTCCGGTTCGCGTCGGACGTCATCGAGACTTCCTCGAATAAGGAGAAGTACCAGCGGTGCCGCTCTAATTTTACTGTCCATGCTATTGTCAGAAATTTTATTTTTCATCTAACAATTTAATATTTTGTTAATAAAGCTACATGTCATGGTGGTGGTGGTGAACTGAGGAAACCTGCTTCTGAGGTCGGGCGGATCATCTGGAAAATGGACAGTAAAATTGTTAGATGAAAAAAAAAATTTCTGGCAATGGGAGTGTTTGAAGGCCAACTACCAATCAAATAAACGCTGGAAGGCCAACTGCCAATCAAATAAACGCTGGAAAAGGATGTTTGAAGGCCAACTGCCAATCAGCATCAAATGTACCATTCTCCGTCCTAAATGTACCATTCTCTGTCCTAAATATACCATTCTTCGTCCTAAATGTATCATTCTCCGTCCTAAATGTACCATTCTTCGTGTTAAATCATGTTCAAGAAAATATGAATATCATTTTATCAGGCTTCCACTGTCTGGCTGCACAAAATTTTTTGCGAGTGTTTGAATATAATTAACCTACTATCAAAGAGAATTTTTCTTATATTACATTATGCATTACACTGGCATCGACTTCATATTGATGGCATCGATGTACTGATGCAATAACAAAGGATGAACAGGCAGGATTACAATTATGCTTCAGCAATAACAAGGAATGAACAGGCAGGATTACAATTTTGCTTCAGCAAAAACAAGGGATGAATAGGCAGGATTACATTATGCATTGTTCTGGCATCGAATTCATACTGATGGCATCGATATAATATTTTTTTACAGAAAGCAAAACACATTACAATTAAATAAAGTTTTAGTGATCCCAGGAATGCATCCGTAATGAGGCCATCTGCAAATCCTAGGAATGCACCAGGACTCATAAAATCTGTGATGGGCATCTACAAATCAAAGTAATACACCAAAATATCAATATCATCTATGAAGGCCAACTGCCAATCAAATAAACGCTTCAACCAAAAAATCATAATCAAATTAAGTATACTTCATTCTAAGTCCAATAAACTGTATAATCTACGTTACAGTAATCTGTCCAATCTACGTTAGTAATTCAACATAGAACCTGCATAATTCACAATACAATAATCCAAATAAATATCAGACCTACTCTAAATTCAAGACCATCTTATATTTTCCAAACAAATTACGAACTATGCACTTAGTACAAGCAAAAAAGTTTAGTCTTATAATATTTTAAATTAACACAAAATTTAGTTTGACCGCCATGACCAACAAATATTCAGAACCATATTACAATTCAAATATTACTTCCAAATTGTAATAAAAGATTCAAAACTCAAAAGATGAATCTTCATAGCCATCTCCATCTTCTTCTTCTTGTTTTTTTTTTTCTTCTTCTTCTTTCTCAAAATATCCTTCACCTACACCTTGAGGGACGGAATAAGAAAAATTATAGTCAGTATGGACTCACTATATATGTAGAAATGACATCCAGAAACATAAATAGAAGTATCAAAGTGATAGCTAGCATTAAAGAGTCAATGTGCACAGTGTGTATTTTTACATAAGAGTTTGGGCTAGCCCTATTTACCTTCTTCACGAAGGAAGGGAAATCTTATTCTTGGTCAACAAATTTAACCTATATCTGGTTAATCTTACCCAGAATCAATTTCTGGTTGTCGGATATAGTCTTCATCTCTTTGAAGGCATTTCAAAGTTTGCAGCAACAAAATTGTATAGATCATTAACCCTGTCCTTAGTATTTTTTATTCCATAAGTTGATGGTTTTCCAGATGTTGATGGTTTGTATGCAGCTGTTGTCCATTTTTCAAACATTCGAGTGAAGGTTAGTTTTCTCATGGGGCATTTGTTTTTAATATAAACATCCCCTGCTAAGCTTGGGACAGAATGTTTACTAGCTATCGAGCATACAAATCCTCCGAAAGGGAGAGCTGTCCTTGCAGTTGGTTTTCCCACGAGATGCATCATTCTACTGAACATGTAGGAACCTATATCCATCCTTTTTTTCTTTCCCATATAATAAAGAAATTTTACTCTCTCGGAATGGATGGAAAACTCATGTCGAGTAGGGTTGAGTGTTTGAGATACGTAGGCATGCAACAATTTATACAAAGTTTTTAATTGATTTTTGTATACATTTTGAGGGGTCTTCGCACCCACTGATACACCTGTAATCTCATAAATTGCATCCGTCATGGAAACATTATCAATATCTTTCATATCAAACTCAGGAACTATATCAAATCCATAAAATTCGTTGATGACAGCAGCACTTATCCTAATCAGTTTCCCTCTCAGAAATACCAGTTGTTGATCCTCTTGTTTTTCTTTAATTTCAGCCGGAAGATTTGAGTAAAATTCTCTCACTATTGTTTGGAAGATTTTCTCAAGACAGAATTTGTTCAGTTTCTCCAATTGATAGAATTTCAATATATCCAGGAAAGCTTCGTCTTCGACATCATCCATCTTAATTGATCTTTCAGGCATAACAGCTTTTTTTTTGAAATATTTAATATAAATCTTCTTAGATTTAAAGTCTTTAAAAATTTTTACCTCCTCTCCATCCTGGGACTTATTTGATGATTGCTCTTCCTCTTCATTTTCCTCTTCTGATGAGGATTCAAAATCCTCAGAGTACGCTGATGACTCTGTATCCGTTGCCACCTTAGCCTTCGCTTGAGTACGCCTTCGATCTTCATAAGTTGAGTCTTCCGACGACTCTGTATCGAAGATAGATTTTTCGGTCTTTGTCGAGCAATGAGTTTTTTAGCCTTTTTTGCAGGTGGCTTGGCTGCCGCCTCCGCTTTCATCGTCGCTGTCGCCGCCGCTGCTTTCGCCGCTACCCTTTCGGCCTCTGCCCTAGCGACCATAATCTTGGCTTTCGTTGCCCTTGCAAGTTCTGCCCTTCGGGCCTGTATTGCATTCCTTTGTGGATTCTTCCCCTTCAGAGACGGTCGTTGTTTCTTCGGCAGTATTTTGATACGTTTGGGAGAGGGTTTGGGAGAAGGAAGAGGGTTTGAGAGAAGAAGAGGGAAAATTCGACCGTCTTATATGACCTTAGAAAGTGGAAAAAATTAGAATAGTTTTGAGTCTTAAATTAAATTTATTACTATTATTACTAGTATAAGACGGTCGAATTTATTACTATTAAATTTAAAAAACTACTTTCCAAAATTAAATTTATTACTATTATTACTAGTATATATCCATGTGAAAACACTACATAAACCTTTGGGATTTTGAGACCCTAATTTTAAAAACTACTTTCCAATATTAAATTTATTACTATTATTACTAGTATATATCCACGTGTTTCGTACAAATTATTAAAAAATTTGGTAGAAAAAACGTGGTGGAAACATGTTTAATTAACAAAATTTGACAACATATTTAAGAATGTGAAGTTTAATCTCAATATTTCTATTTTTCGAATATTTGATTAAATTTTTGAACGTATTTTGTTTGCATTGAGCCTTTCTATACTCGTATTTTTGCCATTCCAAATATTTCACGTTTGACGACTTGGTAACAAGACTATGTACTTGAAAATAGTAAAATTAAAGGCTTAATTGCACTTTGCTACCCTCAACTATTACCATTTTTCAACTTTGTACCTTAAACTATTTTTTGTAACAATTTGGTACCCAGATGTTATTTTGGACTAAAATGCCCCTACCCCTACCCCTAACCCTCCCCCCCTGCACGCTCCGGCCGCCCCCCTGCTCACTCCGGCCGCCTCCCCCCTGCTAGCTCCGCCCTCCCCCCCCCCCCGCCCCCCCACCCCCCCTGCTCACTCCGGCCGCCCGCCCGCCCCCGCCTCTCCCCTAGGCCGCGGCAGCACGGGAGGAGGGGGGCTGGGGAGGGAGGGCGGGGCGGGAGGCGGGGCAGGGGGTGGCCGAAGGTAGCAGGAGGGGAGGGGTGGGGGGCAGGGGGGCGGAGCTAGCAGGGGGGGGTGGGGCGGCCAGAGCTAGCAGGGGGGATGGCCGGAGTGGGGAAGGGGGTGGAGGGAAGGAAGAGGGATGGGCATTTTCGGAATTTTTGAAAAATTAGGTATCAAGTTGAAAAAAAATAATAGTTGAGGTACCAATTTGTTACGAAAAAAAGTTTATGGTATCAAGTTGAAAAAGCGGAATAGTTGAGGGTAGCAAAGTGCAATTAAGCCATAAAAATATTCAAAGTTGTCCTCTAGTTTACTTTGTAATCATATTTAAGATGGATTTGACGGCAAGATTGACGCTGGCAACATAATCAATTCTATGACGTAACAAGTCATTGATGGGGATATCGTCACTGATATATGGATTTGACGTAACAAGATTTGTTAATTGAAAAATAGATAAAATAGTTAGTGTCTTGTAGCCGAAACCAAATTGAGTTAACAAAATATTATATTGCATTAAATTCCAGCTTCGTCGCCGGAACATTCTCCGGCGAAGTATACAAGAGGAGGACAAAAAACTGTAAAAAACGAAAAAAAGAAAAAGAAAAATAAGAGGTCTACCCCTCATTGGCCTCGCGGAGGATCTCCGAAAAGTCCTGCAGGGTGCGCACACCCGCCCTATGGCATAGGCGGCGAAACGCTTCCCTCTTCTCCAGAGAATCCCGTTCCTCCGGAGTAATCGGCAACAGGTCAAAGTTGGGCGCCGGATGAAGAGGTCGAGCGATGACCTCCGGTAACAACCCGCGGGAGGTTAGGAAGTCCGCTGCCGCTGCCAGCCAGTCATGGGCCAGAGGCGGCGCAGAGGGTGCTCTATGCGGAGAGGCTCGGCGACGATTGGAAGAAGACTCTGGCCATGGTTCCCAACCAGATGATCTTTTTGTAGCCATGTTAAATGTGCAACCTACTCAAATGAATGGGGACCCCTTTGTATATATACACGTTTCTAACCGACTTTTCTTATTCTTTATTGGAAGTTGGGGATATTCAATTTCTTATTCCTTATTGAAAGTTGGGGATATTCAATGACCTCCAGTGACTATTCTAATTCCAAGCTTAGTTGGTTGTGCTGTTTGGCTTTTACATGGAAGGCCTAGGTTCGAGTCTGGTGTTTGGGTTCTACAGAATTTTTCTATTGTTAACATTTTTTGGGTGCTATTATATGCTTTTAACTTAGTATGGAACAATTTGGGACTGTTAATGGCCATTCTCCGTTCCTCTAACACGGAGAATGGTACATTTAGGACGGAGAATGGTACATCTAGGATGAATAATGGTACATTTAGGATAGAGAATGGTACATTTAGGACGAAGAATGGTACATTTGAGACTGTTCTGTAGAGTTGTGAATTTTAAATAGTTTGACTGTTTAGTTTTGTTTTGAATCTATATAAATTGGTTTTGAAGGCTAGTGAAGATAAATAATTTGGCTGTTTGACTGTATAAATAGTTTTTAGAGGGTTGTGAAAAAGAAACCAATGTTTTTGTATCGATCACCATTAATTATGGTGAATGGCACTGATACCACTAATTTGAGTAGAATTTGCACCGCCAAAATTCATCTTGAAGAAGGTAAAATCTGTGTTGGAAAATGTCAAAATCTCTTGTATATGATTACACTGAGATGTTGTATTAATGTTAAGATACTGATATCATATCTTCCACTATATAATGAGGTTTCAAAACGGCTCAAAAGTGAGCCGTCTTAGGCGTCATTATATCACAGTCCATTTTATTTAAAAAAATTAATCTTGTAAAAAATTGTTGACAAAAGAAAATTTTTGTCAAAATGGAGAATCGAACTCAAAAAAAAAATCCAGAGGGATTAAACTTGAACTCAAAATGGAGAGTCAAACTCAAAATACCTAACAAAATAGAGAATCGAACTCAAAAAAAATTAATCTTCTATAAATTAAAACCTACAATTAAGGTAATCACAACCCTAAAAATGGATAATCCTTCTCAACATCTTCTTATTGATTTAAATCAATCTCCCACCAATTCTTATGAGCCTTTTTTGCAGAGGGGTTAAACTTAAGTGTCTTTTTAGTATCCGTAATTAAAGCTCAAGTATATTTTCAAAATGCAAATCTTAAATGCATAGAGAATTTTAGAGTTTATCTTGATATAATTGCAGTTTAAATAAGGCTAAAATTGTAAATAACTCCACAAACATCCATTATATATAAATAAATGCTCTATAATATAGGACAAACCAAAAAGGAAAGTGAGACTATATTTTTGGGACGGAGGGAGTATATAATAAGAAAAGTTGGTGGTGAAACTTTTGAATTTCTAAAATTCCCTTGAGTATTTATAAACATGATGTTATTATGTCAACTTGCATTTCATTTATGTTTAAGAGTCAAAGGAATAAAGTTTGCATGCAAGTTTCATTTTTCCATATAACATTATGTTCCAATGGTAATAAATTTTTATGTCATTACCATTTTCTAAAGGTTATTAGTCTCAATAGAAATTAAAATTTTAAAAAAAAATAATTGTACTTCGAATCTCTTGACATATAAATAGTCACATGAAAAAGACGAAAAGATGACAACTGACTTTATAATATTCTAATTAAAATACGTACAAAGTATATATATGTAGACTACTGAAAAATATAAAGAAATGCATACATGCATGCTAACGTCAGAAGAACCATTCACCCCAGGAATGATTGATGATATCTAAATCACTATACCAATCGTATCCAGGTTCCCCTAGGATTACATCATCAAAGGGTCGTTTAAACGTCTGTATAAAATCACAAATTTTCCAGAGGTCATCGTCGAAGTGCACGTTGAAGCACCCACGTATGTCGAGCATGCGAAGACCCTTGCAATTGCATATGATAGATCGCAGCGTGTCTCCATTGAACATGCCGAATTCCATCTGTAGGTGCTCGAGACGCGGCATCGAATTAGCCACGACCTTTCCCTCCGTCTTGTTCTCCGTGTTCAGCACGAATCTGTTCCTGAGCATGAAATCTGGATGGGGCATGTTCCTCCTCACCTTGACCAGATGGTGGCAATACTTTCCTCCGACGGAAAATATTCCAGTCGACGTGATATAGAGGCAGTAGCTAATGTCGAGTTCTTCCAGCACCAGGAGAAACTCCAAGTGTCTTACGAAAGTTTTATCACTCACGTCGCACTTCGGAATACGCAGCACCCTTAGAAATTTTCCACTGTATTATAAAAATGGGAAAACATTAATAGAAATTAACAAAAGTATACGTCAAATTTTGTAATAGAAAAAATAAAGTATTAGAATAAGACCAAATAAAATTTTGCACAGGCCTTAAACATGCAAAAGGGAAGGCTGCTTCGTCGAGCTTGTATGCGGAGAAAGACTGTAGATATCCTCCACTGCGAGCCACGAGTTTCTTTATGGTCAAACTCTTCTCAGCGGTTTGCTGGGTCCTCCGGCACCACTGTACCAAGTAGACGTTGGACCAATAGTCTAAGGGACCGTTGAGCGCCTTCCATCACGAACGGCAAACAGGGGCCACGTTACACATTACCTCATCCGCCGGCATCCCCGACAGTACCAGTACCATCGAGAGAATCTTCGTAGGGATGACGGCCCATCCGCTCCAGTTGATCTTGCTCTTGCTCCCCTCCATTGCGACTGTTCTTCTTCTTCTCTCCTTTGTGTCTCTCTAGTCAGAAAAGGCTATTTAACCCGCTCGTTTCGGAGGTATAACCCGCTCGTGGAGGAGTGTGACCGTATTAATACTAGCATATGTGCACGTGCCTTGCACGTATTTTAACATTCTTTTAATTAACTTAGGAATATTCTTTGGGAAGACCAAACGGTAGTCTTCGTAATTACTAAGTTGTCCTTATTAAAATTAATGAACCATTTTTAATTAGTATAGACATGTAAAGATATTTTCGGAATTCAAAAGTTTTACCATCAAGTTTTCCTATTATATAGTAGAATAGAAGAATATATTAGCAATTAGTCGATGTGGCTCCCAAAATATTTGGGTGATATCATCTCCCATTATGTGGCATCTGACATGGCAGATAATATAACAGCTGACATGGCAAATTTTAACCCAAAAAATTAATTATCCAATTTTTTTAATGTTAATGTTAATGTCAATATTAATATTAATATTAATGTTAATGTTAATGCTAATGCTAATGTTAATGTTAATGTTAATATTAATATTAATGTTAATATTAATGTTAATGTTAATATTAATTAATGTTAATTTAATATAAATTATTTATTTAATATTAATGTTAATTTTAATATTAATTTTATTGTTAAATTTTGCCATGTCAGCTGTCATGTCAGCAACCATGTCATATGCCACATAATGGAAGATGGTATCACCCAAATTTTCTGGGAGCCAAATACCATTTTTGTAATATTAGTTTCAATTATATTGTAAATTATAAATTAACAGAAAAGTTACTGTAGATTTAATATTAATGCTACTGTTATATTTTTTCGATCATACATCGATACTTACGAATGTCGACCGAGATACCGTCTTCATCATTATCAAGTTTTGTCGTTGTTGCCATAGGAGTCCCCATTGACTTGGATGAGTCAACTGTTGGGAACCTTTCGCAAGCATCCAATCTTTGTCCCCAAACAGACTGGGAATGCCATCATCTGCCAGCCTCCCTACCGAAACCAAGTAGTAGCGCAAACTCGGTACATGACGCAGTGTTTCTATCGCCCAAGTCATACTTTATATGACGAGCTTTGTGATTGTTGTAGTGCCCCGTCCCTACATCGTCTCCCGTTTCCATCCACGGGGTGCACGAGAAAGGAACAATGTCGCTACCGATTCGGTCGGGACCGATAGGTCGAAATCGGCCGGGTCGATCGAACGGGAACGGTTGAATTAAGATCCATTCCACGTTATGGAATGGATTCTTTGGAACCAAGTCCCATATTCAGCGGGTTGCGCCTCAAGGATTGGCTCTGGGCTAAGTTGGGAGAGACCTCCCGTTGCTCTGATATTCATGTCGTACTTGATTTGGATTTAGCTTTAGTTTTCGTGAATGTGTATTTCGTAAATGTTTCCAATGGTTTTTATGACTTGCGTGTTCGAGCTTCGCATTCAAAACGAAATTCCTTGAATTACACAGCGTTCTAATCAGTTGCTTATACGGTTGCAGGTGATCGCGTAGGCGACGTCAGCGCAGCCAACCAGTTGCTCGCTTGAAGCAAGTCTAAGGCGAGTGGCTGACCTCCTTCGCCTCGTCCCTCTACTTCAAAATTAATATGTGAATTAAATGAATCTTTTCATAATAGTGTAGAATCAAAGGAAACTCTGAACTTCTGCGACGGTGCTAGGTACTAGCCATGTCTCTATGGCCACTATCTTCTCGGGGGCCTCTTCCACTCCACCTATGGTGATGATTTCACCTAAGTATGAGATACGATCCAGCTAAAACTCGTACTTACTGAACTTCGCATACAACTGGTGTTCCCTGAGTATCTAAAGAACTACACGAAGATGCTTCTAATGCTCTGCCTCACTCTTGCTATAGACTAAGATGTCGTCTATGAACACTATCACGAACTGATTCAAATAGGGCATGAAGATATGATTCATGAGGTCTATGAATACGGCTGGCACATTGGTCGCTTCAAATGGCATAACAAGGAACTCCCAATGTCCATACCTCGATCTGAATGCTGTCTTCGAGATGTCTTTTAATGCCCCGCTCTGCACGGTGCATTACGCTGAGACGTTGACTCAGCGAGTCGCGTTGACCGAATGAAATGTATCGATGCGAATCGATACGAGAGTTACGTTGTCCCAAGCAACGCATCGAACTGATTTGATGCGAACAGTTGCCTTGTCCTAAAAGAATGCATCGAGTGAATCGATATGAAGCGCCGCGTTGCCCCCAAGGATAAGTACGTTGAATCGGCTCGAAGATTCTAAGAAATCGAATCGACCAAGACATAAGTCCGAATCGATGCAAGTATTAATTTTAGTTGGTTTCATGTGCAGGCTATACGTTTACGCAAAAATGTTAGTGGTCGAACTTTTGCCTTATTCAGTAAGGGGTCCGCGGAATCAAATCGACGCCTTACGACGGACTGAGACTTGGGCACTGTAAGCCAAATCGAACATATAATTCAATGAAGCACGAAGTGCTCGAATGGCTAAGTCATGAGAGTGGTCGTGCAACAAGTTATAAAATCAAGCCACATCGGCTCCGCAAAACGACAAAGGCGTATCGACTCAAGGTGGGAGGATTGACTCTTCTTTTTACTCCTTCATGCGATAAGTCAAATTATATCATTGTATGCTAAGTTAACCTATCGACGCCACGGGCGTGGTCCGATCGAAGAGAAATTGTAATGTGTGTCGAACACTAGTTAGAACAATTAAAAAAAATGTGCATCATATGCACGAGTCGCTATGGAATATTGGATATCGCTAAAGCGAGGATCTCGGTGCAAGCTGCAAGAACATGGGATAACTGTACTCGGCAAGTGCCTTAGTACACGAACCATACCGTGCCTTCACGCACGAGTTAGAAAGGCTAGAACATTGAAAGACAATAGGCGAGCGCCCTAGCGCGCAAGCCCCGAGCATTGAACACTAAGTTATAGAGCACGGAAATACGGTCAAAATGTGCCTACGTGCATAAGATAATAAAAGATGGCTTTGTTGCGAGAGAATACAGTTGTGGCATGAATGTGGCAGAACTGTCGGGTATGACATAATGCCTCGAAAGGTGTTCGAGACCTTCGGGTCGTTCGGTTGATGAACATTGAGTTGAGGCATGATGCCATCGAACGTTGAAACGAAGTATGAAATGTAAGAACATAGAATGTTAATTGGAAGGAATACGAGATGATAAAGTCTGAGTCTCGGACTCAAGACTATGTTTGGTTGTTTGAATTTGATTGCTTGAATAATAAGGGCGTTGCATGGTCGAATGGAATGGATGAGAGATTAAATGTGATAATCTCCCGTGCACGGGTGTTTCCCCAAAACGGTTAAATGCCAGAGCGCCCCGGAACCGCTTGGTCTAGGAGGGAAATGAATAATTTTTGTAGGCGCACATCCTTATGACGAGTAGCACTCGCTTATAGATGGGAAAAGCCGCAAATGATGGTATGCAGCAAGAATATTTCGGTTGTTGGGACCGCAACACACTCGTTAAACGCCGGACAACCCGACAAAATTCGAGAAAAGAATAAGAGAAAAGAAAGTAAGGAAATCCTTTAGTCCATTCCGGCGCGGATACACCAACGGCCTTCATATAGCTAAGGAATGATGGGTTGAAAGTGTAGACATATACGTGTCCCGCACACATAGATCCTGCTTAGAGATGCACTTATAACATGACAGGGAAGGAATGGGGCGCATTCACCTTGCGTCGGTGCAAGGGCGAGTACGTCGACTTGGTAAAAAGTCGCGCCACGAAACAAACACGAGATTGCTTGCATGCTTGCCTATTTCAATTCGAATAACATACTTGCCATGCTAACATGATTTACACTTTCGAATATGCCAAGAAATTCATAGCAAGATCATAAGCTAAGTTGCATGATTGAACATAAATACTAAAATATCGGTTTAGAAGGAAGGTCTTTACGTCAGTACATGCGAGGACGAACGTACTGATCCCCCACCAGCTTTCATTCAGGGCACGGGAAATGGATTGCTCGCGGTGAAGCTTTGCTTGAACGCGTTGAGGCTTGGAATGCCGAAGCGTATTGAAGCGTGCGATCGCTTGACGCTCGGACATGCAACAGGATTGATGCGGCCGAGATATAGAAGGCTTTATGTATGGAACGGTGAAATCCTTTGTGGGCAAGAGAGAACCTGAGTGTTATAGCCAATCTGGCATATATTGTTAGGCTATCGACAGCCTTTGTAATCTCAGTTTCGAATATTAATAAAGAGAATTATTTCGTATACTATGTTTTCCTTTCGTTGTTAATATCGAATCAAAAGATAACCATTTGAGAACTTGTCATCTTGCTTTACACAAGCGCAACTCCAGGCTCGTACGGCATCACACCCCCTGCGAGGACGATGATTCGGGTGATTCCGGGTCGGGACGTGACAAATTGGTATCAGAGCTCTAGGCTTAATTTCCTTCGGACGTTTGCTTGATTCAATTCCAAAGAGTTGCCCACCACCAATCGAAATCACTCTTGACTCTACTCGATGCCGCACTAGATGTTCCATACAATAAGTCTAATACAAATCGTATAATTTTGCCACATGTGTTTTGAAAATTACATGATGTTTGTTAAGAAAGTCGCGAAGGGTATATTGCATTGGATGCAACAAACCGTAAAAATGTTAGTTGCTGCAAGTACAACAAATTGTGAAATACGATTTGAGATGTCGTTGCAATGTAACATATTGAATGAGAAATAAAATGATGCACGAAGTGTAACGAGTTAATTATGAATATGCGTTAAAAGGAAAGTGATAAGCCAATACCGAATGTGTTGAACGGATTTATAAATTGACTTTGAAAGTCGGGAATAAATCGTTACACGATGTGCAACGCGTGTTGGAAATAAAATTATTGCACTTGGTGCAATGCATATCAAATTAATCGTTGTACAGAGTGCAAAGGAGATTGGAAATAAATCGTTGCACGAGATGCAACGTAAAGGAACTAAAATTATAAGTCGATAGAACGAATAGTTCGGTTGTACTCCAAACTTTTGTTGGCAAACGAGAACATTAATCGAGTTGTGTTGGATTTTGATAGAATCAAAGTTACAGTTGTGATCAAGCACGATCACTGCGGAAGTCGTGAGTCGGAAGAGAGTGTTGGTTTATTAAAGTATAATACGAGGGAAATGGCTTAATTTTCGAGTGGTATATGCCATACCACGTAGGCGATGAATGACTCGATTCCGAGTGGTATATGGTATACCACTTGTGCGATGAATTGCATCGACGCGTTATGAATATTGCAAAAGGTTTGTCCGCAACGGATGGAGGAGTACCGAGACTCGATTAAAAATTTGTATGACGGTATGTTGATGCAAGTGTTCTTCGAAAATCAGTTGGGATGATAAGGCGAGACTCGTATCGATGAACGATATGTCGGACGGAAGTTATAAGTTGGTCGGACGACCGAGACTAGCGAAACGATTATGCCTTGAGACAATAATCGGATTGCCAGAAAGGAAAAACTCAAACTTACGAATGAGTCACATGACTTGCGATCTCGATAGAAATATTGAGCGAGGTGAATCGAATTGCACGACTTGTGATTTCGATAGAAATGCTAGACGAGGTGAATTATAATCGGATCGCATGATATGCGACTTCGGTAAAGAGTTGGTTGATGCGGGTAAATAGTGCCTAAGAGATAGTTGGTTACGTTACGGCAAAACTCATTGAGTACGACTGAAATATGCAAAACCTTAGAGGGCGTGATCGTATAACTCGAGTGTTCGATGTTGGATAATCGGTAACTCGTTACGCGATCAAATCATAACAAAATGCAATGAATCGAGAAACGATTCGAGACGTACGAAAATGTTTGTGGAGAACTTGGACGTATGCAATGCAAGTTGTCGACGTTGAAATAGAATAAAAGTTGACCCTTACGCTATCGAAATTGATACGACATATCGAGATCGATACGCAAGGAAACGTAAGCATGATATGAGAATACAAAATGGAGTGCGCCTTGAGCTATCAAAGTTTTGTAAATAACAATACGAGAATGAAACAAACTGGTTGATCATGAACTTTATGATTAAGCAAGACGAGACTATAAGTCATCGACGATTGTTCGATACGTATAGCATCCCGTGTGTCGACCGCAAATAAGATAGACCCGAACTCAGTACAAGTAGATGTTTCGTGAATTATGAAATCATCGACGGTAGTGCATGAATTTACTCGGAGGATAGTTGCGCATCAGTTGTGTCAATAGAAACGGTTTTGTCCGAAATTGGATAGTCTCTTAGAATCGTCGAAACGTGATTTGGCTCCGAAATAAGATATAGCATGGTTCATAGTAAACTGTCCTTCATTAATGATCCACAATTATCGAGCGTAGCTTCGGGGCAGCTGACCCTAGAAGACTTGACCGCCAAATCAAATTGAATGCTGCAGACCATAAGATGACCCATGCGATATCGCATATGAGATTGCACCGATAACAAATATAACACGGTGCATGTTGACGATAAGTCTAGGCGATCGAAAATTGTTGGAACAACTTTCGATTGAGAATATATAGTTAGATCTTTGAGTATTCGTCGGATGAATGCTTGAATGGTTATGTTGGTCGACGATCAAACTAGAAATTTACCAACGAACTTGGCGATTTGGATAGACGATTGTGAGAATCGTGCTATGCACGAGAGAGAATGATAAGGGAATGACTTATGAGTCATGTCGTTAGATTCGGATTCACCTTGCAATTGAGCTTGTGTGAATCGAACTTATATTCGATGTCGTAAGACGGGTAAGTTGGGAATTTGGCTAGTGAACTCCTATTCATTAGGAATCGAACGTAAGGCGTATTATAAAGAACTTCGTTTCAAGGCGATCGTTGTCTCGAGCACCATCGTCTTGATGTAAACTTTTGTGTCGGATAGATTATGGCCTTTGAACAATATCAATTTAAAGTTGTGTCGGAAGAATCTAAGCACGGGGTCTATGTAAATAACCTAGCGGACGAAGTCCTGAATGTTGATGCTTTTGTAAGTCAACAAAAGAGAATCATGTCGAGATAAGATATGAAGTGAAACATCAGAAATTGTTGGATAGTGACGTCGAACGCAAGGCGTTGCGGATACTCGTTGTGATCGGATGCGCGACGGCTTGACGCGATGCGTAGAATTGATAGTCCCGATGAAACTTACAAAATAAGAAATACAATTTTTAAAATCGCATCGTGTGCCTTGACTTTTGTTGGAGGATCGCGTATGTATCAATATGCATATGCAATAGAATTGCGAGAACTTATGCTAGAGCCCAAGTCCGATCGAGAGTACGAGGTGGCAAGCATAGGATTGAAATTCACCTGTCAACTTTGTTCCAATTTGCTACCACTGGACTTGGTCAAAATACATATATCTTCGGGACTCCTTGAATATAGGTACCGGATCTAAATCGAGTTGTATACAAAATTCAAATCGAGCTGCAGGGATGACTTTGAAATATTAATGAAAAGCTAGCGAGATAGTGTGAAAATGAACAACTTTGGTGGAACGAGATCGTGAAACGATCTATAAAACACTTAGTTGGAGTGTTGGTTTTGGTTCGAGGACAAACCTTGTTTTGAGTGGTATATTCTGTAATGCCCCGTTCCGTACGGTGCATTGCGCTGAGATGTTGACTCAACGAGTCGCGTTGACCGAATGAAATGTATCGATGCGAATCGATACGAGAGTTACGTTGTCCCGAGCAACGCATCGAACTGAGTCGATGCGAAGAGTTACCTCGTCCCGAAAGAATGCATCGAGTGAATCGATGCGAAGCGCTACGTTGTCCCGAAGTATAAGTGCATTGAATCGGCTCGAAGATTCTAAGAAATCGAATCGACCAAAACACAAGTCCGAATCGATGCAAATATTGATTTTAGTTGGTTTCATGTGCAGGCTATACGTTTACGCAAAAATATTAGAGGTCGATCTTTTGCCTTATTCAGTAAGGGGTCCGCGAAATCAAATCGACGCCTTGCGACGGACTGAGACTTGGGCACGGTAAGCCAAATCAGACGTATAATTCAATGAAGCATGAAGTACTCGAATGGCTAAGTCAGGAGAGTGGTCGTGCAACAAAGTTATGAAATTGAGCCGCATCGGTTCGACGAAACGACAAAAACGTATCGACTCAAGGTGGGAGGATTGACTCTTCTTTTTACTCCTTTATGCGATAAGTCAAATTATATCATTGTATGCTAAGTTAACCTATCGACGCCACGGGCGTGGTCCGATCGGAGAGAAATCGTAATGTGTGTCGAACACTAGTTAGAACAATTGAAAAAAACGTACATCATATGTACGAGTCGCTATGGAACATTAGATATCGCTAAGGCGAGCGCCTCGGTGCGCACGCCACAAGAACATGGGATAACTGTACTCGGCGAGTGCCTTAGTGCACGAACCATACCGTGCCTTCGCGTACGAGTTAGAAAGGCTAGAACATTAAAAGACAATAGGCGAGCGCCCTAGCGCGCAAGCCCCGAGCATTGAACACTAAGTTATAGAGCATAGAAATACGGTCAAAACGTACCTACGTGCACGAGATAATAAAAGATGGCTTCGTTGCGAGAGAATACAGTTGTGGCATAAATGTGGTAGAACTGTCGGATATGACATAATGCCTCGAAAGGTGTTCGAGACCTTCGGGTCGTTCGGTTGACGAATATTGAGTTGAGGCATGATGCCATCGAACGTTGAAACGAAATATGAAACGTAAGAACATAGAAAGTTAATTAGAATGAATACGAGATGATAAAGTCTGAGTCTCGGACTCAAGACTATGTTTGGTTGTTTAAATTTGATCGCTTGAATAATAAGGGCGTTGCATGGTCGAATGGAATAGACGAGAGATTAAATGTGATAATCTCCCATGCACGGGTATTTCCCCCAAACAGTTAAATGCCGGAGCGCCCCGGAACCGCTTGGCCTAGGAGGGAAATGAATAATCTTTGTAGGCGCACATCCTTAAGACGAGTAGCACTCGCTTATAGATAGGAAAAGCCGCAAATGATGGTATACAACGGGAACGTTTCGGTTGTTGGGACCGCAACCCACCTGTTAAATGCCGGGCAACCCGACAAAATTCGAGAAAAGAAGGAGAGAAAAGAAAGTAAGGAACTCCTTTAGTCTATTCCGGCACGGATACGCCAACGGCCTTCATATAGCTAAGGAACAATGGGTTGAAAGTGTAGGCACATACATGTCCCGCACACACAGATCCTGCTTAGAGATGCACTTATAACATGACAGGGAAGGAATGGGACGCATTCACCTTGCGTCGGTGTAAGGACGAGTGCGTCGACTTGGTAAGAAGTCGTGCCACGAAACAAACACGAGATTGCTTGCCTGCTTGCCTATTTTAATTCGAATAACATGCTTGCCATGCTAACATGCTTTACGCTTTCGAATATGCCATAAAATTGACCCTAAGGAGAACATAGCAAGATCATAAGCTAAGTTGCATGATTGAACATAAATACTAAAATGTCGGTTTAGAAGGAAGGTCTTTACGTCAGTACATGCGAGGACGAACGTACTGATCCCCCACCAGCTTTCATGCAGGGCACGGGGAATGGATTGCTCGCGACGAAGCTTTGCTTGAACGCGTTGAGGCTTGGAATGCCGAAGCGTATTAAAGCGTGCGATCGCTTGACGCTCAGACATGCAACAGGATTGATGCGACCGAGATATAGAAGGCATGATGTATGGAACGGTGAAATCCTTTGTAGGAAAGAGAGAACCTGAGTTTTGTAGCCAATCTGGCATATATTGTTAGGCTATCGAAAGCCTTTGTAATCTCAGTTTCGGATATCAATAAAGAGAATTGTTTCGTATACTCTGTTTTTCTTTCGTTGTTAATATCGAATCAAAAGATAACCATTTGAGAACTTGTCATCTTGCCTTGCACGAGCGCAACTCCAGGCACGTACGGCATCACGCCCCCTACGAGGATGATGATTCGAATGATTCTGGGTCGGGGCGTGACATGTCTTGCTCTTTTACTCTGATCTGATGGTTCCCTGACCGTAAGTCAATATTCGAGAATACAGCCGCTCCCTTAAGTGATCAAATAAGTCATCAACGTACGATAATCAACACATAACCTTGACGTACCATCCTTCTTCTTCACAAGAAGCATCGGTGCTCCCCAAGGCGATCCACTAGCACGAATGAATCCCTTGGTTCTGAGTTTTTCAATCATCTTGTACAAGATTTCCAACCTTGAAGGTGTCATCCTGCCAATATGGCAATCTATTCTTGTGTATTGCTCCTTCAACCAATCCATTCCTAGGCCAAGAGACTGATTCGGCCCGTCTTAAAAGGGTCGTCGTCTAACCCAGCTATAGTTCGTGATGGCTTGACATTGCCAGTGGCCTTCATACCCTTTTACTGCTTAACAAATGCACGTAATACGGGACGGTGCTTGCTATAACTTCGATAGCCCAACAAAAATCTTTTCTAACGTGTTCGTGCAATGACTTGACAAGTAAGGGCTACGTCAAGCCTTACATCGAGGGAACGTGCTGTGCACGCGTTCGACTTGAACAATCAAGTTCTTTGGGTGCATAGATTTAAGCAACAAGCAGTGAAATACGACTTAAACTACGGGACAAGCGAATGTTAATATTAATTGTAGTTCCAATTACATTTTAAATAAAAAAGAATACAATTTTAACTTTAACTAGTTTGAAGTAAATGTTAAATCAAAAACTATTTTAAATTTTAGTATTAATATTAGTTTCAATAATATTGTAAATTTTGAATTAACAGGAATGCCACGGTATTATAAACCTAGCTGATGTCACGTTGCTCGGGCTCGGTCAGTGTTCGTCTAAACTCGTACGTGTGAACTAATTATTAGTAATGAAAACCAAAAATTGAATTTTAAGTTTAAAATCTAGTCGAGCTCGATCCTTTCTCTTTATCCCAACTCCCACTCTCTCTCTCTCTCTCTCTCTCTCTCTCTCTCTCTCTCTCTCTCTCGGGTTCTCTCTCACAGGTTGTGTTCACTAATACCATATCATTAGAAATAATTACACAACAGATCCCATAGCATTAAATACTGTTGCATGCGTTATCCTACACAATTTAATAATAAATACTGGTACCATATCATTAGAAGAGTAAAAGTTGTCTTGGAAGTTGTAAAAAATTACTTTGTATTGTCTTTTCAATACTTTTTTGTATTGGAGATGACTTTTTAAACTTACTGTCATTTGTGAATATAATCTTGCCGTGAATATAATCTTGCCGCCTATATAAGATATTGTCTTGTGCCTCATGCCATATAGGATACACAATACATAACAAGACAATAGGGTTGCGTAGCATTTAATGCTGCTGCATGTGTTATCCTACAGAAGAGGGCCACGTGGAGAATGCTGCTGCATGCTTCCTCATGCGTTATTAGCTACACAATTTAATAATACATGTACCCAGAAGACGAGAAAGTTGTGTTGTTGGAAGTTGTTTCCTTAAAATTATGCTTGCTTCTAGAATCACTCAAGATTTTCATGAGCCATCAAAAGAGGGCCATGTGGCGGAGGTACAAGGAAGACGAAAAGGTTGTGTTGTTGCCTTGCTGGAAGTTGTTTCTGTCTGAATAATGCTATTTGTACCTCCAAATTGTACTTTCAAACTGTCCCTCCTTACGTGGCAGCTGACGTGATATATTGATCTAGCAGCTGACGTGACAAATTTTTTTAAAAATAAAAATTAACATTAAAATTAACATTAACATTAACATTAACATTAACATTAAAATTAATATTATCGTTAACATTAACAATAATATTAATATTAATATTAACATTAATGTTAACATTAACATTAATATTAATATCAACATAAATTAATATTAACATTAAATTAACATTGATATTAACGTTAAATTATTATGGAGAAAATTGGGTAGTTAACTTTTTAGATTAAAATTTGCCATGTCATTAGTCATGTCAGATGACACACAATATTATTTAACATGCCACATCAGATGGGAGGGATATATATTAGAGGGACAATTTGGAGGTACGAATAGCATTACTCTTTCTTCTTGTATTGTTTCTTGTCCTTCGTTTCTTCTGCTGGTTTCTAACACACTCTATTTTCTTCAATGGCGACGTCACATGGAGAAACTGATCGTCGTATGGAAGATTTAGTCGATGAATAAAGCTTCCTTTCAAGAGGAGTGTCAGATGATTTGGATGATGAGCAAAGTTTGGAAGCTGTTAACTTAGGAGCATTAAAGAACAAGATGAAGAAAACAACGAAAGAATGCATCGTAACGATGACGACGACATCATCGCAAACAACGAAATATTATTCCGCATCACCCTTTCTAATGTATTTAAGAAATGTATTATATTTTTACATTTATTTCTCATATTTATTTTGTTTTATTCTGTTCTTAGGGACGACGATGAATCTCCATTGGATTTTGATACAGCGACGATAAAAAAAATATTGCAGTCTGTCAACATTAACAAAGATCCAAAACAACTCTTAGAAGAAGATATTGTTGGCCTACAGTTCAACTCTATTGAAGAAGCAGAGACATTCTACCGGATATATTCAAAAGCATATGGTTTCAGTATTAGAAAGAACGAAGTAAAGAAAAACAAATCTGGGATGGTGATGGTCCGTAGTTGGTGTTATTCGAATGCGGGATTCAGACACAAGAAATACAAGGAAGCTCCTAACAAGGTTCGTGAGCCAAGAAGTGAAAGCAGAAGTGGTTGTAAAACAATTTTTCGTATTGGGTACACCAATTCTACAAAGATGTGGGTCGTCAAAAAATTTTATGTACTTCACTACCATAGCCTGGCGAATGATTATGAAACAGTTTTTTTGAGATCCCACCATAAGATATCACCCGCAGAGTTGGAAGAAGTTAAGCTTATGAAGCAATTAAGGATGGGGACTGGAGCGATATGGAATTTAATTGTCCACAAGAAAGGTGGATGGGATAAGGTTGGATGGACGAAAAAGGATTTATACAACGCTCTAGCTCAAGATAGTAGAGCACTAGACGATGTTGATGCTATGACAACACTTACATTTCTTCAATGTAAGGAGGGCATTGACCCAGATTTCTTCTACGCGTACAAGGTAGACGAAGATTCCAGATTGACCCATCTCTTTTGGGCTGACGGTGCATGTCGATTCGATTACGAATTATTTGGAGATTTACTAGCATTTGATTCTACATATAAAACAAATAGAAGTCAAATGCCGTTGGTGGTTCTAGTGGGTACAAACAATCATGCAATGACTTGTGTGTTTGGGTTTGCAATGATCCATAATGAGACTGCAGAGACATATTCTTGGGTTTTAGAAAAATTTTAAGAGTGTATGAATGGCAAATTACCAGTAACAGTTCTCACGGATGGTTGCAGATCCGTGAATAAAGCAATTGAGGATTTAATGCCTAGCGTAGTTCATCGAACGTGCTCATGGCATATCCTAAACAATGCAGCCACACATGTACACCGAGAGGGTTTTCACAATAAATTGAGTCTTCTGATTAAAAGATACATCGCACATTTGCTACTTTACTTTGAAGTATGTTGTTGTTACAATATTACAACTTTAGTTACTGTCCATGTTTTCTAAACAGGTACTATTCAGTCGAAGAATTTGAAAACCGTTGGCAGCAGATGCTAACAGATTATAATGTAGAGAACAATGAGTGGACCACTGTACTGTACAGAACGAGGCAGCGATGGGCGGACACATTCCTACGTGGAAATTATTTTGGTAGTTCTACTGCAACAAATAGATATGAATCTATGAACGCATTTCTGAAAAAAAAAATTTGAATGAGAAGCTGCCACTATGGAAGGCCCTTCAAAATTATGACTATGGTTTGGCGGCCTTACGTTACGGCCAGATGAGTAAGCATATCACTGATAAACTCTCAACACCAGTTGTGAATCAAACTAGCATGGTCGTAATAGAAGATAAATTTGTCGCAATTTACACTAAAACGGTGTTTATAGAGGTAAGGAAGGAAATCACACGTTCTGATGCATATACTATTCTCCATCATCACATCATAAGAGAGGCGGAAGTTTGCACTATCCAAAAGTATATGTCGCTAAACAGTGTCAACCGGAAGGTTACATTTGATCGGGCCGACAACATCATAAAATGTGAATGCTTATGGATGGAGACCAAGGGGATTCCTTGTAGGCATATTTTTTCAGCAATGAAGAGATTACAAATTGGAGATATTCTAAAGAACTTGATAAAATCTCGTTGGCTCAAGGATTGCAAAGAGAGTTCTCTCTCCGGACCTGGCGCAGAAAGAAGATTCATCCACCCAGACAGTATTGAGAGCAGAAGGTATGGTGGTATTAATGAACAAGTTAATTTGTTTACATATTATTGTAAAAAATCAAGCAAAATTCAAGAGAGGGGAACGGAGTTGATGTCATCTGTTCTTATGGAGTTGAAAAAAATGGTGACCGATATTGGTGAAGAAGAACAAATGGTAGCTGATGCAGTTCATGGAGTACATGAATCTTTAAAAGAGCCAAATTCGGTAGCAACAAAAGGAAGGCCTTCTTAAAGAAAATTAAGCCAGCCTACAGTAAGTCAGACTATACCGAAGCCTATAACTTGTAGAGTTTGTAAAAAATTGGGTCACAATTTTCGTAATTGTAAAGTACGAAAGCGAAATAGCGACAAAGAGCAAATATAGTCAAATGAAACGTCGTTGACTTAAGACAATGTCTTTCCTATGTTGCAAGATGCCATTCACACAAGACAATTAGATAAAAAAATATGTTCTCCAATGCAAAAGTTTGAGAAGACAATTAGATAAAAACTTTTTATTCAACTTCCATGACAACTTTTTCACTTCTTCTTTTTTATATATATAAAAGTCATTTTGAAGGGGCAGATGCTCACAATAGGGTTGGAGAATAGCATTCTCAATCGTTTCAAATTAAACGGAGAATAGCATTCTCAATCGTTTTAGTACTGGGAACGGCATTCTCCGTGTAATTCAAAATGGAGAATAGCATTCTCTATTTCAAATGACACGGAGAATATCATTCTCCATTTAAATTAAATCGGGGAATGAACATTCTAATGTGTTTTTAACACTGGGAATGTTATTCTCCGTTTCAAGTTAGACGGAGAATGCCATTCTCCGTTTCAAATTAAACGGCAAATAGAATCCTCAATCGTTTTAACACTGGAAATGCTATTCTCCGTGTAATTGGAAACGGAGAATGCTATTCTCCGTTTAATAAAACACGAAGAATAGCATTTTCTTTCGTTTTAACTCTTGTAATTCCATACTCCGTTTAATTGGCACAAAAAACGTGGTGAAAATATGTTTAATTAACAAAATTTGACAACATATTTAAGAATGTAAAGTTTCTAATCTCAATATTTCCATTTTTCGAATATTTGATTAAATTTTTGAACGTATTTTTTTTGCAATGAGCCGTTCTATACTCGTAAAATTGAGAAGGGACAGATTCATTGGTATTAATTTTTGAATATTTGATTAATATTTGATTAAAATTGAAACCCTCAAAGTTGGCAGAATTCGAAGGGGCAGATTCATTGGTATTAATGGCATATAAATGGCAGTAGTTGGAAGAGTTTGTTCTCGTCTTACTTAGCTTTACTTGAGAAGGGGCAGATGCATTGGTATTAATACAAATTAATTGAATTAAATTCGAAGTGACTACCACTTGGCGCATGAGTTCGAGTTGTTCCTTGCCTATAAATGGCAGTAGTGTAGGAAGAGTTTGTTCTCGTCTCACTTAGCTTTTCTTGTAGAGATGGACTCTACCGATCCCCCGCCTTGGCAAGACGCTTTCCTCTTGGCTGTCGATCTCCTCGTTCGAAGAAGCTTTGGTGGTGAAGTCCTTCAGAAGACTGAGATGTGCCTAGTGGACTGTCCGTATTCGTGCACTTCATCGACTGTGTGCCATGATGTTGGTTACTGGAAGAGCCGCAGGGTTTGGGTTGATTGCCAACCCACACTCTGTCGAAGCGCCCGCAAGTTGATTCGCTTTGACTATGTACGGTGTTCCTTTGCCGCAAGGAGTTCCTTTGCTCAAGGTGTTCCATTGCTCCAACGATGCACGACGAAGTGATTTGTCTCAAGGAATTCCTTTGCCTCAGGGAGTTCCATTGCTCTGACGATGCACGATAAAGTGAATTCCTTTGCAATGTCCTTTGCCTCAAGGAATTCCTTTGCAAGGTCCTTTACTCTCAAGGAATTCCTTGGCACTCAAGGAGTTCCTTTGACTCCTTGATTGCATTCCAGTTGTTGTAATGCTGGAAGAGCCACAGGAACTCCTTTGCCTCAGTGAGTTCCTTTGCTCTGACGATGCACGATGAAGTGATTTACCTCAAGGAGTCATCCAACGGTTTCTATGCTCTGACGATGCACGATGAAGTGATTTGCCTCAAGGAATTCCTTTGCCTCAAGGAGTACCTTTGCTCTGACGATGCACGATAAAGTGATTTGCTCTGACGATGCCCGCACGCAGCTCACATTCAACTTTTTTCTTGTTAGTAGGATTTTATGTAGTAGTTCAGACTTTCATATGTAAATAAAAGTCAAACTTTTCGTGGTTTTCACAATGTAAATGTAACTCAAAAATGATTTTATTATAAAAGACAGAGAGAGCAGACATTATAAAAGATAGAAGTTCCTTGCCCAATTACATAATTACGTTATTGTTTTACAATGTCATTGCTAGGTTGGTGGTGTTACATATTCTCTTGAAAGCAAATTCTTAGCCCATACCAACCTCATCATTGTAGTCTTCTAAGCCCATACCAACCTCGTCATATTCTCATCAAGCTCATCTTCATTCTCCGTTTCAAACTAAACGGAGAATAACATTCTCCGTTTCAAAAGACACGGAGAATGTCATTCTCCATTTAAATAAAAACAGAGAATAAATATTTTAATATATTTTACCACTGGGAATGTTATTCTTCGTTTCAAGTTAGACGGAGAATGTTATTCTCTGTTCCGAAATAAACGGTGAATAGAATCCTCAAACATTTTAATTTAAACGGGAAAGTTATTATCCGTTTCAAATAAACGGAGAATGCCATTCTCCGTTCCAAATAAAACGGAGAATATAATCCGAAGGGACAGATTCATTGGTATTAATGGCATATAAATGGCAGAATTTATTGGTATTAATGGCATATAAATGGCAGATTCATTGGTATTAATGGCATATTAATGGCATATTAATGCCATTCTCTGTTCCAATTGGGCGCATTAGTACACGGAGAATGGTATTCACTTGGCAGAATTCGAAGGGGAAGATTCATTGGTATTAATGGCATATAAATGGCAGTAGTTGGGAGAGTTCGTTCTAGTCTTACTTAGCTTTACTTGAGAAGGGGCAGATGAATTGGTATTAATGCAAATTAATTGAATAGAATTCGAAGTGACTGCCACTTGGCGTATGAGTTCAAGTTGTTCCTTGCCAATAAATGGCAGTAGTTGGGAGAGTTTATTCTAGTCTTTCTTAGCTTTACTTGAGAAGGTGCAGATGCATTGGTATTGATGCAAATTAATTAAATTGAATTTGAAGTGACTGCTACTTGGCGCATGAGTTCGAGTTGTTCCTTGCATATAAATGGCAGTAGTGTAGGGAGAGTTTGTTCTCGTCTCACTTAGCTTTTCTTCTGGAGATGGACTCTACAGATCCCCCGCCTTGGCAAGACGCTTTCCTCTTGGTTGTCGATCTTCTCGTTCGAAGAAGCTTTGGTGGTGAAGTCTGAGATGTGCCTAGTGGACTGTCCATGTTCGTGCACTTCATCGACTGTGTGCCATGATGTTGGTTTCTAGAAGAGCCCCAGGGTTTGGGTTGATTGCCAACCCACACTCTGTCGAAGCGTCCGCACGTTGATTCGCTCGGACTATGCACAGTGTTCCTTTGCCTCAAGGAGTTCCTCTCTTAAGCTCCTCCTTGGGACGTTGATGATGAAGTGATTTGCTTTGACGATGCATGGTGTTCCGTGTTCGTGCACTTCATCAGAAAACTGAGATGTGCTGAGTTTTCGTGTTCGTGTACTTCATCGACTGTGTGCCATGATGTTGGTTACTGGGTCCGGGATCGTCGTGTCCCAGTTTTTGTTGTGCTGGAAGAGCCACAGGAACTCCGACGATGCACGATGAAGTGATTTGCCTCAAGGAGTCATCCAACGGTTCCTATGCTCTGACGATGCACGATGAAGTGATTTGTCTCACTTCATCGTGCATCGTCAGAGCATATGAACCATTGGATGACTCCTTGAGGCAAATCAATTCATAGTGAATCGTCAGAGCAAGAGCAAGAGAAATTCCTTGAGGCACAGGAACAGAAGCAAAGGAATTCCTTGGCACTCAAGGAGTTCCTTTGACTCCTTGATTGTATTCCAGTTTTTGTAATGCTGGAAGAGCCACAGGAACTCCTTTGCCTCAGTGTGTTCCTTTGCTCTGACGATGCACGATGAAGTGATTTGCCTCAAGGAGTCATCCAACGGTTCCTATGCTCTGACGATGCACGATGAAGTGACTTGCCTCAAGGAGTCATCCAACGCCTCAAGGAGTACCTTTGCTCTGACGATGCACGATGAAGTGATTTGCTCTGACGATGCCCGTATGCAGCTCACATTCAACTTTTTTCTTGTTAGTAGGATTTTATGTAGTATTTCAGACTTTTATATGTAAATAAAAGTCAAACTTTTCGTGGTTTTCACAATGTAAATGTAATTCAAAAATAATTTTATTATAAAAGACAGAGCTTATAAAAGACAGAAGTTCCTTGCCCAATTATATAATTATATTGTTGTTTTATAATGTCATTGCTTGGTTCGTGTTACATATTTGCTTGAAAGCAACTTCTTAGCCCATACCAACCGCATCATTGTAATCTCCTGGTGAGTGTCATCATCATTTCCTTCCGGTATTTCGAAGGGAGTAGTCATCAACATCTTCATATAATACGCCGTGTACAAGAGGCAGTTGTGTGCCTGTTGTTGTGGGCAATTTGGAGAACAATTCAGCACTTTGCTATCATACTCCATATTCGTCGGGCATCTCTCCCTCATCATATCAACTTTTTTTCCTGACGAAAGGCTCTAAGGTCTTATTCATCAATTCTGCATCTACCTTGTCCTTTTTCGTACGTGGTTTGCCTCAAGAAGTTGTAGTGTGTCCAGTCGTAGGAGATAAAGTTGAATGTGAGCAGAGTATAGTGTCTGATAGATAAATTAAAGAGTGGGATGAATAGCAACTCTATGTCGTCCTCCAAACCCATGACTAAGTCTACTACATCTGTTTGGAAGTCTTCAAGGGCACCGGCTTTTGTATCTGGTTCAATGGCACGTTCAACGATGTTCTGTTTTCCAAAAACAAAACACAATATAATGAGTAATTTTTTCTATCATTTTTCATCGGTGTACACATGAATATGGATTTTTTTGTTTGGATTCTTACCAATGTATGGGGCATCAAGAATGCAGACCACTTATTTTTCATTGTTTGGGACGCCGGCTTTTGCTTCTGGTTCAATGGCACGTCCTTTGAACTAGACGGGGCACATTTTTTTTAATGCCTTAAATTTCTCTCAGCTTTCTTATTATTAGGTTCAGTATGCCAGCCTCCATGTCTTCATAGTTGAGTATGTCTTGCAGGTCTATTGCCGACAGCTGGACTGAAACTTCATTTTCACCCTCTTTCGGCAAAAATAAGTATACAATATCACTGCACATAAATTTAGTTTAGATTAAATTAATAGAGATTATCATTACATAATTATGAAAAAAGTCTAGAAAAAACAAAAAAAGGTTCAGAATACATACTCTGGACACTTCTTTTTGGGAATTATGATGTCGATGTATTGCTTCTTCAGCTCTTCATCCGCATCTTTACAAAGTAAGAGTTCATCGCATTCCCTTAGTATAACACGGTTCTTATTTAATTCAGCCATTATGGCATCTCCTCCGGATTTCGGAGCGGCACTAATCTTTCGCTTTTTATTAGCCTCTCTAACTGTATTCTTTTCCAAGGGAGTAACATCTTCAACGGCTAATGGCGCTGATGGTTTTCTGAACCCCTTTTCCCCCGATCCTCCTCTTCTTTTGGCTTCTTTTGGAGCATCATGTTCAGCAGCTGCTTGAATCTTCTGACGCTGCAATGCTACAACCATGGCTTCGAGATCAACAATTTTTGTATCCTTTTCAATGGCTTTAATATTCAACGATTCAACTTTATTTTGAAGCTTTATTTTCTCCTCAACGAGCCTTTTATTTGTTTCTCTGAGTTGCTCGATTGTTTGCACTGAAATAAAACAAACAACAATAAAATGTATGATGTGAATCTAACACGGAGAATGACATTCTCCGTGTAATATAATACGGAGAATAGCATTCTCCGTTTGGAATTACACGGAGAATAACCTTCACAGTATCGAAATAATAAAGAATAACAATTATCTGTTTCAAATAACACGGAGAATGCCATTCTCCATGTTATAATATGTTGGCCCATTGGTCATATGGTTAAACTGATTTTAATAATTGATCAAACTCTGTCTCGATATATGGAGCTAGTCAGGATATCTCGGACTCTTGGACATGATCAAGAACGGCTATCTACTCAGTTCAAGATCGAAGCGTTGTTTGCCTGTTCGAGTCTGTATTTCTTTGAGCAATGTAATCTTTTATTTTATTGAGTCTAGAAATACATTGTACACCGAGTCGTACTGGCAAATAGGCTATTCCAAAATTATTTCAAAATGTTTTTAAAAATGTCCTTAGTTTTGAAAAACATTCGTATTTACAAAAGCTCCAAAAAGGTTTTTAAAATTCCCCAAAATCTATTTTGAAAAACCCTAACCAAACCCTGACAGAACTCGGCCAGAGTTCGGCCAGAGTTCAGTTAGTGGCCGTTTTGATTTTTGAATTCCTTGGAACTTGGTCCTCCTGCAGTTGCGGATTTGACCGAGATTTGTTCATCGAATTCTGCCCGAATTCTGCCCGAATTCTGCCAGAATTCTGTCTTTGGAACTCCTATAAATAGAGAAAAATTTTGATCATTTTAACTCACTCATTCACTTTCAATCTTCTCTCTATTTAAAGCCTACTGTCTTCCAAAGAGTTTTTCTCGAGCTTTAATTTTCAGATCCCAAGCCAGTTACAATCCTCTAGTCGATTTGCCAGTACGGTGCGGTGTAGAAGTTTCTGAGTGATTGTAATCAGATGGCTTGATAGAAGAATACCTCTTCACAATTGAAGTTGGACGAGTTCTTCGTATCAAAGCTCGCGTTGTAGAAGTTGCAAGGACTTCGTAAGAAAACTTACAGTTTTTCCAATAGTGGATTCAACTGGTAGCAAGAGTTCTACCGACTGGACTAGTCCTCAACAGAGGAAAACCAGTATACAACGTTGTCTTTGCATTTGCTTTCTTATCTCTGCCTTTACATTATTTAGTTGTGATTATTATTCTGTGATCTTGCTGCTAATAATTTTTAATTAGCATTATTCCGCTGCCAACTCTATTCACCCCCACTCTAGAGTATTACGCTTTACGATTTTGTTCCTATAATTGGTATCAGAGCGGGTGTTACAGGTAAAGCAAGGTAATATTTCAATTATTTATTCATTTAATTAATTGTTATATAGATCACAGCACAATACATGGCAACTGTGAAATTCACAAGTGAAGGCCAGGCCACAAACAGACCTCCACTGTTTGATGGTACAAATTATACCTATTGGAAAACACGGATGAGTTTTTTCTTGAAATCTTTTGATTTTGATTTATGGTCTATTGTTATTGATGGCTATCAAAAGCCACCTCGTATAAATATTGATGGAGTTTTAACTGAAAAACCCCATAACAGATATACAGAGAAAGAAAAAAAAGGCTAGTCTTGACACACGTGCTATTAACGCTTTATTTTGTGCTTTAGACAGAACTGACTTTAACAGGGTGTCTATCTGCACAACTGCTAATAAAGTGTGGAAGCTTCTTGAAGTCACACATGAAGGCACGACTCAAGTCAAAGAATCAAAAGTTAGCAGACTTACTCAGGAGTACGAGGCGTTCAAGATGAAGCCCAACGAAACAGTTACTCAGATGTTCGAGAGATTCTTGGATATTGTGAATCCTTTGTCCTTCCTAGGCAAAGATTACAGTAACCATGAAAAGATTCGCAAACTCCTGCGAGCACTTACAAAGAACTGGATTCCGAAGGCTACTGCAATCATTGAAGGAAACGACCTCACTACCATGACACTCGAAGTACTCATGGGTAAGCTACTCACTCATGAACTGGAGCTACAAGATTTTGAAGAGCCTGCACCAAAGGAGAAGACGATCGCTTTCAAGGCTCAGCACAGAAAAGCTGCTAAAGGTGATTCAGACAGCAGTGAATCTGATGCTGAAGATCAAGCACTCCTAGCAAGGAAATTTAAAAGATTCATGAGATATGAGAAGAAAGCCAAAGAAAACAATAGCAGCAACAACTGGTATCAAGATGATGCTGTCTGCTATGGCTGCAAGAAGAAAGGACGCATAAAGAAGGATTGTCCTACAAACTCATCATCAAGCAAGAAGAGCAACAGGTATGAGAAAGGGAACCAGAAGAGATCAACATCTCGGAAGTATGTCAATACCAACATATAGCACGAAAGTGAAGCCAGCGACTCAGAAGATGAACTATCAGAAGATGCTGCAAAAGTATGCTTTATGGCATCCGATCAGGTACTCTCTGAACCTATAGTTGATACATATGATGACTTCACCTTTGAGCAATTAGGAGAAGCCTTCAGTGAACTGATAAGTGATTACAGGAAACTGCGTAGCAAATATCAGACCTCTAAGAAGGTACTCAAAGAGTACAAAGGTGAAATAGGAAGACTTACCGACCTACTAGCTGAGGTTAAAGATAATGTTAGTGAGTCTGGTGAGCTTTTTCTATTAAGCTCTTATTACACGAGACTACCAAGTCATCCGAAGAAAAAGACAAGGTTATTGACCAACTGAAAGAAGAACTTTCTAAAGAGAAGAAAAGTCTTCAAAGTGCACAAGTCAGAGTGGAAGCACTCACTTCTGACTATACTAAGTTATATGACACTTCCAAAAGATTGGAAATTAGGTTAGGAAAACAGCCTGAGACTGCTGCTTCCCACCCTAACACGTGTCACTTACCGAATAATCGGAACATTCCCAAACCAAACACTGTCAGACCTAACCATATCAAATCTTTACCCCAAAAGGTTAAGCCCAAACAGGATTATAGGCATGCTTTCTTCTATACTAGAAAACCTAAACCTACCAACCATGCACACCACTCAGCTTTCAACACTCAATATGCACAATGTCATTATTGTGGCCACACTGGTCATATTTCTCCTGCATGTAGAATCAGAAAGCTTATTGATTTAAATATTTATGCATGGATACCAAAAGCTAACATCTCAGGACCCTACAAGAAATAGGTACCAAAAGTTTCATCTGCAAATTATTTTGTAGGTGGAACATCTTTCACATGCTAAAAGCAAATGGATCCTCGACAGCGGTTGTTCACGGCATATGACCGGTGACGCTACATTATTTGCAATACTGTCGAAGAAGAAGAAGAAGGAAGGTTATGTCTCCTTCGGTAACAACTTGAAAGGGTATATCATTGGTATCGGTGATGTTGGTAAGTCTCCCTATCCTGTGATTAAGGATGTCTGTCTGGTTACCGAGTTGAAACATAATCTACTCAGCATAAGTCATTTAGCTGATCATGGTTATGGCATCAACTTTGGCAAAGACAAATGTACTATAGTTGATAGCTCAACTGGTAGTACTATCTTTGAAGGTATCAGGGAAGACAACATATATGTTTTCTATTTGTTGGAAGAAACTAACATTTCAGGTAGATGCTTAATGGCTGAAAGTGATGAGAGTCATCTGTGGCATATAAGACTCGGTCACACAAATATGGACACAATCTCAAGATTATCCACGAAGAAGCTAGTACGCGGTTTACCGGACATAACATTCAAGAAGGATTCGGTATGCAGCCAATGTGAAAAGAACAAAGCTACCAGATCCACATTCAAGTCAGTAAACACAGTATGTACTACTAGACCTCTACAATTGCTACATATAGACTTATTTGGTCCTAGCAGAGTTGCTAGCCTCGGAGGTAAGTTATATGCTTTTGTAATTGTAGATGATTATACTAGATACACGTGGGTATACTTTTTGACACGCAAGAATGATGCATTATCCGAATTTGTCACCTTTTGTAAGAAAGTACAGAATGAAAAAGGTTACATGATCACTCGTATTAGAAGCGATCATGGTGGCGAATTCGAGAATGCAGAGTTTGAGCAATTTTGTGACACACACGGTTTTGTACACGATTTCTTCTGCCCTAGGACTCTACAACAAAATGGAGTTGTGGAACGTAAGAACAGAACTCTATCCGAAATGGCCAGAGTAATGTTAAACCAGTTTAGTCTACCCAAATATTTCTGGGCTGAAGCTGTCAATACAGCTTGTTTTGTTCTCAATAGAGTTCTAATTCGAACCAAATCGAAGAAGACTCCATTTGAGTTATGGTTTGATAGAATTCCATCAGTTTCATATTTTAGAATATTTGGTTGTAAATGCTTTATTATTAATACAAAAGATAATTTGGGAAAGTTTGACGAAAAGGCCGATGAAGGTATATTTTTAGGTTATGCGGCCAAGAGCAAAGGATACAGAGTCTTCAACAAACGAACTATGATCATCGAAGATTCAATCAACGTCACCTTTGATGAATTAAATCAAATGACTATCGATGACAATGACGAAGATCTAACTGTACCAAGCTCAACACCAGCTGATTCTCCTAGAGAAGAACCCGGAAGCAGCTACCTTCGGAGTCTGCCGAAAAGATTAAAATTTACGGCTGATCATCCAAAGGATTTGGTAATTTTTGATATTACCAAAGGTGTAATATAATGCCTATAGTTCGTATTACGTATCTTGATATACGTGTACGTATTCTTGACTCGTATTGCGTATTTTCCTGCATGGTTATTTTGGCACGTCATTGGATATGGCATAGCTTGGTTCGACTTAGCTTGGTTTGGTTTGCTTTTGGGTTCATCATGAACCAAAAGAAAACCCCCACCTACCACCACCACCCTCATTTATATTTCTACCTAACTCTCTCTCTCATCATTTTATTCTTCTCCTTCACTTCTTCTTCTCCACCATTTACTCTTCCACCTACCAGGAAAGAGAGCTAGGCAAGTATAAACTTGCTTCATGATGGATCTCAAGTTTTATTGTTCCATTATCTTCCTTACTTGATTCTAAGCCTCTTTAGAACCTGACATTTTTGGATTTGATGGATGGATTCTTGTAGATCTAAGTTTGTAAACTTTTCAGTTTTTCTTGATTTTGATCTCTAAAACTTGGTTATTTTTGAAAACTAGTGTTTCTATGTTGAAGAGAATTCAATTTCATATAGTTTTGGCTTTTGTTTCGCTTGATTTCGACTTCGGATGAGAAAGTTATGGCCAAAACAATTTCTGGTCATTTCTATGTTCATCTGCAGCATGAACAGCATGTCGCAGAAGGCGCATGTCGCAGTAGACGCATGTTGCAATGAGGCACATGTCGCGGTAGCCACATATCATGTCGTAGAAGGTGCATGTCGCAGTAGGCGCATGTTGCAATGAGGCGCATGTCGCGGTAGCAGCATATCATGTCGCAGAAGGTGCATGTCGCAGTAGGTACATGTTGCAATGAGGCGCATGTCGCGGTAGCCGCATATCATGTCGCAGAAGGCGCATGTCGTAGTAGGTGCATGTTGCAATGAGGCGCATGTCGCAGTAGCCGCATATCATGTCGCAGAAGGCGCATGTCGCAGTAGGCGCATGTTACAATGAAGCGCATATCGCAGTAGCCGCATATCATGTCGCAGAAGGCGCATGTCGCAGTAGGCGCATGTTGCAATGAGGCGCATGTCGCGGTAGGCGCATATCATGTCGCAGTTGAGCCACATGAGGCGCATGTCGCGATAGGCGTATATCAAGTCGCGCATGAGCCGCATTAAGACGCATGTCGCAGTAAGCGCATATGGTGTCGCAGTTACATGCATGTCGCAGAATAGGCCGCATAATGCATATTTTGACTATTACTAACTGTTATATGTCCTAGTTGACTGAATTATTGCTCGAATTTCTTCCAACTCCCAACGTGGAAGTTGTAGATCTTTTCCTTAGCAGCAAGAATATGTCTCTAGTTATTTTATGCAAGTTTCTCTCATTCATAATATTGTAAGAATAGAACACGATAGTGGCCCGCTGTGGCGCACTCTTGACAAGTAAACTGACATGATATATCTCGACATGCTGTTACGACAGCTAGCCTGACATGACAAGTATGAAAGACTTGGACACCGTGGGCGATTGTGTTTGTACAAATAAACTAGTACTGTCTTGCATCATGTTTAGGATGGGGACCCCTGAGTACCACGGTCAGGGGTACCTACTGAAATTGACTAAGGCTAATTAACTAGAATGATTCAGTAGTCATGAAGAGATTCCCAGCTACAGGCAATCCCGTTATCTGGGCGCATTCAGTGGACTTGTAGCCTACCGACGAGTAGGGCACATTTCCAGCACACAGTCATGTGTTGCATTCTTCCTAAATGGACATTCGACCTGGATAACCGGATGGTCTGCAGGGCTTGTAGCTGTTGGGATAATCTCATTGCATCTTACTAGTAACTAGGCTTGTGATAACCCTAGTTAGTTAAAAGTATCAAGCCGTACTCTTGATTGGCCGTGGTTGATTGGATGTAGTTTATTCCATCTTAGTCTTATCCTGATCCTGTGTAAGATTGTGACATGACATAATTATTGATACTTGCCTTAACAATAACGATCGGGGGTCCAGTTCTGTTCAGGCGAAGGGTTACAACCCCGATCCTTGTTTGGTTTAAGGGTTGTAACCTGGCTCCCGGAGCAGTTCTGTGTCCTCTCTTCGTTTATTGTCTTAATGCAATCCCATGCCATGCTCGTCATGTTTTACCTTACCATAATACCATGATTAATTATGCTGGCCTTAGCAATAAAGATCAGGGGTCCAGTTCTGTTCAGGCGAAGGGTTACAACCCCGGTCCTTGTTTGGTTTAAGGGTTGTAACCTGGCTCCCGGAGCAGTTCTGTGTCCTCTCTTCGTTTATTGTCTTCACTGTACCAATAGTATTTGAGACGGGTTTCTATTCAGGTGAAGGGCTGCAACCTCGGTCCTTGTTTGGTTTAAGGGTTGTGACCTGGCTACTTGAATAGTTTCCTCGTACTCAGTTTACTGTTGTTATCTCTATTATTATCAGTTCTTTATTTATTATCTCTAATATTCTATTGTGATATGCTGGTTTTAGTTCCTAAGTGAAGCCTCCTTTGTGGCACTTGCTCTTTCTGGGGTCTGACCCAGCTGGTTTTGTGTGGCCAGATATCGGAGCAGCACCAGAGGATCTACCTACTATCCAGCCAGATGGTGACCACCAGGCGTAACCCTGGCAACGAGTGGGTTTCTTTTTGTCCTCCTACTTTATTGTAAAATTATTCTTTTGAGGCGTTTAGCCGACGAGCACGTGTTAGCTCGTATTGCACCTTTATTTACGGTCTGTCTACGGGCTGTAACATGATTGACAAATCCTAGGGTTGATCATGTATTGACTAAAACTCTTGCTAGTCCTGACATTTTGTACGACTAGCTTCATGATCATCCAATATGTAATGTATGGGACGCCTTACTATTGTATATTGATGCTCTAATATCTTGTGACTGCTACTACTTACTTGTGATTGAGACAATAGGTTTGATCTTGACCATAGGAGACTGATGGATTGTAGTTAAACCCTCATATATCTAGACAGCCGTGACCGTATAGTGACATGGATTCCATTTCATTATACGTAGCTGGCTATGTCTGCCCCCGCTCTCCAGTATTCTGGTTCTGGGGCGTGACATGGTTTTAGTGGTGGCCCATGCAGGTCTTGTAATTCAAGATATGTAAGGGTTTACCGAATAGATGTCTCAATCAGTACTCGCCCTTGATCTCTACTCGTATCCTCTTGATCCCTAAAAATCTTGACCTGATCACATGCTTGTATCGTTGATCTGTCCTGGTCCTTCCTTATTATTCCCTATGTCGTCGTCTTCAGCGACATTATTCCTGGACCTGTCGATCAGCAAGGCGGAGTACCTCCAGCGGACCAGCAGCACCCTGTAGATCAAGCCCAGCATTCAGGAGTAGCCTCCAGAGTCGTGCCTACTGAAGGAGAACCCCCAATTCAGCCCGTCCAGCCTGCAGAGCCTGATGATGGCACTTTGGCGGGTCTCATCAGGTCCCTATTAGCTTCCCAGGATCGTCGCGGAGATGCCTTACACCAGGCGGTGGCAGATGCTTTGACCAGAGGAGGTCATCAGGGTAATAGCGCGGCCAACAGCTTCAAGCGCTTGAACCCTCCCTTCTTCGACGGCAGTAAAGATACGATCGCTGCAGATGCATGGCTTCAGGACACAGAGGTGATTCTAGAAGCAGCCAGGACTCCAGAGAATGAGAAGGTGGCCATAGTGCGCCTGCAGTTACTAGATCTTGCCCGCAGCTGGTGGGCAGCGCAGGCCGATGGATTAGTGGCCCCTATTTTATGGGCAGTATTCAGGGAGAGATTCCAGACCAAGTATTTTGATGTTGTAGCTCGGTATGATCTACAGACGAGGTTCACCAATCTGAAGCAGATGGGCAGGACGGTCGATGGATATGCGATCGAGTTTTTGAGACTTAGTCGATTTGCTCCCACCTTGGTAGCAACCGAGTTCGATAGAGCCCAGCGGTTCCAGCAGGGGCTCCATTTAGAGATCTTGTTGGCAGTGGAGCAGTCTGAGCATCAGACTTTTGATGCAGTATTGAGAGCAGCTAGGAGGCATGAGTATACATCCCAGAGGATCGTGGATAGGACCGGAGGTCGGAAGCGATCTCACGGCCAGATGAATCAGTCTTCAGCACCAGCCCCGGCAGCCAGGGCTTTGACCATTGGAGCTCCGAGGCGGACGGCCTCAGTGACGTCGGTTCAGTATTCCACCCCGACGCACCCTCAGCAGCAGAAGCAGAAGCAGTCTTCCGTAGTGGGATGTTCACACTGCGGGAAGCCAGGGCATGTGGTGTCAGAGTGTCGTAGAGCACAGGGTTTGTGCTTGGTTTGTGGTGCTCCAGACCACAGGGTTGGAAACTGTCCGAACAGGGGGAGTTCATCATCAACTTTTTCTAGTCCTTCAGTTAGAGGACCAGCACCAGTCCAGCAGCAGCAGCAGCAGCTGCAGTACCCATTCCTGAGGCCATTGCCGACGCAGGCCCAGGCATTCCAGCAGCAGAGACCGCAGCAGTATGCCCAAGCCCAAGCCTTAATCCAGAGTAGACAGAGGAATTTTCAGCAGAGGGGACCCGCACCCAGAGGACATGGTCAAGTGCTGGCTTTGACCATGGGAGAAGAAGGAATAGCACCAGGTGAGGTGGTAGCAGGTACTATTCTCGTCAACACCTTTCCAGCTTCAGTATTATTTGATTCTGGTGCCTCGCATTCATTTATGTCTGTACGATTTGCGACACGGGTAGGACTGGAGCCCGAGTCATTATCAGTAAGGCTCAATATACTTACTGGTAACGGACTTGTGGGAGTAGATAGAGTGTTTTCCTCGTGTCGGGTCGTAGTTAGCGGTAGAGAATTCTCCGCTAGATTGATAGAGTTCCCGATGGCCGATTATGATGTGGTCTTAGGGATGGATTAGTTGAGGGACCAGTATGCTAGGATAGACTGCCATATTGGCAGAATTATTTTTAGCATTCCAGGCGAGCCAGAGTTTTCTTTCTTCCGAGGCGAAGTTGAACCTTCTCCTCCATTATTGCGGATGGCAGTAGCAGCAGTGCAGTTACCTCGGATAGTCGAAGAGTTTCCGGATGTTTTCCCAGAAGATCTTCCAGGGATGCCGCCAGAGCGAGAGATTGAGTTTACCATCGACTTGATTCCCGAAATAGTCCCAGTGTTAGAGAGAGTCTACAGGATGGCACCGTCAGAGCTAGAGATATTGTACAAGATGATTGAAGAACTCAGAACCAAAGGGTTCATTCGTGCTAGTGGATCACCTTGGGGAGCCCCGATGCTTCTTGTGAAAAAGAAGGATAGTACGTCCAGATTACGTGTAGATTATCGTACCTTAAACTCAGTGACAATCAAGAACAGATACCCTCTCCCGAGGATAGATGACTTGTTTGATCAACTCAAGGGGGCAGCAGTATTCTCGAAGATCGACTTACGGTCAGGATACCATCAGATTAGAGTCAGAGAGCATGACATCCCGAAGACAGCATTCAGATCGAGATATGGGCATTGGGAGTTCCTTGTGATGCCATTTGGAGCAACCAATGCGCCGGCAATATTTATGGATCTCATGAATCGTATCTTCATGCCTTATTTGGATCAGTTCGTGATTGCGTTCCTAGACGACATCCTGATCTACAGTAAGAGTGAGGCGGAGCATGAGCATCATCTCAGAATTGTCCTCCAGATTCTCAGAGAGCACCAGTTATATGCCAAGTTTAGTAAATACGAGTTCTGGCTCGATCGGATTTCGTACTTGGGTCATATCATCACCCGAGGAGGAGTTGAAGTGGATCTCCAGAAGATCGTGGCCATTGAAACATGGCCAGTACCTAGCACAATGGCAGAAGTCCGTAGTTTTCTTGGCTTGGCCGGTTACTACCGGCGATTTGTTTCAGACTTTGCTCGAATTTCTGTGCCATTGACCCAGTTGACCCGCAAGGATGTGCAGTTTGCTTGGATAGCAGAATGCCAGGATTCTTTTGAGAGGTTGAAGCGAGGCTTGATGACGGCTCCTATTCTCACGCTTCCAGATGGAACTGGAGGATTCTCAGTGTATTGTGATACTTCGGGCAGAGGTTTAGGATGTGTTCTGATGCAGCATGGGAAGGTAATAGCTTATGCGTCACGACAACTTCGTGATCATGAGAGAAATTACCCGACCCATGACTTGGAGCTGGCAGCAGTAGTGTTTACACTTAAGTTGTGGAGGCACTACCTATACGGAGATAGGGTGGAAATTTTCACCGACCACAAGAGCCTGAAGTATGTTTTCACCCAGAAGGATCTCAACATGCGTCAGAGGAGATGGCTGGAGCTGCTTGTGGATTATGATGTCAACCTGCAGTATCACCCAGGGAAGGCCAACGTTGTTGCAGATGCATTGAACAGGAGGGCAGGAGTTTATTTCCTGACAGCGCAACCAGAACTGTTAGCCGATCTTCAGAAGATGGGTATAGAAGTTGTCCTCCTTTCCAGTGTGGCATTGATGGCCAACATGCAAGTTCAGTCCACTATAGTCGAGAGGATCCGGATGGCGCAGTCAGCAGATTCCAAGCTTCAGCGACTCAGAGCAGAGTGTGAGGCGGGACGAAGACCAGAGTTATGCATTCATGAAGATGGTACACTTCGACATGGTAAGCGTCTTTATGTACCCAGTGGAGATATCAGACAGGAGATCATGGCAGAGTCCCACAGTTCGCAGTATTCCATTCATCCTGGTGGCACGAAGATGTACCGTGATATCCGCCAGCACTTTTGGTAGAATGGCATGAAGAGGGAGATAGCCCGATTTGTCTCTCGTTGTTTAGTCTGCCAGCAAGTTAAGGCTGAACATCAGAGACCAGCTGGACTACTTCAACCATTGCCGATTCTCGAGTGAAAATGGGAGCATATAACCATGGATTTTGTGACTGGATTGCCTAGATCTCCGGCGGGCAGAGACGCTATTTGGGTTGTCATAGACAGGCTCATGAAGGTGGCTCACTTTCTCCCATTCAGAGTTGGTCAGTCGACGGCTCAGCTAGCGGAGATGTATCTCCGGCAGATTGTCAGGTTGCACGGTGTACCAGTCAGTATCACTTCAGACAGAGATTCAAGATTTACGTCGCACTTTTGGCGTAGCTTGCAAGAAAGTTTGGGAACTCACCTCCAGTTCAGTTTAGCTTATCACCCGCAGACAGATGGCCAGTCGGAGCGTACGATCCAGACTCTTGAAGATATGTTGCGATCATGTACACTCGACTTCGGTGGTTCGTGGAAAGATCATGTGCACCTGGTGGAGTTCTCGTACAACAACAGTTTCTAGGCCAGTATCCGGATGGCACCGTTCGAGGCGCTATATGGTAGGAAGTGTCGATCCCCGCTAGCCTGGGATGATGTTGGAGAGAGGCGGATGCTTGGTCCGGAAATGATTGCTCAGACCGTTGAAGTGGTCAGAAAAGTCAGAGATCATCTTCGAGTTGCCCAAGATCGCCAGCGTCATTGGGCCGATTCTCATCGGCGCCCTCTTGAGTTTTCTGTCGGCGACCATGTATTCCTGAGGATTTTGCCTAACCGCGGCGTCATTCATTTCGGCGTACGAGGAAAGCTTAGTCCTAGGTATATAGGGCCGTTCGACATTCTGGAGCGAGTAGGAGATGTATCCTATCGTCTCGCTCTTCCACCGTCGCTACGTGAGGTGCATGACGTATTCCATTTATCTCAACTACGACGGTATATTCCGGACCCGAGCCACATCCTGGATCATTCGGAATTGGTTGTTGGTACCAACCTTTCGTATGAGGAGAGGCCCGTGTCTATATTGGACCGGAGGGAGAAGATACTTAAGAACAAGACTATTAGTTTAGTCCGTGCTGCTTGGGGTCATCACTCTTTGGGTGGGTCAACGTGGGAGCGTGAGGATGATATCCGATCGCGATATCCCGACCTGTTTGACTCGTAAGGTATAATGTCTTCCTTATGCCTTATGCTTTCAATTCTTTGCTTGAATAAATGACTGCATGATAGACTGCTTGTTATAGCTTACGATTAGTATAGCTTGTCCTTGTAATTCTAGCCTCTTCATTAAATTCTGAGGACGGAATTCTTTTAAGGTGGGTAGAGTTGTAATGCCTATAGTTCATATTACGTATCTTGGTATACGTGTACGTATTCTTGACTCGTATTGTGTATTTTCCTGCATGGTTATTTTGGCATGTCATTGGATATGGCATAGCTTGGTTCGGCTTAGCTTGGTTTGGTTTGCTTTTGGGTTCATCATGAACGAAAAGAAAACCCCCACCTACCACCACCACCCTCATTTATATTTCCACCTAACTCTCTCTCTCATCATTTTATTCTTCTCCTTCACTTCTTCTTCTCCACCATTTACGCTTCCACCTACCAGGAAAGAGAGCTAGGCAAGTGTAAACTTGCTTCATGATGGATCTTAAGTTTTATTGTTCCATTCTCTTCCTTACTTGATTCTAAGCCTCTTTAGAACTTGACATTTTTGGATTTGATGGATGGATTCTTGTAGATCTAAGTTTGTAAACTTTTCGGTTTTTCTTGGTTTTGATCTCTAAAACTTGGTTATTTTCGAAAACTAGTGTTTCTACGTTGAAGAGAATTCAATTTCATGCAGTTTTGGCTTTTGTTTCGCTTGATTTCGACTTCGGATGAGGAAGTTATGGCCAAAACAATTTCTGGTCATTTCTATGTTCATCTGCAGCATGAACAGCATGTCGCAGTAGGCGCATGTTGCAATGAGGCGCATGTCGCGGTAGCCGCATATCATGTCGCAGAAGGCGCATGTCGCAGTAGGCGCATGTTGCAATGAGGCGCATGTCGCGGTAGCTGCATATCATGTCGCAGAAGGCGCATGTCGCAGTAGGCGCATGTTGCAATGAGGCGCATGTCGCGGTAGCAGCATATCATGTCGCAGAAGGCGCATGTCGCAGTAGGCGCATGTTGCAATGAGGCGCATGTCGCGGTAGTCGCATATCATGTCGCAGAAGGCGCATGTCGCAGTAGGCGTATGTTGCAATGAGGCGCATGTCGCAGTAGCCGCATATCATGTCGCAGAAGGCGCATGTCGCAGTAGGCGCATGTTGCAATGAAGCGCATGTCGCAGTAGCCGCATATCATGTCGTAGAAGGCGCATGTCGTACTAGGCGCATGTTGCAATGAGGCGCATGTCGCGGTAGGCGCATATCATGTCGCAGTTGAGCCACATGAGGCACATGTCGCGATAGGCGCATATCATGTCGCGCATGAGCCGCATTAAGGCGCATGTCGCAGTAGACGCATATGGTGTCGCAGTTGCATGCATGTCGCAGAATAGGCCGTATAATGCATATTTTGACTATTACTAACTGTTATATGTCCTAATTGACTGAATTATTGCTCGAATTTCTCCCAACTCCCAACGTGGAAGTTGTAGATCTTTTCCTTAGCAGCAAGAATATGTCTCTAGTTATTTTATGCAAGTTTCTCTCATTCATAATATTGTAAGAATAGAACACGATAGTGGCCCGCTGTGGCGCACTCTTGACAAGTAAACTGACATGATATATCTCGGCATGCTGTTACGACAGCTAGCCTGACATGACAAGTATGAAAGACTTGGACACCGTGGGCGATTGTGTTTGTACAAATAAACTAGTACTGTCTTGCATCATATTTAGGATGGGGACCCCTGAGTACCACGGTCAGGGGTACCTACTGAAATTGACTAAGGCTAATTAACTAGAATGATTCAGTAGTCATGAAGAGATTCCCAGCTACAGGCAATCCCGTTATCTGGGCGCATTCAGTGGACTTGTAGCCTACCGACGAGTAGGGCACATTTCCAGCACACAGTCATGTGTTGCATTCTTCCTAAATGGACATTCGACCTGGATAACCGGATGGTCTGTAGGGCTTGTGGCTGTTGGGATAATCTCATTGCATCTTGCTAGTAACTAGGCTTGTGATAACCCTAGTTAGTTAAAAGTATCAAGCCGTACTCTTGATTGGCCGTGGTTGATTGGATGTAGTTTATTCCATCTTAGTCTTATCCTGATCCTGTGCAAGATTGTGACATGACATGATTATTGATACTTGCCTTAACAATAACGATCGGGGGTCCAGTTCTGTTCAGGCGAAGGGTTACAACCCCGGTCCTTGTTTGGTTTAATGGTTGTAACCTGGCTCCCGGAGCAGTTTTGTGTCCTCTCTTCGTTTATTGTCTTAATGCAATCCCATGCCATGCTCGTCATGTTTTACCTTACCATAATACCATGATTAATTATGCTGGCCTTAGCAATAAAGATCAGGGGTCCAGTTCTGTTCAGGCGAAGGGTTACAACCCCGGTCCTTGTTTGGTTTAAGGGTTGTAACCTGTCTCCCGGAGCAGTTCTGTGTCCTCTCTTCGTTTATTGTCTTCACTGTACCAATAGTATTTGAGACGGATTTCTATTCAGGTGAAGGGCTGCAACCTCGGTCCTTGTTTGGTTTAGGGTTGTGACCTGGCTACTTGAATAGTTTCCTCGTACTCAGTTTACTGTTGTTATCTCTATTATTATCAGTTCTTTATTTATTATCTCTAATATTCTATTGTGATATGCTGGTTTTAGTTCCTAAGTGAAGCCTCCTTTGTGGCACTTGCTCTTTCTGGGGTCTGACCCAGCTGGTTTTGTGTGGCCAGATATCGGAGCAGCACCAGAGGATCTACCTACTATCCAGCCAGATGGTGACCACCAGGCGTAACCCTGGCAACGAGTTGGTTTCTTTTTGTCCTCCCACTTTATTGTAAAATTATTCTTTTGAGGCGTTTAGCCGACGAGCACGTGTTAGCTCGTATTGTACCTTTATTTACGGTCTGCCTACGGGCTGTAACATGATTGACAAATCCTAGGGTTGATCATGTATTGACTAAAACTCTTGCTAGTCCTGACATTTTGTACGACTAGCTTCATGATCATCCAATATGTAATGTATGGGACGCCTTACTATTGTATATTGATGCTCTAATATCTTGTGACTGCTACTACTTGCTTGTGATTGAGACAATAGGTTTGATCTTGACCATAGGAGACTAATGGATTGTAGTTAAACCCTCATATATCTAGACAGCCGTGACCGTATAGTGACGTGGATTCCATTTCATTATACGTAGCTGGCTATGTCTGCCCCCGCTCTCCAGTATTCTGGTTCTGGGGCGTGACATGTAAGTACTCGTACATCCAGTAGAGATATTATTTCTAGTGTTGCATTCATTTCACAGCTAGAACCCAAAACCATTGATGAAGCATGTAGTGATCATTTTTTGTTAGATGCTATACATGAGGAATTAAACCAATTTGAATGGAATCAAGTTTGGGAACTTGTTCCCAAGCCTATTGATCATCCGGTCATTGGCACCCGTTGGGTTTTCCGAAATAAACTTAATGAGAATGGTTTAGTGACTCGTAACAAGGCTCGACTCGTAGCTCAAGGATATAATCAGGAAGAAGGTATCGACTACGATGAGACTTATGCCCCAGTTGCGAGATTAGAATCCATTCGCATGTTATGTGCATTTGCATGTTTTTATAATTTCAAATTATTTCAAATGGATGTCAAGAGTACATTTTTAAATGGTTATATAAAATAAGAAGTTTTTGTAGCACAACCTTCAAGTTTCACAGATTTTAAAAACCCTGATCATGTTTTCAAGTTGAAAAAAGCTTTATACGGTTTAAAACAAGCCCCTCGTGCTTGGTATGATCGTCTAAGCTCTTTCCTACTTGACAACGGTTTTCCAAAGGGCAAGGTTGATAATACACTTTTTATTAAGTCTTTTAATAGCAAGCTTCTCTTAATACAAGTCTATGTTGACGATATTATATTTGGATCTACTGATGAATCTCTTTGTCAAGAATTTTCTAAGTGTATGCAGAATGAGTTTGAGATGAGCATGATGGGAGAGCTGAAATTCTTTTTCGGACTGCAAATCAAACAAACTGACAATGGGACATTCATAAATCAAGCCAAGTACACAAAAGATTTGCTAAAGAAGTTTGATCTGGACAATGTCAAACCTATTGGCACTCCGATGGCAACTTCAACAAAGCTTGATATTGATGAACAAGGCAAGCCTGTCGACACACGTAAGTATCGAGGTATGATCGGTAGTTTACTTTATTTAACTGCTAGTCGTCCAGATATTATGTTTAGTGTTTGCATGTGTGCACGTTTTTAAGCTAATCTAAAGGAATCACATCTGTGCGCAGTTAAGCGTACCTTTCGATACCTTAAGGGCACTTCTTCTGTTGGCTTATGGTATCCCAAAACCAAGTCCTTTGACCTTATTGGTTACTCGGATGCAGATTTTGTTGGACGCAAAGTTGATAAAAAAAGTACCAGCGACACATGTCATTTCTTAGGCAAGACTTTAGTCTCATGGTTTAGTAAAAAAGCAAAATTATGTAGCCCTATCAACAACAGAGGCTGAGTATATCGCCGCAGGACGTTATTGTGCTCAGATTTTGTGGATGAAATAAACCTTGGAAGACTATGATTTATTTTTCACACATATTCCCATTTTCTGTGATAACACGAGCACAATTAATTTGACTAAGAATCCAGTATGTCACTCTCGTACTAAACATATCGATATTCGACATCATTTTCTTAGAGATCATCATCAGAATAGAGATATTGACCTTGTATACATAGACACTGAGAATCAATTAGCTGACATCTTCACAAAACCTCTAGCAGAAGATCGTTTCAATTATTTACGTCAAGAATTAGGAATTTTGGACGTCAATAATGTTAATTAATTTTGTTTTATGATTATATTTCAATACGCAAAAACTGTGTTAGAGACAAGCCAATAAAGAGTCTGTCTGTCACCACAACTACGGTTGAAGCGAAGCGGTACTTAAGAGTTCCCCGGTGAACCTCCGCCAGCTGGGACAGTACTCCTACAGCTAATCTGAGACAGTCGCTGTGTAACGAAATTTAATCTATAAAATAATATTAATTATATTAATTGAAGGTTAAAATTACTAATCTTTGAATTAATTTTTTGAAATGAGTTAATGAAAAAGAAAGTGGCCCAAACCAACTAACAGAACCCCTAGGCGAATTCGGCCAGAGTTCGGACCGCATTCGGCCCGAGTTCAGTTAGTGGTATCTGGTTATATAACCAGAACCCGAGAGCCTCTTCTTCTTCATTGCTTCTAAAACCTCTTCCACAGCAACAGCAGCCGCGCGAAGCTCTCCAAACCCTAGTTCTTCACCACTTCGTTTCTCCCAATCTACGTGGTGAAATCCATCCAAATTTTGGATTCGTGCGGAGATCGTTGTCCTCTACAGCATACTTGAATCTCGGGAGGTATAACTCCGTATTTCTCCTCCTTTCAAATTCGTGCATATTTACTTTATTTGTACAATGCCTAAGGGATTCAACCCCTTTAAGAGGAAGAAGACGACCAATCCTAGTGAGGAAGGATCATCTTCAAATCCACACACGGATTCCCTCTTTTCACCAGTTCAATCGAGCGATGGCACGTTCGATGGATTTTTATTTTCAAACCCTATATCAAGCCCTTCTGTGGTATGGAGACTTTTCTATGAGATCCATATGCACAGGCGCTCCTATCAAATGGACTGTGTTTCCAGATCACCGCCCTTATTTTGAGGCATTAGGGTTACAACACTTTGCTAAACTTTGTTTTCTGGTAGCTACTAATGCCATTAGACTTTTCTATTGCAATATCGTACTAAACACGTTTGACGTAAGTACTCGTGTTGGCGGACTAGATATCGAGTTCAATTATGTCCTCTTAGTGAAAATCCTTGATATTTCTAACGAAGGTGCACTGCTTGATGATATCACTGAATTTGATTTCCCCGACGGTATGACACTTGCTAGTTTCAAAGCTGAACTCTGTGCCCCTGATTGAGTTTGCTCTGGAAAGTTCAAGGCCAATAACTTGAACTTGTTTAGTTATGAATTGCATCGCATCATCTACTCCACTCTCCTTCCGAAGTCTACTTCAAAGGATGATGTCACATCACTTGAGTTGTCTGGTATGTATCATATTCTTAAGGGAATTCCTTTTTTTGCTCCTAAGACTATTATCCAGATGATGGGACGTTGTCGTGCAAGAGATAGAAATCTCTCTTATGCGATGATTCTCCCACGCATCTTCCAGCATTTTGATATTGATCTGTCAACTTGTACTCAAGACCCTGAGCCCAAGTTTCTTAAGCTATCTCGTCGTAGTATGACTGCTGCTGCTCTTCCTACTGCTCCACCTCCTCCACCTACTCAGCAGTATGCCATGACCTTTGATGGCATACACCAGCATCTTTCTGATTTGCACGTCTCGATGACGGATATGGTCCGTGAACGTGAGTTCCGCGATGTCACTCGTTATCAGGCGATAGCAAATTCTCTAGCTGATCTCCGATTTGCTCAAACTGGACATTCTGCCGGTTCTATTCCTAGAGATCTAGCCTTTTCTGGTTACCGCTGTGAGGATGAGGCTGTTCATGCCTACTTTCAGCCCGGTAACGCTTATGATTGGTATCGCAGTTCTGGTGCTACTCTACACCCTTCTGGAGCTGGCACTTCTGGAGCTGGTCCTTCTGGATATGCCGGTCATGCTGCTGATGATGATGATGAAGATGATAAGGAGATGTGATGATGATGTATTAGCTGATTTTGAGACTTAATTATTGTCTACTGTACACTTGGAAATGCTCCGACATTCCAAGTTTCTTTCTTTTAGCGTTTATTATCAGTTTTTTTTAGGACTTGTACTGGATATTTCTTGATGTCTCTTGAACATCATTTTATTTTTATGGGATGCGTAGTTTATCTTTCATATCAGTTTATTTATTCTTTATAGCATCTTTATCTGCTTCTATATTATAAACTGTCTGTGAAATAATTCTCTGTTATGTCTTGTATATTCTCACTGCATGAGATATTATTTTCTTGTGTTTCTTCACTGTTGTAGCTTATGCATTAATTACGGAGGAGCCTATTTCTTCACAATTATTTTGCTAAGTGACAACGGGGGAGAAAAAGGATCTAACATTTTATTTTGAACATAATACAGGGATTGAACAATTTTGAACACTTTTTGTGGTATCTTATCTCAAAAGATGTTATATCATTCATAGTTTGTCAAATATCAAAATGGGGGAGATTGTTGTCCCATTGGTCATATGGTCAAACTGATTTTAATAATTGATCAAACTCTGTCTCGATATATGGAGCTAGTCAGGATATCTCGGACTCTTGGACATGATCAAGAACGGCTATCTACTCAGTTCAAGACCGAAGCATTGTTTGCCTGTTCGAGTCTGTATTTCTTTGAGCAATGTAATCTTTTATTTTATTAAGTCTAGAAATATATTGTACACCGAGTCGTACTGGCAAATAGGCTATTCCAAAATGATTTCAAAATGTTTTTAAAAATGTCCTTAGTTTTAAAAAACATTCGTATTTACAAAAGCTCCAAAAAGGTTTTCAAAATTCTCCAAAATCTATTTTGAAAAACCCTAACCAAACCCTGACAGAACTCGGCCAGAGTTCGGTTAGTAGCCGTTTTAATTTTTGAATTCCTTGGAACTTGGTCCTCCTGCAGTTGCGGATTTGACCGAGATTTGTTCATCGAGTTCTGCCCGAATTCTGCCCGAATTCTGCCAGAATTCTGTCTTTAGAACTCCTATAAATAGAGAAGAATTTCGATCATTTTAACTCACTCATTCACTTTCAATCTTCTCTCTATTTAAAGCCTACTGTCTTCTAAAGAGTTTTTCTCGAGCTTTAATTTTCAGATCCCAAGCCAGTTACAATCCTCTAGTCGATTTGCCAGTGCGGTGCGGTCTAGAAGTTTCTGAGTGATTATAATCAAAAAGCTTGATAGAAGAATATCTCTTCACAATTGAAGTTGGACGAGTTCTTCGTATCAAAGCTCGCGTTGTAGAAGTTGCAACGACTTCGTAGGAAAACTTGCGGTTTTGCCAATAGTAGATTCAACTGGTAGCAAGAGTTCTACCGACTGGACTAGTCCTCAACAGAGGAAAACCAGTATACATCGCTGTCTTTGCGTTTGCTTTCTTATCTCTGTCTTTATATTATTTAGTTGTGATTATTATTCTGTGCTCTTGCTGCTAATAATTTTTAATTAGCATTATTCCGCTGCCAACTCTATTCACCCCCACTCTAGAGTATTGCGCTTTACGATTTCGTTTCTACATAATACACGAAGAATAGCCATTCTCTTGGAAGATTACAAATCAGAAATTTGAAATAGAAAAGATTTTACCTTGTGCATGTAGCTCTGTAACATTTTCGTTGAGCCGTGCATTATCTACAATATGAACAGAATTCTGCTTTCTCAAATCCTCTAGTTCATGCACAGAGCCCTCCATCACAACGTTGACTGCACGTTGTTGCGCTTCTTCTACCTCGAGCTCTTTCAGCTTTTCTTTGAGTATGGCATTCTCAAGGTTGACTACACGTAACTGCGCTCATTGTGCCTCCATCTCTTTTAACTTTTCTTTGAGTTCTTCATTCTGCGTAAAAATATCAGAATGATGTCTTCTCAAATCCTCCAATTCCTTTGCTGAGTCGTCCATCACAGCGCCCATTTCATGATGCTGTGGTATCCATTGTTCATCAAAATTATCCCCACCTGCTTCTTGGTGTTCTTTCTCTTCCTCTTTTTTAACTTTTTCTATAGGTGGCTCATCTTTTTTGTGCCCTTCTTCTTTTCCAACAGGTATAACCAGATCTTCCAATATCATCTTCGATCTCAACTTGTTGTGATATTCGGCCTTGAGGTAGTTTGAGATTTCGTACCCATTCCATGTGAAAAATCTTGGGTAATCAGGAATTGGAGCGAACTTCCTTTCCATAAATTTACTATGTTCTGCAAACCAATAGAGGAAGTATATTGTGCAACCTTCCAATTTGTGGAAAGCCATTGAGTAATCCCCCCATTCAGTTTTGCTTCTACTCCTCTTTATGCTATCCATTACATATGCCAGGATTAACCTTGGCCAGCATATACTGTTGATGGCATCCACACTGTCTACCAAGGCCAAGAATCTGTACAGCAAATTTGAACCGCCAGACTTTGTGAAGAATACTGTTTGGCATAAGTGGAAGATTATTAGCTTGGCCAAATCATCTGGATTAACAGCGTTATCTCCGCCACGAAGTCGTCGTAATAATTCAAAGAACTTGTCTCTCACTTTCTTATTCGTGACTTCTGAGTGTTTGCCCTTAGTATTAGCCAGCAATCTTGTGAAGTGATCTCTTCACAGGCTCAATGATGTTGGTGGTGTGGGCTGCTATTGTTTTTTTTATCAATCTTCTGTAAAAAAAAAATATCATTATCACTTTCTTACATTCAGCGGTAGACCGAAGATGACTGCCATATCGTCGACGCTTGGCACGATTTTAACAGTGATGCTCAATTCAAAGCACCCGACGCCATCTTCTTCTTTTTTGTAACTTGCAATTAAATTCTCAAGCCCTTCCGTTACCTTGGCCAATTCGGAGACGTGGACTCTGTTTTGGTAGAAAATCTCGATAAAATTCTACAAACCGGTATTCTTCAAAGAATCAATAACTGGCTCAGGTAAACGGCTAACATCTTGATTGACCTCCTCCATAAGATTTAGCATTGGCTTGAAGGTAGAACGGAAAAGTCTTGAATCCTTATTCCTGACAGATTTTTTATCTACAAAACAAAAAAAATAAAAAAATTAGGTCGGAGAATGGCCATTCTTATGGGTTTTAACACTGGGAATGACATTCTCCGTGTAAACTAACACGGAGAATGTCATTCTCCATTTCAAACTAAACGGAGAATAGCATTCTCAATCGTTTTAATACAGGGAACGACATTCTCCGTGTAAGACAACACGGAGAATACCATTCTCCGTTTCAAATGACACGGAGAATGTCATTCTCCGTTTAAAATAAAATGGAGAATGAACATTCTAATGTATTTTAACACTGGGAATGTTATTCTCTGTTTCAAGTTAGACGGAGAATGCCATTCTCCGTTCCAAATTAAACGGCGAATAGAATCCTCAATCGTTTTAACACTGGGAATGCTATTCTCCGTTTGTAAAAACACGAAGAATAGTATTCTCTTTCATTTTAACTCTTGTAATGCCATACTACGTTTAATTTAACACGGAGAATAGAATTCTCAGTTTCAAATTAAACGGAGAATAGCATTATCATGTGTTTTAACATTGAGAATGCCATTCTCCGTTAAAGTAAACGAAGGATGATATTATTGATTTAATTTAGACGGAGAATGGCATTCCAAGTGTAATTTGACAGGGAGAATGAACATTCAAATGCGTTTTATGACGGAGAATGTCATTCTCCGTGTAATATATACAGAATTTGCGAACATAAACTCAAAGTTATACCTTCTGTTTGCACTTCTTCTTGCACTTTTTGTTTTGCAACTTTTCCTTTTTTCTTCTGTGCAACTTTCTTAGAATAGGGTTTCGGTTGTCCTTTATCTTTCCATTTTAAATTTTCTGTAACTGGTGCATCTTCTCTAATTGGTGATGCTGTCGGTGATGATTTTGCCGCTGATGTCGACATGGTGTGAAGATTGCGAATGGGAAGGAAGGTTTAAAGATTTTGGAGGAGAATGACCTAGGTTTGAGTACAGAGTGGAGTATGGAAGAAGAGGAAGAATCGAAACGGTTTTCTTTTTTTTTAATAAAAGGGTTCGGGGGTGTTTTGAATGAATTAGAAGGACAAAAATGTCATTCTTTCCAAGGGCAAAAAGAATCGAAATCGTTTGGACTCCTTTCTGCTTAATTATATTAATTAGAAAGGCAAAAATGATTCTGCTTAATAAAAAAGAATCGAAGCCGTTTGACAAAAATGTCATTACAACTCAACAAAACAAATGAACATAATACATTAGATATAAAAGAAGAAGAAAAAAAATCATCGTCTTCCATATTCAATCATTTCAGATTGGACTCCTTTCTGCTTAATTATATTATATAAGCAACTTTTTTAGTACTTCATTGTGCTCTGAAGTTGTAATCCATTCAGCAGTTTTGCGTCTTTCTATTCCCGCATCAAACTGCATATAACAAACATAACATCAAAAATATTGCTCTAAAAAGTGTAAGTTTTTGACGACATATTTTCAGACTTACATTGAGAGAACGGTAGTCTAGACTACATCGGTCTTTCATGAATGCAATTACAAAAATTTCACAATCAACAAAATTGCCTTGGCGGGGAACATAAGAACGACGTTTTATTGCAAAAGTAGAAAAGCTGAACATAGCATCTCAACTTCAAAATCTCTTCTTCGAGAAAGAGATCCAAATTTGAAAGCTACAATTACCAGAATACAATATGTATTAGTATACCGCGTATCTTGTACCCAATTCATAAAAATTGATGAATATGAGCTTACTATTTCTTTTATGACTGTTTTGTTTTGAATCGGATCATCTTTAGATGCAAGTGAGTCCCAAATTTCAACAGTCCTTGTTTTAACCGGAACTCTTGCAAGAGTATAGTGTTTGTCCAAAAGAATGGGTATGTATATCTGAATCAGGATTAATTAGGTAAAACAAATTAGTAAATTTTCAGAAAATTAGGATTAATATTTAAACAGAAATACATTAATACCTCGTTACAAGTGCTTAAAGATCCCATGTAATCCTGAAAATATTTGTACTTCTTCCATATTTCATGAAGCTTTTTGTCGGATGTAGGTAACGTTTCTTTCTACATACACATCAATTAATACATTACGAAGGACAAACAAACGAGAAAATTGTTAATGCATATGCATTGAAGAATAAAATGCTCACTCGCCGTTATCCTTATTGGTAAAAAAATCATACATTAGCTTTATTGGAGGTTCTTTTCCGTTCCTCCGCAGTGAGAAGACCAGAGACAATGCCTACAATCTGAATAAATTATTAAAAATGTCAGGGATGGAATCGAAGTAAACATAGATGGCATCTAAGAAGAAATATACTATCTATACATACCCCATTCTTAATTCTCGTTAAAGGAGCTAAGGACTTCATCTCAAACCGAGACACATAGATTTTGTTGCAAGATGATATATTTCTCTAAGAAAAGAAACGAATAAATTAGGAGAAAAAAACTGTTGGAATTAAATCAAAACTCATATTACTTACTCGTCAGGTCTATCATCGGCAAAAATATAGTCGTAATAGCTCGAAGAACCACTAGAACAATTGCTAGGCTTCGAGGTTGAACCCCTTGTTAAACTTTTCGATGGTGTGATCGAATCTAAATTTCTACACATTCTTTTCGAAGAACTGCTAAAGTCAGTTTCTTCTGTAGGACACAATACGAGAATTCGATCCAATGCTTTACTACGATTCTGTAGCATCACGTCCTCCTCATCGGAAGATTCAACGGAAACCTCCTTCACATTATTAAATACTCCAGATGAAGATGCCTTCTTCAAAGCTGGAGATTCTTCAATCTTCTCAAAATGCCGAGATAAATTCATTTGTTCAATTTCTAATGAACAAAACTTAGAATTGATCTTTACAACTTCAGCTGAAATCGTCGACAGATGTTCTTCAATCCTGCACAACATACGCGAAATGAAGATTTTATTTGGAGCTGGCAACCAATCTTCTACGTCTTCTACATTTTCCACCACACGAGTAGACATCTTGAGAACAAGAAAACTATTGTATTTCAGAAAACTATTCTATGTATTTCAGAATGAATAATAGTACTATGAAACAAGAAAACTATTGTATATATAGCAAGAGAGAAGTACAAAAAGTGAAAAAGATGGAAAAACAAATAAATTTCGAGACTAGCAAACAATCTACTAGCCGTTTGATTGAGGAGGGCTCGAGGAAGATTCTACTAGCCGTTTGAAAAGTACAAAAGGTTATCATGATCAACTTCAATTAACGAACTCTATAAGAGGTTTAATTCCGTTTGATTGAGGAACTCGACGAAGTCCGCCGCGAACCGGAACTTCTTCTTCTTTCCTTCTTCATCTCCGTTTCTCCTTCCACCACCACCACCATGCCCTGTAGCTTTATAACAAAAATATTAAATTGTTAGATGAAACAAAAAAAACTAATTACGGAAAGATTACTAATTCAAAATCAAACAGAACACATATTCATAGAAAATATGAGATTAAAGATGAAAGTGTCACAGAAGCAACACCACAATTTTACAACAACTAAGCAGACTCTGCTAAGTAATAAGTAAAATTAGGGATTCTGTCCTCCTTGGATTTAATTTACACAAAGAAGAGATTTGAGAGAACGAGCTTTTATCGGCTTCCTAAATGTACCATTCTCCGTCCTAAATGTATCATTCTCCGTCCTAAATGTACCATTCGTCGTCGGTGTCATCATCTAGATCGCCAGCGACGGTGGTGTCGTCTACATCGCCTACAGACCTGGACACACTGTGTCCTTAGGGATTGTGTCATCCTTGGATTTAATTTACACAAAGAAGAGATTTGAGAGAACGAGCTTTTATCGGCTTCCTAAATGTACCATTCTCCGTCCTAAATGTACCATTGTCGTCGGTGTCACCATCTAGATCGCCAGCGGCGGTGGTGTCGTCGTCTACATAGCCTACAGACCTGGACACACTGTGTCCTTTCTTTTCGGCCGACACACAATTATTGTTTTATATACGTAGTTGCACAAAATATTAAATTACATGGACGACAGAGAAAGTAAATATGAGTTAATTTAGGGTGTTCATTGAAAAATTGTATTGAAGAATGACCTGCTATAGCAAGTTACAAGAGGTCAAAAGTCAAAAACAGCATTAAATGATGTCTCATGCATTATTTCATCTGAATTTAGTCTGAACCGTTGGATTAACATCCAACGGTCCAGATTTTGGATATATCGATACATCCAAAAAGGGTAGATGTATTGTAGAATTTTCATATATATATATATATATATATATATATATATATATATATATATATATATATATATAAAAATATATACAGTTTGAGGTCAACCTGGAAATGGGACATTATATATATATATATATATATATATATATATATATATATATATGTGCAGTTTGAGGTCAACCTGGAAATGGGACAGGAGGTCCTGGAAGAGGAAAAGTTTGGCAAAGTGAGTTTGGAGAGAGGAAGTTTATATAAACATTTTCAATATTATTTATGTTTCATTTCTTTTTCTTTCTTTCTTTCTTTTTTAATTTCAATTTTTTTCCCTTTAGATACATTTCTTCCCGGTTTCCTGGGTGCTTCTGCTCACAATACTTGGTCTGGCCGGTCCAATCACGGACCACGGCGGCCGAATCATGGATGTTTGGTGCCCACGAAAAGAAAACTCCAACGACCAACTTTCTCATAACTATGTTTTTGCATACAAGTCCCTCACATATATGATATTATGACACAAGTCTTTCTAAATCTTGTTATTTGTTTGTGAGTCCTTCAAATCATCTAAAAAAATGACTTGGGAGTTCCTCTTGTCATAAAGTGTTACAATAATATGAATACTAAACGCTCAATCTCCATTATGATATGTTTGTAGTGACAAGGACTTGCAATATGGTATCTGAGCTGCATGTAGGTCTGAATATTTTTTGATATACGTTTTAGACGAATTTAAAAAAAAAAATTATGACACAACCTAAATTTAGTTGATGTCCAGTCCATTAAGAACCATTTTAGGATAATATAAATATTAATCCTCACGAACACTTCCATTGTTGTTGCAGGAACTTCAACATGAAGGAACTAGAACTTAAATACATTTTTAGTACATTTTTTAGGACTATATGTACTAAGTATTCCAGGATTTTAGAAAGTACCTGTTCCCTAACCAAAATTTTACTACACAAGTTTCTCTCTGATCATGATTGTTGGTTATACTAACTCATTTACTTCTAGTCAACCATCAACACTGACATCGTCCTTTGTTCTCTCCTAGACTTTGTTATTAGGGAGTGGGCATTCGGTTCCAACATCCGTGGTTCTGATCCGGTCTGAACAGTAAAATGTTCAAACAAGTTGGTTCCTAAAATTTAGAATTTAAACGGGACGGATCGGGTCGGATTGTGTGACACTAACGGGACGGGACGGGTCCTATTTTCAAAATAAACGGAGCCCCGGACCAATCCGTTTCTAGAGATATGTATTTTTTAATCAATTTTTGAATTTTTTTGCTATTAGTCTATAGATAATAGAACATGTTATTGTTTAGTAAACAAATTTTAGAAATTTGGAAAGACATAAGACTTATTTTGTTCTTATAGATAATAGAACATATGTAAATGTTTACTATTATAGAATTTTTTAACTTTTTTTGGACCCGCGGGTCGGCTCGGTTCGGACCCGTTTCGAACGGATCGAGCCCATTTCGGTTACAATATTTTTTGGACCCGTTCCGTCCCGCCAATTAACAGATTCGGTCCGGGTCCATCAAATTTGGACCCGGTCCGACTTGTGCCCACCCCTTCTTGTTATTGAAGAAAATGTGATGTCAATGCCAAATCATACAACTTCTTCTATTGATTAAGTACTCCTTTAACCGAATAGTTAGATTAATTTTGTCCACGAGAAGGCACATAATTGTTTTTTCTTTTTCTGATAATTTGAACTACTGCCCAGCAATTGTCAAGATTTGGAGGGCTTGAAATGCAAAAAGACCCCTTCTGACCGCTCCGTTGACATCCAGTCAAGGCGGATGAACTTACCGCGTATGACTGGAACCGCCAAAATAGTAATAGAAGACCAATTTTAATACTCTTTTCTTTTTCCTATATAAAAAAACCCTCCCCCTCACTAAATGGAAGCTCAAATTTGTTTGGATCTCCTACTGCTGACGAGACGACCATGATGATGAGCTCTAGAGCCTCCGGTTCGGTCCTTCTGAGGCGGCTCGCCCCGCCGCTGCTCTCCGGCTCGCCGGTGAGGTTCCGTAGCACCGCAACGGAGGGGGAGAAGAAGAAGAGGGAGGAGGAAGTGGATCCGGTCACCGCCGGCGGTGAGAACACGGGCAGCACCGCCGCCAGCTATTGGGGGATCGGCCCCTCGAAGCTGGTCAAGGAGGATGGCAACGAATGGAAATGGTCTTGCTTTAAGGTTATTATATCACTATTTTTTTTTTAATGGTTCAATTTTTTCCATTTTTTTTTTCCAATTTTTTTAAAACTTTAATTGAAATAATTGTAGCCGTGGGATACGTACAAAGGAAATATGGACATAGATCTGAAGAGGCATCACGTGGCCAACACGCTCCGGGACAAGCTGGCGTTTTGGGCTGTCAAAGTTCTCAGGGTGCCAACTGATGTTTTTCCACAGGTTAATTAACTAACTCTATTTTGTTTGGGTTATAAAATTTATTTATAGAATTGTTGATGTCCGAAAAAGAAATATATATTTTCGTGAATCATGAGAAAATATATTCTTCTCAAATAGGTGTGTATATTAACTTTTCAGGGAATAAATTGGATATAGCTCAAGTTCGAGTCAGGTTCGAGTTGGATCGGGCTGTGCGGTTTGGGTCCAAATCTAAGTCTAGTTCGATCGGGTTCAGTTCGGGTTGTGTCAGGTTATTGATAAGTAATAGAAATTATGATATCGATAGAAATTGAAACATGTTCTCTTGGATATTATTATTTCATCTCAACCACACTATAAGAAATTACCACCAAAAAAAACAATTATTAAATATATTTAATTATCAAAACTTATTATAGGAACTATATATTTTCAGAAATATTTATATATTCACCAAATATGGGAATATGATTTTCCTGTAAATTTAATTATAGAGAATTTGATTTTCGGAAATATAAAATTTTAGGGTATATAGCATTCCGCGTATCAAACGCCTCCTAAGAGTTCGTGATATGTATTATCTTCCAAATGTCTATTTATCATTTATTGATAGGACGAGGAATATATTATTATTGTTAAAGCCTATTGCCACTTGATGCAGAGCACCCAATTGGTTGACGGATCAATCGACCAATTGATCGATTTCAATATAATATAGGAAAATGTACTATATTCTACAAATGTTTTTTTAGGATTACTTTAGACTTTGTTTTTGTTAATTTATACATGGAATAAATCTGCCAAATCATAATCTTTGACCATGATTTGACTAAGATATATGTTTTCTACATTTAGGATTAGGTTCGATTTTTATTTCTTCCATTCCAAACAATGTAAGCCTATATAAATACATAAGGTTGTATGAGTTATTGAACACCATATATTACATTCTTTTTTTTTTTTTGGAGATTTGTTCTCTTCTTTTTTTGGTGGATTACAGTGATAGTGGATTCGAAAAATCCTTCAACACTCCGATTGGCGTACATAAAGTTCTAGGATAGGTTTACTAGGGATTCTCTACAACTAAACATAGACTAATATATTTGGAGGAAGAAGCTTCTAAATAATATAATTAGGAAATCTAATATTACACTATTCTACCCAATACATGATACTAATCCATGATACTTCTAACATATATATATCTGTATAGGATAAACATCTATCGTGCTCGCCTTTAGTTTTAGTATCCCACTCTGGCTACTTAGCATCCTTTGCGCTAAACAACGGGAATTAATAGCGAGCTATAACTTTGCCTAGTGAACAACAACTAGGTCATCAAAAACATGTAATATCCAGACAATAAAAGTTTTTAAGGGGTATAAAGTAATAAAGTATATCACGATAATGTAATTGAAGATAAAGATTACCGAATTATGGAATCAAGAACATGACAATTTTATCGGTCACAATTCCATTTTTCTGCGATCGGATTGTTGCTAGGGTTGACATTGTGTTAGACCGATCTCACATAGGCTGTGGATAAAAGATATATTAATTTTATTAACCTTAATGAATGCATGATCGAGTTAAAAAAATTTCTTGACACAAGCTCAGTTAGGAAGTACGACATAGGAAAGTAATCCTATCTCACATCCTATATTTGCAATACCTTATGAAGAAGATTTATTCTGGCCAGTTTTTGTTTGTCAATTATAGTACAAATACTTCATCCAATGTGACTACGATGTTCTCCCCTTCTCTAAGGTACAATCCTAACAATCACAAGCAAGCCCTAATTATTTGTTATATGAGTCTTAACTAATCTACCTAGAATGGTGAAGGATTAGGCAAAGGCTACTTGTGTATATTCCAATTCTCGCTAACCTAGCGATTAGCCAATTTACAGTTCTTGAAATCAATTTGTTAGATACTGTCAAATCTACATATTAGTAGTAATTTAATCATATTCATATATTTTTCATGCGGAGTTGTAGACTATGTTGCACTGGCAGAGCAAAATGGTGTCCATCTCTATATCCTGTGCAGCACAAATAACTAGTTTTGCACCTATTTGAAAATGTTTGTATCCTATATCTGTATCAGTTATTCGTGCAACATAGATTATAGAACTTTGATCATTGATCCCAAACAATTTGATCATTGATCCCAAATAATTTGATGTAATCTTAATGCTCGTTTGTGTTACAAAATATTCCTTTATTTACATGAAAAGAGGTCTGTCTATGTGTAGACTTTTTCTCTAATCCTCTTAGAGGTAAAATTCTCATGCTAGTGCTTGCTCGTCGTTGCACATAGTTTAGAGAGAGTGACCCGAACTATATTGCCCATGAGAAGATTGAAATGAAGAATTTGGAGAGGTTGTACGAACTATATTGCCCATGAAAAAGATTGAAATGAAGAATTTAGAGAGGTTGAAATGGAAGAAGTTTTTGCAGAAGAGACGGAATTTTGAGAGGGTGAGAGTTTTTGCACAAATAAAAGTGTGAATAGAGAGGATAATAATGTCACCGTTTAGCGAGTTAAAGAAATGACCCTTTAATAGGATTTAATAGAACAAATGTGTGAATAAAGGGAATAATAATGTGAAAGAAAGTTGGTTTTTCACCAACAGTTACAACCGTTTGTATCATAATTTGTAGTATTGGCCGATGCCAATCTGATACAGCCGATACCGATCCGATACGTATGATATCGATGCAGTTTGGTATGTCATACAGATACTGACCGATACACTGATCTAAAACTGCCGATAGTGCTGATACTGTCGATACCGATAATCATAGAAAGTGTCCGATACCGATACTGTGAAACTTGGTTTGTATACTTTTTTTTCTTCTTTTTCTGAAGGCAGCAATCAGCTTGACAAGCATTAATATGCTTTTTCCCAACAGCGAAAATACGGTTGTCGTGCTATGATGCTGGAAACTGTTGCCGCCGTACCCGGAATGGTGGGCGGGGTGGTCCTCCACCTCCGCTCCCTCCGGCGCTTCGAGCACAGCGGTGGCTGGATCCGCACGCTCCTGGAAGAGGCCGAGAACGAGCGGATGCACCTCATGACCCTGATGGAGGTGTTCAACCCCCAGTGGTACGAGCGCGCCCTCGTGCTCGCGGTCCAGGGCGCCTTCTTCAACGCCTACTTCCTGGGCTACCTGATCTCGCCCAAGTTCGCCCACCGGGTGGTCGGCTATCTCGAGGAGGAGGCCGTGCATTCCTACACCCTGTTTCTCGAGGCCCTTGACGCAGGGGAGGTCGAGAACGTCCCTGCCCCTGCCATTGCTATCGACTACTGGCGCCTGCCACCGAATGCGACCCTCCGTGACGTTGTGCTGGTCATTCGAGCCGACGAGGCGCACCACCGCGACGTCAATCACTATGCTTCGGTATGGATTTACTTCGATAATTTTCTGATAGTTTTACAATTTTGGTGCTGGTGAATGGTTTCTTATGAAGCAGTGGTTGGAAATTGCAGGACATTCAGTATCATGGGAAGCAACTGAAGGAAGTTCCGGCTCCAGTTGGTTGACTATCACTGATCAGTGACTGCAGTTGATTTATATTTTTTGCTACCAAATTAATCAATGGTGATACTTATATGGATGGGAATAAAAATTGTGATATTAATGTTGTTTTTGTATAGTTTTTACGGTCTCATTTATATATTGAACTCTTAAGGAAACAGAAATGGACAGAGCCACTTTGAAGTAGCATAATTTTGAGAATATTGATATATTGCTTGCTTCTATACATTCCAATTATCCTTCTAATCAAATGATTTGTCTAGGTGGTACAAATGAGACATTTTAATTTGTGAATTTTTCAAGATGAGTTCATGACTTGGAAAAAAAATGTGGCCAGGTGAACTGACTAAAAGTTTCAAACTGAATCTTGGTTTACTATTGATGTTATCCTCCAGAATTCATTGTTCATGAATTGTTAGCGTTATCAAGAAGTCGAGTCACATGAATTCTGTAAGTTCTTCTGGCGTGGTATTGATGTGGAAAGGAGACTTTTCTTGAATTGGTATTACATAATTTTACACCTGTGGGTGTTGGGTGTAATTTTGTGGGGTTCAGAATTTCCGTCCGCATCCGAATGCTTCGTGAACATCAACTGTATGCGAAATTAAGTAAATGTTAGTTTTGGATGAACAGCATATCGTTTCTAGGACACGTTGTCTCTGCAGAAGATGTTGTTGACCCGAAGAAAATTGAGACAGTGGTAGACTGGAAACAACCTATGTCAGGTAGTGAAATACGAAATTTTTCGAAGATTTCATCGTCTCTTAGAAAGGAGTAGCATTTTAAGTGGACCGACGACTGTGAGATTAGTTTTCAAGAAATCAACGGCTCGTTACGGTTCTAATTTTTGCTCTTCCAGAAGGTTCCGAAGGATTTAGATTTACAGTGACATCAAGGCTCGGTCTGGGATGTGTTCTTATGCAACACGGGTATCGAGACAGCTTAAGAGCAACATGCGAAAAATGTTGGTGCTTTCTTTACATGGAGAGAGCTTGCTCTCAACATGCCTTGTAAATTTTAGTCCCACATCGGAAATGCACCATGAGTTATCTCAACATATATACTTGAGTGTGTTGTTGAGAGATGCACATGGGGTGGTGACCCTAAGGAGGGAACCATGTGGGTGATTTTACAAGGAGGTAAGAATAAGGCTCCAAGAATTAAGCATTAATGCTTTTGTCATTCTCTTGGATTAATTCCATTTGGAGCTAAGCCCCAAAGGGGCTTAGCGACTCGGACTCGGACTCGGACTCATGGGCTCATGAGGCGTAATATGGCGTTTTGTTGGCGCACTTAGCACGTCAGCAGTCATGCGGTCTTATGCGGCATGCGGCTCATATGCGGCCTCATGCGGCCTCATGCAGCACATGCGGTCCATGCGGCCCATGCGGCCATTAGGCTCATGCGGTCCATGCGGCCATTAGGCTCATGCGACCAGATCCTATCTTTGTGGGATTTAATTAATTCAGATCCTATCTTTGTGGGATTTGAATTAATTTCGTGGGATTTGAATTAAATCTCGTTGCTATCTTTTAGGATTTGATTCAATCTTTCCATAACTGAAGAGGCGACTAGGGTTTCCACCCTCTCTTTATAAATACTCTCTTCTGGCCTCCTTTGTGACTACTACGAAAATTACAAGCAGAAAAGGAGAAAGAGAGAGAGAGTTGCTGCCGCCATTGCAAGTCCATCCGAGGAGTCAGAACAGAGGTGACTTCGAGCGTTCCACAAGTTCTTCAAACTTGCTGGTTCCTGGAAGCAGATCGTGTGGGGCGAATCTTGCTTTGAGCAACGGTGTTTTGACACCCCAGCAACTGTTCTTCTTTTAATCTTCCTCCAGATTATTGTAACTCGTTCTGTCCCAATTGCAACACGTTTGCAAGGAAGAACGAGAGATCTTCTCTTCTCTATTTCCCTCCTTCATATTGTAATTTGGCTATTTGTTTTATTGTACCATCGTAGATCTTGAGTTTGATCACTGCAAAGTTTTTGTGTGACATCTCAGATCTCGATTGCATCAGTTTTTCCATCTTTGATCAAGCCCCGGGACTAACAATCTCAAAGCAAGATCCGTGTAGATGGAAAACATTAATGCTTCGCTCCTCCAATCGGACTTCTGCAAGTTAGAAAAGTTCGATGGAGAGCACTATCAAGTCTGGAAGAGAAAGGTTTACCTAACTCTTCAACTGAAAGACGTTGATCATGTTCTGTTAGAGGAAGAATCCTCTGTTCCAGACACTGGATCTACTGCCGCAATCAACGCGGCTACCAAACTCCAAGCCAAGTGGAGAAGGAAAAATAGCATCTGCAGGCTTCTCATCCTGAATCCTATGGAGGACTCCCTGGCAGAATCCTACTCGAAGAAGGAACTTGCCAGAGACATATGGGAGTCTGTGGAAAATCTGTATGAAGAAGACAAGAACAGGAGCAAAATGTTTGTGGTTGAAAAATATCACAAATTGCTCTTTGAGGACGAAAAGTCCATGCTGCCACAGGTGAAGGAATTTCTGAAGCTGCGTCAGAAACTGGAAGACGAAGAGATGCCCCTTCCCGACAAGTTTGTCGTCGGAGGGATCGTCTCAAAACTTCCTGCTGGATGGAGTACCTTCTATGCAAGGATGCACAGAAAGAAGCTAGACATTAGCTTGGGAGATCTACTGCAAGAGATCCATGTTGAGGACGAGATGCGTTCCCAACAGAAGGTGGACACTCTGTCCAAACAGTTGGCTAAAGCCAATCTTGTGCAGACTAGAGATCCCAAGGGAAAGCAGGCGGCTTCTCATCCCAAGAAGAAGGACTTCACTAATCTAAAAGTGAAGGGTCCTTCTTTCAAGCAACAGAAGACTAAGTCCCACGTGACTTGTTACAATTGTGGCAAGAAAGGCCACTACAAGAGTGAATGCCGATCTAAGCCTAAACAATCAGAGAAAGGTGAGCCTAATAAGGTTTCATTGGTTTCTAACTTTGTTGCTATGATCGCACAGGTCACAAATGTGGGGGTTGACTCTGACTGGTGGATAGACACTGGTGCGACTTGTCATGTCTGTTCTGGCAAGGAATGGTTCGTCACGTACCAGCCGATATCTGAGAAGGTTGTCATGGCGAACCAGACCCAAGCTGAAGTTCTGGGGATCGGGACCGTGGAACTGAAACTTGTAGGACCGTTGAGCACCTCTAGAGGGGGGTGAATAGAGTGTGTGTGTGTGCAGCGGAAAATAATCACCAATTAAAAACTTAAGTAATAACTATGGCAGTAAATAGGAGACAGTAAATAAATGCAGTAAAGTAAGAGTCAAGAATTCAAACTCAATGACACAGCGATGTATACTGGTATCCCTCTGAGAGGACTAATCCAGTCTCGAGTACTCTTGTTCGATGTTAATCCACTATGACACAAGCTTTAACTGAGTGCTTGCAACTCTTACAACACCGTGCTTGGCGACAAGTGCACGACCGACTTCACAACACCGTGCTTGGTGACGAGCGCACGACCGGCTCCAGAAGGCAATTGGAAAACTGGAACGTTTTCTGAATACAACCTCCGATACAACTCTTCAACACCAAACTCTAGATTAAACAGAAACTGTACTGGCTTGGCTAAGAGTCGTAAAGGCTTAGATACGAAAGTAAAAGCTCAGAACACTTTTGATAGAGAAGAGAAGAGATGAAATTGGATTGTTGAAATGAATGGTAATCTCAACTCTATTTATAGTGTTTTTGGGAGACCGAACTCGGACAGAGTTCGGGAAGAGTTCGGATGCTAGGATTTCGCATACGAACGTTGGATGCAGATTTGGTGGGAACTGTATTTCAAATAACCCAGACCGAACTCAGACCGAACTCGGACCAAACTCGGTCAGAGTTCTGTCAGAGTTCTGCTGGTTCAGAACAGTAAGGAATAAACCAAATTTGCATAGGTTTTGGGCTTTTTGGAATTGTGGATTTTTTTGGGATACGTAGGTAGGCTTAATTTGTTTGTGGACTGAGAAAAACCTAAGCCAGTACCGATCCGATCAATCTCACATTTTTCCTAGACTCAATAAAAGGAAAAATACAGAATAAATATGAAAACCAATAGCCCTTTTGATGACGTCTTTTTCCTGATATTGAAGACGTATTTTTCCTTGACGGCAATCGTCCAAAGATAAACAGATCTGAAAATCTGAATACCTTTCGGGGACTTCGCCCCCGAACCCCTGACGGGGGGCGCTGCCCCCTCGACCCCTGTCCGCTGACCGGACAGCGGAACCCCCGATGCGAGGCCCCGGATAGGTCGTTGGGCAGTTCAGAGAAAACTCCTTGTATAACGCCGTCTTTGGCCCATTAATAATTCTTTGTTGCATATGTCCTGCTTGTCTGCAAGTAAATGTTAGACGAACAAAACAGTATGATGTAGTATGATATAATCATAACAATATGATATAGAACATTTAGGACAATGCTAAGTTTAAGTAGCAACTTGATAGAGATTACATGAATATTAGTGACATCACTAGTTAAACTTAATTGATTAGCCATATTCAAAAACATGATATAATCATTGGGCTAACAATCTCCCCCTTTTTGATTATGGCAAATCCTTTAAGTTTAATACATATTGTACAATAGATGCTTGTATCACTAATAAACACATACTAATAGAATATTGTGTGCTAACTTAAACTTATTTCTCTCCCTTTGACATGATCAAAAAAATAAGCTCCCCCGTAAGAAGAGATAAAACAAACTCAAGCATAAGTATAGGAGGAAGAAAAAAAAATAATAATCATGATCAAGGATTAGGAGAACAGTGAAACGACATGTTTAGAAAATTGCATAACTAAAGTAGAAAAATTTGTCAAAATAGTTGGTTGAACTTAAACAAAGAACATTGAAATCAAACAATACATAGTTTACCAACTAGAAATCCAAAAATGATATTCAAAACTCAATATTATGACAAATATAACTCTAGTTTTGAAATATACCAATAAAGGATTTCAATAAGAAATAGATATCAATATAGCAGAAATCAATCATTGGTCATAAATAATTCATGAGAAATTCACAGATCTAGTATATACCAAATAAAAAAAATAATGAAACTTTTAACAATGATCACAAAAAAATATGATTCATAATTTGCCTATACAAATTAGTGAGTCAATTCCATAAAGCGTATAATCATCGACAAGAGATCAAAATAAGTATACTAGAATCTATGCAAAAATCTATACCAAAGTTCATGCATTTGAATTCAATTACCTTAGCATGATATATGTATATCCATGAAGATAATGAAGACAAAATACTTGAGAAGGAGAAATTCAGTCGACTTGAATGCTCCCCCGCAAAGTATGATCAGTCTAAGTATAGATAATCATGAACTTTGAGATAAAATCTCAATAAGAAATGCCAAATCAGTTCAACTCAAAAGAATTATTAAATTAGGATAATTAACTATATTTGGCAATATATAAAAAAATAAAAACTCGAATGAGAGAATTAAAAATAGATTATAATAATCATATATTCTCTCATAAAATACAAATCTAAATATCATGAACAACTCAACAAGATATGTTAGGTAAAAGAAAATATGCCCATGATGAACTAGTTATACCACATATTAAGGGCATAAAGGAATTGAAACAATTAATTTGCTCCCCCTTAAATTATGCGTATATAGTTCAAAAATAATTTATATGCATGAAATAGATAAAATAAATAATCACAAGATCTAAGGGATATCCAAGATATGCATCTTTTCTTTCCTTTGATCAAATGCATATAAAATTCCAAACTCAAAACAAATATCATCTTTAGGCAAGAAAAAAAAATCCAATAAATAAACGCTTAAAGATGAAGAAAATATGTCTTCAATAAAAAAATATAACACAAATCATTTCATGTAAGTAAAAGATTTTTGAAGGCTGTCTTTAATAATAACATTAAGTACGAGACAGATTCAATAAATCGAAAAAAAAATCAAAAAGACTTTTCAAAAAAATGTGAAATTTATTACGAAAAAAAAAACTGTCTTAATAAATGTTCGAATGCGTCCATTTAGTCCTCAGACTGAAAGCTGGCGATTCGAATCACAGAAACAATTTTAATAAAAGAATCCATAAATCATAAATAACTCCATTTGAACAAATAAACATAACTAGATATATGTCCAAAGAAAAGTGTATTCTAGATATATGACATGTCAAGGGGCTAATTGACATGAAATAATTAACTGCTCCACCTTTACATGGTTATATCCAAAAATAATAGTATAGATAAAATTTTAAAATAAAATTCAGAGACATATTCTCGGAAGTAGGAAACTAATTCAAAAATATTAGGTCTTCTTATCAAAGTTCATTTCTTCCCTTTTAAAGCCTTAGCACGGTGTCCACCTAACAACCGTAAGGTTTAAAGAAAAGAAATGCTTTGAGAGAGAGACATTCAATATGCTTGACTTCTCCCTTTCAAAGAGTTACTGTTGTAGACAGTAAGTAACTTGAATAAGAGGATAATAATATAAAGCTCAAAATCATTGAGTATTACACAAGCTAAAGATGAAATCACAAGATCATAATATTCAATAAGTAGTCACAAAATCATTAAGTCTGAATATCGAAAAGTGTGACAAAAAAAATATATTAAAAGATGACAAACATTAACTTATGAAAGATCAATGTATGTTACCTTTTGTGAAAAATATAAAGAGAGAATATTATCCATCAAATCTAAAATTTAAAATTTAAAATCTAAAATTTAAAATCCATCAGATAACAATTGCAACTAGATCTCAATAAATCTTTAGTTTATAAAGCATTGATCAATCTTGGATTAGCTGTAGAGGTACTGTCCCAGCTAACGGAGGTTCACCGGGGAACACTTAAGTACCGCTTCGCTTCGACCGTAGTCGTGGTGACAGACAGACCTTTTGTAGGCTTGTACCCAAAATAAATCTCTTCTTTAATAACCGAGGATTTAAAAAAAAATAGTGCAATATGAAATAAATTATATTCTATGAACTTAAAAATCTTAGAACAATGTAGCAAACAGCATAAGATGTATCAATTACATTAATCTATATGTGCTACAAAATTATTGGGTAACAATAAAATATAAAACATTTGTAAATCAAATGTAGGACCTAGATACGTTGATGTATTCTAGAATCTAGGGGACTGGGTTCAGTACCTTGGATCCAGAACTAGACGATAGTTGCAAGTACACCTTAATAAATCTTAAGTCTATAAAGTATTGATCACTTCGGGTTAGCTGTTGGGGCCGGTTCCCAGCTAGCGGTAGTCCGAAGACTAGTACACCGTGTCGCTTCAGGCTATTTACACCTGTATGACAGAAGGACCCTTTCGGCTTGTTCCCAAAATGATTTCTACTCTTAAGAACTTAGATTCAAAAGAATATATGCAGTATCATCGAACATCGTCGAAATCAAGAATTCCTAAAAGTAAATACCCAAAGAATGGTTTATCAAGATCAAGATATTAAAAACATCATGTATACAAAATGTCAACCAAAAAGCCAAAAAAATACATCATTTAAAAAGAGGCTTTGAGGAAGAAGCTAATAAAGAGAAGTACATGAATTTGTTAAAAAAATTAGCTTACATATGAAATAAGCACAAGTTTGAAACTACTTTTCAAAATAATATAATATAGAACTTGAAATAAACTCATATATCTCCATAAAGATATTTATACAATATAAGAAACATGTGAGCAATATATGATTGATAATGAAATGAATTATTCATATATCATTAACAAGCATAAAAAAAATCACAAGATCAAAAACATGCATAAATAAACTTTATCAAACAAAGAAGTAATTGATTCATAAGAAATTAATCAAAATAAAATATGAGAATCAATAGTGAATATATTATGCAAGCACAAGGTTAACATAAAAATATATGTATGTACTTTTCAAGTAAATAGAAGACTTGTGCTAAACATACATACTCAAAAATACTGATCCAAGTAAATGTGACATGTTAAAGACAAATCGATAAGAAGTGACCATTAAAAATATTAAAGGCAAAGAGTCAAAAGCATATTCACCAAAAACAAAATTAAGCTCCTATGCATGCTTCAATAATAAAGATTAACAGTAAATAGCATACATAGACAAATGTGCCACACTAATAGAAAATAAAATACTATATAGTGTGAACTGATCATTTAAGCTAGACAATAGTCATGCTAAGATTATATCTCACATTGATTCAAATAATAAACATTTAAAAAGATATAAATGAGAGTTATTAGCAAGACATTTAAAAAGAACATGCTAGATATTAAGAAGTATTTAGAAAGCATGTTACCGAAGTGGTTCTAGTGACCACACTTCTGTTGGTGCAATTGCATGGAAGATGACCTTTGTAGCTTTGCAATCACCAACATGTTCCATGGTTCTATTTGATATGATAAGCTTCACCTGCAATATTAGGTGAAGACTTTGGTATCCAATACATGGATCCACATTTGTTAGCTTTAGGAACCCATTTGCACAAGTTCATATCAACAAGTTTTTTAATCTGACAATGATTAGAAACATGTCCATTCATACCACAATAATGACAGAAAGTATTAACATTAGGGCTATGTGCAGCAGTATGAGAATGTGAAGTGGTGTGATATGATCTTAGTGGATACTTGTAATAGAAAGCATGGTTGTATGAAGCTTTAGCTTTGCTTGCTTCCTTTGTAAAAGATTTGACGTGTGTGACTTTGTGATGTGCTAAGTGTCTTGTGTTAGACTGAGTCATAGGTTGTACTACCTGCTTTCCCAGTCTAATCTCTAACTTTTTAGAGTTAGCACAGATCTCATCATATTTAGCAGAAAGAGCATCAATTCTACATAAAACAATAGAATACTTCTTCTTTTCTGATTCTAATTCCTCCTTAAGTTTAGCATTTTCTTGAGTGCTTTTCTCATTGCATTCAAGTGCCTCATGCAATCTAAACTCAAGTGTGGAAATCTCAGTAGAATTATCAGAAGTAGAATTGTTTCTAGCATTATTCAATAAGCAAGTAAGCTTTTCATTCTCATGCTTATAGGATAGAATATCCTTTCTAGCTTGCTTATACTTATCTAATACTTTCTTGTGTTCTTCTAACAGATCACTGAAAGCATCAGATAACTCATCATAAGAAAATTCATTCTCTTCAAGAAGGGAATTATTCTGTACCTCGTTAGATAATGCCATTGAGCATAAATTTGCAGCTTGATGAGGTCTCTCTTCTTCTTCAGAATTTGTTGCTTCACTTTCACACCATATGCCCGATGATCTTCCTTTATTTAATTGTTCGTAGTGACTCTCCTTTCTTGTAGTAGTACAATCATCTTGGATGTGGTCTATCTTCTTGTAGTTGTCACATACAAGCTCTTTTTCGTATAAGAAATTGTGTTGTACCTTAAATTCCAATTCCATCAAGCACATATTTGAATCATTATGAAGACTATCCTCCTCTCTGGAGTTGCTAGCACTGCTTTCGTACCTGCACTCATAAGTAGCTTCAAGAAGTTTCCAAATTTTATGAGATGTTGTGCAAGTAGTAATGAGATTGAATACATTAAAGTCACAGCACAATAGAAAGCATGCTTTGCTTTTGCATCAAGGCTAGCTAACTTCTTCTCTTCCTCTGTGTAACTATAATAAGGCTTGTTAATAATAGAGGATGTGAGAATAGAAGTGATAGTAGGTTTTTGGTAGCCATTGACAACAATTGACCATAAGTCAAAGTCTTGAGACTTCAGGTAGAAGCTCATCCGTGTCTTCCAATAGCTATAGTTTGTTCCATCAAATAGTGGGAGTCTATTTGAGGATTGCTCTTCAGTTGTGAAGTACATACTTGCCATGTGTGATATAGTGACCTATGTAACAGCAGTTATATAATAACAATATTACCTTGCTTTACCTGTATAACCCGCTCTGGTAATGAGGATCTGCTCCAAGGATGTTAAGCCAAATAATAGAGTCCTTGCTAGTATACCAATTGAAGGAGCAATTAGTATAAGCAAAAATATCTCTATAAGGAGCACTAGCTCTGATACCAATTGTAGGGCCGTTGAGCACCTCTAGAGGGGGGGGTGAATAGAGTGTGTGTGTGTGCAGCGGAAAATAATCACCAATTAAAAACTTAAGTAATAACTATGGCAGTAAATAGGAGACAGTAAATAAATGCAGTAAAGTAAGAGTCAAGAATTCAAACTCAATGACACAGCGATGTATACTGGTATCCCTCTGAGAGGACTAATCCAGTCTCGAGTACTCTTGCTCGATGTTAATCCACTATGACACAAGCTTTAACTGAGTGCTTGCAACTCTTACAACACCGTGCTTGGCGACAAGTGCACGACCGACTTCACAACACCGTGCTTGGTGACGAGCGCATGACCGGCTCCAGAAGGCAATTGGAAAACTGGAACGTTTTCTGAATACAACCTCCGATACAACTCTTCAACACCAAACTCTAGATTAAACAGAAACTGTACTGGCTTGGCTAAGAGTCGTAAAGGCTTAGATACGAAAGTAAAAGCTCAGAACACTTTTGATAGAGAAGAGAAGAGATGAAATTGGATTGTTGAAATGAATGGTAATCTCAACTCTATTTATAGTGTTTTTGGGAGACCGAACTCGGACAGAGTTCGGGAAGAGTTCGGATGCTAGGATTTCGCATACGAACGTTGGATGCAGATTTGGTAGGAACTGTATTTCAAATAACCCAGACCGAACTCGGGCCGAACTCGGACCGAACTCGGACCAAACTCGGTCAGAGTTCTGTCAGAGTTCTGCTGGTTCAGAACAGTAAGGAATAAACCAAATTTGCATAGGTTTTGGGCTTTTTGGAATTGTGGATTTTTTTGGGATACGTAGGTAGGCTTAATTTGTTTGTGGACTGAGAAGAACCTAAGCCAGTACCGATCCGATCAATCTCACATTTTTCCTAGACTCAATAAAAGGAAAAATACAGAATAAATATGAAAACCAATAGCCCTTTTGATGACGTCTTTTTCCTGATATTGAAGACGCATTTTTCCTTGACGGCAATCGTCCAAAGATAAACAGATCTGAAAATCTGAATACCTTTCGGGGACTTCGCCTCCGAACCCCTGACGGGGGGCGCTGCCCCCTCGACCCCTGTCCGCTGACCGGACAGCGGAACCCCCGATGCGAGGCCCCGGATAGGTCGTTGGGCAGTTCAGAGAAAACTCCTTGTATAACGCCGTCTTTGGCCCATTAATAATTCTTTGTTGCATATGTCCTGCTTGTCTGCAAGTAAATGTTAGACGAACAAAACAGTATGATGTAGTATGATATAATCATAACAATATGATATAGAACATTTAGGACAATGCTAAGTTTAAGTAGCAACTTGATAGAGATTACATGAATATTAGTGACATCACTAGTTAAACTTAATTGATTAGCCATATTCAAAAACATGATATAATCATTGGGCTAACAAAACTCACTTCTGGGAACACTCTGACGCTTCAAGGTGTGAAGCATGTTCCGGCGATTGCCAAGAACCTGATCTCTGGGAGCCTGCTCTGCAACGCAGGCTTGAGGATGGACATCAATGCTGGTCAGATGGTGATGTCCAAGAAAGGAACATACTTCGGGAAGGCTTATCAAACCGAAGGAATGTTTAAAATTCAGCTTGTCAACCAGCTTGAAGACATTAATGCAGTTGCTTTTTCTGATTATTCTCTTGAGTTGTGGCATAATAGACTAGGACATGTTCATTGTAAAAGAATTAACAAAATGTCTAGTCTAGGACTTATCTCCAAATGTGGGGGTAAGATGGAGAAGTGTGAATTGTGTGCTCAGACGAAGATCACAAGGAAACCCTTTCATCGGGTCAATCGAAGCACAGATCTTCTGGAGTTGGTGCACTCCGATATCTGTGACTTCAAACATTTCTCCACGAAGGCCGGGATGAAGTATTTCATAACCTTCATCGACGACTTCTCAAAATACGCGTTCGTCTACTTGCTCAAGTCTAAAGACGAAGCTTTCGAGAAGTTCAGAAAGTTCAGGGCCGAAGCTGAACGGCAGACTGGACAACAACTCAAGAGGTTAAGGAGTGATCGAGGTGGGGAGTACAAGTCTCATGAATTCGTATCGTTCTGCAAAGAACATAGAATTATATGTGAGACTACTGCTCCATATTCTCCTCAATCCAACGGAGTAGCGGAGAGGAAGAACAGAACGTTGACAGAAATGATGAACTCAATGCTGCTAACCGCGGGTCTTCCTAAATGCTACTGGGGAGAAGCTGCATTGACGGCCACTTTTATTCTAAATAGAGTGCCATATGCAACTTCGGACGTAACTCCTCATGAACTCTGGTTCAAAGTCAGACCAAACTTGAATGTCATTCGAGTATGGGGGTGTCTGGCGTATGTGAAGCTCCCAGATCTGAAGATTCAGAAGCTAGGGACAAGGACTACGAAGGCGATCTTCTTGGGGTATGCCGAGAAAAGTGATGCTAGGAGATTTCTTGATATTGAGTCAAATCATATCATTGAATCTCGCGATGCTGAATACTTTGAAGACAAGTTTGCAAAAGACAAAAACATTATTCTTTCGGACATTTCGGAAAATGATGTAGGTGCAAATGAGACTGAAATCTCATATGGGCCAGTAGTCCAAGAAGAAGCTGTTGTTGAGGAAACAACTCTTGTACCAGAACTCGCGGAGCCGTCAGCTAAGCGAGCGAGGAGACCGAAATATTTCGGAGATGACTTTGTCACCTATCATGTGGAAGCAGATCCGCTTACCTATGATGAGGCGATGAAGACCAGAGATGCTATTTTCTGGAAGGAGGCAGTGAATGACGAGTTTGACTCTATCACCTCCAATAACACATGGGTGTTGGTAGATCTACCTGAAGAAGAGAAGCCCATCGGATGTAAATGGATATTCAAGAAGAAGATGAAGGCAGATGGAACTATTGACAAGTTCAAGGCCAGGCTGGTAGTCAAGGAATTTTCTCATAAACAGGGGATAGACTACTTTGACACGTACGCTCCAGTAGCTCGGATGACCACCATCAGGATGTTAATCGCTCTAGTAGCTATACATAAGTTGGTGATACATCAGATGGATGTAAAGACCGCATTCCTGAATGGGGAGCTGACCGAAGAGATTTACATGCAACAGCCAGATGGATTTGTCGTCAAAGGTCTTGAAGACAAAGTCTGCAAGTTGGTAAAATCATTGTATGGTTTGAAGCAAGCTCCCAAGATGTGGCATGAGAAGTTTGACAAAGTTATTAGGTCAAACGGCTACAGAGTCAGCGAGACGGACAAATGTGTTTACACAAAGTTTGCTGATGGAAGAGGAGTCATCATTTGTCTGTACGTGGACGACATGCTAATCCTAGGTACGGATATATGCTGTGTCACAGAGACAAAGAAGTTCCTCTCAACCAAGTTCAGTATGAAGGACTTGGGGGATGCAGATGTCATCTTGGGCATAAAGATCATCCGGACAGACACTGGAGTAGCGCTGTCACAATCTCACTACATTGAGAAGATGCTCACACGCTATGGGTATAAGGATCTTCCAGGGATCGATACGTCATACAGGTGTGATCAGAAGCTGAAGCCAAATTCAAGGGAAAGCGTCAGGCAGCTGGAGTATTCTAGCGTTATCGGAAGTTTGATGTACGCAACCACTGCCACAAGGCCTGACATAGCTTTCGTCGTGGGAATGCTGAGTCGGTTCACAAGCAACCCAGGGGTTGAGCACTGAAAAGCTGTGAAGCGGGTGATGAGATATCTCAAGAAAACTCAGACATATGCACTGCACTACAACGGGTATCCGACAGTAGTGGAAGGCTTCAGTGATGCTAGCTGGTGTTCAGAGGTGGAAAGCGAGAGATCCACAGGTGGATATGTCTTTTCCTTGGGTGGAGCTGCTATATCGTGAAAGTCGAAGAAGCAGACTATACTCTCTCGTTCCTCCATGGAATCTAAATTATATGCACTTGAAACTGCAGCAGATGAAGCAGAATGGCTTCGGGAGCTCATGTATGATCTTCCAGTGGTTGGGGCTCAGATACCGGCGATACCGATATATTGTGACAACCAGGCGACTGCAGCGGTGGCATCAAATGACCTCTTCAACGGGAAGAAGAGGACTGTGCGGTTGAAGCACAGGGCAGTACACGATCTTATCAAAAGAGGTATAGTTGCAGTGGTTGATGTTCGGAGTCAGGAGAACCTGGCAGATCCGTTCACAAAGGGCCTCAAGCGCCAGTTGGTCGATGACACAGCTTGTAAAATGGGCTTGAAGGCATTATGATAGTGTGTCTTTGTAATCCTACCATAAAGTTTTATGCTATTAGTTCAAAGAAAAATCTACTAGGCATCTAACTTTTGGTTCAAAGGAGGATCACTGACTGGAAAACTATCGGGTAACAGTGGGTACTTGTTCTCTGGAACATGGAAGGGATACGGACCCATAACCACTGTTGTCTACTATGTATTTTTCTGCGGAAAAAAAAAACAGATCCTGTGGAAGGTTGGCTTAAACGCCTTAATGAGTTCTCAGGCAGAGTGAATGCCTGGTGTGCTTTACAGGAAGCACGGTAGAGCAGCACTACAAGGAGTGAAACTCTATGCTAGGTAGGGGTAATGCCTCGGCTTTGCAAGCCAAGTCACAGCGGCGTAGCACCGCAAATAGGCAGGTAGCCTAATGCTGTATGACGTAATTAAAGAGTTGTAGACAGCACTACAAAGGGGAGGATGGCCCCATGTTACAGTGGCATGACACCACGATGAGGTACCCAGGTAGGGATAAAGCCTCGGCATTGCAAGCCATGTCGTTGCGGCGTAACACCGCAAGGAAGCCTTAGGCTTCATGCTGGGTAGTTTGGCACTACAAAGAGGCTTGTGACCTCATGCTACAGTAGTTTGACACTATGATGAGGTTCCCAGGTAGGGGTAATGCCTCGGCTTCAGGCCATGTCATAGCGGCGTAGCACCGCAAGGAAGCGCAATGCTTCATGCCATATCTCTTTAATAAAGAACTCACCTATAGTGTATGGAAAGAGATATCAGGCCGTCTCTTGAGGGTAAACTTGTAGACGCCCAAAATTATACACTGAAACCAGGCTGGCACAGGGCCTTTAATGTGCAGCCAGAAGCACACGTAACTACACTTTGTGAGTGGAAAGAATTACAATTGTGGTGCAGAATTCAAGGCGTAGTCCATTCTTGTATCACATTGTTATTTAATCCATGCGGGAAGATTTAAGTCGTCAGCGACATCTATCCTAATGCAAAATAGACAGTTACTGTGGGGAACGCTCAACCCTGGACACATATATATGTTGTGATATGTGGAGAATTGTTGGTGCTTTTTTTACATGGAGAGAGCTTGCTCTCAACATGCCTTGTAAATTTTAGTCCCACATCGGAAATGCACCATGAGTTATCTCAACATATATACTTGGGTGTGTTGTTAAGAGTGCACATGGGGTGGTGACCCTAAGGAGGGAACCATGTGGGTGATTTTACAATGAGGTAAGAATAAGGCTCCAAGGATTAAGCATTAATGCTTTTGTCATTCTCTTGGATTAATTCCATTTGGAGCTAAGCCCCAAAGGGGCTTAGTGACTCGGACTCGGACTCGGGCTCATGGGCTCATAAGGCGTAATGTGGCATTTTGTTGGCACACTTTGCACTTGGCACATGCGGTCCATGCGGTCCATGCGGCTCATGCGGCCCATGCGGTCCATGCGGTCCATGCGGCTCATGCGGTCCATGCGGCTCATGCGGTCCATGCGGCCATTAGGCTCATGCGGCCAGGCTGCTGCTGCTGCCGTATGGAGGGATCCGCTGACTGTGCAGATTACAAATCAGTTATGGAAAGGCTGAATCAATGCGATTAAATCAGATTCTATCTTTGTGGGATTTGAATTAATTCAGATCCTATCTTTGTGGGATTTGAATTAAATTTCGTTGCTATCTTTTGGGATTTGATTTAATCTTTCCATAACTGAAGAGGCGGCTAGGGTTTCCACCATCTCTCTATAAATACTCTCTTCTGGCCTCCTTTGTGACTACTACGAAAATTACAAGTCAGAAAAGGAGAAAGAGAGAGAGAGAGAGTTGCTGCCGCCATTGCAAGTCCATCCGAGGAGTCAGAACAGAGGTGATTTCGAGCGTTCCACAAGTTCTTCAAACTTGCTGGTTCCTGGAAGCAGATCGTGTAGGGCGAATCTTGCTTTGAGCAACGGTGTTTTGACACCCCAGCAACTGTTCTTCTTCTAATCTTCCTCCAGATTATTGTAACTCGTTCTGTCCCAATTGCAACACGTTTGCAAGGAAGAACGAGAGATCTTCTCTTCTCTATTTTTCTCCTTCAGATTGTAATTTGGCTATTTGTTTTATTGTACCATCGTAGATCTTGAGTTTGATCTCTGCAAAGTTTTTGTGTGACATCTCAGATCTCGATTGCATCAGTTTTTTCATCTTTGATCAAGCCCCGGGACTAACAAAAAATTATCTGACTTGGAATTAACGACAATTGTGTTCGCATTGAAATTTTGACGACACTATCTCTTCTATGGTGTACTGCAAGATCTTTACTGATTACAAAAAGTCTGAAGTAACAGTACTGTTCTCACATTTACTTCGCATGCAGTTGATGTCCAGCAGAATGCATCTAATTGATTATTTATGCCAGCAGATAGGTATTCACAGTAGTGGGTTTTTTTTTTTTTTTTTTTTTTTTCTTTTCTTACTAACGCATGTTCAATGCAGATGTCTTGGTCATGTTCAATTTTTCAAGAGATCTTGAAAATTTCATGTCACACAGCTTCATCTTTGTTACTCGTCACAAACACGAGATATTCAGGTAGACACAAAAGATTCACGTGGTTCAGCAAATTGTGCCTACATCCACGGAAAAGAGCTATATATTTATTTATTTATGCATACAAAAAAAAAAAAAATCAATTACAAAACACATTTCTTCCTCACATCAACAACACATCCCCCTCTCTCTTCACACACAGCTTACATCTCCTTGACATGGAAACTCCACTGCGCAATGCATGCCACCATCCACCAAATTGCTTCTACTTGTGTTTTTCAAAATGATAGACTTTTAGAAAAATAGAATAATAATAGCTCTCTTAAATATTATTAGTCAAAACAAAGCCGAAAATACATTATAATTATGTTGGGATAAAAATTGCTCACCCACTCATTCATGATCAGGAGATTCTATTTATAGGTAAACCACAAATTTTTTAGTAATTTTCAAATCATAAAATTGGTCGGTTCGGGTTAGGAATCGATTAGCAAATCTGTCACCCGACAATCATACCCAAACTTCTAGAACCGACCGAATAAGAGTCGGGTCGGGTCGGTTAACGGTTTTTCAACTGAAAATTGCTCACCCCTGCTCATTCATGATCATTACAAATATTTCACAATTCAGAAGAATTCTATTTACAAGTAATCAAAATGCAAGAATCTAATACCAAAATAGCCATCGAGTGATGCCAAGATATCATCCCTCCGTAATTTATTAACCGAAGCAAATAGGGAGAAGGTTGGAGAAGAAGACAAGCAAATGGGAGAAGAGAGGGCCACGTAGCGAAGGGACATAGGAAATGTGATTTGGAGGTACGTATAGTATTTTCCATCAGAAAAATTGTAGAGCATTATTTAAGAAAAATTGCTAGTGATGTTGTTTGAAATCCAAAAACGTCGGCATTTTTGTGACAAAAACACCCTTTTAAAGAGCATTTTTAAATTTTCATTACTCTCACTGTAATTTCAACTAAGTGCAATTTTCTGATTTTTCATAGCGAAAAAGTTGACGTCGAAGTAAAACTTTGTCAACGTTGTTTGTCCCTGAAGTAATTTTGTGTTTCATGAAACAAATCAATTGGTTTGAATCAGTAGGTTGTATTTAATACTTGTAGCAATTTTAACAAAGTTAACACTGAAACATTGCTACTCTAGATGGATGTTATTATCTGCAACTTGACTGTCTTCTATCCCCCCAGTACAGATTGGCTCTGCATATATTTTTACAGAACATGCAATTGGATCATGTTCATTTTAGAGATGTCTTGGACAAAATCATAGTGCAAATTCATATTCATAATACTGGAATTTTTTTTTTCTCACTTCACTTGGGGGTTTATTTTGAAATTTTCATGTTCCCACAGCTATATCTTTCTGGTCACAAACACAAAGACACGAAATTTACGTGGTTCAGCAAATTGTGCCTACGTCCACGGGAGAGAAGCTATATTTATTTATTTATGCTGCTGTACATACAATTTTTTTTTTACAAAACACACTATTTCTTCCTCACATCAACAACACATCCCCTCTCTCTCTCTCTCTCTCTCACTCACACAGCTTACATCTCCTTGACATGGAAACTCCACTGCGCAACATGCCACCATCCAAATTGCTTCTGCTTGATATCTCAAACTGAGAATATAGTTTTTTAGAAAATAGATGTAATAATAGCTCTCTCCTAAATACTATTAGTCAAAAAAACAAAGTTTAGCTTTTGGTAATAGTTGAAAATAGTATTATAAATATATTAAGTTGGAATAAAATTGCAAAAAAAAATAATAATAATAAATAATAAATATACCTTTTTCCCCCTTCTAAAATTAATAGTTTATCTATTATAAATGAATCTAGATAGCTGCAAAATGAACACAAGGAAGCAAAAAAAAATAATTAATTAAAATTAAATCCAAAACCTCCAAAAGTTGCCATAGTTTATACAAAAAGAAGTACCTCTATGTGTTTGCTCTTGTCTAATAAAGATCTTCCCTTGTTCTGGGTCATGTAGGCTTTGGTCCATTCTGTTCTTGTAACAGCGACACACACAGACACTCCTCACCTGATGTGGTTGTAGCTGCTGAAGGGACCTGCACTTGCTGCCTTGGCCGCAGGCTTCGCCACTTCCGGCGTCCCGAAGACGTTCCAGAACCTCAACGTCTCGTCCCCCGCAGCAGACGCTACGGTGCACCCATCGGGACTCTGCACACACACACAACACAATCAGCAATTATGTTCGAGCAATTATTATCCTATATAGCAATGTATGTAATATGTATGCGTGTGTGCACAAAGACACGGACACGGACACGAACCTGAGCCATGTAGAGAACCCGGGAGGTGTGTCCGGTGAGCTCGGCCATCTTGACCATGGAAGGGTACTTCCAGAGCGTGAGCTGGTTCTGCGTGAACCCGTGGGAGCTCAGCAGCTCGCGCTCGTTCCTGTTCCACAGCAGCGAGCACACCTGCGACCCCGTGTCCACCGAGTTCAGGCACGCCCCCGTGTGCGTGTTCCAGAACTTGATGCACCGGTCCCCGCCGCCCCCGCCCGACGCCAGCAGGTTGCTCTGGAAGGGGCACCACGCCAGCGCCTTCACCGCCGCGTTGTGCTCCTCCAGCCGGTGCACCCACTGGTTCTGGCCAGGCGGGGGAGGGGACGACGACGACGACATCGACAGGTCCCATATGTGGAGGAGGTTGTCGTTCCCGCCGCTCGCCAGCTGCTGCCCCGACCCCGACCACTTCAGCCCGCAGACCTCCTGGCTGTGCCCCCGGTACGTCTGCACCGCGTGCGACCGGATGCGCACGTCGTTGTTGACGATCTTCCCGTCCATCCCGCCCGTCGTCAGCACGTTGTTGTTCCAGGCCAGAGACCCCACCCGAGACCGGTGAACCCCCCTCAACGTCCTCAACTGCATGCCAACAATTAAAACGACCAAAAATTTTATTATTATTATTCGCGTGTATTTTGGAGTGTCTGCATTGTGTTCGTTACACGAATACGAAAGAAATGTAGTACTAGTTGCTAACCAGGCGGTTGTTGGCTGTGTCCCAGAGTTGGATGTGGGAGTTGTTCAAGCCGAGGGCGAGGTGCTGGCCGTCGGGAGCCCAGCTGACGCTGGTGACCGGACCCAATTCCTCGTCGACGGTCACGAGCTCGGTGGTCGACCCGTCGGCGGCGCTCCACAGGTAGACGGTGCCCCCGAGGGCGATCGACAGCACGTTGCTGCTGCCCCAGTCGAGGAGGTTGAGGTAGTAGTCGTCCACGAGGTCCGGCGCGTCCAGCGTCCTCTCGGCCGTCTGCGAGATGTGCCTCCGGGGCCTCGCGGGCTTGGCCGCGAAGGAGGACGCGGCGACGTCGGAGTCGTGCAGGAACCCGTCCGCCGGCGGTGCGGGAGGCTTGCTCCTGAACGCGAGGATCCGCGTCCTGTTGTTCAGGAGGGTCTCCGCGAGGAGCTTGCGGTAGGCCTCCTTCGCGGGGGACGACACGCCGCCGCAGCCGTTATTCTCCTTCTCCTTCCTCGACTCGGTGAGCTGGAAGTGGGCGAAGTCGAAGTCCATAGCGGACCTGTCCGGTATGAATCTGTCGCTCTGCATAAGAACAGTAACATCTAAGAAATCGATTTCGACGTGTCCTAGCGTACTTTGGAAAGATCAAGTAGTCGTAAACAAATAATACAGTGGCACAAATATGACACGACATAGATTTGACAAGGACCACTAAGACCGATTTTGGTGTGTCCGTGTGTGAGCCTTCTTGTCTAGAATGATTTGACACGGGTCGACACGATTCTTACATTGGTCTGGCGGTGGAGCGGGTTCGGAAGAGAGGAGGTGCTCCGGAGGGGAGGCATGTACATGGCGGGGGCTACGTCACGGAGAGGGGCGCGGCATCTCGACGTCGACTTCTCGGAGGAGATGGAGGTGAAAGAACCTGCGTCCATGGTTAGCAACCCACAAGAAAACCAACAAAGAAAAAAAAAACAACAACAAAGAAAGTACAGTAAAATGCAATTAAATATGTGAACCAAATATAAAGCAATATAGAACAATAAGAACAGTTAGTATTGAGAACGAAATTGAGATCTTGAGAGCTTTCTTGCGTTGTTGAGAGAGAGAGAGAGAGAGAGAGAGAGAGATTTGATTGAGAAAAAAAGAATTGAGGAAGGGTGTCTATATACTGTGCAACGTTTGATCAAGTTTGGAAATATATTATAACGGCTATATTTTATTTTGAAATGGGGGTGTGTGAAAAATAGCCGTTGGGTTTGGTATTATTAATTGAACTTGTGGATTCACGCCATCTAACCCTGTTTTCTTTCAGCGAATCACCGTGTATCGCGCTTAGCTGTTGACAACCAACACGCGAGAGAATTAGCAGCAGACCCAAAGAATGCTTCCATTGGTGTGTGAAAATATTGTTATGTTATATTTAGTACAGAAATTTTTATATAGGGTAAAAAAATTTATCGAAATTGTAAAAGAAGTAAAAATTTTGGTGAAATTGCATTTTGGGTAATGAAGCGACATGTTCCATGGCGTGCTGGTGAATGTGGACGGAGAGGGACGAAGGTGCACCACCATTTGTTGCGCGTAAACTAGCGTGCGCCACCATTGGTGGAGTGAGTGTGGGGAGCCATCATTGATGGCGCGAGGCACGGTGTGATGGCGCAAGGCACGGGTGACACGATGGCATGGCGTGCGGCAGGGGAGGGAGCCATCAATGATGGCGCGTGACGGGAGCCATCAATGATGGCGCGTGATTTGATGGATCAAGGGAGGGCGCCATCAATGATGGCGCGTGGCAACAGGGGAAGCCATCAGTCATGGCGCGTCGTTTGAGTTGGCAGGTGAGGGTGCCATCAACCGAATGACGGATCTTTGGGGAGGAAAAACTTTGGGAGGGGAGAAAGTAGCATTGGGAAGGGAATGATGCTTTGGGGAGAGGAGTTGACTGCATTGGAGACCATATTTTTGACCGAATCTTTTTCTCCCCTCTTCTTCATAAACTCCTCCTTCTTTCTTCTTCTTCACATATTTTTGACTGAACCTCTTCCTCTTGTTCTTCATCTTCATCCTCATCGTCATCCTCATCCTCATCTTCATCTTCATCCTCCTCTTTCTCATGTAAGTAACTCTTGTATAAAATAAAATTATGATTTTATTTGAATATTTGTATTACTAATCTTATTTTTGAAAAAATGTAACAGATGGCTCAACCGAATGACGGATTTATTTCCGGGGGACCGATTACAGAAGTCGTCAAACAGGAAAGAGAAATTCATATATCTAAGCTGGTTTTTGAGGGGAAAATAAATTTTAAAATGATAACTCTCGTTATTATTTATTTATTTTACATAAATGTAACACATAAAATTCGCTTGTAGTTATATGATTATCCTCTCGAAGCTCGAACACGGGAGCATGGAAGTTGGAGGATTCAGAGAAGGTATCAGAAATGAGAGTTAAATGCTGCTCAAAAGCAGTTGGTGCGTTCATTTGGCTTTCAATATTTGGATGAAATTCAAATTTTAGTCCACGATGTTCACCTCATTTTTAGTCTCGCTGAGCGTTGGTGGCCTCAACGCAACATATTTCAGTTGCCTGTTGGTGAAATGACAATCACACTTTGGGATGTCGCAAATATTTTAAGATTACCTATTACAGGTGAACCAATATATTTTGATACACATTTAGATCCGTGTGAAATAGTCAGGAGATATCTAGGCATTACGTCCCCTACGGACCTAGGAGCAAAGAGTTTTGTCACGATAACTTGGCTTCGGGGTAACTTTATGGATTTAGATGAGACTATCGACGGTACAGTACGCTCCAACGTACACTAGCCAGCAGTACGCTCCAGAGTACACTAGCCATCAGTACGCTACAAAGTACACTAGCCAACACTACGCTGGAGAAGGTCTCAGTCAGCAGTATACGGGCATGGGCACTTTTTCAGCCTTCCAACCATATGATCATCGTACAACGACTGAGCAAATTAATACTGCCGCAGCATATTCGTTTGAAGGCATGACATATTACTCACAGTTGATTTCGTCCCCCTCGGCCCCGATGCCTACTCAGGAGGTCGAGGAAGAAAATAGAGACGAAACAAGAGTGAAAGAGGGTGAAGGAAGAGTGGGGGAGACCACAGATGAAAGAAGAGACCGACTAGGCCTCAGACATGTAGAACGACGGCATTACAAACGACTTGTCCGACGGCGTTAAAAGTTTAATATCAGAATGTTTGTATTCTTAGTAGAATATTTAATGCGTAGTGCATTTTTATTCAATAGAATATTTAATGCGTCTTTATCTAATATTTTGGGACTACAATATTTTACTCTCTTGGTTGACTTGTACATTTTTCCGGTTGTGTCCCATCAAACCACAGTTGACGCAACGAAGTTCTCTTGCCGATAATTCTCGTGGTTTTATGCAATTTTTTTTTGGCCTTCCAGCTTTGCGTCTGACATCTGGAACTCCAATTTCTTCCCTAACCAAAGCCGCTTGAATGTTGTAAGAAACTGGAATTGGTTCCATCTGTGGCTCGTACACACTTCTTAACTTGTCAGTAGAAAATATTATCGGATAATATCTTTCAATATCATGACTGCAATATTGGCAAGCAAAACATGCATGTATACATGGCATGTATCTTTCATCTAACTGTACAACATATGTTCTACTCGATGCACGGTCTAATATTTCAAACAAATGACTACCAATTCGTAATATTTGAAGTTGATGTCTCTCGTTGGTAATAGATGACATAGTCTTTAACATCTTTGGACAATAACTCGTGTCTAAATTTCTAGCATGATTTCTGTTTTTGTCATGAAGTGTTATAATCTTCGCTCTAATACCATCGAAAAGTGTCGTTATTGGTTTATCACGTAAACTCTTAATCCAATTGTTAAAACATTCAGCAAGGTTAGAAGTGTTAATATCTAATCTAGGACAAGGAGCATATGTTGTAATCCAATGTGCAAAATGACAATTTTCATCATTTGTACCAAGAAGCCAATTATACATTGTCATGTTCTCAGCTTTAATTATTTCGAACAAGTACTGTGCATCTGTTTCATTATACGATCTACCAAGCAAACCTAACAATCGATGAAATTTTTTCTCTCACAACAGACTTCATATTCTGCTTAAAATGTTGAATGCAAAATAAATGAGACGATTTTGGAAAAATATCTCGCATAGCATGTATTAATCTTTTTTGCTTGTCAGATATAAATGAAATTCTACTCCAATCATTAAAATAACTTTCAAATGATAGTCTAAGAACATTTAAAAACCAAGACCAAGAATCAGTATTCTCACATTCGGCAACAGCATAAACAATAGGATACAATTGATAATTAGGATCATGAGCACAAGCAATAAATAAAATACCTTGATATTTGGATGAAAGAAAAGTGGCATCAGTGCTAATAACAGGTAAACAACCCCTTAAAAATCCATCAATGCACGCCTTGAATGTAACGCCCCAGTCCCAATATACGTAGGACTAGGAACGTAGATATGCTAGCTGTATTCATACGAAGTACGTAGGCCTCGTATAAATACATAAGCTGTAAAATGTAGTAATCCAAGACAAACTAAATCTCAGCCACAATGAAAAGAATAATAATATAAAAATTAACTTGGATATTTATGATACAATCGTTGGGCGGAGACAAAGTCCACTACCAACTATCCCAATGAAAGAAATGTACAATAAATCGAGCGATAAAAATGGCAAGACGAACCAAGCGCAATTGTCTTCGAAGGAATGGAGAAGACCACGGCCTTGGCTAGAATACCTGCGGAAGACATGAACACACCTGGGGAAAAACCAGGTCCTCAGACGGACGTAGCAAGATACAGGAAGAACAAGCTAATATGAACTGTCAGAATAATAAAATAGTATATAAAAGACTATCCTAGACACAAATATGCAAAAGAGATTCTAACCGCCTAATGTGTAATTTAGAGGACAACTTTCATGCGTATGGGTGGGATTTTAGGCTATGTGTACGTAACTGGCATCCAGTCATCTATATCCGGCCGTAACGTCCAAAACGTCAGAGGGTATCTGCAAATATATCGCCACAGTTCCATCCGGAGACTGTGATTTACCTGTTTGGCTTCCCATACGCACTAGCGACTGTCCTCCCCCAATATTTCCCATACTGTTCAATTGATGTCCATGGCTCGTCCAGTTTTGTAACTGCTTGAGTCTCTAAAACCCTAATCATAGCAGTTACGAATATCTGCCATCACACGACTTTAGAGATAGCTAGTCAATAAGTCGTGCCCCTAGTAACATATCTCAAACCGTGTAGTGTGAGTGTCACAGCCAAAGGAAGATATAAGGATATCCCCCAACAAGAAGGTAGTCCGCTAACACTAAGTCAACATGCATAAAATAAAGTAACGACTAATAAAGTCGCTTGCACCTAAGTATGGCTTGGACGCACAGTTTATAACAAAGGAAACTAACAATATGAAACAAAATAAATAATACAGAAAATAAATAATTTGACAGTAAATTAGCAAGGTATACTTGCCTGCTGTGACGCCTGGTGAGCTGTCTGGTGTGGTATAATAAAGGTGGCACAAGATCGCCTTCGTCTTACAACTACGCAAGACGTCCTCTCAGTTTGATTTAAAGTTGATCGGCGTGATATGATCATATCGACACAGAAGTAGTCTCGAATGTCAAAACGACACAAGATGATCTCAGATGATGGAACGGGTTATGTCATTGAGTCCGGAATAGTCAAATCAGTTAGGGACAATATAAGGAAATTCGAGATTCACCATGGGATAGGAAACAAACGATTGGTCATGGATAAGAATAGATATTTGAAAGAAATTTTATATATAAATAAATAAGTTTTTGAAAAATATTGAAAACTATATCTCATTAATCAAAAATAATTTCTAAACAGATACTTTGAAAATATGGAAATATATCCTAGGTCAAACTATATTTTTAGAAAAATATTACGATAATAATTTTGAAGTCAGAAGCCATACTTTAAATACCATAATACAACAATATATTTTGAGATATTAATTATATATATTTAATAAAGCATAAGATAATAATAATGATAATAATACTTATAAAAATATATATTTACATATGTACATAGTATAAACAATAACACTGGATGTACAAAATAAGTTTTTAGGAAATTATTTACTCTATATATATTTATTTTTAATGGAACAATATAAACAACTAATACTAACCGTAATATAATATTTATACATTATAATAATATAATAATTATAACTATCAACAGATGCAACAAAAGAAAGAAAAGAAGGAAAATAATAATAATAATAATAACAACAACAATGTAATAACAATTTGTAAAAAAAACTCATCATCAGAGTTGCTCTCCTCTGTTCGGGAGAAAAAGCAAAAAAATAAAAACACAGAAGGAGAGAGAAGAAGCAGACGAGAGGAAAAGAGAGGTTTGTGAGCGGGGGTCGAAAAAGTGAGGGGCAGAGAGAGCAGAGATCGGGCGGCAAAGGTGTCACGCCCCAGAACCAAAATACTGGAGAGCTGGAGCAGACATAGCCAGCTACGTATAATAAAATGGAATCCACGTCACTATACGGTCACGGCTGTCTAGATATATGAGGGTTTAACTACAATCCATCAGTCTCCTATGGTCAAGAACAAACCTATTGTCTCAATCACAAGCAAGTAGTAACAGTCACAAGATATTAGAGCATCAATATACAATAGTAAGGCGTCCCATACATTACATATTGGATGATCATGAAGCTAGTCGTACAAAATGTCAGGACTAGCAAGAGTTTTAGTCAATGCATGATCAACCCTAGGATTTGTCAATCATGTTACAGCCCGTAGGCAGACAGTAAATAAAGGTGCAATACGAGCTAACACGTGCTCGCCGGCTAAACGCCTCAAAAGAATAATTTTACAAATAGAGTGGGAGGACAAAATAAACCCACTCGTTGCCCTGGTTACACCTTGTGGTCACCATCGGGCTGGAAGACAGGTGGATCCTCTGGTGCTGCTCCGATATCTGGCCACACAAAACCAGCTGGGTCAGACCCCAGAAAGAGCAAGTGCCACAAAGGAGGCTTCACTTAGGAACTAAAACCAGCATATCACAATAGAATATTAAAGATAACTGATAAGAGAAATTGATAATAATAGGAATAACAATAATAAATTGAGTACGAGGAAACCATTCAAGTAGCCAGACTGCAACCCTTAAACCAAACAAGGACCGAGGTTGCAGCCCTTCACCTTAATAGAAACCCGTCTCAAATACTATTGGTACAGTGAAGACAATAAACGAAGAGAGGACACAGAACTGCTCCGGGAGCCAGGTTACAACCCTTAAACCAAACAAGGATCGGGGTTGTAACTCTTCGCCTGAACAGAACTGGACCCCTGATCTTTATTGCTAAGGCCAGTATAAATAATCATGGTATTAAGGTAAGGTAAAACATGACGAACATGGCATGGAGTTGCATTAAGACAATAAACGAAGAGAGAACACAGAACTGCTCCGGGAGCCAGGTTACAACCCTTAAACCAAACAAGGACCAGGGTTGTAACCCTTCGCCTTAACAGAACTGGTCCCCTGATCGTTATTGTTAAGGCAAGCATCAATAATCATGTCATGTCACAATCTTGCACAGAATCAGGATAAGACTAAGCTGGAATAAACTCCATCTAATCAATCACGGCCAATCAAGAGTACGGCTTGATACTTTTAACTAACTATGGTTATCACAAGCCTAGTTACTAGTAAGAAGCAATGAGATTATCCCAACAGCCACAAGCCCTGCAGACCATCCGGTTATCCAGGTCGAATGTCCATTTAGGAAGAATGCAACATATGACTGTGTGCTGGAAATATGCCCTACTTGTCGGTAGGCTACAAGTCCACTGAATGCGCCCAAATAACGGGATTACCTGTAGCTGGGAATCTCTTCATGACTACTGAATCATTCTAGTTAATTAGCCTTAGTCAATTTCAGTAGGTACCCCTGACCGTGGTACTCAGGGGTTCCCATCCTAGATATGATGCAAGACAGTACTAGTTTATTTGTACAAACACAATCACCCACGGTGTCCAAGTCTTTCATACTTGTCATGTCTGGCGAGCTGTCGTAACAGCATGCCGAGATATATCATGTCAGTTTGCTTGTCAAGAGTGTGCCACAGCGGGCCATTATCGTGTTCTATCCTTACAATATTATGAATGAGAGAAACTTGTATAAAATAACTAGTGACATATTCTTGATGCCAAGGAAAAGATCTACAACTTCTACGTTGGGAGTTAGAAGAAATTCGAGCCACAATTCGGTCAATTAGGACATATAACAGTTAGAAATAGTCAAAATATGCATTATGCGGCCTATTCTGCGACACCATATGCGGCCAACTGCGACATGCGGCCTATGCGGCTCAACTGCGACATGCTATACGGCCAACTGCGACATGCGGCTCATGCGGCTCAACTGTGACATGCTATGCGGCCAACTGCGACCTACGGCTCATGCGGCTCAACTGCGACATGCTATGCGGCCAACTGCGACATGCGGCTCATGCGGCTCGACAGCGACATCATATGCGGCCAACTGCGACATGCGGCTCATGCGGTTCAACAGCGACATCATATGCGGCCAACTGCGACATGCGGCTCATGCGGCTCAACTGCGACATACGGCTCATGCGGTTCAACAGCGACATCATATGCGGCCAACTACGACATGCGGCTCATGCGGCTCGACAGCGAATGCGGCCAACTGCGACATGCGGCTCATGCGGTTCAACTGCGACATGCTATGCGGCCAACTGCGACATGCGGTGTCACGCCCCGCTCCCGTAGGAGCGATCGTCCTCGCTAAGGCGTGATGCCGCACGAGCCTAGATTGCGCTCGTGCAAGGCAATTCCATAACGGCCGATTACACCGACGGCGACGGGGTCGTCGCACAGAAGTCCAAAGCAGAAACATTGAATACATTGCAGCGGAATTTAAAGAAGAACACATGAACCCAAGTAACTCAAAAGAATCTCTTTATTGATATTGAATACAAGATTACATTGTGGGCGCAAGGCCAATTACAAGTCTCTCAGGCTCACTTTTCTCTCGATTACAATTCACTCTGCTCTCTCTCATCTCTCGATTACAAATGCTTGAATCCAGCGGAAGCTTCGGAAGGCGATGTCCATACATTATGTCCCGTATAAGTCTTCAATCCACGCGGCCGCACGCTTCGAATCGCCAAGGAACTCCGTGCCTCGACGCATCCAAGCGAGCTCCGCGCCACGAGCTTCTACCTGTGCCTGCACATGAAACACTGTGTGGGTGTCAGTACCACTGTACTGGTGGAGTGAGCTCCTCGCCCACCCATACAAAACCTACACGTTTCATTTACTTTGTGCAACATAAACCCTTTTTCGATTGTCTTTCTATTCTTGCCTTAGGATCAGTTTTAGGACCGGCGCCTTAGCGCAACTTGTGTATCGGAACCATCTCGTGCTTGCAATGTCAACGTTAACTCATACTTGTCACTAGACCACTCCTCGTGCCCACAACGTTAACCTATCAAGTCATGTTCGCCTTACGGCCATAATCAGAGACGCAACTACACGAAGGACTCCATTTCCTTGCCTCTAGACCTTTCTCGTGCTTGCATTGCCGACGCACCGACTTATACTTATCTTTTGTGCCAAACTCTGGGACGTAACGACTCGGTCGTGCCACAACTCGATTCGTGCTTCAATATCTCCGAGGCAGTGCCTCCTTGCTTAGTCTCGGCTACACTTGTGTTGTAACAACGCGGCCGTGCCTCATATTTCGAGGCCGTGCCCAATAACTCAACGTAACTTCACACAACTAGCCCTACGGCCCTTCTTGACTTAACTCGCAACAGCTCAAGCCTAACTCATGCAACTCTATGCCAACAACTTAACACTCGACGCCACATCTCGTGCCGAAGCACGTCGCCTTTGCTGTAGCCAAATCTTAGGCTCCGACATTGTGTCTTTTTAACTCTTACATATTCAACTCAATCCAAAGGCACGCACGCGGATTGCCGCCCGTGCCGACACATCTATATGAAAGGTCACTGGCATTGACTAGCCATCGTGGACATAGCCTGGTAATACGGGACCCTTGCAACGCAAGTAGCGAGCCCCGATGCAAGTTCCCGTCTTACCGATTGCCTATTACCCAGCTCGGCTATAACCTGTTTCTTCCTAGGCCGAGTCGGTCCCGTGGCCCCGGGGTGCCGCTCGAAGAAACCAACTCTTGTCGACAAGTCGTCCATGACCACGCGCCTACGCTAACTTCTAGACTTAACGTAATGCAAGGTCTTATTATTATTATCACCGTTCCTTTGTTTTACTCTTTCCACTTTTCACACTTCATTCGCAGAGCCCAAACCAGGGTTGCCTCGGCGACTGAACCACAGTTCCGACATATTTTCTCTCGGCGACTAACCATCGCTTAGACTTAACATTCTTTGAACTCAGGGAACGGCTACTGCATAGCCTTCCAACTTAACTTGAACATAACGTGTTTCCTTAAGTATCGACCGACCGTGGCTAACTTTCCACTGAACCAACCGTGGCTCGTGCCTCTAAACCGACTCGTGTTCTATGCAACGCTGTCGCCCAAGTCATACTTCATATGACGGGCCTTGGGGTCGGGGGACTATTTATCTTGACAACCGCAGAATGAGCGGGACAGCACATAGAATAACTTAGGTCGACCGGCATAACTTTGCCTAACTCACTCAAGCCTACAACTTAACCCAAGGGACGTGCAAAGGCTACGCCAAGCCTTGCGGGACAGGATCGTGCATGCTTTAGCAAGCATTTGTGCGGGCGACGCCTATGACTTAGGCTAACTCTCAGCTTTTGTACCGAAGACCAACTTTCCTTCTCCCAAGCCACGGGACGAAGGACCGAGTGTCATTTTCAAAGCACGCCGTGCACCAACTCTAAGCCGACCGTGGGACGTTTTCCATGTTCTAACTCGATTCAAACCGTCGGGATTATTCCCTTAGCTATGTGGATGTGTAGCTTTTATTATCAAGCCTAACTTGTGCAAGTTGAAAACACAATTTATTATGTGAAGGCAAAGATGAGGAGAGTTCACCGAAACTACCCCACCTGAGCGATATCTCCGAGCAAGCCGTTGCAAGGCTAAGTCCGAACGCCGTCGGCGTTTCGATTCCTCCGATTGACTTTGCGGGACGGGGCACTACATCATACACCACTCAGAACAAGTCTCGTCCTCGAGACTTTCCTGAAGGTAAGTCATCCTACCATTTTTAAGGCCAAGACTTAATCGTACGCACACACCTACGCGTTCCTTCGATTCCGAGCCACGCTCGTACTATTATCAATCTTTCCTTTAACACGATCTCAAGATCTCGACACACTCCCATCTTTCAAGCCTTGCTTGAACTCGTCATATCACTTGGCTGGATCGTACACGCATTCCAAGCGTCCCCAAAATACATGCATTCAGCCAAGCCGCATGATAGAAAATTTGTCATTCTCACTCGAGTCGCATCGTGCACATACCCAGGCGTCCCTGAAATATATGCATGTCAGCCGAGTCTCGTGAGCAGGGTTTCCTATATTCGTGATCCACGCCATCCATCCATGCCAATCCTCAAGATCAATCATTCCGATTGCTAACACTTGAAACAGGGCGTCTCGCCTAACCGCTAGGCTAATCTTTACGAGGCTAAGTCAATGTCAGGATTGGAATCATAGTTCCCCAACAATAATGCCAATACTGACCCCAATCCTAGGGTCAAACCAAAGTCGGTAGGACGGGATTTTCTACCCAAGCTCGCGTCACTCAGATTTCTAAACATCAAGCACGATCACCTATTCGCATCAGCGCATTCGTTGCGTGTATTCGAATCCCTTCAATTCACCAATTCTAACCAATTCATGTATTCGATCACGAGGTCGTCTTGCTCGACAATACGTTGCGACCCAATCTCACGCGAGTCCGATTATCCACGGCGGTTCGTAAATCACCACGCAACGCTCCCGCGGAATAATCATTCTCATCGGGGCGTAACTCTTGTTTGAGTTTAGACTCATTCATTCTCGATACGCGGATTGGGCCTATTCAATCCTCAAGTTTAATCGACAAGTACACCAATTCAATCTCGAGTCCATCTTCGCGTCAAACCACAAGTCGAAGCACACATTGTCGCACCGTGCAAGTTCGACCACTCCCGCTGTATGAATCACCATACCAGCGCTCACGCAGAGTGATCGCCCTAATCGGCGTGACGCATGTGCGAGGCTGGAGTAGCGCTCACATAAGACAAGAACGTCAACGTTGTGGTTATCGACGAAGCAAATCCAAACATTCCAATTTTCATCCAAGCCAAGTTCGATAGTTCGATCGTCATTCATTCAACTTAGAAAATCCTCGAGCCAAGCCTATCCTTTTCTCGACACATTTTTAACGTCTCGATTATAACATCCATCAAAACAATAAAATTTGCACGATCGTCATTTGCCGAGTCAGAGTACCCCCGAGTTATCGTATATCGATCTTTGATACGCCTCAATACCATCGACGATATGCGTAACCTGACGATCTTCCTTTACAACCAATTTCGAGTCGTGCGATCGATGTTATTGTTCGGACTGGATATCCTATAATTTCCTCGATATTCAAGGTCAAGTTCGATCGCAGTTCCTCAAGTTCGTTTCAAGATCGTTGTTCAAAACTCAAGTCACATTTCATTTACATCAATCCGATATCGCACGCACGATCCTCTAAGTTTCCTCGATCACGACCATTCAATTTCATTCATCGTTCTGAAACGTTTTCTAACTCGCGTTGCTCGTTCACAAGTTGTTCGAACGAGATGCTCGTTCGGGACATTCGAAGTCACGACCAACTAAGCGTGACGCGTTCTAAGGCTTTGCGCGATCGCATCGCCTCGCCGACATACTCGTAATCCTCAATATTCATTCGAACAATTTCCAAGACGAACTATACACCACTCGGATTCGAGCCACTCGACTAGTCGCCGACACTCATTCTTATTCTTCTCCGAACCTATCGCATACACCACTCGAATTCAAGCCATACGATCTAGTCCTCAATCACGTTCGCGTCATTCGCTAAGACATCATTCAGGTTCGTTCGACGAATCGCTAGCGTAGTCACTCGCGTCATATCGACGCACTAAGTCGTTCGCACTATTTCTTCAAAATCTAAATCAATCTTCCGCGTACGCCTAAGCGTTAGTCCGATAGCATTCCTATCGATAGACACTCTAAGTGCATCTTCTTTCCCGACCAAGCGATACTTGATATCGCTCGCGACTCATTTGCACCAAGGGTCGAGGTGCACGACGCGAAACACAACTTAGCCAAAAGGCCGTGTGTATAGCCATTCCGTGCGGGCTTTTATTCGAGTTTGCATGCTCATTTGCTAGGGTCGACATTGGACTAATTAGGCATGCACGCGACTTGCTTAAGGTCAACGTAGGACTATTCGGACACACATGCAACTTTGCTAACATTAGCACATACTTTCTATCGAGTCAAGTTTGCAACGTTCGGCACAAAGGCCTTATCGACGCATTTGGCAATGGCCTACCGATGCGTTAGATTGAACGCTTATACGAGCTTTCGAAAATATTTAGACTTATTGTATGGACATGCCGAGGGACATTTGAGAGAGAGCGCACCAACGATAACAACTTGCGGAAGCACAATTCAGAGTTCGCGGAAACAACGAGTTAAAGAATTCAATCGATAGTCCAAGGACGTAAAGCCGTGCTCTGATACCACTAAGTCACGCCCCGCTCCCGTAGGAGCGATCGTCCTCGCTAAGGCGTGATGCCGCACGAGCCTAGATTGCGCTCGTGCAAGGCAATTCCATAACGGCCGATTACACCGGCGGCGACGGGGTCGTCGCACAGAAGTCCAAAGCAGAAACATTGAATACATTGCAGCAGAATTTAAAGAAGAACACATGAACCCAAGTAACTCAAAAGAATCTCTTTATTGATATTGAATACAAGATTACATTGTGGGCGCAAGGCCAATTACAAGTCTCTCAGGCTCACTTTTCTCTCGATTACAATTCACTCTGCTCTCTCTCATCTCTCGATTACAAATGCTTGAATACAGCGGAAGCTTCGGAAGGCGATGTCCATACATTATGTCCCGTATAAGTCTTCAATCCATGCGGCCGCACGCTTCGAATCGCCAAGGAACTCCGTGCCTCGACGCATCCAAGCGAGCTCCGCGCCACGAGCTTCTACCTGTGCCTGCACATGAAACACTGTGTGGGTGTCAGTACCACTGTACTGGTGGAGTGAGCTCCTCGCCCACCCATACAAAACCTACACGTTTCATTTACTTTGTGCAACATAAACCCTTTTTCGATTGTCTTTCTATTCTTGCCTTAGGATCAGTTTTAGGACCGGCGCCTTAGCGCAACTTGTGTATCGGAACCATCTCGTGCTTGCAATGTCAACGTTAACTCATACTTGTCACTAGACCACTCCTCGTGCCCACAACGTTAACCTATCAAGTCATGTTCGCCTTACGGCCATAATCAGAGACGCAACTACACGAAGGACTCCATTTCCTTGCCTCTAGACCTTTCTCGTGCTTGCATTGTCGACGCACCGACTTATACTTATCTTTTGTGCCAAACTCTGGGACGTAACGACTCGGTCGTGCCATAACTCGATTCGTGCTTCAATATCTCCGAGGCAGTGCCTCCTTGCTTAGTCTCGGCTACACTTGTGTTGTAACAACGCGGCCGTGCCTCATATTTCGAGGCCGTGCCCAATAACTCAACGTAACTTCACACAACTAGCCCTACGGCCCTTCTCGACTTAACTCGCAACAGCTCAAGCCTAACTCATGCAACTCTATGCCAACAACTTAACATTCGACGCCACATCTCGTGCCGAAGCACGTCGCCTTTGCTGTAGCCAAATCTTAGGCTCCGACATTGTGTCTTTTTAACTCTTACATATTCAACTCAATCCAAAGGCACGCACGCGGATTGTCGCCCGTGCCGACACATCTATATGAAAGGTCACTGGCATTGACTAGCCATCGTGGACATAGCCTGGTAATACGGGACCCTTACAACGCAAGTAGCGAGCCCCGATGCAAGTTCCCGTCTTACCGATTGCCTATTACCCAGCTCGGCTATAACCTGTTTCTTCCTAGGCCGAGTCGGTCCCGTGGCCCCGGGGTGCCGCTCGAAGAAACCAACTCTTGTCGACAAGTCGTCCATGACCACGCGCCTACGCTAACTTCTAGACTTAACGTAATGCAAGGTCTTATTATTATTATCACCGTTCCTTTGTTTTACTCTTTCCACTTTTCACACTTCATTCGCAGAGGCCAAACCAGGGTTGCCTCGGCGACTGAACCACAGTCCCGACATATTTTCTCTCGGCGACTAACCATCGCTTAGACTTAACATTCTTTGAACTCAGGGAACGGCTACTGCATAGCCTTCCAACTTAACTTGAACATAACGTGTTTCCTTAAGTATCGACCGACCGTGGCTAATTTTCCACTGAACCAACCGTGGCTCGTGCCTCTAAACCGACTCGTGTTCTATGCAACGCTGTCGCCCAAGTCATACTTCATATGACGGGCCTTGGGGTCGGGGGACTATTTATCTTGACAACCGCAGAATGAGCGGGACAGCACATAGAATAACTTAGGTCGACCGGCATAACTTTGCCTAACTCACTCAAGCCTACAACTTAACCCAAGGGACGTGCAAAGGCTACGCCAAGCCTTGCGGGACAGGATCGTGCATGCTTTAGCAAGCATTTGTGCGGGCGACGCCTATGACTTAGGCTAACTCTCAGCTTTTGTACCGAAGACCAACTTTCCTTCTCCCAAGCCACGGGACGAAGGACCGAGTGTCATTTTCAAAGCACGCCGTGCACCAACTCTAAGCCGACCGTGGGACGTTTTCCATGTTCTAACTCGATTCAAACCGTCGGGATTATTCCCTTAGCTATGTGGATGTGTAGCTTTTATTATCAAGCCTAACTTGTGCAAGTTGAAAACACGATTTATTATGTGAAGGCAAAGATGAGGAGAGTTCACCGAAACTACCCCACCTGAGCGATGTCTCCGAGCAAGCCGTTGCAAGGCTAAGTCCGAACGCCGTCGACGTTTCGATTCCTCCGATTGACTTTGCGGGACGGGGCACTACATGCGGCTCATGCGGCTCGACAGCGACATCATATGCGGCCAACTGCGACATGTGCCTCATGCTGCAGATGAACATAGAAGTTTGACCAAAATGCTTTTGGCCATAACTTCCTCATCCGAAGTCGAAATCAAGCGAAACAAAAGCCAAAACCGCATGAAATTGAATTCTCTACAACATAGAACCATTAGTTTTCGAAAATAACCAAGTTTTAGAGATCAAAACCAAGAAAACCAAAAAGTTATAAACTTAGATCTACAAGAAATTATCCATCAAAATAAAAAAGGCCAAGTTCTAAAGAGTCTTAGAATCAAGTAAGGAAGAGAATAGAACAATAAAACTTGAGATCCATCATGAAGCAAGTTTGCACTTGCCTAGCTCTCTTTTCTGGTAGGTGGAAGAGTAAATGGTGGAGAAGAAGAAGTGAAGGAGTCACGCCCCAGAACCAAAATACTGGAGAGCTGGGGCAGACATAGCCAGCTACGTATAATAAAATGGAATCCACGTCACTATACGGTCACGGCTGTCTAGATATATGAGGGTTTAACTACAATCTATCAGTCTCCTATGGTCAAGAACAAACCTATTGTCTCAATCACAAGCAAGTAGTAACAGTCACAAGATATTAGAGCATCAATATACAATAGTAAGGCGTCCCATACATTATATATTGGATGATCATGAAGCTAGTCGTACAAAATATCAGGACTAGCAAGAGTTTTAGTCAATACATGATCAACCCTAGGATTTGTCAATCATGTTACAGCCCGTAGGCAGACAGTAAATAAAGGTGCAATACGAGCTAACACGTGCTCGTCGGCTAAACGCCTCAAAAGAATAATTTTACAAATAGAGTGGGAGGACAAAATAAATCCACTCGTTGCCCTGGTTACGCCTTGTGGTCACCATCGGGCTGGAAGACAGGTGGATCCTCTGATACTGCTCCGATATCTGGCCACACAAAACCAGCTGGGTCAGACCCCAGAAAGAGCAAGTGCCACAAAGGAGGCTTCACTTAGGAACTAAAACCAGCATATCACAATAGAATATTAAAGATAACTGATAAGAGAAATTGATAATAATAGGAATAACAATAATAAATTGAGTACGAGGAAACCATTCAAGTAGCCAGACTGCAACCCTTAAACCAAACAAAGACCGAGGTTGCAGCCCTTCACCTGAATAGAAACCCGTCTCAAATACTATTGGTACAGTGAAGACAATAAACGAAGAGAGGACACAGAACTGCTCCGGGAGTCAGGTTACAACCCTTAAACCAAACAAGGACCGGGATTGTAACCCTTCGCCTGAACAGAACTGGACCCCTGATCTTTATTGCTAAGGCCAGTATAAATAATCATGGTATTAAGGTAAGGTAAAACATGACGAACATGGCATGGGGTTGCATTAAGACAATAAACGAAGAGAGAACACAGAACTGCTCCGGGAGCCAGGTTACAACCCTTAAACCAAACAAGGACCGGGGTTGTAACCCTTCGCCTGAACAGAACTGGTCCCCTGATCGTTATTGTTAAGGCAAGCATCAATAATCATGTCATGTCACAATCTTGCACAGAATCAGGATAAGACTAAGCTGGAATAAACTCCATCCAATCAATCACGGCCAATCAAGAGTACGGCTTGATACTTTTAACTAACTAGGGTTATCACAAGCCTAGTTACTAGTAAGATGCAATGAGATTATTCCAACAGCCACAAGCCCTGCAGACCATCCGGTTATCCAGGTCGAATGTCCGTTTAGGAAGAATGCAACACATGACTGTGTACTGGAAATGTGCCCTACTCGTCGGTAGGCTACAAGTCCACTGAATGCGCCCAAATAACGGGATTGCCTGTAGCTGGGAATCTCTTCATGACTACTGAATCATTCTAGTTAATTAGCCTTAGTCAATTTCAGTAGGTACCCCTGACCGGGGTACTCAGGGGTCCCCATCCTAGATATGATGCAAGACAGTACTAGTTTATTTGTACAAACACAATCGCCCACGGTGTCCAAGTCTTTCATACTTGTCATGTCTGGCTAGCTGTCGTAACAGCATGCCGAGATATATCATGTCAGTTTGCTTGTCAAGAGTGTGCCACAGCGGGCCATTATCATGTTCTATCCTTACAATATTATGAATAAGAGAAACTTGCATAAAATAACTAGTGACATATTCTTGATGCCAAGAAAAAGATCTACAACTTCCACGTTGGGAGTTAGGAGAAATTCGAGCCACAATTCGGTAAATTAGGACATATAACAGTTAAAAATAGTCAAAATGTGCATTATGCGACCTATTCTGCGACACCATATGCGGCCAACTGCGACATGCGGCCTATGCGGCTCAACTGCGACATGCTATGTGGCCAACTGCGACATGCGGCTCATGCGGCTCAACTGCGACATGCTATGCGGCCAACTGCGACATGCGGCTCATGCGGCTCAACTGCGACATGCTATGCGGCCAACTGCGACATGCGGCTCATGCGGCTCGACAGCGACATCATATGCGGCCAACTGCGACATGCGGCTCATGCGGTTCAACAGCGACATCATATGCGGCCAACTGCGACATGCGGCTCATGCGGCTCAACTGCGACATGCTATGCGGCCAACTACGACATGCGGCTCATGCGGTTCAACAGCGACATCATATGCGGCCAACTGCGACATGCGGCTCATGCGGCTCGACAGCGACATCATATGCGGCCAACTGCGACATACGGCTCATACGGTTCAACTGCGACATGCTATGCGGCCAACTGCGACATGCGGCTCGACAGCGACATCATATGCGGCCAACTGCGACATGTACCTCATGCTGCAGATGAACATAGAAGTTTGACCAAAATGCTTTTGGCCATAACTTCCTCATCCGAAGTCGAAATCAAGCGAAACAAAAGCCAAAACCACATGAAATTGAATTCTCTACAACATAGAACCATTAGTTTTCGAAAATAATCAAGTTTTAGAGATCAAAACAAAGAAAACCAAAAAGTTATAAACTTTGATCTACAAGAAATTATCCATCAAAATGAAAAAGGCCAAGTTCTAAAGAGTCTTAGAATCAAGTAAGGAAGAGAATGGAACAATAAAACTTGAGATCCATCATGAAGCAAGTTTGTACTTGCCTAGCTCTCTTTCCTGGTAGGTGGAAGAGTAAATGGTGGAGAAGAAGAAGTAAAGGAAAAGAATAAATGAAGAGAGAGAGAGTTAGGTGGAAATATAAATGAGGGTGGTGGTGGTAGGTGGAGGTTTTCTTTTGGTTCATGATGAACCCAAAAGCAAACCAAACCAAGCTAAGCCGAACCAAGCTAAGCCATAACCAATGTCATGCCAAAATAACCATGCAGGAAAAATATGCAATACGAGTCAAGAGTACGTACACGTATACCAAGATACGTAATATGAACTATAGGCATTACAAAAGGGGCAGAGGATGCGGTGGCACGTCGGCAAAAAAAAGGGTTTTGAGGAGTCAGCGGTGGTGTTGGTGAACAACGGTCGGCGAGGGATTTGGGGGAAGTCGACGGGGCTGTGCGACGTTCGAGGTGGAGAGGCGGGAAGGAGAGGCGGCGGAGAAGAGCGCTCGGGGTTGTCTGGGTGCCGGAGGCTCGGCGGCCGACGAGTCTAGGGCGGTCGTGATGGTTCCTCATCGGGGAAGGGAGATCGGCAACAGTGGTCGATGCGCCAGGCAGCGGCTGGGCACGGCCGGCGGATGCGGGGGTTTAGGTATGGATTTGCCCCTTTGTTTTTGCTTCTTCTCTATGGTGCGGGGTTTTGGGGTGTCGCCGACGTTGGGCGCCGGCGATGGTGGTGGTTTGGTGTTGGTTCGGCCAAGATGGTGGCGGCGATGTTGGTTTTCTGTTGGGTGTGGCCATGCTGATACTGATGGTGGCTGTTCTGGTGGTGGTAGGTCGTAGGTGTTGGGTGCGGGGCTGGTAGTGGTGTGTGGCCGGGCTGGTCGGGTTGTCGGGTGGTGATGGAGGGTGGTTAACTAGTGGTGATGGTGGCAGTGGGTGCTGCGGGGGAGAGGTGGATGGTGGTGAGCATGGTGGCGACATTGGTGATGGTCGGGATGTGAGGGCGTCGGGATAGGGGATGCCGGGCGGCAGAGATGAGTCGGACATGTGGCCGTTGTTAGGGTAGCGGAATCAGCTTAGGGTTAGGGTTTGTGGTTGCGTGGATTGTGTCGGGGTTTGTCCGACACGGAGAAAATTGTATGTGTAAAAAGTAAAATAAGACTTTGGATGGGCACAGACACGATGCATGTACTATTATGGGTGGTGGAGAATTTGTGGAGTAATTGGCTTGTGGAATTAATGGAGGATTACCTGCCTATTTATAGGATGTGGGAATTCCAAGTTGGATAAGGATTTGGGAGAATTTAAATCCCCATTAGATAATTACATAATTATTCAAGTAGATTTAAAATAAATTTGACGAATCCAAATCAATCTAGGTAAAACTTATTTTAATTTAAAACTGTTTTAAAATAAAGCCAATATAATATTTTCTAATTTAAATCATCATAATTAATTAAATATTAAATTAAACAATTTCCAAAATATTTTTTTATAAATAATAAAAATATATTAATAAATAATTTTGAAATTCACAGTAAACTTTAAATATTTGGAATACATTTTTATAAATAATAAAATAATTAGTTTTCAGAAAATAAAAATATATGTGAATTAAAAATAAATAAATGCAATTAGCTTTCGAAAAATAAAATATACGCGAATTATACATACTTTGCATACGATATAACATTATTTTACAAAGGAGAATATCATTTCTTAAAAATAAAAAAATAAAAAACTTTTTATAATAATAAATAATTTATTTATTTTTTTTGAAATTTTGATGCGACGTTTTTCTCAACTTTTAATAAAAACTATAATAAAATCAAAAACTATTTTTCAAAAAAAAAATATAACTTGCACATATTCGCCCTTGACGAGTAAATACGAAAAATTGCAAATTCCCGTGCGACTTACAATACGACTATGAGACGTATAAATACAAAAAAAATCAGTACTAAAAATATAGTAGAAATTTAGGGGTTTTACATTGAAGCAAATAAATATTCTCTCAAATTTGTTGCTTTCGGAAGTCTTAAGAAAACATCTACTACCTGGATTCAACTCCATAATTCTAAAACCATACTCCTCAAGGCCAGCATATGCCTCAACATAACTACCATTTATTTCACGTAATGCCATTTTTCGGGCTCTACATGCTTTAGTGTATGTAATATGTATACGATGTTCCCTAAATATATCCTTCACAATTTGTGATGCACTATATGACGGATTGTCTCTAATTAAATTAACTATTTTTGTCTTAACCCATGTAGCGGTAGCTAGTCGATGACGTCCTATCGTAAGTCCACTTAAACAAGAATGACGACTTTCTAGTGTACTTGTTGTCACGACCCGTTACCCAAATTGTTGGGCCGGGCCGAGACATTTCCAGCCTACGCTTGGTAAAAGTGTAGTAAGCTGTTCTAAGAGTTTATACATGAATGATACTAAGTGTGCTAACATTAAGCCAAATAAGATTTTATCACAACACAACTTCTATTAACGAAAGTAACAAGTGTTAAAAGTTATTACACTTCAAATGTATGAGACTGGAGACAAAGTCCAGTATCCAAATATAAGTTCAAACCAAAGTCTAAGTCTAAAAATACATAAAAGATATCTAAGCAAGGTTCCTTGCTGGGGCCTCTTCTGGAGCATAGGCCAGGTCCTCAAATACAGTGCCATAATATGTATCACATAGCATTTCCTCCTCGAAAAGTACACCTACAACGTTATCCTGTCAGGACGGGAGCAAGTACTTATACTACAAATATATAATACTGATCATGTGATGGAAAGAGATGAAATAACATAATCATGGCATATCTTGATTTATCCAGTTTTAGATACAATTCATCATAGGAATATATATTTGTTTTAAAGTTTAAAACTGTAGTATGTACGTGATCGGTCAATAGGTAGTAGGATGTACTATGGTACATATCAATTTCTAAAGTGCACATACGTACACTTAACGGCATCGGTGTATATACATACACAAATGCGGGATCAGACATACGACAAAGTTGCATATAGAATGTAACAGTGCACGGTAAATACATACGAAGAAGGGGGCATGATCACGTACTCTACTAACAGTTTCCCCATAACCCATTTTATAACATGTGAGTGATACTAAGAGTAGTATAAAGCATGTCATGTACTGAGAACCAGTAAGAAGCATGTGAAGATATGACTTGCAGTTATCCAGAAAGAATTATTCTAACATGATTCATTCACAGTTTATTGTCATATGCAGTAAATAAGTTTGTAGGGGTACTTGCCTCGAGCAAAGCAAGAATAAGAATATAAAGATACAGATGTCCAGTGTCCTGTCAAAATGATATACAACTCAGCCTCTAAGTTATGATTAAGATTACACTAGTGTTGTGACACGGCTCCTAATAGGACACTAGCTAGGTGAAGCTCTAGTAGTCCAAAGTGAGGTGTTACAACATCTAGACTAACAAGTAGGTCTCTATACTAAGGTAGGGTAGAGTCTCGATACTAAAATACCCCAAAAATCCACAAAAACACACAAGTCATTATTAATTAATTAATTAGACTGTATACTGTGTTCCAATAATTATTAAAATAGTTATACAGATTAAAATAGGTGAAATAATATACCAAATTGATCCTTGTTAATTATAGTAATTTAATATAAATTTTTTGGAATTTATAATCCAGTGTAAGTATTTATTAAAAATCAGAATACAACTGTACATTAAAAATAAGTTCTGGTTTACTATTTTTAAATAGTGGCAAAACAGTAAATTAAATCCTGAAAAAATTATATTAAATTAGATTAATTAATATAGTATTTTATAATAATTTTTCTAAAATTTATTCAGCATTAAAAAGTTGTCTGAAAATTCAAAAACAGTAAAGGACAGAATCTAAAATTAATTTATTTATTAATTAAGTATTTTGTCCGCGTATATGAAGTTGAACCGGAGTCCAAATACGGGACCCGAAGCCATGAATCAAGTCCAACGTGACTCGACTAGACCCCGAATATGTGTAGGCTCACCTAAGTCCAATCAACCCATGCTAGGCTTGGACTTAGAGTGGTCGTTTGAACAAAGTACGTAAAATCGTTAATAAATACGAAATTTAAATACATGTAATTTAAATGAATTGAAATTGCAGAAATTAAGAGCGTACATATTACGGTATAGGCACTGTATTTATAAAATATATATTACAGTATAGGCACTGTATTTATTTACATATTATAGTATAGGCACTGTATTTATAATGACATAATTTAAATGACAGAATTAAATGACATAATTTAAAATACATATTACAGTTTAGGCACTGTATTTATAATGACATAATTTAAATGACAGAATTTAAAATACATATTACAGTATAGGCACTGTATTTATATTGACAGAATTTAAATAACAAAATTTAAAATACATATTACAGTATATGCACTGTATTTATATTGACATAAATTTAAATGATGTAAATTAAATGACATAATGGAAATGACAGAATGTAAATATATATAATCTTAAATGATGTAATTCTCCAAAAACACAAAAGAAATGAAAAGCAAGACTTTAATATTAATTAACTTCAAAATTTGATTACTTTTATATATATATATATATATATATATATATATATATATATATATATATATATATATATATATATATATTTAAAGGGCTGGGTTTGATTAATTTATTTGAAACCTAATACGTGTGTATCCTTACAGAAATAAAAAGTAAATGCTTTTGCTTAAGGAGGGACTCGAAGTGCTAATCTGAGGAAGATGGGAATGCTTAAGCTCCGCTCACTGACCAGCAGGTCTTCAGAGCCTTTCGTTGGAAAGCTCAGCCTCAGAAATGTAATTGGAAAGGAGGGGCTAGGGTTTTGTTTATGATCCCAATGCACAACCATAGGGTCCTAGTTATAAAAAAACTTTGGAACCTTCCTTGCTGAAATTTTATTACCAAAATACCCATCATTAAATCCTAAAATTGCTAGTGTGCCATTTTCACCAAGTTGCCCTAATATATAATTTACCAAAATGCCCCTACAAGTTCAAAAATCGTAAAAATTCGTACGGACTGCAATTAACTCCAAATAAATCGCAAAAAAATTCTAAAATTAATAAAAAAATATTTAGGACCTAATAGAATCAATTTGGAGCAAATTTGGAATTATTTTTTATTTATTAATTTTTTGAAAATGGGGGTTACAAATCTACCCTCCTTAAAGAAATTTCGTCCTCGAAATTTAAGGTTGACAGGGGCTCAAAATACGATAGTGAGTTTAGGCAAATATCTTATGCACGATCAAAGAACAATGACTAGATGTGATTATGTAAAACCCCTAAATTTCTACTATATTTTTACTATTATTTTATCTAATTTGGTTCTGATCTAAAATTTTGTATTGTACGTCGCGTAGTCGTACTGTACGTCACGAGTGAAATTTCGATTTTTCGTAATTGCTCGACGAGTGCGAATGTGCGAGCGTACATATTTTGAGTAAAATATTTTTTCTATTTTATAGTTTCAAAATAATATATAGTAATTATTTTTATTTAGTTAAGGTTGTGAAAAGTATCGCATCAAGATTTCAAAAAACATTATTAATTTATTTATTATAAAAATGGCGAGTTGTGTTTCAAAATTTTTATTAATTATCTTAAATTATTTAAAAGGTATTTTCGAAGTAGTTCCTATCAATATTTAAATTAATTTTCAAAATTTATTAATATTAATATTTTATTATGCAAAAAGATATTTAAAATTATTTATTTTCGAAATTATTAATTTTAGTATTTTGGAAAATATATTTTGAATTTATTGTAGCAATTTAAATCTCGATTTGATTTCATGGATTGATTTAATAATTGAAATTTGAATTTTCCTATTTGATTTTAAACTAAATGATGGATTTTAATTAGGTTTAAATTGGATTTTGATTTAATTAGGATTTGATTGGTTTAAAATTATTTAATTTAATAATGGATTTATCTAAACGGGGATTTAACCTAATCCTATTCCAAGTGGGAATTCCCACCTCCTATATAAGGAGAGGTACTCATCCACATTATTACTCCATAAAATCCTCCACAAATGATGTGCATCGTGTCGGTGTCCATCCAAAATCTTATTCCATGTTTTTACATATACATGACATTCCCTCGTGTCGACAATCCCGACACAACAGTCAGCCTAAACCCGACCCCAGCCATCACCACCACCGCGGCAGCCTCACCCACCACCGTGACCATCGACATCTTCGCTACCATCCAACACCTTCGCCAACACTGTCTCTGCCGCCGCGCAAACACCCGACCTCGTCCACGGCGACCACCACAAACCCCATCACCGGATCCACCGTCACCCCAACCTAGGTCACCCGGCCCACATCATCTCTATCACACCCCAGTTCTCCGGCCATCGCCCGAATCGTTCCCCGTTACCACCACCATGGACCGACCCCGACAAACAAACACCACCGAACACACCAGCGACATGCCGCTGTTCCCCATACCAGAACCTATACCCCGTTGAACCACCGTCATCACCCCTCTCCCCGTGTCCGGCCTTCGCCGGCCGCAGACGCACCAAACCATAACAACACCAGAGGAGAAAGAGAAAAAGAAACCCTTACCCATAGCCGCGTCGCCGACGATTTCCCTCTCCGCCCGTTCGCTCCCCCACCGTCCTCTCTCCGCCTCTCCAGCCGATAGCTCCGCCTGCGCGCGTGAGTACCAGCACGTCACCCGAGCCCAACTCCACCCACCGCTACGCCCGACCATCGCACCCACCTCCGCCTTGCTCGCCCCTCTCCTCCGCGCTTTGCCACGACCACCGCGGCCGAGAACCCGCCATCCGCCGCCACCGTTAAAACCCGTCGCCGCCCCTGGCGATTCGCCACCGCCATCCGCCGCCCTCTTCCGAAACCCTAGCCGCCGTCACCTCCTTTCCTCGCCGATCCCGCACAGCAGCCCTAACCCTCTCCGCCTTCACTCTTCCTCCGCCTGAGCGCTCCACGCGCCGTCGACCCCCCCAAGTTCCCTCCGTCCATCTCTCTCTCTCCTATTTCCTAAAACTAAAGGAGCAGCAGCCTTAGTTATTAATTTTTATTATTTTATATTTTTCGTAGATGACATTAGGACTATTATTAAAAGTATTGTTACTCTTGTTGTTTGTGAAATTAAATGTTTTTAAAAAAAAAAATCTTTTTATTATTGCTTATTATTGTTGTAATTATTATTATTATTATTATTATTATTATTGTTGTTGTTGTTGTTGTTGTTGTTAGTACTGAATTGGTTGTTTTGAATAAATTTTTGTTACTTTATCATTTATTTCCTTTCTCAGTGAGTGCATAATAAGATTTATTATTAACACTTCTATTATTATATTACCTTGACACATGTTTTATTAAGTTTGGTTCTTTGTTCTTTCTCCTATTATTATTATAATTATTATTGTTATTATAAATTTTTGTTTTCTTAATTGGATCATTTATTTTTTTTTTTTTTTTACCAAGATCTTGTTATACAATATGAATGGAGAATTTGATAAATTAAAATATTACCAATATATTTTAATGTTGTTGTACTAATAGTACAAAATTTTATTTTAATTTTTTTTTTACCAAAATAGTTAATTTTGTAAGATATATCTTTCTAACCAAATATTATGGGTTATAGTTCTACAAAATACGGATTTTAGCCTTAGATAATATTCTAGAACTATTTTGATTCATTTAATTTATTATTATTTTATAGGTTCCATAATAAAATACTATTTTGACGAAACTTGGAGTTTTTGCTAGATTTTCAAGTATTAAATTAAATTCTATTTTAATATAAACCTTAATTTTTAAAGTGTTATAAATAATTTTCTATAATTTTTTATATATTTTATTATCCATTCTTCTTTGATTTTCTCCTTTCCATGACCAATTCCGTTATTCCTATTCTTTCGCCAATTTTGTACTACCATATGTCCATCCTAACTAAATTGACCCTTCTGGACCCAATGGAACCGACCGTATCACCATCCATGGTCACCTTGTACAGTTGTTGCACCGGAGTCACAGATCGTGCCACCTGGATCATTGCAGCACACCAGGCGTCCTACCAGGCAAGATACCTTGCCATCTTGTACTTACATTTGATTCATGATATTTTATATGTTGCTAGTGTTTTTACATTAGTAAGAGTATGTCCAAGTATGACTTGGGTGCCATCGATATGTATATCGATGTTTGTGTGTGTGCGTGTGTGTGTGTGGACCATATGTGGTAGCGGACTTTCCCGGTGTGTTGAAGTTATGCTTCATAACTTCTTTGACTTGTTGACACGTCTCATACACGACACATGAGTGAGGATCATTGAGTCGACACGAACCTACGTATTCGACTTGCTACCGATACGGGCGGTTCGTGTGTCGGTTCATTTATGGATTAGCGGAGTCTAGATAGCGACTTGCATAGAGATATGGATCGCCAAGACATGGATATGACTTGCGTGATACATGGGCGGGGAAAACTACTGGGACGTATGAGCTAGCCCAAAGCCTTCTAGATTGCCCGGTTATGGGTTCATGGTTTCCTTGTTATGGGTGTGTCGCTAGAGGATATATCCATTGCACGGCCCTGACCACGACGTCAGATACGGTCAGGAAGTATGCTAGCGATGCAAAGTATGAACTAGGGGATATATCCATTGCACGGCCCTGACCACGTCGTCAGATACGGTCAGAGACGTATACTAGTTCATGCGAAAGCCTCTAGTGGATGCTATGCTTTATTCCTACCCACTTATACGTTCCAGTATAGTTTTCGACTTGCATTACACCTAGATGGTTAGGTTCCATTGTGTTGGAGCATGTGGTCTTTTCTTTATCATGTATCATTTACAGTTCATCATGGTATTATTTTTATGTATCTTGTTACGTCCCTCTGAGGACCTGGTTTTTCCCCAGGTGTGTGTTCATATTTTCTGTAGGTATCCTAGCCAAGGCCGTGGTCTTCTCCATTCTTTCGAAGACAATTGCGCTTGGTTCATCTTTCCATTTTTCGATTCATGTACATTTCTTTCATTGTGATAGTTGGTAGTGGACTTTGTCTCCGCCCAACGATTGTATCATAAATATTCGAGTTGATATCTATATTATTATTGTGGATGAGATTAGTTTGTCTTGGATTACTGTATTTTACAGCTTATGTATTCATACGAGACCTACGTACTTCGTATGGATACAGCTGGCATGTCTACGTTCCTAGTCCTACGTATTTTGGGACTGGGGCGTTACAGATTAAGATAATCAAAATTGTTTATTTACGATTAAGTTAGAATCAGGCCTAAGTATAGAATGGTCAATAGGATAGGCACGATCTAATATAGGGACAATGCGATTAGACATCATTAAGAATACTCAAATGTTTGACACGATCAAGTCCTAGAATTATGATCGTGGAGATCAAAGTCGTCCAGCCGTGCCAGATCATCTAGGCACGATCAAACAAGAAGAATGATGGCTAAGTCAAATCATGGTTAGCACGAAACTAGTTACTATTAAGAATTTAAATCGAAAGTTTAGGTACGAGTGATAATGGTATCTAGATCCAAACATGATCATAATCAAAATTTTGACACGATCAAAGATAAGGTTAACTATCCTTGGTCAAACAATAATTAGGCATGATGAGGACTATAATCGTAGTCCAAGCACGAGCAATATGTTGATAGAGATCTAGGTCACGATGGGATTTAAATCAATTAAGTACGATCATGGATTAAAAATATTGGTATGATAAAGGAGATGACCAAAGTTGAATGGTCGCGATCAAAGGGATTTAGTAATTAGCGATATTGGAATTTAAAGAATGATTTAAGGATAGGGAAAATCAAATTCCTTCTATTATGATAGAGAAATCAAAAGGCAAGATTTCATAGGGAAGTCAAGATAATCATCTCACTCTGCTACTACCAAGTTTATCTGATCATCATTTGCCAATCATACATTTATCTCACAAGTCCAAATATGAAAATCAAACCCTTATACTACTACCAAAAATCTTAACCTTCAGTCACGAAGATTGAACCCTGCCATAATACTATAGACTTGACTTGTATTCCAAGGTTACTAACCCATAAAGTATGTTCTTGTTAGAGATTCTCAAAATTTTCTACCCTCCTTAATTTTGTAGTTCATTCTCCATTTAGTCATCATGAAGCCGAAATTCCTTTGTCTTGCATTTAACCTAGATCCGAAATTCTTGAATCAAGGATCATAAATCCTTAATCGTTATTCCAATTGATACTCTTGTATTGCTCAAGTCTAACGTTACTATTGCCATATAAAATTTTATCCTTCATTATAAAATCATTTCACAATCCTTTCAATTTACACCTTTAATCATTATCCTCATTAAATTCAGAATTCTTACAAAAATCTCTAAGGGTTCCTTTAACTCAATAACGTAGTGTTCTTCCTGTTTCTAGTCATTCTCTTACCAATCGTTGTTCAATTTCGTATCATCACAACATGCGGTTAAAGTCTCTTCCCCATTATTTTAAATTCCTAAATTGGTATCATAACCTCAAAATAAAATATCTCGATAATTATTAATCCTAAAATCATCCAAGTTCTCAAAAATATTTTGACCTTGAATATCCATGTCAGTTCTAAAATACATATACGAAATATTAGTGTTCTAACCATTAATGTATATTCTACTGCTCTTTTCATTCGAAATTCTCCTATGTTCTTTTCAAATAGTTCATCCTCAAAAATAATTCTCTAGTGTAATCATTTCTAAGCCGATACTACTGATCTCTTCATGTTTCTAATTTCAGTCATAGCTTTCTTCTACAATTTTATCTGAATATCCCATATTTTATATTTCTACCAAGATTACCATATGATAACAAGTTACGTCCTTTCCGAGCTAGATGATTTACGATACTTCTTCGGCATTTTCCAAGTGAAGAAATACGAATATTCAAAAAGATTTCAAAGTGTAACTAACCGAAGTAGATACGAGATAATTGAGATGTAATTAGTACAGGATGAATTAAGACGAAGAAATAATGATAAGATAAAAAAAATAATGATAGAAATTTGTTATTGCCCATCCGGTCATAATGAAGTAAACTGATTTAAGATATGATATGATAACCATACACGTCTTCCTGAAATCATGTTGCCAGAATTTTGCCACGCCAGTAAGAATAGATGCAATAAACGATGGAGTCATAACTAAAGTATACACCCTATAATCATGTTATCTAGAATTCTCACCACGCCAACTGGTATGGCTGCAAGAAAATCTAAATTTCATGACTAGGATAAGTATATCCAAAATCAGACTCTTATGTTTTTGTCATACCAGCTAATATGGCTGCGATAAATTCTAAACTCCATAATTAAAGCAGACATTTACCGTTCTCACTGGCATCATCAAATATGTTGTCAGAATACACCTTAAATCAATCCATAAAATTTATCTTGATGTAAAATCAAAAGTCAATATCGAATATCAGGAATCAAATTCAACAACGAATTAAGGAAGAGTAAATGGAAACAAGCGGAAACATATTTTGAGGTAAGATTTAGAATGAGATCCTCAGGGGTCATCCCAAGGGTACTATCTTGGTCTAAATTGACCCACTTAATTACAAATAAGAGACTAATTATATTTAACGGTCCTACGCTGTGATGAGTTTTCCCTATGTTGCAATCCTAGTAATCCCCTAGGTGTTTTAAATGTTATTCCTGGTATTATCTAGTTATCTTAAGTTTCTAATTGCAGGCAAGTTTGATACAATGACGTAACCAAACAACTTAGTCAAGGACCTGCATGAGCCACCACTAAAAACATGTCACAACCCGTTACCCAAATTGTTGGGCCGGGCTGAGACATGTCCAGCCTACGTTTGGTAAAAGCGTAGTAAGCTGTTTTAAGAGTTTATACATGAATGATACTAAGTGTGCTAATATTAAGCCAAATAAGATTTTATCACAACACAGCTTTTATTAACGAAAGTAACAAGTGTTAGAAGTTATTAAACTTCAAATATATGAGACTGGAGACAAAGTCCAGTATCCAAATATAAGTTCAAACCAAAGTCTAAGTCTCAAAATACATAAAAAAATATCTAAGCAAGGTTCCCCGCTGGGGAGCCTCTTTTGGAGCATAGGCCAGGTCCTCAAATGCAGTGCCATAATATGTATCACATAGCATTTCCTTCTCGAAAAGTACACCTACAACGTTATCCTGTCAGGACGAGAGCAAGTACTTGTACTACAAACATATAATACTGATCATGTGATGGAAAGAGATGAAATAACATAATCATGGCATATTTTGATTTATCCAGTTTTAGATACAATTCATCATGGCAATATATATTTGTTTTAAAGTTTAAAATTGTAGCATGTACGTGATCGGTCAATAGGTAGTATGATGTACTGTGGTACATATCAATTTCTGAAGTGCACATACGTACACTTAACGGCATCGATGTATATACATACACAAATGCGGGATCAGACATACGACAAAGTTGCATATAGAATGTAACAGTACACGATAAATACATACGGAGAAGGGGGGCATGATCACGTACTCTACTAACAGTTTTCCCATAACCCATTGTATAACATGTGAGTGATACTAAGAGTAGTATAAAGCATGTCATGTACTGAGAACCAGTAAGAAGCATGTGAATATATGACTTACAGTTATCCAGAAAGCAGTATTCTAACATGATTCATTCACAGTTTATTGTCATATGCAGTAAATAAGTTTGTAGGGGTACTTACCTCGAGCAAAGCAAGAATAAGAATATGATGATACAGATGTCCGGTGTCCTGTCAAAATGATATACAACTCAGCCTCTAAGTAATGATTAAGATCACACTAGTATTGTGACACGGCTCCTAATAGGACACTAGCTAGGTGAAGCTCTAGTAGTCCAAAGTGAGGTGTTACAACATCTAGACTAACAAGTAGGTCTCTATACTAAGGTAGGGTAGAGTCTCGATACTAAAATACCCCAAAAACCCACAAAAATACACAAGTCATTATTAATCAATTAATTAAACAGACTGTACACTGTGTTCCAATAATTATTAAAATAGTTATACAGCCCTAAGATAGGTAAAATAATATACCAAATTGATCCTTATTAATTATATTAATTTAATATAAATTTTATGGAATTTATAATCTAGTGTAAGTATTTATTAAAAATCAGAATACAACTGTACATTGAAAATGAGTTTTGGTTTACTATTTTTATACAGTGGCAAAACATTAAATTAAATACTGGAAAAACTATATTAAATTAGATTAATTAACATAGTATTTTACAGTATTTTTTTAAGAATTTATTCAGCATTAAAAAGTTGTCTGAAAATTCAAAAACAGTAAAGGACAGAATCTGAAATTAATTAATTTATTAATTAAGTATTTTGTCCGCGTAAGTTGAACCGGAGTCCAAATACGGGACCCGAAGCCATGAATCAAGTCCAACATGACTCAACTAGATCCCGAATATGTGTAGGCTCACCTAAGTCCGATCAACCCATGCTAGGGTTGGACTTAGAGTGATCGTTTGCACAAAGTACGTAAAATCGTCAATAAATACGAAATTTAAATACATATAATTTAAATTAATTGAAATTGCAGAAATTAAGAGCGTATATATTACAGTATAGGCACTGTATTTATAAAATACATATTACATTATAGGCACTGTATTTATTTACATATTACAGTATAGGTACTGTATTTATAATGACATAATTTAAATGACAGAATTAAATGACAAAATTTAAAATACATATTACAGTATAGGCACTATATTTATAATGACATAATTTAAATGACAGAATTAAATGACAGAATTTAAAATACATATTACAGTATAGGCACTGTATTTATATTGACATAATTTAAATGACAGAATTTAAAATACATATTACATTATAGGCACTGTATTTATATTGGCATAAATTTAAATGACGTAAATTAAATGACATAATGGCAATGACAGAATGTAAATATATACATATAATCTTAAATGATGTAATTCTCCAAAAACACAAAAGAAATGAAAAGCAAGACTTTAATATTAATTAACTTCAATATTTGATTATATATATATATATATATATATATATATATATATATATATATATATATATATATATATATATATATATATATATATATATGAAGTTGGGCCTCCACTGGTCCTTGCCTGATGGTGCTTGTAATGCCTGCGGTTCGTATTACGTATTTTGGAATACGTGTACGTATTTTATCTTGTATTGCATGATCCCTTGCTTAGCTTTTATTCATGACTTGGTTTATTTCATGGGTTGGTTCGGCTTGGCTTGGTTTTGCCTTGGTCCATCATGAACCAAGGGTGAACCCCTACCTACCACCATCATTAGTATTTATTACCCATTCTCTTTTCTCTCTCCTCATTACTCTTCTTCTTCTCCACCATAACTTCTTCACCTACCAGAGAGAGAGAGGTCTAGGCAAGTGCAACTTGCTTCATGGAGGAACTCCAATTTTATTATTTTATTCTCTTCCTTACAGCATTTTAACTTACTTTAGTACTTGACATTTTTACTTTCCATGGCTAGATTCTTGTAGATCTAAGTTTACTTTATTTTCGAAATTTTTGGGTTTTGATCTACTTAGTCTTGTCATTTCCAAGTTTTGATGGTTCTATGTTGTAGAGCATTTTATTCTGCCCCATTTTGACCTATGGAAGTTCAGAATTGGACTCCGGATGAAGGTTTTATGCAGCTTATAAGCCATGGCTTCATGGTGTACTTCTTCTCGGAAATTTGGAGAAGAAGCATAGTCCCGAGCCGCATGGCAGCACTTGACCGCATGAACATTCATGCGGCAAGTCAGTTCCAGCCGCATGCACTATTGCCCGGACCTAACCGCATGACCCGGATTCGTTCGAGCCGCTTGGACCCTCAACCCGCCAGCCGCATAGGCTCGGTTTCCCGCCAGCCACATATACGCCCGTCATTTTTAGCCGCATATGCAACTGTCATTCCCTGGCCGTATGGGGACTAGTCCTTTTCCCAGCCGCATAAGGACTCATCCCCTTCAGCCGCATGAGACCTGCCTCCGCCAGCCGCATGAGCTGCTCTTGTTCCGAGTCGCATGGGCTCTTAATTCCCCCGACCCGCATGGATTTCTTTCTCCAGCCGCATGACCCTTCCATCCCGAGGCGCTTAGACTGCTCCCTCCCCAGCCGCATGAGATCACTTCTTGGTCGCATATGCCGAGCCGCATGGCTCTTTCATAGCTTGTATTTATGAATATTTTAATTATTAGTATTATGCCCATGCCATGTAACTCTCAGTATAACTTGAGTTCCTATGGCGTACACCTTTACCTTTATTGTATATTTTTATGCCCATTTTATATCCTTACGCCTTTTGTCCTGAACTTGATAAATCACGATTTGATTGACATGATTGAAATGATAATTGTACATGACATGGTGTGACAAGGAACTAGCATGACATGACAGTGGCCCGTCGTGGCGCACTCCTGACAGGTAAACCTGACATGATATATCTTGATAAGCTGTTGCAATGGCTACCTGACATGACATGACTTGTATAAATAATCTGGACACTGTGGACGATTGTGCTTATACAAATAATCCAGTCCTGTATTGCATCATGTCTAGGATGAGACTCCTGAGTACCACGGTCAGGAGTACCTACTGAAATGGACTAAGGCTAATAACTAGATTAATACATTAGTCATAAAGAGATCTCCCAGCTACAGGCAATCCCGTTACCTGGGCGCGCTTGGGATCTGTAGCAAGCCGTCGAGTAGGGCACATTTCTAGCACACTATCATGTGTTGTACCCTTCAAGCTACCTAAGGGTACATGTATTTCCTGGACGATGTACCCACCTAAATTCAACCCCTAATTTTCGACCTGGGTAACCTGGATGGTCTGCAGGGCTTGTGGCTGTGGAATAATCTCACTGCATCTTGCTAGTAACTAGGCCTATGATAACCCTAACTAGTTAAAGTATCATGCCGTACTCATTGCTTGGCCGTGATTGATTGAATGAGGAATAGTCTGTCTAACCTTGATCCTGTATAAAATTGTTACATGTCCTGATTTTCTTACATTATCTTGCTGATAAATGGGAGAAACCAAGTTCGGTTCAGACGAAGGGTTACAATCCCGGTCCTTATTTGGTTTAAGGACTGTAACCTGGTTATCTGAATGGTCCCATGGTTATCTTACTGTATACCCTCGTGATGTTATATTTTCTCTAGTTTTATTATATAATATTATCTTCTGTGCTAATTGCTGGTTTTAGTTCCTAAGTGAAGCTTTCCTTGTGGCACTTGCTCTTTCTGGGATCTGACCCAGCTGGTTTTTATGGCCAGATTTTGGAGCAGCTCCAGAGGATCTACCAACCTTCCAGCCCGATGGTGGCGACTAGACGTAACCAGGGCAACGAGTGGGTTTATTTTTGATCTCCCACTTTATTATAAACATATTCTTTTGAGGCGTTTAGCCGACGAGCACCTGTTTAGCTCGATTGTACTTACTTACTGTCTGCCTACGGGCTGTAACATGATTGACAGATCCTAGGGTTGATCATGTATGACTAAACTCTTGCTAGTCCTAACATTTTGTAACGACTAGCTTCATGATCAACTGAATATGTAATGTTTGGGACGCCTTACTATTGTATATTTGGTGATCTAACATCTTGTAACATTTACGTACTTGCTTGTGATTGAGACACTAGGCTTGTTCATGACCTTAAGAGACTGTTGGCTTGTAGTTAAACCCTCATGTATCTAGACAGCCATGACTGTATAGCGAGATGGATTCCATTTCTTATACGTAGCTGGCTATGTCTTCCCCCGCTCTCCAGTATTCTGGTTCTGGGGCGTGACAGTGCTGCTGGTGGTGGTGAGAAGGCTTGTTGTTGTTGTTGTTGTTGGGCCTCTTCTGGTTACCTTGGAAGTTGCTAGTTCCAGGATACTCCCTTTTTGAACGAGAAGGCTGGCTCTTCTCCACATCCTGAGCTCGTATCAGAATCTTCTCGTACGTTTTGGCGTCGCCTGCGATTATAGGGGTGCGAATATCTTCCCTTAGTCCATACCTGAATCTCTCAGCACGATCTGCGGGGTCAGCAACCAAATTCTTGGCAAAGCGGCTAAGTCAGCCGAATTCTGCCGCATACTCTCCAACCGTCATGTTCCCTTGCTTCAGATCCTGGAACTGTCTTTCCATCTCCCGCAACTCTGATGTTGGAAAGAATTTTCTGCGGAACAACCTCTTGAAGGTGTCACAGTCAAGCTGCTTGTCCTGGAGTCGGGGTTCATTCCGATACCAGGTGCTTGCTACATCTCGCAGCTGGAGTCCTATGGAGGTTGTCGGCTAGTCGAGCGACGCTGAGGAGACGCTCCATGCTGTCGAGCCATTCATCGGCATAGATGATTCCCTCAGTTCCTTTGAAGGGTCGAGGGTCCTGTTTCTTAAAGTTCTCGATAGTGCCGACCTTCACATAATAATATGTCTCCTATCAAATTGAATGGCCTTAATGATACATAAATTAACTCTTAGATTTATATTTACCTTAGCAGGCCTTGGTTCCGATTAAGCTGTTCCTCCTCTCTCGAGGGCAGCCATAGCCACGTTGTGGGCATTCTCCATGCCTTCTCTCATGATCGCGGTCTGTTCGCGATGGGCTTCAGCTTGGGCTCTCTGGGCCTCCAGTACTCCTCGTAGCAGGCCTACGAGCTCGGTAGGGTCCACCGGTACTGGTGGGACAGTTGGTGTGGGCACTACCGCAGGGGACTGCGGCTCAGTTCGTGGAGGTGCATGTTCTGTCGTTTGAGCTGTAGTAGCGTAAACGGCACGGGGTGCTGGTGCAGCGTGGGGAAGGTCAGTCAGCTGTAAATGAGGAGGGTCCGGGCGTGCTTGAGGAGGTGGGGTGTGATTGGTAGATGACACCTCATCGTCAGCAGGGCCGGAGCGGGTGGTCTTTCCTTTGGCCATACTTTGGAAGGTTTAGGATGCAATACATAAGCAAGGTATCCTACCAGTCTATAATCAAACAAAAATACTTACTTATAGTATATTTCGGTCCTATGTTGTGACAAATTAATGTTCTAGTGTTCTAATTGTTTCTAGATATGTTTACCTAAGTTGTTGTTTTTTGACCTGCATGGGCCACCACTAAAAACATGTCACGACCCGATCCCAAATTATTGGGTCGAACCGGATCATGCCCAGCCTGCACTGTTATGAGACGGCGGCAGTAAGCTGTTTCTATATGCAGGTATTCACAACAAAAATTATTTGCATTTGTCACAACACGAATTTACGAATATTAAAAAAAAATTATTCAACAATTGAAAAGTACAAACTGAAACTGAAAGTACTGAAATAAAATAATGAAACCAAAATCTACAACTCCAACACAATAAAACTAGAAAATGAGGAAAACAACTAGCTAAACGGTCGGCTCATCGACCTCAGGTTCTGCATCCTCCAAGGGGGACTCTGGCAACACCACATAATATAATACTGAGTCATAGTAGCTATTGAACAATAGCTCGGCATCATCAACATCACCTATTGGGAGGATCCAGTCAGGAAAGGAGCAAGTACGAGTACATAATCCGACATTCTAAATAATAATAGAAAGTTGCAATTTTAAACAGTTGAAATTCTTTGAACAATATTTTTCAGCAATTTTCAGCAATCCAGTATTTGAAACTGTGATTTGAATATGTAACGTCTATGACCGGCTTGGGTTGTACAATAGCATCCTAGCGATGCGATATGGCTTATCCCCGTATGTAAGAGGGGTAAGCTCGCACAATAATACAATATGAGGGTATTGGTCATAAACGCTACACTACTCTCCTAATATCCCCACAATCAATAATCGAACTCAATGAGAGAGTTCCGTGTAGCAATGTGGTTTAAGCATGCAACATAACAATTACTAAATAAAATGCAAGAAAATATAACAATAACTTGCCTCTGTTTAACGACTGGAATAGGATGTCGGTACCGGGGATGAAGTCAAATACGTCCTCGAAATCCTACAGTTGAGAACCCTGACTTAGAAACATAGACGAGCCAAATCTAGGTGTGCTAGTTGCAATTTCTAGAAGCAGCTCCTAGTCCAGTTTTAAGTTATTTAATTAAGCTATCAACCTACTCTACCGTCGCAGGATACAATTATCAATTAACGAAAAAGGAACCGATTTATTGATTTATTGGGTAAAGATCGTATTTTCCAATTCATTTAACAAAACTTTGTACTTTAATATTACATACATAAAATTAGGTTTTTCTTTTAATGAGAAAATTGTGAATTTGTTTAAATAATACAAACTTGAATTTTATCCTTTTTATTTAGAAGTGAGAAAACTCTTATAGTTTTTCATATAAAACTAATACCCATTTTAAGTACGCGTCTAATTACGCAATGCAGCAACCAAAAAGAACAGAAAATCCTAAACTACACAAATACAGGCCACAGAAAAAAAAAAACTGGGCTTATGCCCTTACAACAAATTAATTAATTTAATTTAAATGCTGAGACGAGCTCTGAATGCCGTGAAGCGGTCCAGTCAGGAGGTCGAAGTCCTGTACCCAAAATACTAGAGGCCAGTAACTAGTTCTAAAATAAAATATAATTAAATATAATTTATAGAAAAATGGAACGTCTCAGACCTGGTCATGCAAATCTCACGTTGCTGGCTTACGCTCAACATACAGGAAATCCTGTAGCATTTGCGTTTTGTCGAGGCTCATCCGACCGATACGGTCGTCGCCTAACAGGGGATACAAAACTCACAAAATCCACAAAACCAAACCAACAAAACCAATTTTGGAAATCATTTACAAAGACCGGGTACAAAAACAGGTTTTAATTTAACGAACTTAATTAATAATAATATTTTGAAAGTTTTTACTGAAAATTTAGGCAGCACCTCCTCTGTAACTAGGACAACCTAGCCACGAGGCGATACTGATCCAAACACAAAATAAACATCCCAAACCAGGGAACCAAACCCGCCAACCAGAAATATGAATGTCCAAACCCAAGAATAATAAGCCACGACCAAAATAAAACATACCAACTAAGATAGGAAACAACCACAGAACCAATCTGAAACCAAATAATAATCACTAACCCAAAGGAAAATATATACCAACTAGAAACAATCCATAGAACCAATCTGAAACCAAATAATAATCACTAACCCAAAAGAAAATATATACCAACTAGAAACAATCCACAGAACCAATCTGAAACCAAATAATAATCACTAACCCAAAATAAAATATATACCAACTAGAAACAATCCACAGAACCAATCCGAGCCGATCTCGGAAAAGTATCCCCTAGCGCAACTAGTAAAACCGACCCCCGCGTCGGGGTCGGGACCGCGTCATCACCTACTAACTACGGGAGGGACACATGGACACGGAATTATACCTCAGTTGCTCGGCTAGAGCGCTCAGATGCAAAAATAGGAAACAGAATTCGCGCGGACAGCGGGATCGGCTCGGGACAGCGCTGGAAAGCGCGAAAAAGTAACGTGATCTCTGGACAGCGTCTCGACGAGGCCGAAAACGGTGGCGATGGCCACGCACGGCACGGGGCACGGCTCAGGGCTGCGCTGGAAAGTGCGGATCGGGGCCCGAGGGTCGGGCGGACGTCGGCAGCACCGAGCGGGGGCGCGCGAGGCGGGGCGGACGCGGATGGGCGACGCCGGAGGGGCGGCTAGGGCGGACGGCCGCTGGCGACCTGGCGAGGCGCGGGAGCGGGCCTAGCGGGGTCGTCGGGGGCGTCGGGTCGGACGTGGCAGGGTATGGCCGGGAGGCGGGCGCGCAGGCGGTCAGCTGGTCGGGACGAGCCGACGGGCACGGGGCCGAGCAAAAATTTGGGGGAAAGGGGAGGGGAGTGAGAGAGTGAGAGAAGAGAAGAGGGAGTGATGGGGAAGAGAAGGGTTTGGTGTGTGCTGGTGGTTGTGGGAGTGTTGGTGGTGGTGGGTTATGAAGAGTTCGTGGGAGGAAAGAGTGGGAGAGAGAGAGATGTGGAGGAAAAGAGGGGGCTTGGTCAGGTCGTGGGGGAACGGGTCCTGGCCGAGTGTAGGGGGAAAAAAGAAAGGAAATATTTTTTAGGATATTTTCTTTTTTCTGCCATTATATATATATATATATATATATATATATATATATATATATATATATATATATATATATATATATATATAAAGAAAAATTAGGATTTTAAAAAGGAGAAAAAACAAAGTTGGGTTGGAAACGGAAGTCAGGTTCGAGTTCGGGGTCGGACCCCGGACACTGGATCGGGACAGGCCACAAACAAAAATCCAATAATTAATTTTAAAAATAATATTTTTCTGATCCGACTATAATAATAATAATAATAATAATAATAATAATAATAATAATAATAATAATAATAATAATAAGATTACGCTACAGACAAATAAAATCCAATAATTAATAATTCCAAAAAATTTGGGTTTCACAGTACTAACTTTGACTATTTGTCCTTTTCTTATGGATCAGGCATATACTCTCCAATGACAATTCTGTTTATCACAATTATATATAATTTTATGGAAATTATTCATAGCACTAGCTGAACAACTAAAATTATGCTGAATTGCTAAACTACTTATAAAACTTCTAAATTTTGAATGACTATCGAATGTTTGTCCTACAAATAATTCAGGAGTGCTAGAATTATCAATATCACCATCATCTATCTCATAACCAGTATTTTCAATTAAATCGTCACTATTTTCATTGTCCTCATCATCATCATCATCATCATCATCATCATCATTATTATGTTCATCTAGTAAGGGAGCAATTGTTTGAGAAGAAGAACTAGCACCTGGGTTAACATATGGGTAATTAGAAACAAATTCATCATTAGTTCTATTAGCAAATGATGAAACTTGAGTAACATATAAACTAATATAAGGTGATTGTGAATTAATCTCAAGAATAAAATTTTATGCTTCTTCACCATCTATCAATAAACATGTGGAACCAAAAACTGACTTTAAAATAAATTGATAATTAATAGAAAAATGCGCTGAAATTAAATTGCGTAAATTTTCTAAAATAATATGGCGATAAGTTGTAAAAAATTGGGTGTCACCTCCTTCGTAAGTTAACCCATTTACTCTACCACCATGTGAGCATACTATTTTAATATTATGATCCATGAGAAAGAAAAAGTAGTTTGAGAATGTTTAGCTAATAGAGAGCGAGAACTTGTAAGAGGGAGAGACTAGCTTCCGTGAGGAGTTGAAAGCTTGTAAGAGGGAGAGACTACCTTCAGTGAGGAGTTGGAAGCTTGTAAGTGGGAGATACTAGCTTCCGTGAGGAGTTGGAGCTTCCAAGCTTCAGAGAAATGCTTCTGTGAGAGATAGGAGAAAGAGTAATGTGTTTGTGTATAGAGAGAGAGAGAGAGAGAGAGAGAGAGAGTTAAGCATTGTAATAAATATGAAGAGAAAAGAGACGTTGAAATGTAGCCGTTGGAGGAAAAGAAGAGAGACGTTGAAGTGGAACGTTGAATGTGTCAGCGCGCCATCAATGATGGCGCACTCCACGAAACTCCATCAATGGTGGCGCGCCCAACTCTACACATCATTCAGCGTGCCATCAATGATGGCGCACTCCATCTTACACTCCACCACCATACTCCCAACACACAGCGCGCCATCAATGATGGCGCACCCTTGTTTACGCGCCACCAATGGTGGCGCGCCTTCGTCTGTCTCCGTCCACATTCACCAGCGCGCCATGAGACATGTCGCTTTGTTACCCAAAATGCAATTTCACCAAACTTTTTACTTTTTTACAATTTCGGTAAAAAAATTACCCTATATGAAAATTTCTTTATTTAGTATATCAGTGTTGACACTCCTAAAATATTATTTATTTATCATTAAATTTTAAATTTATCTACCCTTGTATTAATATTATTATCACTTCTAAAATGTTATCTGCACTCCTCCTTCCATGTATGCACACATTTTTTTGAATACAGAAGAATTAATATTAATCAAAGATGCACTCCTAAAATGTCATTCTGCACTCCTCTTTAATTTTTTATTATTCAAATTCCAAATTTATCCTTGCATTAACATTATTAGCACTCCTAAAATGTCATCATGCAGTCCTCCCTCTATGCATGTATAAATTAATGTCATATTTAATGCAGGGGTATAATTGCAATTTGAAAGATAGAAAATTAAAGGTGAATGCAGAATGACATTAGAAGTGTTAATAGCACCACCCTTAATAAAAAAAGGATGCAAAGTGTTTACAAAGGATGGGGTCTCCTCCCCTCCATGCATACACAAATTAAATTCAGATTTAATGAAAGAGTTCAGATTTGAAATTTGAATGGTATAAAATTAAAGATGAGTGCAAGATGACATTTTGGAGTGTTAATAACATCATCCTTTATTTAATATCCATATGAGTATGAATATCCAAAACCTAGTCCAAGTGATTAGGGAGTGGGGGCTCATTTGGGGGAGGTCCCAAGTTCGAGCCCTCCCCGGGGCACGGGATGGCTGGATGGCTGACACACACACACCCCCCTCTAGCCTAGTGCTTAAGAAAGATGCATGCGGCCCGAGTGGTCAGGAGATCGATTCCCGGTAGGAACAATCGCCACAATTATATTTTTTTTCAAAATATATATATATATATATATATATATATATATATATATTCCCACCTATCCGTCCTTTTTAAAAAAGTGATGAAGGATCTCTTTCGATAAGCCAGAGAACAAAAGGATCCTAAATTTTGTTCCTAGCCATTGGCAACTCCTTCCGATGTCAATGGACAGCTTCGGATGAGAAAACAATCTCGACGATCTTCGTGCTCCGGTTCCAGCCGCCAGCAACTCCTTCCGACGTTCTAGTCGCCGGCAAATCCTTCCGAGGTTCTAGCCGCCGACAATTCCTTCCGAGGTTCACGGAACAGCTTCGGATGAGGAGGAGAGAACACAAAGAGGAAAGGAGAAAGGATGTGGCTGGAAATTAAATTGATATATATTCCTATGGATGGGAGGAAACAAAGGACGTGGCTGGCTGGGATCTCCTAGATTTGTATACTAATATTTACTCAATATTGTCTTTATCTTTCCTTAAATAATATAATAAACTTTCAACCATAGATCTAAATTGAGTAAAATCCTACGGCTATTATTTATTGTGCTCATTTGCTCATCTAATAGTTGTGCTCATTGGATGATAGGCAATATATATATATATATATATATATATATATATATATATATATATATATATATATATATAAAAGGTGTGTATACATAAGTTTCTTTGGGTCATATGGTTAGCCCGTGAGAAATTAAGATTCCTTAACAAAAGTTGCAGGTTCCAAGTGTGTTAGCCTGGGTCGATCTCGGGCCTGGGCCAGGCCTGTTCCAGGCCAGATTTTGAACCGTCCGGCCCACTTCACACCACACCACATGTACCGGACATTAACCGAGTTTAGGCCAGGCCAAACCTACGGGCCTGAGGTAAGTTAACCCACCCCAATCCGGTTAGGGCAACGGGCGGAACTCTGTTGATGGATAACCCAGCCAAGTCCGTTGGAAAAGTAAGTCAGACCGGTCTCGGACTCTGACTGGACCATTGCCGGGCTCGTTCCAGACTGTACTTGGAGCCTCCCGGCCCACTTCACACCTCTACTAAAACCAATTTAATGTACCAAATTGTAACAGCCGAAACTACTAAAACCGGACAGTTATCAATACCGACTGACTCACAAACAGTTGTTCATATTGGCTGTAACGATAGCGAACAGGCTAGGCAAATTAGAACTCATAAAGACAATGATCCGTCCATGTTAATCCGTGTTATCTCCACGCAACAGATGAAGGCTACTGACTTCCGTACCAATGTCTCTATCAACATCAAGTTACAGGGATCACGACTCCAACTCAAACTCTCCTACATAACTATGCAAGACTAATCTAACCACAATAAACTCAGAATTTTGTATACCAGAAACGCTCAAGTGAAGGTCAGAAAATGACATTGCAAAAAGATCATCATGTATTAAGTTTCGCTTACAAACAGAATCTTGTAAAATTACGGGAACTGTTTGCCTGCTGATATGTACAAATATAAATTTTGCTACAAAAGAAAAAAGAAAAAAAAACAATCCATTGGGGCGCAATGTTGTTAGATTCTGGATCTTGAAGATCTTATATACAGAACGGACTGAGTCGTTGTTGTTGTCCTCATCGTCCGTAGAGCAGGCAGGCCTTGCAATCCTCACATGCTTTTTGGACAAAAGGAACCATCTCACCAAGTACATAGGCAGGAGTGAACAACTTCAGATAAGATGGTAGGAGAAACTGTGGTTGCCGCTGCGCCTGATTTATGAACATACATAATAGTTAGAGATCTACCAATTCATAAAAGCAAGACAAACTAAAACTATCAGCATCTTGATCATCAATTTCGGTACTTGAATTTCTAAATGAGCCGGTATGAGCATACTTTAGTTTAACAACTAGCCCTCAGCAAAGACAGTTTGAAGCAAGCATGCAAATCAATCACCTATACCAGCGATTATTATTTTTGTGTATAATAATATAGTAACACCCCCTTATGTTTTCGCATTTATCAGATTTCTCCCGTATCAACAACTTTTTTGGTATATATGTGTGTTGTGTGTGCGCATGCGCCAAGCTCAAGAGGCAAGGAAGGGGGATGCATAAACTCCCTGGCTGGATGGGTTCAATCACACGGGAGAGCACTAACATTACTATCGAGTGATTATCCCCGGTGTAGGCCCACGTGGATTCCTGAGGTATTCCAAAACAAAAAAACTAAAGTCATTTTTATGTCTGTTCCACCAGGGTCATTACTAAGATAAGTTCCAAGGTGTCAAAGAGGTTTTTATTTTAACGAGAAAACAAAAAAGTGCAAAGGGGTGCCAGTGATGGGAGGAAACAATAAGAGAAATCTAATAATCATAAAAAAGGACTATCGTGTAATTTGTCCTATTTATAGAAACATATTCTGAATAGTGATAGTAAAACCGTAAGAAGAGAACCAGTCAATGGTGTAAAAGATCCAAAAGTTCAACCGCATTATTTTCTGTACGAAAACATACACTATGATGGATCAATTCATCAAAATGCCATGTCTGTGGCCTTGTCAATTAATTTAATATTGCTCAGGAAAGAAGTATTACACTATAAACGTCTCTTCTGCTGAGGGTACCCTGGGTTCTGCATCCCCATTCCCGGATCCCTCCTTCTCAACTGTCCCAAAGGCAGATCTATAAGATCAGATGGCACAACAAAAACAACAACAACAACGATACAAATGCAACAAATATTACCTGCTGTTGGTGGGGCTGAGAGGCAGCACCACGCTGCATAGGAAGACCAGCTGGGTTAAGAGCCATACCAGCTTGGGAGGCCATATTGAAAGCTGGCATGCCCGCACCTGCCATGCGTGCCATCCCAACCATAGGCATTGGCCGAGGTACTGTTCTGGCAGACACCATTGATGTAGCCGACATACTCCCAGGTACAGCATTTCCAGATGATATCTGAATAACCATCCACAAACACATCAAGGACAAAAGCTATAAGCAAGATAAAATAGAAATATTATCATGCCTAAGAAAATTTTGCCTAACAATTTGAACATCACCATGAATTGCTCCTCATGATGCCCTGATGATATTTAAGTACTGGGCATACTTTTTAACTAATAATTCAGGCTGCACATTTGTCTTTAAAAAGTAACAGAATACCAGAAAAGATGAAAATGAAAGCAAAAAAAGATTCACTAGATACAGTTACTTTCTTGATTGCCCAACAAATTTGACCAAAAATATACATGGCTGATCTTACAGCCAATCTTCTATACTCTCTCTTTAGTGTAGGTATATATCTAGTCTAAGTAAGCACGTTCGAAACAATTCCTCAACCTCAAAATATGAACAAACCCCTACTCAATCTTGCCATTGCAATGAATAATTCCTTACTCCCAAGGTATTCCTTAACCGTAACTGTGATAATTAGATACTAGATAGTTGCACGCAAACAAATTTCCGCTTTCAAACTTCGCCACTCATTGTAGTGAGCAGAATTCTAGATTAATTCAAATAAGTTCCGACTTGCTCACTAGACAGTAGACCCCAGCTAGCTAAGCAGGCCTCGCTCCATGATCAAGTTTGGATGGTAATGGTAGAGGGTTTTAGAGGTTGAATGGATTAGGCTTACCTGATCCCAACCAAATCACATGCATCTGCAGGATATGTCTATGAATCAATCATCTGTTCCAATAGTATAGTTGATATTTCTTGATCGGGCTTGTACTTTGACCTAAGACACAAATTTCAACCACTCCAATCCTAACCCAACATGGTGTACCGTCAAAACAATTAGAAAAGGTATGACAGGATCACGAAACCGAGACTACTTTACTGCAGTTAAATCCGTCTGTCAAATGATTCAAATCAATATACGTTCCAAAGTGGCAAAGCATTTAGGAAAGACTAGAATTTCATCTAAATAGTCAAAAACTGCCAAATCATCAATTTCCAATATGGGATGCCTAACATCACTACTAAAACAATAAGAATTTAATATAGAACATCCATAAATCATCAAACCACATAACTGTTCACTTGAAGATCAGCTAGACATAAAATGCGACACAGCACAAATTATAACTAATTAAGTCAAAACATAAAGAATATAGCAGATCAAAATAAGAGAACGTCATAAGGGTAAAGACCACATAAACACATACACACAGAGGGAGGTTTTCCCTTCCCTAGATACAGAAGAAACAAGTCACAGAACGTGCCTTCATACTCCATTTTATTTTTTCACCTTCCCCAGAAAATAATTTGATAGATTGCTTTAAGTTACTAGATAGAACCAAAAGGAAGAAGATGACTGTCGGGAGGAAAGAAAAAAAAGAATAAGAAAAGGAGGCAAGGAACATACAGATGGGAGAGAATTTGCGATCCATTTTGAAGAAAATATGAAGAGGAAAAGGGTACAAAAAAGAGAAGAGAATAAAGAAGGAAAGGAAAAGTAAAAGCGTAAGAATTTGAGGCATCCAGCGGCAAGATAGTAGCAGGAGCCTGATGGAAGCACTAGACAAGCAGCAGGTTCTTCCTCCCTTCTCTTCTTTTCTCGAATTTGTAACCGGGAAAGTATAAGGTGTGATGGGATAACAAAAATAAACACATTAATACTTCAAGTTCCATCAAATATTTCTACATATGCACAACCAAACAGACAAAAAAAAAAGATAGCTGCCAAATAACATCATGATATAACATGCTCATTTGTCTTTGTTTTAGTATATACACTAATAACTGGTTAAAATATGTCGAAAGTTGGACACTTGTTACACAGCAATGTGACTGCCGAGAGGCGGCATGGGCACCTATGCAGCTGATTTTGTCAACAATGGTGATTTCTCTCTCCATCAATTTCCGCCTTACTCCTCGTAATCACATCCCTTACTGCCCTAAATCGGCCATCCCCATCCTCATTCACATAATTCCTACCACCAATCACCATCATTTGGCAGGTTAGGGATTAACTGGGAATACAAGATCATCGCGGTCAAGTGCTTTCTGAATCCGGGTCTAAACTCTAGAAACTAGCCAAACATAGCCCAAACCTGATCTGAACTCACTAACACAGGGACAAGGTTCAAGTGCACTTTGAACCGAAAGAGACTGAGGTAATGAATGTGTGAGATTGACATCCACCAATGCTGATACAGTTGGCATGTAGAGGTTAAGATCTTATGCAACCATTAGAATACCCAACTGGATACATTGTATGGAATGTATGTTTATTACAAGTCTGCAGGGAATATGGTGCAAATTCAAACCAATTTTAAGTTTCTAGACACATCTCACATATATAGGAATGTCATTCCTTTCACTCTTTGATTGGATGAATGCACTTCCATATAGAAAATTGTATCTTACCTCTTTGTCTAGACCTTTTATAATCTAGGGGAACTTGGAAGGTGTTCCTTGGTTACATAAGATTAAACTAGACAGCCAAATGGTAGGTCTATCGACCCACCAACTGGCCGTCTATAGATTTATGGCATGGTTGCTCATGCTCAAATCTTTGAACTAGGAGTTTGGCACCAACAGAGAAGGTTGGCGTCATAGTTCGCAGTATCGGTCGATACCGATCCGATACTGATTCTGTTTAACATGTCCCGATCCGATACGACCGATACCCGATACTGACAATGGGGGTCTCTTTTCCGGTCAATTCGGCAAAAAAAATTGAACGAAAAAGACCAATCAGCAAGGCTGTAAAATAAAGCATAGAAATGTTATAAAAGCATGTAAAAGAAGAAAACTTAACTATCAATGTAAATCAATCGGTAAGGCTAACTACTATTTCATTCTATTTTAAAACTACTAAGAAACAACACTGAAAATATTAAAATTATGCCTAAATGTATAAAATATATTTTCTAAAATGTTAATAATTTATTGATAATTATTTGCTTTTCGATACCAAAAAATTTGATACTCCGATCCGAAACCTCCGATACTGCCGATACCACCGATCCCGATACTCATAGGAATGGTCCGATACCGATTTCGATACCGATACTTTGAACCTTGGTTGGCGTCATGTCGACAACCAGCCATAAAAACTGTCAACTCTACCACATATCAGTCCTTATGCTCCATAGACAACCTCATTCTAAAGGGAGAAGGCTTGGATGATGATGAGTTACATATCAAGAGAACTACCACATATCCATAGAACTTCACTTTGGAAACAATTCATCCATAATATGTAATAGTGAAACTTCATGTCAAACTGTCAATAAAAGGATATGAAATTGCTTCCACAACTAAAAGTAAATATCACTAAAGAATTCAACAGTTGAGTTAAACCATGAAGTACCTGTTGAGGAGGCTGTATGCTGGTTGTGCCCTCAAAATCGGTTGTGGTGTCAACTGGGCGAGTAGGATAGTTAACTGCTTTCTCTCCTGGTTGGGTGGGTACAAGTGCACTGACCATTGGTGCCAGATTCACCTGGTCAAATTAGATATATGGAAGAATGCATGCTTTACATATTCTATTACAGAACAATATTCTGACATGCATCTGAGCTCTTTCTATACAAACTTGTGACTACCATTCCCTTTGTGTGGATATAGACTACAAAGAGGACTTACTTGCGCCCAGGTAATGGATCAAGCCGAAAGTACCTGAAATAAAAATAGGCCAACACTTTTCAGAGATAAGCACAAAGAAGCATCTCATTGATTAGCAATCAAAGTAGTATCTTAAATACAGTTTAAAGAAAAAAAAAACAGTATTGAGAAAGATTAGAATATAATACCCTTGCAACTCTAAAATTATCCCCTGGTCACCAATATAAAATATAAAAACCATATTCCACAAAGTCACTGCATATCTGAAGTTCGAGAGAAACATCCTCTACGCCCCCAGTGCATGCAAGATGATGATAATTAATATTTCTACTCTTTAACTTGACATCTCACATGACACCCAACCACTAGCAATATAACAACCTTCATACTGTCAGTGCTATAGACCCCCTAAGGTAGCATTTCGGACATTGACATAAAACAACTAACAAGTGAAGTATAAACAAAGAAATTAAAGATGACAAGGTTAATTATGATAATAGGCATCGAAACAGGAATAATAGCCATAAACAACAAGCCAGTTTATGTAAATCATGTTACAAATAGATGCATGTCATAAGAATAGGATGTTAGTACGTGAAAGAAGCTTCAAAAACTGCATCATAGCAGGACAAAAAAGAGAATATAAAGCAAAAGGTAAAAACTTGGACTATTACTCATGCTCCAGAGCTTGTGTTGCAGTTAGTCGCTTTCGAGGATCATATCTGAAAGTGAAAACATTTTAAGATTACAGAACTTATATAGGCATATAAAGGCATAATAAAATGAGAGAAAAGAATATCCATAATAATAAAAGCAACAGCATGCTACTCTACAGCAACCGGGCACCACAATGCTACTTCAGATTAATAGGAGCTTAGTGAATAAGAATGTGATTTTATGTGGGAATATAATTGTCGGTAAAAATTAAAGACAAGAAGTCTTTATATAATTTAAGATTCATAAATGTAGTACCCAAAAAAGGCTAGATAGAGTCATACTTTTTGGGATTATCAGTGTCTTATCGCTAAGTTGAACTTCCAGGTCCTCTGAAACAAATTGCAACGTGTTAAGGAACTAAAAGAAGTTCATGATTACACCGAAAGAGTTTAAACACGTTGCCATCTGGCACTCATAATCCTTGGCTATGAATTTAAAATAACAATGGAAAGTGAAATAGGGCTGTCATCTTATAGTTGGCATCACTTGGATAACAGAGGACCGGGGTTACCGAGTGTCCACCTAATGTCAAGGTGGATCAAAACAAAGAGAACAGAATAGTAAGAGCATAGAACTTGTAGAGAGAAGTGAGACAGAAATCATGGATAAGAAAGGGTTTGGAAAAATGTTGCCTGAGCAAGATGATGTGAGAAACATGGGAGCCATGCACACAAAGGTTTCACTGTTTGCAAGAAAGCAAACATTGGAGGGCCCAGCACAAATAAAAATGATGATGAACTGGCCAGTTATCGAACTTAAAAGCATGAAGCATAGTAGTGGAGTCGACAAGACCTTTTATAATGATAGCTAGTTAACAGGAATCAAGTATTAACAAGAAAACTCATAAGTGTTGAACTGCCATAGTATATTAATTATTAAAATAATCTTTATTTCATGTATTAGATCTATCACAGTTTCAAAATCTAGTCCATTTCGTCTCCTCTCATAAAATATATAATGCCATCTCCTCAAGGTCTAGCATTGTGTATCAATGTGGAATGATGATTATTAGTATGTGGCAAAGCCATACTAGGAAAAAATCAAATAATATGACTAAACAACTAGACTTCATAATAACTACAGCAAGGCACACTAGATAGCAGATGCCATTTGTGTGAACTCAGTTTCTTCTTCTTCTTTTACATTCCAGTACTCTGAGTTTTATATGCTTTTGTTTTTAATCGAATATATGAGAAACATTAATATGAGCTTAGTAGCTTAAATATTGGTACTTTTTATCATATAATACATAACATTTAGATAAATCAATAAAATCTCTCTATAGAAAACTTCAGGAAAAAAAATCACAGATTCCCGAAGAAAATGTTTGCATTCTCGAACATCCAAAGTGCATGCCGTTGGAAAGAAACGAAAGATAGACAGATGTCAAAATATAGGTTTTGCTTTCAGTTGACCACCAACAGACAAGTGAGGCTGGGGTGTACAAACAATCATGTCAAGCATTTTCAATGCTAATGCATTAGACAATAGCACTCAAATGCTCATAATATATGTTGTGTCATTATCAAAAAATAACAATGATGCGCGGAAAGAATAAATTCCGTAGAATTTTGCATCCTGGCAGCCATTGGGCCACCCTTTCTGTTTTTAAGTTTCTTAGTACCTTTAAGTGAATCTAAAATTCACATGAGAATAAGTCATGTCCACTAAGTTTACTGTTTATAGATTTGAGGGGGAAAAAAGGATGCAATTTTTTTGCTACTTTAGGACATAAGAAAACCAGTTAAACTAAAAGTAACAGCATTCGACATTTAATTGCATGAGCTGGGTAAGGAATAAAAGATAGAAAAGATGTGAACATGTAGGTTTTGCCTTATGGTTATGGGTCATGATATTTCAGTTGAAGACCATCAGATGAGTCAGGCTGGGGTACAAACAATTGGGACGAGCATTTTCAAAGCCAATCGCCATGGACTTAGTGTTTTTTTCTTACACCTCGGCCCTTGAGCAAGGTTGTAAAAGGCGCTAGGCGGTAGGCGGGCGGCCACCTACCGCCTAGCGCCTAGGCCGCCTAGGCGGGGCCTAGGCGGCCTCCTAATATTAGGCGGTCACCGCAAAAAACATAGGAATTAAAATATGCTAAAGTGAAAATTATACTCCAAATTTAAAGTTTCTCATAATAAGTAAACAAAGTCAAATTCATAGTTCAAGACAACATAGACAAGACTACAAGTTCAAACATAATTCAAGTAGCTAACAATATTATAGCAACAAAATAAGAATATCTCCTCTCTTTCTTCTAAGTGTCCGTCGGCATGGATCCCACTTCTTCTTGAGTGACTCTTTAGTTTTCTCCATCTCTTTCTTCAAAAGTGGTTCCCTCAACATATATTGGCTTGGCTTCCGATAACCTGGACCAAATTGACCAACCGCTTCAATAAACCGATCAAAACTATCAAGGGTAATAGCATGGAAAGGTATGCCGGCCTCATACACCCACTTAGCCAAATATTGATGCACAGCTTCCGTCTTTTCTTTAAATAATGTCTCATTCATATTTTGTTGTCTTAGCCTCTTTGCCGGATTTGCCCCACTATCGGGATTGATGGATGTAGCCCATTTGTCCATAGCTCCAAGAAAATGTGGTCTTTTTATTGATCCCACAATTTCAATTTCTTCTTCTTCATCTTGATCTTCAATTTGTACCTCTTCCCTTATGCCTTCCTCTTGTTTTCTCTTCTCCTTCTTCTTGACTTTGCTAGCTTCAATAGCCGCCTTGCATTTATCTTGATCTTCTTTCGTAGATCTCAGGCATGAAGCCACATTTCCCTTAATATGACCTATATGTTGTTTGATCCTATAAATCCCTCCAGAACAAATTTTGCCACATAATTTGTATTTTAATTTGTCTAGATTTGCAGGATCAACCAATGCACCGTACTCCCATCCAATATCAGTAGAGGAACGCCGAAGCACCGATGAACTTGAAACGTTGACATTGTCAGAGGATGCCGTATTAGATCCACTTCCAGACATTTTTCTATTTTACGCAATAAAAATATGTTATATAAAATGAAAGCAAATAATATAAAATGCAAGCAATATAATTTGCAATTTAATTTGTCTAGATATTTTTCTGTTTCATAACTTTTAACATTTTTTTCATTCTTTACTATGTGTGTGTGCAGCAGGCTAGCAGCACTGTGGAGTGTGGAGAATACTGCAATGTGGAGGGGAAAAAAAGGGTCGGCGTCCAGCGTGACAGCGTCAAGCCTGGAGAAAAAGAGAAAGAGAAAAAGAAAATTGAGAAAAAGGAGCCTGGAGAAAAAGAGAAAGCGAAAGAAAGAAAGAAAATTGAGAAGGAGAAAGAAAGAAAGAAAATCAAAAAAAAGGAACCCTAATATGCTGCTCGAGCCTGGAGAAGAAAAAGGAGAAGATGAAGAGTGAGAAGAAGAAGAGAAGAGAAGATGAAGATTGAGAAGAGAAGATGAAAGGTGAGAACCCTAACCTGCTCCTTCTTCCTCCTGCTGCTTCTCCTTCTTCCTCTGCTGCTTCTTCTTCCTCTCTTTTGTTTCTTTGGCTGCTGCTGCTGTTTTTTTTTGAAGAAGCTGCTGCTGTTTTTTCTTCTTCCTTCTTCTCCTCGTGTTTTTGTGGTATGAAGCCTTTCGGGTTTCGGATTTCGGGCGGGTCCTGATCACTTAAAAAAAATTTCAAAAAAAATTCGAACACGCCTAGGCGGCCGCCCCACCGCCTCGAGCGCCTAGGCGGCCGCCTAGGCCCGCCTTTCTTCCTGGTCCGCTTGGGGACCGATTCCGGCCAAAAGTTGGGCGCCACCGCGCCGCCCAACGCCTAGGCGCCGCCTAATCCCGCCTTTTAGAACACTGCCCGTGAGGCACACATCCTTCCTTCTTGAAGATTCGTGCAAGCCTTTCCTGAAGCGGACTTAGAATGCCAAGTGTTATAGAGAATATTGGAGCAAATAGAGATTGAATAAGTTCAAAAGCTTCACTATAGTAGAGAAGAATACAACTTTGGATGATTGTTTTGGGGAATTAGATCCCCCCCCCTCCCCCTCCCCCTCCCCCTCCCCCTCTTAATGTAGCCCCAAGGGCCTTACAAGAGTAGCTAGGATTGTCCCACATGTCCACCATCTAACGGATGAAACCTTCTAGGCCTAAGATATTTACAAAACATAGTAAATATTTACATCATGGGACCATCTCGATCTTCTAGAATGGTAAGGAATCTTCCCAAAGAATACCCAAGGAATCCACACAACTATAGAGTGTTCTAGGGACTTCCCGAAATTACCCCTCCCCTTGAGAGGCTATACAACTCAGTCTCGGTGAAACAGAAAATTTTGTGCGTGACACAATGCAATAGACACTACCTATTGCTCAACCATAACATATCATTATATCATTATTAAAGCAAAATAAATGAATGTGCTTTGAAAGAATAGATTCCTTATAATTGCATCCTGGCATTGGGTCTCCCATTTTTAAAGAAAAAAAGTCCTTGGTACCTATAAGTTACCACGCATAAATGACATGAGAAAAGTCATGAGTACTAGGTTTTCGTGTTTATAGCTTTAAAAGAAGGTTCTAACTGATATGAATTTTTTTGGCTACTTAAGAGAAAGTAAACCTTGAAGTTCCTCACAAATGTGATAACAGGATCAAGGATTTTAGTATAAACCAAACACATATAGATGGAAGTGCATTAAGGTTAATTTAAGAAGGAAAAATAAGACAGACAAGAAAGGAAACAATATATATATATATATATATATATATATATATATATATATATATATATATATGGCTAAATTTCAACTTGATACCCTCAACTATCCATGTTTGGCAACTTAGATACCCTAAACTTTGAAAATAACCAACTTGATACCATCAACTATTGAATATTGTCAACTTCATACCCTGAAAAAACAAAAAAAATCCGATAATACCCCTATACCCTCCATTCTCTCCCCCCCCCCCCTCCCTCTCTCTCTGCATGCGCAAAGGCGACGCGTGCGGGCACGGGCGGCACAGCGCACGCAAGACGAGGCACCGGAGGAGGGGGCGTAGTGCAGGCAGCGCGCGAGCGGGCTCGAGGAGCAGCGCAGGGGGGGGGGGGGGGTGGCGGCGGCAGGAGGATGGGGTGGTGACAGCGGGAGGAGGGGGCATGGCGGCGGCAACGGCGGTGGGATGAGCGGGGTGGCGGCGGGAGGAGGAGGGGGGAGGGGGGGTTTAGCTGGTGGTGGGAAGAGGGAGAGAGGAGTGTAGGCAGAGGGGTGGGGCTAGTTTAGAAAGAAAAAAAATTAGGGTATCAAGTTGTAGATAAAAATAGTTTAGGGTATTAAGTTGAAAAGGCTTCTTGGGTGCTAAGATCCAAAGTCGAGAGGGAAACAGCCCAGATCGTACGCTAAGGTCCTATATATATATATATATATATATATATATATATATATATATATATATATAGGATGGATAGGCATCCCCACAATTTTTGCATCCCCATGTTCACATCCGTTGGATGTGCTTTAAGTCATCTAATCTTAACCATTGGTAAATCAACGGTTAAGATTAAATGACTTAAAGCACCATCCAACGGTGCAAATAGAGGGGATGCATGGGGATGCAAAAAGTGTGGGGATCTTGATCCTTCCTCATATATATATATATATATATATATATATATATATATATATATATATATATATGGGCGCGGATCAAAAGTCCCGCAGGGGGAGCCCTGCCAAAGCTCCACACCCCCCCATAGTTTTAAAAGGCGAAAGGCGCACCAAGGCGCAAAGGTTCCTGGAGCCTGAGGCGCTAGGCGCAAGGCTCAAGGCGCGCCTTTTGAAAGCTATGCGCACTTTTTTCTTTATATGTAAAAAATATCTACATTTAAAAACTTAGCTACATAGAAGTCCAAATTCCTTGAAAATATCACTAATTATAGGCACAAAATTATTCTTTATATATATATATATATATATATATATATATATATATATATATATATAAGTCCATTAGATATAAATAACCCAAACTATATACATATAATATACAAGCCACATATATATAAGCCTTTAAATATAGAAGTACATTCTAATTTAGAAAACAATCTAAAACCCACAATAATATTAATGACAATAATTTCTATACCTTCCAGTAAAGCCCGTAAACTATATAACATGTATATAGAAGGTTAGAATATATATATATATATATATATATATATATATATATATATATATATATATATATATATATATATTAAAGTAACTTTACGTCTAGGCGCGTCTTGTTGAGCGCCTGGAGCCTGCGCCTTTCTACACTAGGCGTACACTTTTTTAAGGTGGTGCGCCTGGCTTGTTCCTAGGCGCTGTCCCTGCGCATCACTGCTCCTTGCGCCTAGGCGCGCGCCTAGACGCGCTTTTTAATTCAATGCACCCCCCTACACCATCGGATCGGGGGCCCGCATGGGGGCCGCCTGCGCGCGCACCCCCTCTATCCAACGGTCGAGGGCGATGAGGCTCCCACGATATATATATATATATATATATATATATATATATATATATATATATTATCATTAGTGGAAAAAATTTAATGGAATGTTTTCATGTCATACATGTCGGTAGTTTAAAAGGAATGACATACTCGAGCATCTTTGAAAGGAGATCATATGCAGGACTTTTCTGAGGCAAATGAACATAATTATGAAGACCAGGGTTGTCGCTGCATAAAACAAATTAACATATTAAATAAATATTCATCCTAATTTTAAAAAAATGATTAGATTAGCTATTCTGATCAATAAGGAACAAGACTTACTATTTACGCGACTGAATGTCTTGTTGGTTATTATGCCAATACGGAAGATACTCTAGATTAGGCCACTTTTCCTTCGTCGGATGCCCTGTGATAATTGGCGGTGGTTAACAGTTTTCTATATGGAATGTAGAAAAAGGGAACAGAAGATCAACGTCTGTCGTCCTACCTAAGACCTTAAATATCTTGTCCAGTTGATCAAGCTGAAAAGATATAACAGAATATCAGCAAACAAGAGGTAGCATGACTGTTAAGAAAGATACTTGCACCTCAAAACAAAGAAAAGAAAATATTACATCCATTACTCCCATCACCTACATGCAGCACTCTGAACTAGCAGTCCACATGCTATCAGTGAAGGTGCATATGGTGCGCTAAGATCAGCAACGGAATACTAGCAACCAAGTTACTAATCTATTTTTAGTCTCTTAAGGGACAGCCGTTACTAAGACATTGATATATCAAAAATATAGTTAAGAAATTTTACAGTGCTCTTGTGCTTCGTATCCAACAAGAACGTGAGAATGAAATATGAGAAGGAAGCACAAATGTATACAATGCAATTAGGAAAGTTACTCATTCCTGAAACGGGTTAGCTGGAGCTTTGACTTCTAGCCCTTGAAATAATGGCTTCAGAGTCAGTAGTTCAGCAAAAATGCATCCCACAGCCCACATATCTGCATGCAGTCCAAGGAAACACATCATAACTAAAAATGGGAGGACCAAGGAATAGAAATTACTGCAGATAATGGGTAAAAAATGGTTGAATTTATTTTACTAATGTATCAGCTTACCAACTGCACTTGTATAATGCTTTGCCCCTAGTAACAGCTCAGGGGCACGATACCATATAGTTACCACAACCTGTTCATTAGAAGAGGTTTAACAGTTCTGCTTGCATGGAAAAAAAAAAAGAGTCCAACTGAGTAGAAAGTAGAAACATGAGTGTACTAGTATATACAAGAGAAAAGAATTCCCCATGTTGAATTAAAACGAGAAATGAGAGTATCAACAAATATAATAGAAGTGTTAGATAAAGCATTGCAGATTTTGGCAGCTGTATACCAATGCATGTCAAATTATTCAACAATCTTGCAACAGATCCAGCTACAAAATGAAATATTATAACAGAAAACTTGATTCTTCAAGACGTACAAAGTATGGACACAGGGATCAGTCAATAACTACAGCAGCCACCCTCTTCGGGGTCGGCTACAGGGTTCATTTTCTCCCTTCAGATCTAAAAGTATCATCTCCTGTCCTAAATTAGCTGTGTCTAAGAGATAACGCCAATTCAAAAATTAATGGATTAGTATGCCATGAGTTTAATCCACAACAAGGTTTGGTGACAATGTAAGTCGAATATTACATTCCCAAGAAAGGATATTAAACCCCCAGGTATGGACCCCCCTCCCCACCTTTGGACATTCAAGATTGCAAGCGAACATACAGTTTCAAGGTTGAAAAAGGTTAATGCTTTTTCATGATTCTTTTTTAACAAATGTTCTAATCTTCCTATCCCGTATTGAGAACTATGCCCACTATAGCAGTATCACATCTGTAGCCAAATCCTTGGTGAGAAATAAATATCTAATTAAATAAAAGGACAATTATTAAAAAACGTACAATGTCCCACAAATATAGCAACTTTCCAAGTACGTTTTCGAGATTGTAACATCCACAAGCTTTTCAAAGAAAATTTACCCAGAATAGAAACGGCCACCACTACCAGCTAGAGACAGTAGCAAATCCTTCTTTATCAAAAAAATACTTTAACAAATATTATAACATTCCATTCAAAAGGCTAATTTTCACTCAAATATCTTGAACTACCATGCTTTTTTCACTTTAATACCTCATACAATTTTTTAATCAAATAGATACCTTTAACTTTATTTTCTCACTTAAATACCATGAACTATTACCTTTTTTCAAGATAGACCTAACAGCAAATGCCAAAAGACCATAATGCCCCTATATTAAAACAATTAATTAAAAATAGAAAACAAGCATCTTCTTTCTCCCACCTTCATAATCCTAACCCACTCCCACTCGCATTCCTTGCCATTGTTCTCATTCCCTCCCTCCCACCACTACCAGCACCACAAGTTGTCCCCCCACCCACCTTTCTTACAAACACAGCCCAATCACCATCTCAAACACCAAGGGGAGACCTATGTTACCTGGACTCGGGTACGGGTGTCGGGTACGGGTACATATCCAAGAGTCGGACCCTTCAAACTCATAATTGAAGGACACACAGACTCGGCTAAAAAGGATCCAAATTTTGGGTACGGGTACGGGAATATGACTAAGGTTTCGTAAAAAGACAACCAGTAATTATAAATTACTAGTAAACTTTACTCAACTAGTTGAATAAGTCCCTAAGGGACCGTCCCTTCAGCTCCCCTACTACTTAACTATCAGTCTACCATATTAAAATAAGGTAAAATAAACTATCTACACCATTACCACATTAAAATAAACTATCTACATCACTACCACATTAAAATAAACTATCTACTTCACTACCAGTCTTTCGATTGTCACCATGAAGGATCCGATTGTCACCATGGAGGATCGGATACGGATTCCATATCCATATCCATGTCCTAAAGGGTCGACACGGGTACTTGTCCTTAAAGTGGAGAGTCCGGGTAACATAGGTGGAGACAACTTAGGCTCCGTTTGGATACCCGTTTTGGCTCAACTTTCTGAGTTAAAACACTACTTTAGTTGTAAAAAAGCGTTTGGATGGTCACATTCATTTTTTTGTTCAGAATTTTTTTTTTTTGAAAACTGATGTTTAAACTCGGTTTTTGGGAAGCACGAAAAACCTGCTTTCCAAAAGTTCTTTTTCCACATTTTTGTCCTCTCTTTTACCAATGTCTGTTCAGTGCTCAAACCCTTCTTCTCTCTCCTCATTTCCTTCTTCTTTCTCACACCTTCTTCTCTCTCCCCCTCGCCTTCATGACACTGCTAGTTCCGATCTACGAGTTCACTTTCATCCCCATGGCATGCCGCGTCCTCGGAAACCCCACCGGCAGCTTGCTCTCCATCATCTCCATGGCCATCGCAGATATCGGCTCCATGGCCATCACAGCCGTCGTTGAGGTCAAGCAGAGGGACGCATTCAACCTCCACCTCCTTCTCTTACACCCACGTGCTTCCTCTACACCGAGCGACCGTCGTCGTTGTCTTCATCGTCATCGTCTCAGTCCTCAGCGTTTGAGCTGCCGAGACACGGGCACTGATTGAGGTCCAGATTCTTAAGCCTCCGTACTATTGTCAGTTGCTCCTGAGTCGATGCAGATGACAGCAGACCCATTTGCATCGCATCGATCCTGGCGCCAACCTCGGTCGCATTTTTCCTAATAGAAGTCGTCATGAGCTGGCTGATCCAGAACTAAAAGAGGGCGGGCTTGAGCTGCAGAGGAAAAGAGATGGGTCAAAATTAGGAGAGACAAGGACGACGGGAGAGGTAAATGGGAAGAGAGGGGGAGAGGATGGTCGCCATGGTTGTAGAGCTTTTTTTGGTTCCTCTTTTGTGTAGTTTTCACCTCCTTCTCCTCCAAGAACATGGAATCAAGAAAACCCCATAACATAATTATAAAATCTTTTTTTTATTTTTATTTTACAATTTTTAAACATAAATACAAATATATCATAAAATTTTATTTAAAAATTATTTTCTAAAAAAATTACCAAACAGAATTTTTAACTTTTATTTCTTAAAACCATTTTTTAGATGAAAGTAACCAAACGCAAGGTCAAAAATTTTACTTCCAAAAAACAACTTTATAATAGCTTTGGAAATTATTTTCAGAACAAAATTTCAGAAAACCTATCCAAACGGACTCTTATTCTTAGTGGTCAAGGATTATCACCGGTTGACGACTAGATCACATGGAAACTGAATTGTAGAGTCTACGTACAGTCGGGACTACATATACCTTGAACAATATCAAGAATTTGGGAGAGATTTGGTTGCTTTTTGGATTCAAGCATTTCATGTCCTTATGTCTACATACATGATCAATTATATTACATGCAACCTTATCATAACTTTCGAAGAGGTTTCATCGTCTTTGGAATCCAACTGTGCATGTCTTCATGCCATATACTGTATGAGTCTACATACACATGGAAAAATATGAAGACTTTGAGACTTTGGAAGAACTAAGAAGTTTCATTGTTATGGATCCAACCATTCCATGACATAATAAAAAGGAATTGCATCTTCTTTAGTGATGATTGCAAGGAGAGTTGGAGGTTGAAGATGACAACGGCCGGCAGAGGAGGCCTTGTATATGTGTGTGTGCGTGTGTGTGGGGTGGGGGTGGGGGTGGGGGTGGGGGGGGGGGGGGGGGGGGGGGGGGGGCGGGGAGGATGGGTAAGGTTTAGGCATATTGGAAAGATAGGAGGAAGAAGATGATTTATTTATTTATTTTATGGAAACAAAGAGAAAGAAGTCATTTTGTTTTGTTTAGGAGCAGAAGAGTCCCAAATAGTCGTTGTTCTTTGCATATAACCGTCAAGTATAATGGGAGGAAAATGGTGGTAGTAACTTGAAAAAAGTTTTGAAAGTTTATGGTATTAACTTAATAAAAACAGTTAAGGATATTAAGGTGAAAAAATGTAATAGTTCAGGGTATTTACATAAAATTAGCCCATTCAAAATTAAGAATTATTCCTGAATAACACAAATGAAGCCTTGGACATGTCTTCGAGGATGAAGCACAACAATATAATGCTTGATGAATTTACTGAAAAACACATTTCACTAGATGCTCTTGACTCCGACAACTTTGGTTAATAATACAATTCCTAAAATTAAACTTTAATCTTCTCAATATAATACTTCCTCAATAATTTAGTTTTGAGTCATGTCAGTCTAAGGCCTGGTTTGGCATTGCTTCTGGTTCTCAAGAGGCAGAAGCAACTTTTGAAAGAAACCTCCCACATGCCTTCTAAATTTGCCCTACAACTGAACTAGCAAATCCCAAATTTTTGGGACTGTCAGTTTGAATATTTTTCTCCATTCATCTCTGTTAAAGGCATGTCTTCTCTAATAGTAACAAAAACAATATCCTTCTTTAAAACTTCAATCCATGTCCCTTTAGGCCTACTTGTAGCCCTAGCGGCTCCTTAAACTGCTAGTTTTTGGGGTGCTTTTAGGGGGAAAAAAAAGAGCAGAAGCAGCCATGATTAGCAAATGCCATACCCAGCCCAAGTCCCCATTTGATTTTGAAAAATCAACTGATAGCACCTCTATATGGTAATCTACTTCCATTTTTATTGTAGGCTAACATATCACGCTTTGTAATAAAAGGTACACATATAGGCACTTGAAATGAGACTAATTCAAGGTTAATAAAGGACAAATCAAACTAGGCCTTGATATAAAGGGTGTCGTACTGCCACGAGGCTTCCGCTTACGTAGGGTGACTGGGTGGGGAGGGTCAAGATGTACGCAGGCTTACCCCCATATATATGGAGAGGTGGTTTCCATGACTCGAACCTGCATCCTCCAGGTTGCAAGCAGCAAGCCTTACCGTTGCACCGGGAGACGCCCTCTAAACCCGGCATTGATATATAGAAAATAATTCAGGTAGTTGACTGATAGCACGGTAGCAGTATGATCATCACTGTCATGTCAAACCAAGTTATGTGTAACAAATCGATCGAGAAACTTGTGTCAATCCATAATGAATAAATGAGTATCTCTATATGAAGAATGAGAAATCTTTACTCCATTATCAGATAAGAACTTCAAAGGAGCTTGGTAAATTCTGGCAAGTCCAAAATCAGCAATTTTAACAACCCCGTGTTCTTCTCCATCACCCATGACCTGATTCAAATCAATGCCAATTAGTGAATTTGTTCCCATTAAAAACAGAATACAGGAATCAGTCAGAAGCTTACCAGGATGTTAGATGGTTTAAGATCTCGATGTATAATCCAATTACTGCATAGCAATGAACAATGTTCGCTCAATTTTCAGAAACTAACCAATGCCAATACAGCATGAGCATGGTAACGCAATTACTAGTGCATTGCCAGGTTTGTTGAGATACAAGACAAGACAAAATCAAAAGTATAAGGACCTACTCAGACCATTATTATGGTTGTTATATCAAAATACCTGTGGAGATAGTTAAGTCCATTAAGCAGCTGCCACAGCAATGACTTTACCGTGTACTGATTGATAGGCTGGTTAAGTTTTTCTCGGTGATGTCTAATGATTTCCTGCAGCACAAAAAAGGGAAGAAAGGGGAGGGAAATTGTAATGGTATCATAAAAGAAAAGACTCGTCATTGTAACTACACACAAGTATTCATAAAAAGTATAAGATGTATCAGAAATAGAAAAAAAATATACATCGCAAGGACAAGCCTTTTAGTAATGTATAAGTGCAGTTGTTTGCCCAATGCATAATGTCAGAGACGGATATAAAATATCCAGCAGATGCTGCAAAACTTCTTGAGCTGCCTCATTACAATGTATAGATGGATCTTCTGCCAAGGGAGTTGTACTCTAGACTCCATCTACTAGCCCTGATGGAATTTAATGCAAATGCTATTAAAATCACATTAAATCATGTGATTAAAACTTGGTTTCTAAGACGAATGTGGCACCAAACAAGTTTTTGATTTCGCACTTGCAATGGAAGAATCACCATTGCATTTTTGAATTATCAACTATATTATATTTTGTAAGTACTAAAATTTAAAATCCAATGGCACCTACCTGGGTAGTTGTTGATGTTGTTAAGAAAATATATTACTAACACAAAATACGCCATCCATTGCACTAAATTGTAATTCTTTCAGTTCTCTTTCGTGTGTACTTGTATCAAATAGATTAAAAAAATAGTAGATAAATTTTACCATGTATCGAGAATGCCACTCATGTTCTATTATTTGGCTTAATATGCCATAGAGATGGATGCAAGTCTGAAGTCCATATAGCAAATAGTATTATCTTACAACTTGTCTACATATTTCCCTAGTCTAAAAGAACTTAGAAAGTGCTACTTAATTGTATGAGCTTAAAGCCTTAAACTACATCACTGAATAGGTAATATTACTTGTCCACGACTGGCTTGTTAGGTTTTATAACAAAGTTCTTTCTTGTTTATGGCTACCTTGTATATAAATATGACAGACACCACATAGTGTTTACTCAGACTGACAGCTAGCCATGAAAGCATTATTTAATTCCTATAATAGAGCTTTAACATGCTCCACAGCTACCCCCATTATAATGTGAGAAGGCTTGTGAAAGATGAACTTGCGTGTTATAAATGAACAAAACAAGGATTTTAATATAAGAAAGTTACTATAACATCAGGAAACTGTATGATTTGATAAATAATACAAAAAGCATAAAATTGATACGAGTTGATGAATGTAGAGACATTCGTTTCAGTCATCAAACTCTATATCAGGAAAACAATAGCAAAGCAGAGGATAAAAGAGCACTTACATAAAGGTCATACTCTGCATAGTCAAATGCCAGGTAGAGCGACATATCAGCATGATTAATGTGTACATTCACAAGTTTGACGACATTCTCATGATTAATCTCACGTAATAGCTGCAAGCAACATTATATAAGAATATTAATCATCATTCAAGGATTATAATCGTATATGGTAATCAGTAACATAGATTACCAGGAATGCATAATCGAATGAACACCACAAAATTGCCTTTCATATACACAATAATCTCTAGTCAGAGTAGACTTCTTGATTTTGGAGAGAGGGATGCTATATAAAGTTGGAAAAAAAATCAATATAAAATATGTGCCCTAACACTAACAACTAACTCAGGCACTCCTATGATTTCTCTTACAATTCAATTTCATAGTGACATGAACTATTTGTCGTGTTTAAGGAACTTCAAAAAGGTTACATCTCTATGAATGAAATGTGAACTGCATTGATAATACATGAGAAGTACTAGCTTATACCCAATAGTCAAATGGGTAACATAAAATTGCCTTCTTATGGCCAATAGTCTCTAGTCAGAGTAGACTTCTTGATTTGGGAGAAAGGGAAGATGCTAAATAAAGTTGGAAAAAATCAATATAAAATACGTGCCCTAACACTAACAACTAACTCGGCACTCCTATGATTTCTCTTACAATCCAATTTCATAGTGACATGAACTATTTGTTGTATTCAAGGAACTTCAAAAAGGTTACATCTCTATGGATGAAATATGAACTGCATTGATAATACATGAAAAGTACTAGCTGTGCATATTGCCATTAATACATTAACGAAAGGCTAGTTTTCACTTAAATACCTGAACTATCAACTTTGGCTATTTTAATATCCTGAACTAATTTTTTTGAGCAAGTTGATACCTTGAGTTTTTTATTTTCACTTTAATAACCCGAACTATCATTTTTGCAGTAAGCGCAAAACAAAATAATGCCCCTCTAATATTTCATTTTAGACATTTCATTTTAGAATTTGTAAAAATGTCCTCTCTTTTTTAAGAAAAACCATCTTCTAAAATAACTAACCCTAGCCCTAGTCTAGAATGCCCACCCCACCCCCAATCTTGCCGCTGCCAGTCAACGTTGCCTGCAACCTATGGATATTGTCTCCATCCCCCATCTTCCAGAAGCACAATGGTGGTGTTGGCTGCCATTTCGAGCAGCCACGAGGAGCATGGGATGCAATGAAGGTGGCAGCAGTTGCGATGCGAACGACAGCATGCGAGGGTGAGGGTGCTTGGCGATTTTGGGGGTAGGATTAGGGTTTGAAATAGAGTATCTTTATTGAATATTTCTTAATAAAATAATTTTAAAATTGTTGGGCCAAAATGTCTTAAATACTCATGTGGGATAACTAGTTAACTAAGGACGCAACTTGCCCAAACTTAAAAATTTGCGCTATTATCTTACTTGCCAGAAAGAAAGAAAAAACAAACAATGGCATTAAAGTACCAACAGTTGATAGTTTAGGGTACTTCAGGTGAACAATAGCCCTAATAAAATTTCAAATGATGACAAAGAGTTTCTTTTAAAGAGCCAATAATCTCTTGATCAAAATTATTGATTTCTCCATAAAAACCCAGATATCAATATCGAGCTAAAGTACTTTGACCATTTGAAGTCCCAAATGTATTTTGTAAACTAAAAAAAACTACATATGCATGACCAACTAAATCAAGAACATAGTTATCGGAGGCAAAAAGAGCACTTTGGACTAGTAGATCACCTCCTATCAAGGCCCCACAAGCCTGATGCAAAGCACAAAATTGAGGTATGCACATAAGCAAAAAGACAGATGCATAGTATAGAAACAAGTATATGTCATAAATATACCAATTTCGATAGGTATTGCTTCAAGAAGGAGGCATTTAGGAGGAGATTCAAGGAGCACTTGCTACTGCAAGGAAAATGAGGTGGCAATTGTGATTATGTGTCATCGAGGATGATGAGAGTCCACATGGAATAGAGTAGAAGGGATGCAGCAAGTAGAGAAGCGGAGGAGTCGACGAGTGCTCGGATCAACAACGAGCGGTAGAGGGGAGGAGCCGACACGAGAACCAGTGTCGAGGTCCAAACAAGAGAGATCCAAGGGGAGGTACTCCAAAGTCATGAACAGAGATTGGTACTTTTTACTCTTTAGTCCCTAAACATGAACGGGTTCGGTTTAAATTTCAAGACATACTACGAACTGCATTCTCACCCAAGGTGCGTACCTAGGCTGTGCTTTTGGCTTTGCACTACACTTGGCTGAAGCTTCATTGCACTTCACAAGTATGTCTCTCCGCAAGGGAGATGCTTCACTGTGCTTCACAAGTATGTCATTCCGCAAGCAAGGAGCACCACAAAGCAAAGGAAGAGACTGAAGTGGATTTTAGTGATGTCGGAGTTTGCACCTATTTGTATGATTTGTATCTATCTAGTGCTCGGTCCACTACTTTCTTTGATCCACTCAGTGTTACTTTTATATTTGCTTCCAATAGTTCAACCTATTCAAAAAAATTGTCCGCCCACGAATGTTGTATTGATCCATCAAGTAATGCCAGAAGTCGTTTCAATATATGATTTCTATTTTATTATAGGTGAGTATGCCTAGGCGCACTTCTAACAACTATGATCAATTTTATGTGAGACATACTAGCTAGGTAGATCACCATGATAGATTAATCAAAACGATGATGGGAAATTATAGTCTTTAGAGTCAACAATATCCATGTCAGAATTCTTGATTTTGGAGAAAAGGTTGCCATATAAAGTTGCAAATAAGCATCCAAAGTTCCAAAAGAATTTTTCTTGTGAGCTGAATTATTTGTCTCATGTTGAAGGCGTTTTATAAACATTACATCTTTATGGATGCAAATTGCATCGAGAATTCAGAAGAAGTGATTGTTGTGTAGACATAAGGAATACTTAAATCAAAATTATAACAGAAATTTCCATTTATAAAGCCAGAAATATCTACATGACAGAAGTGTTGATTTGGGAGAAGGAACTTAAAATAGACTATGAATTGCAACTCGCATCGAGAATCCGTGGGAAGCATGGGGATACGTAGACTACCATGAATACTTAAATAAAAATATGACAATAAATTTGCCATTTTTAGAACCACCAATCTCTAGGCAAGGAGAATTTTGATTCTGAAAAAGAAACTTCAAAAAATTACACTTTATGCATGAATTGCAAATTCAGTTGTGAAATCATGAGCAGTACTCGCTATGTAGACTACAAGGATTACATACTTGATCATAGTTATGACAGAGAATTGCCATTTCAGAGTCAACCCAACAATCTCTACATGAGAATTCTTGATTTAGGAGGACAAAGCTCAAAATAACTGGTGACTTTATGCACAGACCCTAGTACTCCAAAAATTGTTGTTGCTCGTGTCACGTTGTGTCGGACGCGCATTAGATACGACATAGACACTCCAAATTACACTATGACACACCAAATAAGTGTATCAATGTCCAAGTGTCCGGTGCATGTCATGTTGTATTCATGTAACATGTACCATGAATTGGAACCTTAGGGTCTGCTTGGATTGAGGGTTAAGAGAGTTAAGTGAGGGAAGTTAAGTTAGGAGAAATAAAAACATACTTGGTTTGAGGGTGGGGGTTTAGGAGGGAGGATTATAGAGGGTTTGTTTAACCCTCTTTTGTTTATTTTGTAATCCCCCAAATCGAAGGGTTAACGAGAAAAATTGAGAGATTTTATTTAAAAAGTCATAAATATGCCTTCTTTGTCCTATAAATTTTTTTTTTTTTTGCTTTCAACATGGTGCTCCATAGCTTCCTCATTTGTGAAGATATTTTGACAAGTTCTAATTAAAATTTCAATCAAATTTAATGTTATGACATATGTAATAAGGGTAGTTTGGTAACTATTATACTTTTATTAACTCTCCTCTCACTCAAAACCTTCAATACAAGCAAGAGTTATTAAACACATCTCACTTAACTCTCCCTCAAATCTAAGCAAAGGTTATATATTATGTATTGACTCCTTTCCCCCTCACTTGACTCCACTTAACTCTGTTTTTTTTCTCCCTCAATCCAAGCAGACCCTAATAACCTGAATTCCTAAAGAAATTTTGCAATTTAAAACGTGGGAGAGAGAGAGACAGAGAGAGAGAGGAAGTTCAAAAGGATTACATCTTTATGCGTGAATTGCAAACTGAATAAAGATATGTAGGCTGCAATGAGTACTTGATCATAATTATGAAAGAAAATGTCATTTTAGAGCCAACAATCTCTTCATGAGATTTCTAGATTTTGCAGGACATTCAAAATAGATTGTGACATTATGCATGGACCCTAGCAAGCACAGGAAGTCCAAAAATGCATATCATGTCAATGTCGTGTTGTGTCGGACACAAATAGACAAACTCCAAAATAAGCTAGGACACGCCGAAGTAGATTCCATGTCTGCATTCTGTCGCATTCACGGAGGACTAATTTTGCTCAGATTGAAGGGGAACTTCATAATGATTGCATATTTATACAGGTAATATTAGGCACCCAAAATGAAACCCTAATCCTCAATTCCTAACCAAATATTAGGCAATTTAGGTAATTTGAAACTTGAAAGGGGGTCATTTTCATGGTCGTGATGTCCGATAACGAACTTAAAAAGATTACGCCTTTATATGAACAGAAAATTGCACCCAACATGAAACTCTAATAACCTGAAATCCTATAGAAATTAAAGAAATAATGCGCAATTTGAAGGGGGAAACAATGAAACATAGAAGGGATTCATTCTGATACGATGGTCTCTCGACGATGGGTTCGTTATATATATATAATGAATACTTGATCGAAAGATTGCGTATTTATGCAGAATTTCGCGAAAATTGCAATGATAATTCCGGATAACTATCCCTTATGCCAATTTCCATGAATGCTTGACCAAAATCATGACAGATATTTGCCATTTTAAAACACATTTTGCGCGATTTTAAAGGGGGGGGGGGGGGGGGGGGGGGGGGGGGGGGGGGGAGAGGGGTTTTGTTACTTGCCATGATCTCTCGAATGGCGGTGGGAGAGACTCCGTCGCCGTCCTTGGACTGCTTGAACTTCTTGATGGCGATGCTGCTCCCCTTCCGCTGCTTGATGCGCGCGAGGAAGACGAGTCCGTACGTCCCCTCGCCGATCTTTCCCATCAGATCGTACTGCTGCAGCCAGGCCGGCCGGTTCCCGCCGCCGCCGCCTCTTCCGTCGCCCATCGCCGATGAATGGATCTTCTCTCTTTCTTCTTTCAGAAGAAGGGACAATGAGGCTCAATTAGTGCTTGCTATTTGGACCCATATGACCCGGTCCATGGGGTGGGTCCGGTGCCAAAAAAATAGACTCCCTATTTGAAGACCATATTCCGTCTCCAATTTTGTATATCTCCTATAAAATATGAGTCCCTCTCGTGAGCATGGTTACTTACGGTGAACTCCATCCTGTGCAGCTCGACTAGCCCAGTCTTTGCAGTGGACAGGCAGTTAATTCAGTTGACAGCCCAAGACACTCGGCAGCCCAAACACTTACGGATTAGCCAGCTCAGCCAGATACCTAGTCAGCAAATAAATGCCAACTTGTATTTCCAAGTCAACATATTAGCAGTATTAGAGTATCAGACTCATACATTGAGTATCAGTACCCTTCCAGTATAAATAGAATGGAAGAATAGAGAGAGAATAACAGAATTCAGTTGTAATCTTTTATACTTTATCAATTACTTGCTACTGTAACTTCTTCTTCTTCCCCAAGTTTCCAATCTCAATAAAACCTAATTCTCCACTTCTTCCCTAATCCTTTCATTCTCTAATTCTTATTGTTTTCCAGTTAAATCATGACAAAGCCTTCTCGAAATTCTCTACTATCAGGTCTGATTGGAAGAGTTCCTACCAATTTGGTATCAGAGCGACTAGGTTCTCGAAGCGGATGAAGACCCGTCGATGAGCAGCCGCGGCTCCAGGAATGGCTCTCGAGATGAACAACTAACTCCAGTGGTGGAACGGAGATTCCAGATCAGGGAAGGTAAAATCGACCAACTTTCTGAAAAAGTAGATTGGCTATTAGAAGAATTTGGTTGATCTAGAAGGGACCAAGAAATTTCTTGCAAGGCTCCGATCCAACCTACCGTGAATCAATCCATGGTAATTCCAATTCCTGGAGTAGTCATTCCACAAAGTCCCTTACAACATCCATGGTAGACTCAACCAACACCAAGTAACCTAGGTGTAATCACGTCTCCCCCTCTTTTTGAACCCACTCCTATCTATAGCTATCAAGACGGGCCGGCGGGACGGGCCGGCCGTAACCCACCATAACCCACCATTTGGCGGAGCGGGGCGGGCCGAACCACCATTTTGGCGTGCTGAAAATTTTCAACCCAGCCCAACCCACCGGCGGGCCGCGGGCTAGGCGGGCCGGCCCGCTTAATTTTTTAAAATTTTTAAATTATTGTTTAGTTTCTTAAAAGAAAAAAATTATATATATAATATTTTCTACTCACTCTCATATGCATCAAATTACAAGTAAAATACAAGAAACATTGTAATAGTAGATATTTCTTTAAAACACCTTCATTCATGTAAATAAATGACCAAATTTAATATTTTATACGTCATTACTTGCATTAAATGAGAATTTTTATCATTTATAATACATATCTCATATATGTGTTAAATAAAAAATTAAAAATTTTATAAAAAAAATAGATGGCGGGCTAACCAATTGGCCCGCGGGCTAGCCCACCGCGGGGCGGGCTACTAGCGGGCCAGCCCACCTAGGCCTGCCTGTTTGGCGGGCTCCTAAATGCTCGACCCAACCCACCTTTTTGGCGGACGGGGCGGGCCGTCCCAACGGATTTAGCCCATTTTGACAGCTCTACTCTTATCCAACTAAATTACCAAACAACTCTTTATACACCACAAACTGTGGGTACTAGAAGTGCATTTATGCCAGACTTTTCCTCCCTCAACACTACTAGAACTCCAAATACCTCCACAAACCATGGCTAGTACTCACCCACTGCTGCTACACCTGCCTATATTAGTAATTCAAGTAGAATGACTACATCTCTCAATCATCAACCAGGCTGGGGGTTGCCTACACTCAGGCTTAAAATTCCTGATTATCATGGGAAAATTGATGTAGAGGAGTGGCTTTTAAAGGTAAATCACTACTTCAATTACTACCATATACCTGAGTGTAACAAAGTAAGAGTTTGCTCTGTTCAAATGAAAGGGACAACTGCATTTTGGTTTGATTGGCTCCTAAAAATTAAAGGAGGAATTCTGGAATGGGGTGTCACCCTCATTTCCCGTATTTCGTATTCATGTTCGTAGTTGGATTTTGCCATGTATTTTATTTTCTCGACTTGTGGAATTTTGGGTTTTCTCGTATTATGGGTTTTGGACCTGGCTTGGTTTTATTTTGTGGAAATGAAATTGGTTTGGTTTAATATGCATTGGAACACCTTAGCTAACCTCCACCCTCATTCCACCACAACTCACCCTCATTAAATTCCCACCAACCTTTCTCTCTCCTCCATAATTTTAATTAATTTCTCCATCTTCTTCTTCCTCCTTCCTCCACCAACACTATAGGCAAGTGCACCTTGCCACCAAATAAGCATCACAATTTATTTGTCCATTAACTAGATTAGGCCATGGGGAACAACATTAGAACTTGGTATTTGTGATTTGGGGTCTCCATTGTTCTAGATCTAAGTTTTTTCTATTTTCGGATTTACATGGTTTTGATCTATTAAACTTAGATTTTTTTTCCTTGTTTTGAGGCTTCCATGTGGAAGAGAATTCAATTTCACCCAAGTTAGAACTTTGAAAATCTAGATTTGGTTTTGATTTGGCCTAGATATGAAGATTGGAATTTTTGGAGTTCTTGGAGTTCCTCTCGGTTTGGAGAAGAAGACCTCTCGGCATGCGCTCTTTAGCGCGAGGCTGACTGCGCAGCTCGCCCTTGGCGAACCGTGCAACCCCCTTCTCGGCCAGCGCTCTTTAGCGCTGGACTGATCTGCGCTCGGCCCCTTGGGCTGGATTGCGCAACTCCTCGGCCAGCGCATTGCGCTGAGCTGAACCTCGCTGGCGCTCCCTAGCTCCAGCGTCTCCCTCCTCCCTGCGTGCTTGGCTCCAGCGCAAGCCGATCCATGCGCAACCCGACCCAGCGCAACACGACCTAGCGCAGTTCGACTCCAGCGCCACCCAGCTCAGCGTCCTCCGACCCAGCGCAAGCCGAACTCTGCGCAACTCACCCCTGCGCAGTTTGCTCCCAGCTCACTTGGCTTCAGCGCTACCTGACCCTAGCGCAGTCCATTCTCTTGCGCAACCTGATCTCTTGCGCAGTCTATTTGGCCATGGAGATTTGGTTTTATTTTCTTTAAGCTTGGTTTCTCTTTTGTGGATTGGGTTTTGAGATCTTGTTCCACACAACACGACTACCCTGACCCAATACGACCTGACACGATTTTCAGTGTTTGCTATGACTAGTATTGTTTTAGTGATTTCTGTGATTTATGGTCCTAGTACTTCTGATCTTCTTGGTAGTGACCCGATGGGGTGCACTCTTGACTTGTAACCTGATAACTTGATAGTGGCTCGTGGCGGCGCACTCCTGACTTGTAACTTGTAACTCGTAACTTGTAACTTGACCTGCCTTGACTCGACTTGATAACTGGTCGTACTTGACTTGCCCTGATATCGTGGGTGTTCCTTCTTGTTGCTTGTACAAATCTATTTGTCTTGTCTTGCATCATGTCTAGGACGTGACTCCATGGACACCACGGCCAGGGACTCATGCTAAATTGGACTAGGCTAATGATTAGATCAAACTAGAACATGGAGAATTTCCAGTCACAAGCAATCTCGTTATCTGGGCGCTTTAATGGATTTGTAGCTTGTCGACAAGTAGAGCACATTTCTAGCACACTGTCATGTGTTGCACCTCTAAGTCACCTAAGGGTATATCGTCTCCTAGGCGATGTACCCAACCATACTCTCAACCCGCGGAAGGATAACTAGATAGTCTGCAGGGCTTGGGACTGGGAAATTCTCATTACATCTTGTTAGTAATTAGGCTTGTGATAACCCTAGTTAGTTAAGTAGTAAGCCGTAGTAATTGTTTGGCCATTTGTGAATGAATGGTGTCCAGCCTTGTCAGAGTCTTGTCTAATCCCTGTACCTGGTATTCCTGAACATGATTATTTTACTTATCTTTAACAATAAATGAGTAGAGACAAGGTGCTATTCAGGCGAAGGGTTACGACCTCGGTCCTTGTTTGGTTTACGGGTTGTAATCTGGCTCCCGGAATGGTTCCATGTCCCTAGTCGTTTATTGTCTTGCTGTACTTTTATTACTAGTACTTTCTTCCATTTCTTATGTTCTGATATGCTGGCTTTTGTTCTTATTTCGTGGCCTCCTTTGTGGCACTTGCTCATCTGGGGTTTGATCCAGCTGGTTTTGTGTGGCCAGATTTCGGAGCAGCACCCGAGGATCTACCGAACCTCCAGCCCGATGGTGGCGACTAGAAGGAACCCGGGCCACGAGTGGGTTTTCTATTTTGTTTCGCTCACTCTATTGTAAAATTATTCTTTTGAGGCGTTTAGCCGACGAGCACCTGTTAGCTCGATGCATATTTACTTACTGTCTGCCTACGGGCTGTAACATGATTAACAAATCCTAGCGTTGATCATGTATGACTAAACTCTTGCTAGTCCTCGTATTTTGTACGACTAGCTTCATGATCAACTGAATATGTAATATTTGGGACGCCTTTTATTGTATATTTGGTGGTCTAACATCTTGTATTATATCATTTGTTTGAGATTGAGACAATAGGCTTGACCTTAAGAGACCGTTGGCTTGTAGTAAACCCTCATATCTAGACAGCCGTTGTTTCGATTAACAAAATGCCTTGGAGGAATTGGCTTTTGAAAACAAAAACAAGAAAAAAAGTACGAGAAGTACAAATTTGATTCTGGGAAAGTATTGCTATGGAAGTCTTATTCGTAAACGATCACTTTGTTCCTTGGACCATATGATGATGATGAAGATCACTGCTTGAAGTAGAACAACTTGGAAGAACTAATGCACCAGAAAGGTATCGACGCACTTGGGCACTGATGGCGAGGCCGAATGCTTTCCTGCTTTGCTTCACTTTGTTCTGGAAGAAAAGTTGAAGAATGATGCTCTAGAGAATCAAAATCTCGAAGCTCTGATCTCTGTATTCTCTCCTGTCTCTCCCTGTCTGTCTGTGTGTATGAGAAAAATGAGTCTATTTATAGACTGGAGCTTTCCTGCGTAAAAGAGCATCAACATCTGTCTTTATGCTAACAACTGCCCTCCACGATCAGAATCATCCTCTGTATATGCTGACACGTGTCCCATCATTTCAGTAAGAATAGGATACATGTACACACATTCTTCGAAATAGGTGGCATGAAGACCACGCAGGCACACCACGTTCCAAACTGGCCAGAACGAATCGGGCGTAAAAAGATGAGCGTAAACTAGCTCTGTCATAGGTTTCCAGCGTAAAGTGGTTATCGAATAACCTTGAGCGTAAAATGGCTCAAATAGACTTCACGCACACATTGTTTCTTATGAGCATAAGGACTCATGTAAAACCCCGTGCGTAAAAGAAACCATTCAGTGAGCGTAAAGTAGCTCGATCTCTATAAACGACAACAATGGTCTTTGTATAAGACAAATTCCATTGAATTCTGTGGTAAATGCCATCATTGATATCTTCATGTCAAAGTCTGCATTAAATGCGAGATTTGATAGCTTTTGTCCAGCGTGAAAGAGGCTGCTCAGTCCTTGGCGTAAAATCACCGGTGTATACCCAAGCGTAAAAAGGTCAATCTGCTTAGGCGTAATACAATTAGCCTTGTCTTGGGCGTAAAGAAATTACCCGCTCTGTTAGGAGTAAAGCGGACCACTTATGAATGAGATGACTCTTTCTTTGAAGCACTTTTTACGCTCCTACAAGACCCCCTTCAAAGTTTTCAAATGTCTCCAAAATTTGAAACACTTTGAACAGAAGCGTAAAAGTTGAGATTTGCTGAGCGCAAAATTTGGGATACGCAACAGTCATCCGCGTAAGGGCGGGGATATCCAACAGTCAGCGTAATCATAGGGATGTCCAACAGTCGGTTTTGAATCTCTCTATAAATAGACCTTTTTAGAGAGAGAAAACACTTCTACTCATCTTCTTGAATCTCTTTGCCTTTTCTTTTTATACATAGTATTTCTTGAGAAATTTGCCATTGATCGGCAGCATGAGTAGATCTCCATTGGGTTTTGACAACCGGTAAGCACCATTAGAGAACACGGACTCAATCACATACGGGCCTTCCCATTTTGCTTGGAACTTCCCTTTGCTCTTGTGAGTCATCACCATTGGCCTTCGGACAGCCAACACAAGTTCGCCAATTTTGAATACCCTCTCTTTGACTTTACGATTGAAAGTTCGAGATATACGGGCTTGATATAGCTCAATATGCTGTTGTGCTTGAAGACGCTTCTCGTCCAATCCTTCAAGTTCTTGGAGGCGTAAGCGATCATTATTCTCTGTAGTTAGCTCATTAGCAATAGCGATTCGGAGAGAAGGGATCTGGATTTCCAATGGGAGGACAGCTTCACAACCATAAACTAGTGAAAATGGTGTAAAACCAGTAGGAGTCCGGACTGTTGTTCGGTATGCCCATAAACGTTCTCCAAGCTTCTCATTCCAATCTCTTTTATTAGAAGAGACAAACTTTTGAGAAGTTTGATGATCGTTTTGTTGAAGGCTTCAGCTAAACCATTAGCAGCCGGATTATAAGCCGTAGAAGCCAGATTTTGAATTCGGTTCTTGTCACAGAACCGATAAAATGCCTGGCTGGCAAATTGTGGTCCATTGTCATGAATTATTCGTCGAGGAATCCCGAAACGATAAATGACATGATGTTTAATGAAGCTGACTACATTAGATGTCTTTACTTCAACAAGTGGAACTGCTTCTGCCCACTTTGAAAAGTAATCGGTTATAGCTAGTATAAACCGATGTCCTTTGACAGAAGGGGGGTTAATAGGACCAATAATGTCCATACCCCAAGCTTCGAAAGGCCAAGAGGCTGCTGTAGGATGTAGAAATTCAGAAGGTTGATGAATAAAGTCTGCGTGAATCTGGCATGCTTTACATCTTCTGGCATAGTCTACAGCATCTGCTATCATAGAGGGCCAATAATACCCTATTCTTCGAATACGATCTTGCAACTTTGGACCCGGTTGATGGGCACCACAGACACCATCATGAGCCTCACGCAGTGTTTGTTTGGCTTCGCTTTCTGAAAGACAACGCAGCAAGAGTCCGTCATATGAACGCCGATATAGCATATGTAAAGACGGATCGTAATAGAATCGAAATGATCGTCTTTTAATTGATGCAGCTTCTTTAGGATCTTCAGGCAAAATTCTATGAACTGCATAATCAATAAATGGTGTTCTCCAATCTTTCTGCTGGGAACTTGCCTCTGTAACATAACTTTATTCGATATGCAGATTACTCTTCACACAGAACAAATCTCGATCTAACAAGGTAATTGTATTTTGCCTTCGGATCGGGACAGCCAAATCTGCAGCTAAGCTGGCAAGAGCGTCAGCTTCTACATTCTGAGAACGTGGTACAAATTCAATGAAGAATCCTTTGAATGAAAGGACCAACTCGACTACCACCTGATGATAAGGGATGAGATCAGGATTTCTGACTTCATACGTCCCTCTAACTTGATTGACGATCAATTGTGAATCTCCATAAGCTTCTAGGAATCCGATATCCAATTGTTTTGCTACTTGGAGACCAATCAATAGAGCATTATATTCAGCTACATTGTTAGAGCACGGCTCATTAAGAGAATAGGCACGGTATATAACCATTTTGTCAGGAGAAACCAAGACAATTCCTACCCCAGAGACAATATTGCCTTTAGGTCCCACTCGTGATGCTCCATCAAAATATAATTGCCATATGTTATTTTTCAAAGCCATGTTGCAATCCACTACTTCGTCTGGAATGTCTTCATATAACTTCGAAGTTTCAGGTACAGGGTGAGCAGCTAAGAAATCAGCTAATGCTTGGCCCTTTACTGATTTTTGAGGCACATAGACCATGTCATAAGGAGTGAGCAACATTGCCCAGGTAGCTAACCTGGAATTAAGAATGCTCGGTTTCCTCATCAATACCCGAATAGATTTATTCTGGAGATGACATGGATAGTCTGTCCAGTGACATAGTGCCTTGTCTTTTGGACGGCAAAAACCAAAGCTAGACATTCCTTTTCTACAGGAGTATATCTGTGTTCAGCTCCTACCATCGTTCTGCTCAGATAATATATCGCTTGTTCATGACCCATATCGCTTTTTTGTGCCAGAAGAGCGCCAAGTGAATGATCCAAGGCTCGAACGTACAGCAAAAATGGTCTTCCTATCACCGGAGGTACCAGAACAGGTGGGTTTGTAAGATATTGTTTAATGTCATTGAAGGCATTTTGACATGCTTCATCCCAGACAAAAGATACTCCTTTCTTTAATAGACGGGAGAAAGGTTGACATCTCCCGGAAAGATTAGATATAAATCTTCTAATATAAGCAATACAGGCCCTGGAAGCCACGGAGTTCTTTCAGATTACGAGGAGGGCGCATTTCAAGAATTGCTTTAACCTTATCAGGATCAACATGGATACCCTGAGAGGTAATGACAAATCCTAAAAACTTGCCACTGGACACCCCTAAGAAAGATTTAGTAGGGTTCATTTTCAATTGATGTTGACGCATTAATTCAAAAACTGTCTTCAAGTCTTGAATGTGATCATTCTTTGACCGACTTTTAACAGCAATGTCATCTACGTAGCATTCAACTGTTTTTCGTAGATAGTTCTTGAAAGATATTGCTCATAGCCCGTTGATATGTGGACACCGGTATTTTTAAGACCAAACGGCATAACCGTATAGCAGAAAACCCCAAGGGGTATTCGAAAAGATGTATGCTTCTCATCTTCTGGATGCATCTTGATCTGATTGTATCCTGAGAATCCGTCCATGAAAGACATACGTTCAAAACCGTATGTATTGTCTATCATGACATCAGTAATGGGAAGTGGAAATTCGTCCTTTGGACAAGCTGTATTAAGATCTCGGTAATCTATACAAACTCGAACTTTTCCGTTCTTCTTCATAACAGGAACGATATTGGCCACCCAATCAGGGTGTTGTTCTTCACGAACGAAACCACAAGTGATCAGCTTTTTGACTTCTGCTTCAATTGCATCCATCATATCTGGTCTAAAGCGCCGTTGCTGTTGTTTTACAGGTTTGACGTTAGGCAAAATGTTAAGTTTATGAGTAGCAACTTTAGGATCTAGTCCTGGCATATCCTCATAACTCCATGCAAAGATGTCAATATAATCTTTGATAAGTTTTGTCAATTCTTCCTTTTCATTTTCAGAAAGATTCTTACTGATGAATATTGGTTTGGGCGTAATTCCATTTCCAACATCGATCTGGATAACCTCATCCTCTGTTGGTGGCTGTCGCTGTTCAAAACGAAGTTCCCATTGAGTATCCATCTGTTGAGCCCAAGGATCATTCTTAAATGGCTCTGATTCATCATCGGTTTGAACCATATTGACTGAGAATATCTGTCTAGATTCATCGTATGAGGAATCTATGTTGTCTTTATATTGATGACTTTGATTATCAGAAGATAAAGTCATTCTCTCAATAAACTTGACAGCCATATACTCGAAAAGGAAATCTTCATTGATATCAAAGAGATGAGCAATATTTACATCATTTACAGTCTGGTTGCTACGCTTCGGATTAGTCAACGGTGGACCATCATCCGTCTTCTGCGTAGAATTGCCAATATTGACGATCAATGGTGATTCTAGATCATTCGTACCAGAAGTACGCCCTTTGACTTTGATCATGAAAGGTTGAACTTGGCTCTTAGCAGAATTTTTATTGATTCCTCAGATGAAGTTTGAGTTCTTCTTTAACCTTGATTATCAAAGGTTGATCATTGACAAGTTGAGATTGGATTCGTCCCTTGACCATGATCTTCAAGGGTTGTTCCTCTGGTGGATCTTCATTAATAGACTGATCCTCAGGTGATGATTCTTCAGCAATGTCTGATATCTCTTTCATATGCTCTTGTTTATAAAGCCTTGAATCAGAGAAGTAGGCTTCGACACCCTTGAAAGGATTAATATCAGCAAATTCAGTTTTCACAACTCCTTGGGAATCCACATATTTGAAGCATTGGTGGAGAGTTGAAGGCACAATATTGTGCTCATGAATCCACGGTCTTCCAAGAAGAATATTGTAGGATACATCCGAGTTGATAACATAGAAAGTTACTATGGATCGAAGATCACCAATCTGCATCTGTAACCGAATCTTCCCCAGTGGCTTACTCTTGCCAGAGTTAAAACCAACAATGGTGGTACTAGTGTAAGTCAGTTCACTAGTAGGAATCCTCAGGGGTCTTAGCATACTCTGAAGAATTATGCTAATTGAGGACCCGGGATCAATGTAAATCCTGTCAATTTCAGTGGATCCGATATATCCAGTGTAGCACAGAGGTCTATCATGCTTGTTGTGTTTCAATAGCATATCCTCTTGTGTGAAGATGATGTTGGGAATTGCTTCCATCACGCTATGACATTGTGGACATGACACTGGCATATTATCGGGAGTCTTGAGTTGAGCTAAGCATGAATCTGCTTGAAGTAAAGCTTCACTCAAGGTCTCTCTGCTTTCTCTGGAGAGGCGAAGCAGTTCAAATATAGACAATCTAGCCGGAGTATTGGCTAACTGAGCTAGAATATCGAATTTGTAAGGCTTCATTGTCACCCCCTGACTGGAAGCAGACTTCAATGGGATATCAAAGCGTACTACTTTCTGTTTCCCCTTTTCAACCACAGACGGTTTAGCAGGAAACAGGAGAAGATTGAACCGGTAGTGTTTCCACTACATCTTTTGCTTCTTTGGAGGATCCCTCATAGTCTTTATGGTACTCTTTTCCAGATCTTGTACCAGCAAAAGTTTCTTCTTCAGACTCAGGAGAAGAAAGTACCATATTACAGGATTTAGTCTTTCTTCCTTTAGCCTTCTTCTTGTGAGAAATTTCAGAACCCAATCCAGCGGTAGAATTCTGATTTTGAATTTGTAAAGGAAGACGGATTCCTTTATCATGGTTCAAACCTTCTGCCTTTTGAAAGTCATAACCCATCTTCTTCATGAGAATAATAGATTGCTGACTATACAAATGGATAGGCAATAGACTTTGAACAGGCGTTTCAGCGCAGGACGAGGAATGAATCTCTGCAACTACAGGAGAATGAAGTACAGACGTCTCCGTAGTTAAGGAAGAAGAAGGATTCGGGATACGAGGAGAAATCCCTGTTGGAGCTTTTTTATAAGCAGCAAAGACTTGTTGTGCCCGGTATAAAGGAACACTATTCATGGCTAGCCACTGCTGATGAGTAAGCTTGAGCTTAGTAGGAGGAGCTAAACTTGGAGGGCAGATGTTTAGTCCTTTCAGTCTATCTTCCAGAGGGAGGCCGTCCCATAGATGATCCAAGTCATCAGAATCTGGAATAATATGAGAGATCATGTTGCAAGTTTTGACTTTCTTGCCTTTCTTGGATTTTGAAGTTTTACCTTCATTTTCCAGTTCAGGCACTAAGTCAGGATGTACCCACATGATTTCACTATTCTTCAATGTGAGAGGCAGCAATTCTGTATTTTCTTCCCTGGCAGGCAGGATATTCACAATCTTTATCGTCGCCTTCGGAATTGGTATAATTCCATCTGGGACTTGCTGTGGAGGAAAATCCCCAAACTGAAGAGAAACCATATTGGTTGTCACCGTATGGTCATCATTGGTTAAAGCGATGGCGCCACCATTTATCAGCTCTTGGATCTTCTTTTTCAAGACATAGCAAGCACTGGTAGGATGATTAATGTATCTATGATAGATACAATACTTGGGATTGTCAGTCAGATTCACCTCATTAGGCCTCTTTGGCTCTGGAATATGAAGTTTACCACTTTTCACCAGACATTGGAATATCCCTGGGATATCGCTTTCGTCAAAGGAGTATTCTTCCATTGGCCTGGAAGATTCTTGATTGCTTGATGTCGTCTTGTTCTTGGAAAGATTGACCATAAGAGTATCTTTTTCTTTCACATTACGATTGCCGGGATTATTGCAGGATTATTTTTCTTCCCTTTATCTTCTGAAGCGAAAATCATCCCATGTTCGCGAGCCAACCTACCATTGGTCTCGGCAGAAACTGCTGCTATGATGAACGAAGCCCAATCTGTGAATTGGGAACCTGTGAAGACAGCGATGGATGGTCGCAGATTCATCTTGCACGTGTCAATCAACGCTGAATCTGGCATACCAGGAGGCATCTTTAGAGTAGCTTGTCGGAAACGTTCAATGAATGTCCGAGTATCTTCTTTCTCCTTTTGTTTGATTTCTATCAAGGAGGACATGTTCATGTCCATACCTCCTTCATAGAAGTGGGAGAGGAACATTGCTTTGAATTCGTCAAAAGACGAAATAGAGTTATCGGGTAAGCTACGATACCAGTTGTAAGCTGAACCCGTCAGACATCCGATGAACACTCGAGTGAGAAGAGCATCATTTTTCTGCAAATGTACAGTCATAATATCAAAGTAGTTGATATATTGACTGGGAGATGCTTTTCCATCGAACAAAACCATGGATTGTGGTTTGAACTTCGATGGAAAGGGTACATCATTCCAATGAGGAGGATAAGGTTGCTTAATCCCTAGCCTCTGGAGTTGATCTTTGTGCCTTAAAACTTCAAACTGTGCTTTAAGTTCACGCACTGCTTGAATGGCTTCACCGGTTTGAGGAAGCACATTTGACTGAGTAGTCGTTGGATGCACCATGACCCCCACTGGAGGTGGTACATCTTCTGGAATGATGGGATCCGGAGATGCAGAATTTTGATTAGCAGCAGGCTCTTGAATGTTCAAAGGTATTTCAGCCCCTTGACTATCTTGAGTTTGTGCTGCTACTGGTGCCGGTGTTACTACTGTCGATTGAGCAGTTTGCTGATTCAAAATTATTTGATGCATGCTTTGCACCATATTAAGCATATCCTTCAGTGATTGTTCAACAGCAGTGAGACGTTGTTCTGTATTAGCAGATGACGTCTCTGGTTCATCTCCAACAGCGTAGGATTCAACCTCTCTTGAAGATACAGAAGGGTTTGTATAGAAGTACGAATCCACGCTATCGGTATCAGACTCAAAAGATTGAGTACCCCCAGCCTCTGAATCAGAAGTCTGCAATTGTCTTCGTCTTCTTGATCGAGTATTCTGATATACTCCTTCAAAGGAATCAAGAAGCCTGTTGAACTGTTGTTGACTTGGAGTTTGGGACGTATTCCGTCTGGGATGTCGTCCTCTGTTAGTATGAGATGCCATGTTGACTGACACATATGGCAACTCATGTTCTTGGTCTTCAGCTTGATGTGGAGGTACATTGAAACTCAATCGATCAAAAACTGATCGTCTTGAAGCCGAACAACAACAGTTGATCACAACCTGGTGGTATTCACAAAGATATTTTTCTTGGGGGAATGTCACCGGAGATTGTCTATTCTTACGCTTTTGCATTAGCAATTCGCGTAAATCAGAAGGAGTGGATGAAGTATTCTTCTTTACTACATTGGGGGTAGAAAAACGTTTAGTTCCTTGTGTATAAAGAAGATTACTGGCTGCATTCGTAGAACCAATTTGTACATTTCTACGCGTTTGGAGTTGTGTGCGTAAATCTTGAGATTTAGCACGTAGGACTCCATTTTCTTGGCGTGTGATTTGTAAATTTGGTACCTTGCGTAAAGCAGTATAAGAAGGTTGTTGGTGTAGAACAGAAGTTGTACCAACAATATTTTTATGCTGTACATGTTTAGATACATTCATATTCGACATGTGAGCATCATTGTGAATTTCATCTACACTGTCATAGACAGGAGATTGATCTTTACGCATAGAACGTAAAATCTTGTTATCTACCACGTTACCAACGGAAGATTTTGTTTTACGCGAGGAGCGTAATTTATTTGGGCCTAGCACGTCACCGACGGGAGACTGATTCTTACACCCAGAAGCACAAGCTTTAGAGTCTGCCCCATTACGAATGGGAGTCTCATTCTTATGAACTGAGCGTAAAATTTGGTTCTTACCCACTGAGCGTGAAACTTGATTTTTACGCAGTGGGCGTGAAACCTGATTATCTTCACCGTTACAAACGGGAGAAAAATCGTCACACTTCGAGTGCAACTTTGAAGTAGGGACTGCCTCGTTATGAACGGGAGCCCCTACGACAGGAGTGGAAAGAATCCCTTTGTCATCAGAAGCAGCAGAGAGATCAAAAATCACTTTGGATTTGGGAATCCAAACTTTTCGTGCTTTGCGAGACTTTTGAACATTGGAATGGCGAGAACCACCCCCAGTTCGGAGCATTTCTTCATAGGCAGTCTGGTCGAAGTGTACCACCAGAGTCTTCTTGGTCGAACCGACCGAAACTATTATCATATTGAGCAATCACCTCCTCGTCAGAGGAGAAGGTCGTCCCCAGTAGAGTCACCATTTTTGTTTCGATTAACAAAATGCCTTGGAGGAATTGGCTTTTGAAAACAAAAACAAGAAGAAAAGTACGAGAAGTACAAATTTGATTCTGGGAAAGTATTGCTATGGAAGTCTGATTCGTAAACGATCACTTTGTTCCTTGGACCATATGATGATGATGAAGATCACTGCTTGAAGTAGAACAACTTGGAAGAACTAATGCACCAGAAAGGTATCGACGCACTTGGGCACTGATGGCGAGGACCGAATGCTTTCCTGCTTTGCTTCACTTTGTTCTGGAAGAAAAGTTGAAGAAGGATGCTCTAGAGAATCAAAATCTCGAAGCTCTGATCTCTGTATTCTCTCCTGTCTCTCCCTGTCTGTCTGTGTGTATGAAAAAAATGAGTCTATTTATAGACTGGGGCTTTTCTGCGTAAAAGAGCATCAACATCTGTCTTTATGCTAACAACTGCCCTCCACGATCAGAATCATCCTCTGTATATGCTGACACGTGTCCCATCATTTCAGTAAGAATAGGATACATGTACACACATTCTTCGAAATAGGTGGCATGAAGACCACGCAGGCACACCACGTTCCAAACTGGCCAGAACGAATCGGGCGTAAAAAGATGAGCGTAAACTAGCTCTGTCATAGGTTTCCAGCGTAAAGTGGTTATCGAATAACCTTGAGCGTAAAATGGCTCAAATAGACTTCACGCACATATTGTTTCTTATGAGCGTAAGGACTCATGTAAAACCCCGTGCGTAAAAGAAACCATTCAGTGAGCGTAAAGTAGCTCGATCTCTATAAACGACAACAATGGTCTTTGTATGAGACAAATTCTATTGAATCCTGTGGTAAATGCCATCATTGATATCTTCATGTCAAAGTCTGCATTAAATGCGAGATTTGATAGCTTTTATCCAGCGTGAAAGAGGCTGCTCAGTCCTTGGCGTAAAATCACCGGTGTATACCCAAGCGTAAAAAGGTCAATCTGCTTAGGCGTAATACAATTAGCCTTGTCTTGGGCGTAAAGAAATTACCCGCTCTGTTAGGCGTAAAGCGGACCACTTATGAATGAGATGACTCTTTCTTTGAAGCACTTTTTACGCTCCTACAGCCGTGACCGTATACCGAGGTGGATTCCATTTCAATATACGTAGCTGGCTATATTCGCCCCCGCTTTCCAAGTATTCTGGTTCTGGGGCGTCACATGGTTTATGTGGTGGCCCATGCAGGTCTTGTCAATCAAGAAATATGAGGGTTTACCAATAGATGTCTCAATCAGTACTCGCCCTTGATCTCTGCTCGTATCTTTAAATCCCTGAGAATCTTGACCTGATCACATGCTTGTATCGTTGATCTGTCCTGGTCATTCCTTATTGTTTTCTGTGTCGTCTTCTTCAGCGGCACTGTACCTGACCCTACTGATCAGCAAGGTGGAGCACTTCCCGTGGACCAGCAACCCGGAGATCAAGCCCAGCATTTCGGAGTAGCCTCCAGAGTTGTACCTCCCGGAGGAGAGCCCCCAGTTCGGCCTGTCCAGCCTGCAGAGCCTGACGATGGCACCTTGGTAGGTCTCATCAGGACCTTGACAGCTTCCCAAGATCGTCGAGGAGACGCCTTGCACCAGGTGGTGGCAGATGCTTTGACCAGAGGCGGTCATCCAGGGAACAGCACGGCCAACAGCTTCAAGCGCTTGAACCCTCCCTTCTTCGACGGCAGCGATGATGCGATTTTCGCGGACGCTTGGCTTCAGGATACCGAGGTGATTCTGGAAGCAGCTAGGACACCTGAGAATGAGAAGGTAGCGGTGGTACGCCTACAGTTGCTGGACTTAGCTCACAGTTGGTGGGCAGCGCAAGCCATGGGATTAGTGGCACCCATTGCTTGGACAGTATTTAGAGAAAGATTCCAGACGAAGTATTTCGATGCTGTAGCTCGGTATGACCTACAGACGAGATTTACCAACTTGAAGCAAGGAGGCAGAACGGTCGACGGTTATGCATCTGAGTTTTCTAGACTCAGTAGGTTTGCCCCCACCTTGGTGGCAACCGAGTTTGATAGGGCCCAGCGGTTCCAGCAGGGACTGCATTTGGAGATCTTGTTGGCAGTCGAGCAGTTCGAGCACCAGACGTTCGATGCGGTATTTAGAGCAGCTAGGAGGCACGAGTATACCTCCCAGAGGATCGTGGATAGGACCAGAGGTAGGAAGCATTCCCACAGTCAGATGCACCAATCATCAGCTCCAGCCCCGGCAGCAAGGGGTTTGACCATCGGAACTCCGAGGCGGGCGGCCTCAGTAACATCGGTTCAGCATTCAATCCCGACGTACCCACAGCAGCAGAAGCAGACTTCCACAATGGGATGTTCTCATTGTGGGAAGCCAGGGCACGTGGTGGCAGATTATCGTAGGGCGCAGGGATTGTGCCTGGCTTGTGGAGCGGCAGATCACAAGATAGGAGCCTGCCCGAATAGGGGTAGTTCGTCCTCTTCTAACCTAACCAGTCCATCGGTTAGGGGACCAGCACCTATGCAGCAGCAGCAGCAGCAGTACCCGAGGCCATTGTTGCCTCAGGCCCAGGCGTTTCATTAGCAGAACCAGCAGTAGTACCCCTAAGCCCAAGTGCAGAGCAGGCAAAGAGGTTTCCAGCAGAGGGGACCCACAGCTAGAGGACAAGGTCAGGCCATGATGATGGCTATGGAAGAAGAAGTTGTACCAGGTGAGGTAGTGGCAGGTACTATTCTCATCAATTCCTCTCCAGCATTGGTATTATTTGATTATGGTGAATCGCATTCATTCGTGTCTGCACGATTCGCGACACGGATAGGATTGGAGCCCGAGTCATTATCAGTGAGGCTTAATATACTTACTGGTAATGGTCTTGTGGGAGTAGATCGGGTATTTTTCTCGTATCGGATCGTAGTTAGCGGTAGAGAGTTCCCCGCTAGATTTATAGAATTTCCTATGGCAGACTATGATGTAGTCTTAGGCATGGATTGGTTGAGGAACCAGTATGCTAGGATAGACTGCCGTGTTGGCAGGGTTATCTTTAGTATCCCAGGCGAGCCAGGGTTTTCATTTTCCAGAGGCGCAGTGGAGCCATCTTCCCCAGTATTGCGGATGGCCGTAGCAGCAGTGCAGTTACCTAGGATAGTTGAAAATTTTCCAGATGTCTTCCCAGAAGAACTTTCAGGAATGCCGCCCGAACAAAAGATCGAGTTCACTATAGACTTGATCCCCGGGACAGCACCAGTATCAGAGAGAGTCTACAAGATGGCGCCTTCAGAGTTGGAGATTTTGTACAAGATGATTGAAGAACTCAGGACCAAGGGATTCATTCATGCAAGTGGATCGCCTTGGGGAGCCCCGATGCTTCTTGTGAAAAAGAAGGATGGTACATCCAGGTTATGTGTAGATTATCGTACCTTGAACTCAGTGACAATCAAGAACAGATACCCTCTCCCGAGGATAGATGACTTGTTTGATCAACTCAGAGGGGCTTCAGTGTTCACGAGGATAGACTTACGGTCAGGATACCACCAGATCAGAGTCAGAGAGCAGGACATCCCGAAGACAGCATTTAGCTCGAGGTATGGGCATTGGAAGTTCCTTGTTATACCCTTTGGAGCGACCAATGCGCCAGCTGTATTCATGGACCTCATGAATCGCATTTTCATGCCTTACTTGGATCAGTTCGTGATCGTGTTCCTAGATGATATTTTGATCTACAGCAAGAGCGAAGCAGAGCATGAGCAGCATCTCAGAATCGTCCTTCAGACGCTTAGAGAGCATCAGTTGTACGCCAAGTTCAGTAAATGCGAGTTCTGGCTCGATTGCATTTCGTATTTGGGTCACATCATTACCCGAGGAGGAGTGGAAGTGGATCCCCAGAAGATTGTGGCTATCGAGACATGGCCAATACCTAGTTCAGCGGCAGAGGTTCGCAGCTTCCTTGGATTAGCCGGCTACTACCGGCGATTCATTTCAGATTTTGCGAGGATTTCAGCGCCAATGACCCAGTTGACCCACAAGGATGTACAGTTTGCTTGGACAGCAGAGTGCCAAGAATCATTTGAGAAGTTAAAGCGAGGTTTGATAACGGCTCCCATTCTCACACTTCCAGATGGGACCGGAGGATTCACGGTTTATTGCGACGCTTCAGGCAGAGGATTGGGGTGTGTCTTGATGCAGCATGGGAAGGTAATATCTTATACATCACGTCAACTTCGTGATCATGAGAAGAATTACCCGACCCACGATCTGGAACTGGCAGCAGTAGTGTTTGTACTTAAGCTTTGGCGGCACTACTTGTATGGAGATAGAGTGGAAATATTTACTGATCACAAGAGCCTGAAGTATGTTTTCACCCAGAAGGACCTTAACATGCGGCAGAGGAGATGGCTCGAGCTACTGGTGGATTACGATGTAGACTTGCAGTATCACCCAAGGAAGGCCAACGTTGTAGCAGATGCATTGAGCAGGAGAGCCGGAGTTTACTTCCTAACGACGCAACCCGAATTATTGGCAGATCTTCAGAAGATGGGAATTGAAGTGGTTCTTCCTACCAACGTGGCATTGATGGCCAGTCTACAGGTTCAGTCCAGCATAGTTGAGAGGATCCGGATGGTACAGTCTACAGATTCCAAGCTTCAGCGGCTCAGAGCAGAGTGTGAAGCTGGGAGAAGGCCAGAGTTGTGCATTCATGAAGATGGTACACTTCGGCACGGCACTCGTCTTTGTGTACCCAATAGAGATATCAGACAAGAGGTCATGGCAGAAGCTCACAGTTCACAATATTCTATTCATTCCGGTGGCACGAAGATGTACCGTGATATTCGTCAACATTTCTGGTGGAATGGCATGAAGAGGGAGATAGCCCGGTTTGTCTCTCGGTGTTTGGTTTGCCAGCAGGTTAAAGCTGAACATCAGAGGCCCGCTGGACTTCTTCAGCCCTTGTCGATTCCAGAATGGAAGTGGAAGCATGTGACCATAGATTTTATGACTGGATTGCCTAGATCCCCAGCTGGTCGAGATGCTATTTGGGTTATAGTTGACCGGCTCACGAAGGTGGCTCATTTTCTCCCGTTCAGAGTTGGGCAGTCTACGGCTCAGCTAGCAGAGATGTACCTCAGATAAATTGTCAGGCTTCACGGAGTGCCCGTCAGTATCACCTCGGACCGAGATTCAAGGTTTATATCACACTTTTGGCGTAGCCTGCAAGAGAGCTTGGGAACTCGTCTCCAGTTCAGTTCAGCATATCATCCGCAGACAGATGGTTAGTCGGAGCGTACAATCCAGACACTTGAAGATATGTTGAGATCTTGTACACTTGACTTTGGTGGTTTATGGGAGGATCACCTGTACCTGGTGGAGTTCTCGTACAACAATAGTTTCCAGGCCAGCATCCAGATGGCACCATTCGAGGCACTGTATGGCAAGAAGTGCAGATCCCCGCTGGTATGGGACGATATCGGAGAGAGGCAGATGCTCGGTCCAGAAATGATTGTCCAGACAGTTGAAGTAGTCAGAAAAGTCAGGGATCATCTTCGAGTTGCCCAAGATCGCCAGCGACATTGGGCCGATGCCCATCGGCGTCCCTTAGAGTTTGCTATCGGCGACCATGTATTCCTTAGGATCTCGTCTAACCGCGGCGTCATTCGCTTTGGCGTGCGGGGAAAGCTTAGTCCTAGGTATATAGGGTCGTTCGATATCCTGGAGCGAGTAGGAGATGTATCCTATCGTCTTGCTCTTCCGCCGTTGCTAAGTGAGGTGCATGATATATTCTATGTGTCCCAATTACGACGGTATATCCCGGACCCGAGCCATATCCTAGAACATTCGGAACTGGTTGTTGGTACCAACCTTTCGTATGAGGAGAGGCCCGTGTCTATATTGGACCGGAGAGCGAAGATACTCAAGAACAAGACTATTAGCTTAGTCCGTGTTGCTTAGGGTCATCACTCTCTAGGTGAGTCAACGTGGGAGCGTGAGGACGACATCCGATCGTGATATCCCGACTTGTTTGACTCGTAAGGTATAATGTCTTCCTTATGCCTTATGTTTTCCATCCCATGCTTGCATGTATGATTGAACTGCTTAGTGTAGATTGTGGGTGCTTAGTGTAACTTGCCGTGGCAGTCTCTAGCTCTTTGATTTAATTCTGAGGACGGAATTCTTCTAAGGTGGGTAGAGTTGTCACCCTCATTTTCCGTATTTCGTATTCATGCTCGTAGTTGGATTTTGCCATGTATTTTATTTTCTTGACTTGTAGAATTTTGGGTTTTCTCGTATTGTGGGTTTTGGACCTGGCTTGGTTTTATTTTGTGGAAAAGAAATTGGTTTGGTTTAATATGCATTGGAACACCTTAGCTAACCTCTACCCTTATTCCACCACAACCCACCCTCATTAAATCCCCACCAACCTTTCTCTCTCCTCCATAATTTCCATTAATTTCTCCATCTTCTTCTTCCTCCTTCCTCCACCAACACCATAGGCAAGTGCACCTTGCCACCAAATAAGCACCACAATTTATTTGTCCATTAACTAGATTAGGCCATGGGGAACAACATTAGAACTTGGCATTTTGTGATTTGGGGTCTCCATTGTTCTAGATCTAAGTTTTCCCTATTTTCAGATTTACATGGTTTTGATTTATTAAACATAGATTTTTTTCTTGTTTTGAGGCTTTCATGTGGAAGAGAATTCAATTTCACCCAAGTTAGAACTTTGAAAATCTAGATTTGGTTTTGATTTGGCCTAGATATGAAGATTGGAATTTTTGGAGTTCTTGGAGTTCCTCTCGGTTTGGAGAAGAAGACCTCTCGGCCTGCGCTCTTTAGCGCGAGGCTGACTGCACAGCTCGCCCTTGGCGAACCGCGCAACCCCCTTCTCGGCCAGCGCTCTTTAGCGCTGGACTGATCCGCGCTCGGTCCCTTGGGCTGGATTGCGCAACTCTTCGGCCAGCGCATTGCGCTGAGCTGAACCTCGCTGGCGCTCCCTAGCTCCAGCGTCTCCCTCCTCCCTGCACGCTTGGCTCCAGCGCAAGCCGATCCATGCGCAACCCGACCCAGCGCAACCCGACCTAGCGCAGTTCGACTCCAGTGCCACCCAGCTCAGCGCCCTCCGACCCAGCGCAAGCCGACCTCTGCGCAGCTCACCCCTGCGCAGTTTGCTCCCAGCTCACTTGGCTTCAGCGCTACCTGACCCTAGCGCAGTCCATTCCCTTGCGCAACCTGATCTCTTACGCAGTCTATTTGGCCATGGGGATTTGGTTTTATTTTTTTAAGCTTGGTTTCTCTTTTGTGGATTGGGTTTTGAGATCTTGTTCCACACAACACGACTACCCTGACCTAATACGACCTGACACGATTTTCAGTATTTGCTATGACTAGTATGGTTTTCGTGATTTCTGTGATTTATGGTCCTAGTACTTCTGATCTTCTTGGTAGTGACCCGATGGGGTGCACTCTTGACTTGTAACCTGATAACTTGATAGTGGCTCATGGCGACGCACTCCTGACTTGTAACTTGTAACTCGTAACTTGTAACTTAACCTGCCTTGACTCGATTTGATAACTGGTCGTACTTGACTTGCCCTGACACCGTGGGTGTTCCTTCTTGTTGCTTGTACAAATCTATTTGTCTTGTCTTGCATCATGTCTAGGACGTGACTCCCTGGGCACCACGGCCAGGGACTCATGCTAAATTGGATTAGGTTAATGATTAGATCAAACTAGAACATGGAGAATTTCCAGTCACAAGCAATCTCGTTATCTGGGCACTTTAATAGATTTGTAGCTTGCCGACGAGTAGAGCACATTTCCAGCACACTGTCATGTGTTGCACCTCTAAGTCACCTAAGGGTATATCGTCTCCTGGGCGATGTACCCAACCATACTCTCAACCCGCAGAAGGATAACTAGATAGTCTGCAGGGCTTGGGACTGGGAAATTCTCATTACATCTTGTTAGTAATTAGGCTTGTGATAACCCTAGTTAGTTAAGTAGTAAGCCGTAGTAATTGTTTGGCCGTTTGTGAATGGATGGTGTCCAGCCTTGTCGGAGTCTTGTCTAGTCCCTGTACCTGGTATTTCTGAACATGATTGTTTTACTTATCTTTAACAATAAATGAGTAGAGACAAGGTGCTATTCAGACGAAGGGTTACGACCCCGGTCCTTGTTTGGTTTACGGGTTGTAATCTGGCTCCCGGAATGGTTCCATGTCCCTAGTCGTTTATTGTCTTGTTGTACTTTTATTACTAGTACTTTCTTCTATTTCTTATGTTCTGATATGCAGGCTTTTGTTCTTATTTTGTGGCCTCCTTTGTGGCACTTGCTCTTCTGGGGTTTGACCCAGCTGGTTTTGTGTGGCCAGATTTCGGAGCAGCACCCGAGGATCTACCGAACCTCCAGCCCGATGGTGGCGACTAGAAGGAACCCGGGCCACGAGTGGGTTTTCTATTTTGTTTCGCTCACTCTATTGTAAAAATTATTCTTTTTAGGCGTTTAGCCGACGAGCACCTGTTAGCTCGATGCATATTTACTTACTGTCTGCCTACGGGCTGTAACATGATTAACAAATCCTAGGGTTGATCATGTATGACTAAACTCTTGCTAGTCCTCGCATTTTGTACGACTAGCTTCATGATCAACTGAATATGTAATATTTGGGATGCCTTTTATCTTATATTTGGTGGTCTAACATCTTGTAATTATATCATTTGTTTGAGATTGAGACAATAGGCTTGACCTTAAGAGACCGTTGGCTTGTAGTAAACCCTCATATCTAGACAGCCGTGACCGTATATCGAAGTTGATTACATTTCAATATACGTAGCTGGCTATGTTCGCCCCCGCTCTCCAAGTATTCTGGTTCTGGGGCATCACATGGGGAGACTTTTGTCAGGTAATTAAAATAGAGTTTAGACCTTCACAATTCACTAATCATGTTATTGAGCTTAAACTTCTTAAGCAGAAAAGTACTGTCCAAGCTTATGACTCTCAGTTTCAAAGACTTTCTAAGAGGGTGCAGGGAATTACTGTGTCTTACTTAGTCAGCCAATATATAGGAGGAATGACGGAGGAAGTTAGATATGAAGTCCAGATAGTTAATCCCACTACCTTGCCAGCAGCTATGCAGGTAGCTAGGCTCCATGAGGCAAAGTTCGGAGCCAGGAAAACCTACAACAAAGCCAATCAGTATCAGTCAAAAACTTCATATAATGTTAATGCTATGAATTCACAGAATACTGAACAGAGTAAGAAGGCTGTTATAACTGGACCTGCAGGTGATTCAATTACTCTAGCTACAATTATCTCCCCAAGTGAGATTGTGAGGAGGAAGAATCTGGGATAGTGCTTCATGTGTGATGAGAAATGGTTTAAGGGACATAAGTGTAAGGAGAAGAGACTGTATATGCTCTCTTCTAATACAGAGGACCCCACACAGAATTGGTGGAGATCAGAGAAGACTAAGCCATTCAGTCAATCCCAGGGTCTTTTGCTATTTTACTACAAGCTCTGTCGGGGTCATTAAATCACTCTACTACAAAGTTAAGAAGTTGTATGCATAACAAGCTTGTACTAATACTAGTAGACTCGGGTTCTACTCTGTCACGTTCAAGTCCTAAAATCTATAAGGACTAGAACACGTGGCATACCAGCAGATACATTACATAGGTATACCCAATTTAATGGACCAAGGAAAGTATCTTAAGTTGTAAAACAACAACATGGCAGACACAGAAATTATACTCATCCACAGAAACAAAGAATCACAAAATAGTAACAAGACATATCATGCTGAATAAAGGAACTAGAATAATGTCAAATAGGAATATTAAAGCCACATGAAAAATCCAAGGATACAAGTCTCAGCAAAATAAATGATCAATACAAGTCTCAGATGAAAAATATAAAAGTAGTCACTACAAGTCCTCAGCTCAGAAATAAACTAACCGCGAAGAACTACTCCGAATCAACCTCGTCTTCTACAGTTGGTGCATAAGAAGAATAGACTCATGGCCCGTACTCCTCGGAAAAGATCTCGTTAGTTATACCTGGGAATAACCAGGTCCTCATGTGTCACCCCTAGTTTTCGAATTAGAGGTATTTTCGTCATTTTCCAAGTTTTATAATTTTTGGGAATTTTATTTGATTTTATAGGATTTTTAGGGATTTGGTTGATTTAGTTTGAATTTTATCCAATTTGGACTTAAGTTGGAGACCCGGGTAGTCTGGACCCTAGTGGAACCTACATACTAGCTGGGCTTGGCCCACAGGCCATCCTAACTAGGCTAGAAACCATAAACCATACTCCCATGGCTTAACTAGTCATTTAGAAGCTTAATTAGTCAATTTGGAGTTAAACCGAACCAAACCAAACCAAATTCAATTCAAACCAAACCAAGTCTAATGGGTTTGGAGGCCTAATGGGTCTCCACCCAAACCCATTAGGACCCCCCTTTGGCCGGCCACACATAGGCCACTCCCCCCTCTTTTCTTCACTTCTAAGTAAACTCTCTCTCTCTATTTCATTTCTTTTTTTGAGCTTCTTCTTCCTCCAAGAGATCAACTTTAGGTATGCTTTTAAAACCCCCATAAATTCCTTTTAATCATTTATTTCTTCACAATAAATGTAGAGGAGACCATTCTCTACATTTTGACCCTAGTTTTTATAGGTTTTCCCAAAAACCTAGTTTAAGGATTAATTATGGGTTTTCCTTTTTAGAGAGGAATATATATATATATATATATATATATATATATATATATATATATATATATATATATATATATTTATATATGTATTTGTGTGTGTGTGTAGAGGAGAATGGTGGTGGTGGTGGTGTTATGAGAGTGTGTGTGAGACTGTGTTTGAGTGTGTGTTTGAGTGTGTGTGTGTGTGTCCATATATATATATGTATATAGATATCTATATATTGATTGTGTTTGTGAGTATGTATATATATATTTTTTTTGTGAGTATTTATATGTATATATATATATATATATATATATATATATATATATATATATATATATATATATATATATATATATATATGTGTGTGTGTGTGTGTGTGTGTGGGTATATAGATAGATAGCCCCCCTTTGGCCGGCCACACATAGGCCACTCCTCCCTCTTTTCTTCACTTCTAAGTAAACTCTCTCTCTCCATTTCATTTCTTTTTTTGAGCTTCTTCTTCCTCCAAGAGATCAACTTTAGGTATGCTTTTAAAACCCCCATAAATTCCTTTTCATCATTTATTTCTTCACAATAAATGTAGAGGAGACCATTCTCTACATTTTGACCCTAGTTTTTATAGGTTTCCCCAAAAACCTAGTTTAAGGATTAGTTATGGGTTTTCCTTTTTAGAGAGGAATATATATATATATATGTGTGTGTATGTATATATTTATATATGTATTTGTGTGTGTGTGTAGAGGAGAATGGTGGTGGTGGTGGTGTCATGAGAGTGTGTGTGAGACTGTGTTTGAGTGTGTGTTTGAGTGTGTGTGTGTGTGTCCATATATATATGTATATAGATATCTATATATTGATTGTGTTTGTGAGTATATATATATATATATATATATATATATATATATATATATATATATATATATATATATATATATATGTGGGTATATAGATAGATAGTTAGATGGTTAGATAAATATATAGAGAGAAGGGAAGAAGTAGAAGAAGTAGGAGAAGAAGAAAAAGAATAAGAAGTAGCAGCAGTAGCTGCTGTTGGGGGGGGGGGGGGGGGGGTAAATGTGAGCTGCTACCCCCCAAACTGCACAGCAGCAGCAGCATAAGCCATAGCAGCAGCAGCAGTTAGCAGTAGCTGCAGCAACAGCTCAAGCAGTGGCAGCAGCAGCTTAGCATTAGCAGCAGCAGCAGATAACAAGAGCAGCAGTAGCAGTAGGATAAGGAGAAGAAGAGGGAAAATAATAAGAAGAAGAAAATATAAGGAGAAGAAGAGAAGAATAATGAGAAGAAGAATAAGAATAAGAAGAATGAGAAGAAGAATGAGAAGAAGAATAAGAATAAGAAGAATAAGAATAAGAAGAATGAGAAGAAGAATGAGAAGAATAAAAAGAATTAGAAGAAGAATAAGAATAAGAATAAGAAGAATAAGAAGAAGAATAAGAATAAGGAGAAGGGAAGGAAAAAGGAGAAGGAGAAGGGAATGTAGGAAATCAAATTAGAGAGGGTGTGTGAGTGAGTCGGAAATTAGTGAAAGGGGAAAATTGAGTTCCGAGTGTCGGAACGCGTCCAAAATTGGATGAGACTTAGATTACGTGAATTAGATTTTGTGGGTAGGCTTCCGAGTTGAAATCGGGGTATCGTGTGGGAGTAGGACGATGGTATCGCACGATATCATTGAGTATCTCGCGATACTCAAGATAATCGGTAATTCGGCAACATACGCCGTAAGATGGACTGGATGTCCACTCTACCTAGGAAGCTTGGTAGGTAATGATAGTGTAGGCTAGTATCCTACTACCCTAGGAAGCATGGGTCGAAATACCAAGCGTAGGTGGGCTAACTTGGTATTGGGATAGGTTAGAAATTTACCTTTGTAAAGGATAAATTTAAGATATTGGCCTACGGCCAAGATATGGGTTTCGGAGTTCAAGATGGACTTGGATATGGGTTGTAAGGGTTGGTAATGGTTAGAAATAGTCGCCTAGACCTAGTCTTGACCTCGGTTGACTTTTTAGACCAAAAGTCAACCATGGGTCAACACTTTACCCAATTTAGTCCCAAATTTTATTAGACTTAAACAGTTGACCAAAAGTCAACTGTTAGTCACCATTGACCCAGGATTGACCTAGGGTTGACCTAGAGTTGACCAGAGTTGATCCGTTGACCAAAAGTCAACTGTAAGTCAACTTTTGACCTAGTTTGATTCGGATTGACTTCCAATGTTCTCCTATGACCAAGGTTGACCTAACTAGACTTGTCTTGACGTAGAATGACTTAATAGGATTTAAATTGATTTGACTTTACTTTCTAAACATAGTATTGATACGTCTTGTTATCTATAGGTCCTCGAGGCGCTGTATTGGATCCAGTTGACATATTATATCATATCACAGGCGAGTACATTCTCTGATAACTTTTTCCCAATTTATGATAACTATTATGATTCATGTACTTAGTGTAGATATGCTTATTCCTGACACATGGTTCTCACGGATTGGTATTCCTGGATCTCGATGAGAGATGTTGCTCCTTGTTAGCTTGGGATGTATTGTGCAAGCTCCCTTGTAGCTCTTGCACAATATATGGTCACCGATTCTAAAGAAGACTTGCTCCCTTCTCATAGAATCCCATACAGTGACGTGTCCTGTTTGGATCCATTCTACTAGTTGGGGGTAGGAGAGTAGTAGCGTATGCCTGTGATCAAATCCATCCCGCATTCCCGAACAGTGTTAGTCATATACCGCACTTATGACTAGCCAGGCCAGTTACTTACAGGTGCCCAAGCCGATCACAAGTTGAAACTACTACTAATACACATTGGATAGATGGCTTATCCTGATTTGTGTACATACCATGATCAGTTCTACTTTTTCCTGTTCTAGCTCTAGCCCTACAGCTTACCATGCCATGATACATATATGTATACTCCATGATTTTATTGTATATGCTCTATTTACAGTCTTATGGCTTTTATTCTATCTTGAGAACTGTTATGAGATTTATGTACTCGTTCCATCCTGACCGGATATGTTAACAATGTTTACAGATGCAGAGGAGGATTGTTATTGCACTTACTACGACCCACCAGACGTAGTAGGTTTAGAGACAGATATCCTAGATCAGCAGGGTGCAGTACCGCAGGGCGAGATACCGCCTATCCTGTAGATAGAGTAGGTTTTATACTGGACCTTGTCTCCAGTTACTCTTGGGACTGTTATTATTTTGGCTAGTATTAAAGACTTTGGACTTGGACTTGTATATTCTTTGTGTTTGGACTTGACATGTTATATTTTCTTGTCGTGTTGTCTTTATCTTTCAGTATTTACTTTATCATCTTAGAGTTGTGATTGAGTACTCATATATTATCATTGCTTGTCCTCCGTTCGGAGTTGACTATATTCTCGACAGGTTTTGATATTATATAAACTGTTGTTAGAGTAGTAAACCTATAGCGTTCCACGCCATTTTTACGGTGAGGGCTGGGCGTTGTTACGCACACGTACCCTTACAGCGGGTGCGGGTCGTGACATCAGGGGACATAGCAAGGCACATAATATGCATACAGTAAACGAAAGTATCTCGGGGTGACTAAACCAAACTAACGTGATGCTTTGAGGACAACGTTCGCAAACACAAACATCTCCAAAGTAAATGCAATAGGGCATGAATATACATATAGTCGTAGCGCCGTGTCGGTGTCTCAACGGTAACTAAGAGAGGCTGTAACTCAGAAAACATGACTACTATCTGAATATATATATATATATATATATATATATATATATATATATATATATATATATATATATATATATATATATATATATATATATATATAATATATATATATATATAGCAAATGACCTCTAGCCTCGTGGTTAAGAGAGATGCATGCGGCCCGAGTGGTCAGGAGTTCGAATTCCAGTGGGAGCGATTCCATAAACAATTTATATATATATATATATATATATATATATATATATATATATATATATATATATATATATATATATATATATATATATATATATATATATATATATATATGAGGGATCCACGTCCCCTCACTTTTGCATCCCCATGCATCCCCTCTTTCACATCCGTTGAATTTTGTTTAAGTCATCTAATCTTAGCCATTGATTTGAATGGTTCAAATCAACGGTTAAGATTAGATGACTTAAACAAGATCCAACGGTTGTTAACATGGGGATGTTTGGAGATGCAAAAATAAGGGGATACGGATCCTTCCTTATATATATATATATATATATATATATATATATATATATATATATATATATATATATATATATATATATATATAAAGTGTAAGTGCACAACATGGCCCGCGCAAGTAGTAATTGTTCTCAACTCTCAAGAATCAATAAGTTGTATCCATAACTTACCATTCTGACCTCTGTTTAGACGACAAATCTTATGACACATCTAAAAGAAAAATAAAATGACAACCACCAATCTTAAGCTACATGTATCAGGAAATTCGATATCTCAGGTAATCAAGCTCAGGTATCAGGATAATATATGTATCAATCACGTGTCGTTTCCTACAGGTCTCAATGAAAATAAAATCCATAAATCTCAGACATGCTCTATACATCAATAGTAGACAAATTAACAATTGAATGCACCCGAATGTAATCCGGAAGCCCGTATTGACATAACTACTAAGGTCCAAAACAATAATAAAAATAACAAAAAATAAAGAACAAATATAGAACATGAACGGAACAATAGCAAGGTGCACTTACCTGATTTCGCAGTGTGAAGATGAAAGGTAGCCCTCGTGTCCACGTCTCCGGAATCCAATGCTCCTAAATAATTAATTAAGTAGTTTAAGTATTTATAATATATCTTAATTAGCTAATTTAATATTTTAAACCACGATAACTATATCCAAATATCTCATGAACCTACTTAGATGCATACACAATAATACATACGTTTCACGAGACACCGGGACTTAGTTTTACGATTTTCGACTTCCAAAATTGTCGTTTATGCCTCTACTTCGAGGGTATGCCTAAAAATCATCTAAAATCATAAAAATAATAATTTTAAATTATTTTGCATAGAAATAAGCTCTGAATTCCAGATTTAGAATTCTAAAAAAAAAATTATGACTATTCGACTTCTATGTCGGCTAGTCTACCCGAAACGTATCCGAAACATCGCCAACTACCCAATATGGCTTAAATATGTTAACTAACATATTAAAAAGAATTAATGTAGATTATTTCTCAGAAAATAAACTTACTATTGATCATCAACTTAATTCCTAATTTATAGCCTTTCTAGGTCAGCATTTTACCCGAAAAGTCAATATTTCGACCCCTATTTTTTCTGGACAGATCTAAGATGATAAAATCACAAAAAATTACTTAAAAAAAATCATATTTTATAGTAATAAACCTACATTAGATTCAGTTTTGAAAAATACTAAGAAAAAAATAGACTTCCTTCACAATGGTGCTAAAAATCAACGTTACTGAAATTCGATTTCTCAACAATTCTAGATGCAACTTCTCGGAAAAAAAAATATATAATAAAAGGGATCACAATCTAATTTTTTGAATATTAATATCAGATTTCCTGCAAAATTATAATCGTAAGATTCGAGATGAAAAAAGATGGAATTTATCGAAATTCTTTGCTAGAAGGCTTGCGGGTGCTCCTCCTTGCCAAAGATTCCAACTTTCTCGCCTTACTACTTCCTTGCTAACCCCTTCTTGATGGGTTGAAGAAGATGTCAATGGTGGGTTGATGGGTTGATGGTGAAGATGGAGTCTTTTTGAAGGTTTAGTGGTGTTTGAGTAAAGAGATGATGTAAATAAGAGACTTTAAGTGGGAGGAGATGATTGGTAGGTGTTGTGGAGGAAGATGATGATGAAAGAGAGGGGATATGTTGCTATTTTCAAAATTAATAGGAAAGCGACTGCTCTTGGATGGTAAATAAGAGTTTTGGTGTTAGGGTTAGGGTTTTGATGAATATATATATATATATATATATATATATATATATATATATATATATATATATATATATATATATATAGGTTTACATATGTAGGAGGGTGTTTCCATGCATGGCATGGCCGACCAATATAGGGACTGATTTTTGGACGAAAATTACATGGGGCTAATCTTGGTCGGCCTTGGTTAAGTTATTTAGTTGGTTGGTTGGGTAGTTAGTTAGGCTAAGGACTTAAATAGATGTATCCTTATATAGAACCTTCTATTATTTGAGCCAAAATAATTCCAAAAATCTGAATATATATAAAAAATATATTTATTAATTTATTTTAATGTCCAACATGCCTACATAAGTTTGGATTTGACTTGGAAGAAGTTCGAAAAGGTTTGGTGCAACCGGATCTCATAAAAAGTCATAAAGGATTATATAACTAATTAATTAATCAAAATATGACTTGGGCAACAACTTGAATTGTTAACATGCAAGGGGCTAAAATATGACTATGTCATCCTTGCCATGGCTAGTATACTAGTCATGGCACCCGACTACACTAGGCGTGCCATACTTTCTAGTCAACATGCATACCCAAACTCAACCATGACTATGGCTCTTTTTTATATAATAAAAATAGAATAAAAAATTAATTAAAATCATTAAAAATAATTAAATTTTCAATAAAATATATTTAACCTAATTAAATCTTTTAGTTTTTGAGGGGTTTTATCCTTTCCTCTTTAAAAGAATTTTGTCCTCGAAATTAAAAATAATGTCATATAGGAAATTAGAAAACAAACTAAGGAAATAAAACAAATTACATACCTTGATGCTCAAACAAATCAGGGAAATGCTCTCTCATGTAATCCTCATGCTCTCACGTAGACTCGTCCGGTGAATGATGCTTCCAAGCAACTCCGACAAGTCTAATGGTCTGACCTCGCAATATCTTTTCGCTACGGTCAAGAATCCCAACTGATTGCTCCTCGTAAGATAAAGTCGGTTCAACTGTAATATCAAAATGATCAAGCACATGACTAGAGTCTGCCACATACTTTCTCAACTGAGACACATGGAATATTGCATGCACACCTTCTAGTGATAGAGGTAATACAAGACAATAGGCCACTTCTCCAACTTTCTCAAGAATATCAAAAGGATCGATGTACCTTGAATTAGCTCTCCCTTGCTGCCAAATCGGATGGTACCTGAGTCAGTGATATTTGCAAAAAATACATGATCGCCTTCCTCGAACTCTAAAGGCCGAGGATGTGTATCAACCCAGTGCTTCTGTTTATCCTGAACTGTTTGAAGATGTTTCTGAATCTGCTTCACCTTTTCTACTATCTGACTCACTAGCTCATGACCAAGAATCTGACGCTCTCTCACGTCACTCAAACAAATTGGCAATCTACACTTTCTTTCGTACAGTATCTCAAAAGGCGCCATATGGATACTTGCTTGGTAACTATTATTGTAAGACAATTCCACCAAGTACAAGTGATCCTTCCAAGATCCTCCGAAATCTAGCATACAAGCTCTCAATATGTCCTCGAGCGTCTGAATCGTACGTTCTGACTGTCCGTCGGTTTGAGGGTGATACACAGTACTGAACTAAAATCGAGTTCCCAAACTCTACTGTATACTCCTTCAGAAATATGACGTAAATCAAGAATCACGATCCGACACAATGCTGACAGGTACACCGTACAACTTCACAATCTGCCTCATGTACATGTCTGCCAATACCTCGGTAGACTGCCCTACTCGAAATGGTAAGAAATGTGCCGACTTGGTCAGTCGATCTATACTCACCAAGGCTGCGTCCTTCCCGCTAGGGCTCCTCCGGAATCTAGTGACGAAGTCCATCGTGATATGTTCCCACTTTCATTCAGGAATAAGAAGTAGTTGTAGAAGTCCGACTGATTTTTGATGCTCGGTCTTGACCTGCTGACAGACCAAGCATCTAGCTACAAATCGTGCAATCTCTCTCTCTCTCTCTCTCTCTTCATCCTGTGCCACGAGAAATGCTGTCTCAAATCTCAGTACATCTTTGTACCTTTAGGAATGAATAGAGTAGATAGAACTATGCGTTTCTTCTATCAATTCCTGCCGAAGCTCTCTATTCGGAATATATAAGTGCTCTCCGTACCACAATATTCCGTCTTCGTGAATACACAACCCTATCTGCTCTCCTGCCTCAGTCTTCTCACAAAGTCTTCTGAATCTCGTATTCGTAGGCAAACTTCTTTAATCCTCTCAACTTGTCACATCTATTTTCTAGTTTGAGGGTATTTTGGTGATTTTAAATTTTTTGATTATTTTAATATATTAAATTATTGGTATTGTGATTTTTTGCCTTTTGATAGTTGAGCCTTGGTGCAACCTAGCCTAGTGTCTCACCATGACTTAGTGACTTGGTTAGCATTGTTAGTTAGGTTTTAGCATTCCCATTCTAGTTAGTTTCAAGTTAGAAGCTAATTAGAAATCTTTAGTTAAAGGCTAGTTAGAAACCTTGATTTAATGTTTCATTTAAACTTGTAGAGTGAAGCCTGGCCCTTGGATCAAAACCCTAGCCTAATCTCATGGGTGGCCGGCCAAGTAAGGTCCAGGAGCCCTATTTAATATCTCTTGTTGAGCACTTACCTTTCTTTTTTCATCCATTCTATTCTGGCAAAAACCTAGGTTTGTGCTCTTACTCATCTCTTTCTATTTTCTTTATTTCTCTTCCTTTTTAGTCCTAGTCTTTTGTATTGGATTCTAAATCAAGTTTGTGGACTGTTGGTGGCTAGCAATCTCAGTTTTGAAGAGTTTCGGATCATTTAAGTTGAAGGAAGGATCTTTATTTCGGGGCTTTCATTGGGAATTCAACCTCAATAGGTAAATCTCTTCAAATCTCTTCAAATCTATGATTTCTTTCCATAGATGCATCCATCTAGGGGTCCCCTAGCCATAGGATGAGTTTTATAGAAATTGGTATTGGTTTAGTGTCCGTATCGGACACGTATCAGTGCCTATGCATTGGTGTTTGACGAAATGTCTCAAAGAGGTTTTTATTCGTATTTTTAAAAAGTATTTGAACAGATTTATAGATCTATGTGGCTTATGGATTTGTTTCGCACTGAGGTGAAATTTTGTGCTGTGTCTGTGTCCAAATTGGACACGAACACGCTCGCACACGAGCCGTGCCTGTGTCCTGCTGCTCAAGGCGTACAGCGGACATGACACGCGACCAGATGCGATAAAACTCAAGGGACATGTTCGGGCAATATCTGCGAACATGTCCCTCAAGTTTCAAGGTGTCTCGTATCGTGTCGGACACGAAAACCTATGTGCACTGGTTATGCATAGAGACTGAACGTACGAAATATCGCATCTGATACGCGTGTGATTCTTCGACACGTGGACACATGATCGTGTGGCAGGGTGTTGGACACCTAGACCTATGCTAGATTGACCCTCGTGCACGATCACGAGACATGACGTGGCCTGTGTCGTGTCCACGAGACACGAACACGTTTGTACGACGCGGTCTGTGCAAACTGTGTCTGTGCGTGGTTTCAGTGGTTTGGACACTTTGTGTCCTATTGTATGGACACAATATACTCTGTGGGACACATATACATAAACACGACACGTTCTCAACCATCAATTTGATATTTAATTGATTTTGTGATGTTAATTTAGGGTTTATTCATGGTACTGATACTGTGTTCTATCTGGGCATTTTTTGAGTTTTTAAAATGTGAATTAAACTGCTAATTCATGGTTAATTTGTGATGATTAACATGTATAATGTCTGGGTTGATGGTTGCATAGTTGGGTTTCATACTTATTCATGATTAGGCTTGTAATTTGGTTTTTGAATATGAAGGATACTCGAGCAAGACTGAAACCTGAATTTAGGTTTAATTCTTCTATATGATTATTACACTGAGATATGGGTAGTGATTCCAGAGAACTGAGGTTTGTTTTTAATGTAAATTGTGTGGGTTTGATATGTATCCGAGACTGATTTAATGTAATGTAGATATTTGGTCTTCATGTTGTGATTTTAAATTGAGTTTTCAAGAGGGAATAGCTCGGGATTGGACTGATACATACATGTATAGGTCATGTTTGATTTTCTTGAATTTATGAACATGGGGCTTATGAAAAACTGGGTTTAATGATATGTTAATTGTTTCCTGAAAACCTGAGAATGAAATCTGAGTTTCACATTACACCCTTCACTATACTGTTACACTCATGACACTTTCACAAACCCCTTGCCATGTACACTATGTCTACTACACCTTGACACCATATGTGACACCTCACGTTGACATTCCTATAGCCCATTGCCAAGTTCACATTACACTATATATATATATATATATATATATATATATATATATATATATCACTCACCCTTTATATGAATGTATGTATTATATGTACATTGCTTGTATTATAGGCATTTAGCCTATGTGAGCCTATGTATATTATATGTACATATCTACTTGTGTGTGTGATTGCTTAGTTTGGCATTGTACTTGTGTTTGTGTGATACTATATATCTAGTATCTAAGTATATAGACTTGTGTGGTTCATTTTGGCTTGGTAATGTGTTTGATTGCTAGTATAGGCTTGGTTAGGCCTAGAATGACTTATTAGACTAGGATTAGACCTAGAATAGTTTGGTTGACCTAGTTTGACTTTATAAGTTGACCAAAGTTGACTAAGAGTTGGCTTTAGTCTAGAATGACCTAGAAATCATATAGAATGCATTGTAATGTTCAATATTACCTTTCTGGACACGTTGTGATCTGTGTTGCTCTAAATATGACTCAGGTACTCCAGTTCGGACTCATATTCTCATCAGACAGTCAGGATATCAGGCGAGTATATTCTCTGACCGTTTTATACTTGTTAGAAATTTTATTCTTGTCATAGTTTAATTTACTTGATGCTGACACGACATTATCACGGATTAGTACGATATGGATCTTTACATGAGATGTTATCCCCCTCAGGTGCATCGAATACATCATGTCATGTGCTTTTACGAACATTATGTATTTGATGGACTCTTATTATTCATGTATACTCATATGCTCTCATGTACTCTCATGATCTTATGAGCTTCATGTATAAAATATCATGTACAATAACATAACCTGTCTAGATCCTTGTGTATTGATTGGGCATGGGGAGTAGAAATAGTCATGTGAACAATTCCAAAGTAGTATAATTATGTACAAGCTCTTTAGTGTAATCATGTGCAAATCAAGCCGTTCACATGTCTATCTTGTACTCTAAATCACATAGTCACTTACAGTTCTCTATTATCATATATAGATATCTTCGTTTATCAGTTTCTCTCTTTCTTTTATGCTTATTTCTTACAGCATTTCATGTATCTTAACCTATCACATGCTTTATATTTCCTGTCAAGATATGAACTGCGTGAGATGTATTGTGCTCGTTCCCGTCCTGATTGGATTGTTGAAAATATTACAGGTGAAGAGAAAGAGTTCTGCCCTACATATTATGGCACAGGCTTAGATGACACCGGTGACTTGGACCCTCAGGAGGATCCCATAGTCGCTGAGGACTTGCCTATTGTCTAGATTAGCTTTCTAGACTAGTTTCCATTTTAGTTGTCTTATTTTATGTACTTTCAGTTATTGGATATTTGTGTTGTTGTACACTCAGATATTACTCTCATTGTAGCTCTTGTTGGAGATTATTCTTTTTCTTATCCATCTCTTTATTCCTTATTCCACCTTAGATGCTATGATAAGGGGTGAGCATTATTCGATTTTGAATCGAAAACCGAATCGAACCGAACCGAATAAGAGATTCGGTTCGATTTAAAAAAATCGGTTCGATTTTGGTTTTGAAAATACTAAATTTTCTTATTCGGTCGGTTTCGGTCCAAAACCAAAAACCGAATAAGAAAATTTAGTTTATATATATATATATATATATATATATATATATATATATATATATATATATATAGTCTAAATTGCACTTTGATACCCTCAACTATTCCTGTTTTTTAACTTCATACCCTAAACTATTTTACTCAACAACTTAATACCTCAACTATTATTTTTTTTCAACTTTATACCTAAAATTTTAAAAATTCCGAAAGTGCCCTTATCCCTTCCCTCTCCCCTCCCCCCGGCCCCACTCCGGCCACCCCCTCCTCCCGCACATCCCCAGCCCCCCTCCCTCCCGCCCAGCCCCCTCTCCGGCCACCCCCCTCTCCCGCTTCCGGCCACCCCCCCTCCCGCTTCCGGCCGCCTCCCCCTCCCGCTTCCGGCCGTCTCCCCCCCCTTCCGCTTCCGTCCACCCTCCCCAGTCCCCTCCTCCTACGTTGTCGTGCCCTAGGGGAGAGGCGGGGGCGGGTGGCCGGAAGTGGGGGGGGGGGAGACGGCCGAAAGCGGGAGGGGGGGCAGCCGGAAGCGGGGGGGGGGGGGGGGGGGCAAGCGGGGGGGGGGTGGGGTGGCCGGAAGCAGGAGAGGGTGGTGGGGTGGTGGGGATGGGGGGATGGGGGGTAATTTTCAAGTTTGACCAAGGGTATTTTCGTCAAAAAAATTCGGGTATCAACTTGTTACCAAAAAAAGTTTAGGGTATCAAGTTGAAAAACAGGAATAGTTGAGGGTATCAAAGTACAATTAAGCCATATATATATTATATATATATATATATATATATATATATATATATATATAATAATAATATATATATATATTATATATATATATATATATATATATATATATATATATATATATATATATATATATATATATATAGGTATATTTAGTTATTATATATTAACAAAAAAAAACACAAATAAACCCAAAAACCGAATAAATCGAAAACTGAACCGATTTAATTCGGTTCGGTTCGGTTCGGTTATTGACCAATTCGGTTCGGTTTCAGTTTTGCTTATTCGGTTTCGGTCCAATTCGGTTTTCGGTTATTCGGTTCGTTTGGAACCGAATAAACCGAATACTCACCCCTAGCTGTGATTGAGTTGTACCTTATATTGTCCTTCTTTTGGAGCGTATATTATTGTACAGGTATGGTTATATTGTTAGATGTTGTGACCCAGGACAGCGTTCTACCGCTGATACTGCGGCGTAGGCTGGACGTACCCACTTCTCGTGCCCTTACACTGGGTGCGGGTCATGACACAACTAGTGAAGGCCGAACTTCCAACTATGCTAGAACACCTTCTGAGCCCGATAATAAGACTTCGATCCCAAGCTCCTGAAGATCCTCAAGCAACTGATGTTGTGCCGTCAAAAAGTATGATGTGGCTTCCTGCTCAAGGTATCTGTTACTATATTCGTCTTTCTAGGATGATACTGCATCTCAATGTCGAAGTCCTTCATCAGCTCCAACCAGCATCTTTATCTCATATTCAACTCGTTCTGAGTAAAAATGTATTTCAGACTCTTGTGGTCAACAAATATCTCAACTTTCTCGCCATAGAAGAAGTGCCTTTAGAGCTTTAGTGCAAAAATGACTGCAACTAACTCTAGATCATGCGTGGGATAATTCTTTCATGAGCCCTCAACTGTCTCGACGCATAAGCAACTACCTTACAATGTTGCATCAGGACACATCCCAATCCATTGTCGGATGCGTTACTATATACCACAAAGCCTCCTGACCCTGAAGGAAGAGTCAAATCTGTGTTGTTACCAAACGCTTCTTCAACTCTGTCACGCCCCAGTCCTAAATTATGCGGGAGCAGGCCATGTGACAATGGTCAGCTACGCATTCAAGCGGACTCCAGTCCAACTCAAATACGTATAAGCTGTCAAGTGTCCAAGTATCCATAGTATACATCCACAAATTTTACTAAAACTACTAAGAAATCTAGATATGAAATACTATAGAAATATGATAAGAAGGCATCAACTGATGACACCTGAAAGAGTAATTCGAAAAAGTAAACCATCAATATCCTATGTCAGATCTTAGCAAATACTTGGAAGAAAACCAGGTCCTCAGTGGAACGTAGCATGATACATAATATACATGCCGAAATAAAGTATAGTAAATAACATATGAAGGGAGTAAACATAAGATCCAGGAACATGTGACAGGAAAATGGTCAGGTGATCAGTAACACTACTACTATGCAGACTATCTAGTCTGTGTGAGATGCACTTGATGATAACGTTCGACAGAGATGCTGTCTCTAAGGGGTACATGTGCAGTAGTCCGAGTTACCATCTGTAGCAACATTACTAAAGTAAGCTACAATGAGCTACTCTGTCTAGTAATCGTCCTCCCCACCCAATGATACTGTCCGTGTCGCATCCACGACACGACCAACCCGACTCTAGAAAATGATAAGTCCAGAAGCCCAATCAACATGTACACAGAAAATCTATCATTGAGTAAATATCTAATGAATCACAACTGAGTCTCCTATATGCCATGCAATATGAATCCGTGAATCATGTCTATGTATCCGCAGGTATAATCATGATAGTATACTGAAAAGGAACATGAGAAGTGTGTACAGTATATCCAGTGTGATCGACTATTAAGAAATATAAGCATGTAAATACTGTAAATCAAATAGGCAAGGTATACTTGCCTGGAGTTATCCAAACTGTGCTGAGATTGCAGTACCAAGGTCTATCCCACTATCCGTGAGAACCATACTCCATGCAATATCTATCAACCCAAATCACAAACAAATATATATCACACACTAAAGTACACGTATGACTAATAGTCGTTCTAGTCACCTATTACCTTAGGTTATCTAAGACACTTGTAATTATATCGTCTAGAACTAGGTCACACTAGTCTCTATAATCACTATTCGCTAATAATAAGAATTGCAAGTTGTAGGTTCAAAATATCAAGTCTGCACATCGTTATTTATACAGAGAAACCTACGACATGCAAATCGAGACAAGATGATCAAACACAAGGTTAACAATTTTATCATGGCGATCCACATGATCAACTAGTCAATTTTAGCGATGTGAGATTATTGAAATTGATTGATCTCAGTTTCGACGCACGGATTCCGAGATACGAACATAACTAAGAATTAATTATAATTAAGGGTGATAAATAATAAAAAATCTACAGACATCGTCGAATGATGAAACAAACATCACCAATGTGTCCAAAATGGTTAAATCTGCTAGGATAGCCTACCCATAAGTCCAATTTGGACACAAGAGCAAAATGGTAATTTTGGATCAAAATAATGTCCGTCGTTGGACCCGCCTTGCATCGAAAATTGTGCCAAGATAAAAGTCCACTAAACCTATCAAATTATATATATTCACGAGTCCAGAATGACGATACAAACCCAACGGTATATCCAAAATTGGATTCCGATGAGCCGATCTCAAAATGACCCTTGACCCGGATATTGGGATCCGGTTTGTACGAAAATACGTGCCGGAGTCCATGTCCTCTAAACTCAACAAATTGTATAAAGATTTTAGCCAGAACGATGCCACGAGTTCACTGGTGGCATGCAATCTGGAATGTGGAGCCCCGAGTTCAAAATTAGAATTTTATAAGTTGAAAATTATGGTTTCGAGAGGCTAACTTTGGCGTCGATTTCAACCAACCAAACGACATCTAATGAAGCTAAAATTTTAATAGCACGAAGGAGGTTATACCTACTGTGCAACGGAGATGACAGTTCCTCAATCGAAGCTTCAACAAGAGAGAAACGAACCCACGAAGTTGGCTCTACGAAACTGTGCTAAATAAATATAATTTAAACGGTCAATTTGGTGGCCAATTTTGATCTATCAAAAGACCGAATTAACGGTTGAAATTTTAGGTGAGTGAAGGGACATGTACAGAGATTGATAAAGAAGAATCAGATCGGTGATCTAACGGTTGGATTGTTCAAAAAATACGTCTAAAGTTGCTGTCCCGAAATGCGATTCTGGATTCGATTTCATGCGCGTCACGACGGAATTTCATGTGAAACGCACGAATCAGCCATTGTACGCATCGAAGAGGTCGACAACGGCCTGAAGAGGTTCGTCGGAGCACGCACGGGCATGGGGTCACGATGGCGTACGACGATGGTCGTCGTTGTCATCGTGTAGTGCATGACCGTACGTTGCACTGTCGCGCATGGGCGCGCACATGCTTGGGTGCTGGCTCGGCACAGGGTCGTTGCTGCTGCGGAGGTCGCCGTCGACGGTGGGGCACGGCTTGTGCGGTGCTACGGTGGCCACCAGACGGCATCAACGGCCGTGGTTATGCTGCTATGATGCCAGAAGCAACAGCTATCTCGGGGTGGCGTGCAGGCCGCGTAGGGTACGCTGCCGCCAGGGCGGTGATTGGCAGCCAGGGTGGCTGCCGCCAAGGAGGAAGAGGGCAGAGGAAGGTGAGGTAGTAGACATGAGAGGGGAGAGGAGGATGTGGTGTTTACGTAGAAACGAAATGAAAGAAGAAAGTTTTATGCTGGGTTCTCTTTGGAGAGGGAGAAAATATGTTGGTGTATGCTTTGCAGTTTGGTAGAGCTGTCACGACCCGCACTCGGAGTAAGGACACGAGTGCGTGACAGCGTCCCAGCCTATGCCGCAGAAATGGCGTAGAACGCTGTCTAGGTCTACTATCTAACAACAGTTATAATATCAAAACCTGTCGAGAATGGTCAACTCCGAATGGGGGACAAGCAATGACAATATAATATACTCAATCACAAACTCTAAGAAAGATAGATGATACCGAAAGATAAAGACAACAAGATATAAAATATCATCCAGAAGATCCAACACAGAAATAATACAAGTCTAGAGTCAACAATCTCTAATACAAATACTAAAATAATAACAAGCCAAAATGTAATCTGGAGACAAAGTCCAGTACCAAACTAAACCAGCTAAGCTACTCTAAAGCCCCATCGGCTGGAGCTAACCCTTGCTGAACTAGGGTCTCCAAGTCTAGGCCAACTACGTCATAGGGACCGTAGTAGGTAGGACACTCCTTCTCGCCATAATCTGTAAAATTTTGTCAACATATCCAGTCAGGATGGAATAAGCACAAATCTCCAATAACAGTTCTAGTTAGACGATATTGAAAATATAGCAGTAAATAGAGAGAATATACAAGGTAAAGTAATGAGTACATGAATCATGGTGAGGCATATCAAGACTGTAAATGAATGTAAGAGCATGAGAACAGTGTATATCATGTACATGAATCAGGAACTACTATGTATGTGAGTTTAGCACTAGTTTCAATATATGATCGGCTTAGGAACATGATACAAGATTTGGCCTGATTAATCGTACGTGTGGTGGATGATTAACACAATTCAAGGTTCAAGGCTTAATACAAGACGGGTATTGATCACACATCTATGCTAATACCCCCACCCCTGACTAGTATAGTGGATCCAACCATGACACGTTATGACATGTATTCTCTGAGAAGGTCACGAGCCTTCACAGAAATCATGTCAACATAATGCACGAGAAACAAGAAGTCTTGCACAAGGTATACCATAGAGTACAAGGAATAACATTTCATGACGGAATATAGATAAATACCAATCTGTGTGAACAATGTGTTAAGAGAACCAGGATATCTATACTAAATACAATAAACATAGACGATATCATAAAACAGAAATACTATCAGAGAATGTACTCGCCTGAGATCCGATGGAAATATGTCAATAGTATAATCTGGATCAGAGTGAAGTCACAGACCTAAAGATGAGATATACATGAGTTAAATAGGGTTTAACAGTGTTTAGGCATGATTTCTAGTGCAGACTATGCAAATCTGGGTCAAACTCAGTCACACTAAGTCACACCAAGTCAAACTAGGTCAAACTAAGCTAATCTAAGTCAAACAAGGTCAAACTAAGTCACAATAGGTCATACTAGGTTAAACTAGATTATACAAAGTCAATCTAAGTCATACTAGGCCTAACAAAGTCAAACTAGGTCAAGACAAGTCAAACAAAGTCAAACAAGGTCGATTTTAAGTCAAATGTTGACTTACAGTTGACTTTTGGTCAACCGGTCAACTATGGTCAATCCTGGTCAACTACTAGTCCACTCTAGGTCAACTGGGTCAATAGCTGACTCACAGTTGACTTCTGGTCAACTATGGTCAAGTTTTGGTCAATTTTAGGCTAATGTTGACTTTTTGGTTGACTTTTAGTCAAAACAGCAACCATGGTCAAACGAGGTCAACCCTAAGTCATTTACCCTATTTCTAACCATTACCAACCAAGCTATCATAATTCTAACCATATCTTAATCATGTTAACTCATATCTTAGTTCTAAGGTATTATCTTAACTCTTAGCCCATTACCTTACCAAGGTAAACCCATTACCTTAGCCTCTAACCAACACATTAACCTACTTTACCCTCACTCTACGTATCCCTCAATATCCTACTAAAGTATTCTAGCCCTTATCCTAGTATCTTGATACCATACCATGGTATCTTGATACCTCACTTGCTAAAAAGGTAAATATTCCATTACCTTACCAAGGTAAAGGGTAAACTTTGAGATACCGTATTGGTATCCTAAAATACCACTCTAAAACTCTAACTCTAACATCTAATCTCAAATCCTAACTTGGTATCCTAATACCAAGTCTCTAACACTCTAAGATACTAACATCTAACAATTATCTAACATCAACACTCTAACATATCACTCTCTAACCAATTCTAACATCCAACTAACAAACTCTAACTCTAACCATCTACTCACTAACCCCCCTCCCCCACACTAACTTATAGGATACTAACGTACCCAATAACATATCCTAAGATACCATATTATCTACTATATATATATCTAACTTCTAACATACCACTAACACACAAAACCTATATGAAACTACTACCCAAACTTTCTAAACTAATAACCAAAACTCACACACACACACATGGAAACTCTCTCAAACATACTAGGAAGGGGGGATGTTGTGGGCTGTCACTGCTGCTCACTTTGCAGCATCAGCTGTTGCTATAGCAGCTGGGATTGCTGCTGCTACAGTTCCTGCTACTGTTGCAGCTCTTTGCTATGGGGGCAGCAGCCCCCCACACTTGCTATTGCTGCTGCCCTTTCTATTCCTGCTGCTGCTGTGGCTCCTTCCAGCAGCGGCTGCTGCTCTTCCTCCCTCTCACTCACTCCTCCTCATTCCTCTATTCATTCTTTCATTCAGCCATTCCATTCATTCAATTCACAATCCATTTAATCCTCATTTCATTCACTCATGTGTTCATTCATGAATTCATATACCCATTCATTCATTCATATTCTCAACTCTCTCATGAATCCATCTATTCATCTCATGAATCCATTCCTCTCACTCTCACAAACACAAACAACTCACAAACACTATAACACATCTAATATATCATAATACATATATCAAAAATCCCAAATCAGTCCAATATATAATATACATATAAATATAATATTTTTATATAAAAATAGGCTTGTAGGCTAATGTACTTAGATTCAAACATTGATATACAAATGAGAACCAATCTAACCATCCTAACCATGACCAACCTACTCTCTAACACATCTAAAACTGAAATTTGAAGACAAAATAGCCTATGAGACATTCCTACAAACATTTGGTGGACCACCCTCAGAATTTCTTCTTGGGTGCCACAAAAACCATCGTAACTTTCAAATGAGGACTCCAAAGTGTCTCAAAATCAAACCTAAGGGTGGTACATACATGGGGGTGGTTCCTATGGGTTCAAATATATCAAAAATGCAAAGAAACATGAATTAGAGAGAAGGTTTTACCTATTGGGAGTTGGATCCCAATGAAAACTCCAAAGGACACGGTTCCGACACGGAAACTCCTAGAAATTGGACTCCTTTCCTTGCTCCTTGCTCTCCACTCCAAGCTAGCACCTTCTCCTTGAAAGATTGGGTGGAATGGAGGAAGAATAGGTTGGTTTGAGAGATCAAATCAAGAGGGAAGCTCTCAATTTGGGAAAGAACTCAAAAGGGGAAAATTAGAGGCAACTATTGAAATGAAATGGAGAGAGGCTCTCCCTAGCATGGCCGGCCAAGTATAGCCCTAATGGGCCTTGGTGAAATGTCTACAATGCCCCCAACTTAAGTCATGTGAAGGGTTGGGGTCAAAAGGGTCAAGTTCTAATCTCTAAATGAACCTATTTAGTCATGTGGGATTAGCCTAATTACACTAGACTAATTAGTAGGATTTGTGGGCCATATCTAACTAATATTTGGGTTCCGACTAGAGTCTAAGCTACCCGGGTCACTAACACAAGTCGAAACTAGACGAAAATCAAACCCGACTAAACTAAACCCGAAAATACAATATTAATAAATAAAAATCACCAAAAAATGGAAAATGATCAATTTTGAAAATAGGCAGTTACAAGCGGGAAGGACTAGGTGTGCTCTGAGGGAGTGGTTAGAGTAGTACCCTATTTGAATGGTGGAGTTCACTCACTTGGAGGGAAGTGGTATTCCTTAGCTGGCTAAGGGTCATTAGGTTTGTTAGTGAGAAAAAGAGATGTGTATATATACACACACTAATATATATTCATGTATGTATATACTCCAAATATATATATATATATATATATATATATATATATATATATATATATATATATATATATATATATATATATATATATATATAACTCTAGATAATACATACTCTAAATAATAGTATATACACTCTAAATAGTATATAAATATATACCCTAAATAATAATATATATTTATACTCTAAATATAGTATAAATATATATACCCTAAGTAATAATATATACCCTAAATATGTATATGCATATGTATATACCCTATATAATTCATTTATCTATCTATACTGGTGACAAAGCAGTTTAGGCTAGGTCTTATATGTGTAGGTATTTGGACCCCAAACTGAATTAATAATTTATAAAATTTATGAATACCATCATAGTAATACTAAAGAGAAAAAGGAGGGGGTTTACAACTAGGTGTTTGGTATTTGATTGGGTTAGGTTTATGCTTGGTACGATCATGACTACAATTTAGATCAATACTGATCATTAATAAAATAATAGCATGCGGAAGCTCAATTGAATGGTAAACTAGTGGAATGTGTGTAGTAGACTTAAAATAGGTCAAAACTATATATTAGGTCGCTTAGGTTGGATCGGTATTATCACGACCCGCACCCGCTTTCTGGATTCGAGTGCGTGTCCAAGCCAGCCTACGCCGCACTATCGGCGGTAGAACGTTGTCTAGACCACAATGCTCAAAATCACAATAATAATAACTTGATTTGCTTATTTCATAATAACTAAATTAAACATACAATATTCAAAGATTTACAAATGAAGGAATTACAATGTCTCACAAATATAAAAGAACTAATATATCTAACTAGCCATCTAGGTTGACCTCCGCGTATACCCATGTCTCCCAAGAATCCGATACAAAAGGGTAGCCGTGAATAATCTAAAAAATATAGTTTCCAGTCAGGAATGGAACAAGTACATTCTAACAGCAGTTCCAATAATTTAACAAAATCTATAAAACAATAAATAATACTGAAGTACATGATGAGTGGATAAAAATAAAATTATGGCAGAAAACATGTGAGTAAAAATAGGAGAGCATGATAATAAAGAAAGTGAAGTAACTGTAACAAACGACTGAAACAAGAACAATGATATATGACAATACTGCATCTAACTAGTGAGTTGAAATACACTTTCGACATGTAAACGACTAGGGATAAATCTGGCACCCCGTATGTGAAGTGTGCAACTATTATCAGACACGAATAGACAAATGGGATATTTTTGGGTATATTTACATATCTACTAATGTAATTGTAATATCCCGTTCCGTACAGTGCATTATGTTGAGTTGTTGACTCGAAGAGTTTTGCTGACCCGATTAAGTATCAATACGAATCGATACAAGAGTACGTTTACCCAAGAAATGCATCAAGTAAGATCGATGCAAAGAGTTACGTTGACCCAAGGAACGCATCGAGTAAGATCGATGCAAGTGTTAAGTTGGCTCGAGGGAAAGCATTGAGTCGGTTCGAAGATTCTAGGAAATCGAATCGATGCAACGCACAAGTCCGATTCGAATGAATATTGATTCTAGTTGGTTTCGTGTGCAGGCTATACGTTTACGCTGAAATATAAGAGGTCAATATTTTACCTTATTTACAACAGGGTTCGCAAAACCAAATTACTGCCTTACAACGGACTGAGGCATAGGCACGGTAAGCCAAATCGGTCGGATAATTCAACAAAGCACGAAGTGCTCGAATGGCTATGTCAGAAGAGTTGGCTGCTTAACAAAGTTATAAAATCGAGCCGCATCGGCTCGACGAAACGACAAGGCATATCGGATTTAGGTGGGGGGACTTTGACTTCTCTTTCCTACTCCTTCATGCTTAAGTAAAATATATCGTTGTATGCTGAGTTAACCTATCGAGACCACGGGCGTGGATCAATCGAGAGATGAACATAGTTCGTATCTAACACTAGATAGAACAATTAAAATAAAACTTACATCAAATGTACGAGTCGCTATGGAACATTGAATATTGCAAATACGAGCGCTTCGGTGCACAAACCATAAAAACATGGGATAACTGCATCGACAAGTGCCTCAGCGCACAAGTAATTCTGTGCCCCCGCATATAAGTTAGTATGCTAGAACATTGAAAGACTATATCGGGACGAGTGTCTCAGTGCACGAGCTATAAAATATTGGATACCTTATCGAGGCGTGCCTCAGTTGCACGAGTCGTAGGGAAGGAACATAAGTCTAACGCATTGAACATTAAAGCGTAGAACATGGAAATACTGAATCGAGGCGTGCATCGAATACATGACGCAAGGAATGTTGAATAACTATATCAAAATGTGCGTACGTGCACGAGACTTATAAAAAGATAGCTTCATTGCAGAGAGAACAGTTGTGGCACGATCGTGACAGAACTGTTGAATGTGGCATGGTGCCTCGAAATGTTTATGGCCTTTGGGGCGTTCGTTGATAAACATTGAGTTGGGACATTGTGCAAATTGAAATAGAGATAGGCGAATTGTTTGGTTGTATGGGTTTGACGCACGTTGCATGGTCGAATGGACTTAAGATATTGTCCGTGCACGGGTGGGATATGAATTCCCTCGAATAAGTTATATTTGCCGGGGCGCTGGGACCGTTCGGCCTAGAAGGGATGTAATCATTGTTGGTGCACATTTATGGGGCATGACTTGCAATATGCTACTGATGTGACAAGCCACAATTGATGGTAAGTTCAGCGTCCTTCGGATACTGGGCCAGCAAACCTGTACGGAAAGGACGACGGGTTATCCAATTTGAGAAAAGAAAAAAGAGAAACAAGTTAGTCCATTCCGGCGCGGATACACCAATGACCTTCATATAGTTAAGAAACGGTGGGCCGAAAGTGCAGGAACACAAAGATCCTGCACACAATACTTATAACATAACAGGGAAGGAATGATGCGTATTCACCTTGCATCGGTACAAAGGCGAGTACGTAAGTGTTGGTAAGAAGTCATGGAACAATACGAGATTGCTATTGGTTGCCTTCTTGCTTATGCGAATCAAAATAATATGCTTGTCATGATAACATGCTTTACTACTTTTGAATATGCCATGAAACTGATCCTAAGGAGAACATAGAAAGATAACTAAATTGTATGCTGTATGAATCAATACATTACTTAATGTCGGTTTAGTTAAGTGGGTCTTTGATCAGTACAACGAGGACGAAAGTACAAATCCCTCACTAGTTTGCTAGCAGGTTCAGGGAATGGTCTGCTCGCTGCAGAGCTTCGCTTGATCGTGCTAAGGCATGAAATGCCGTAGCGTTTGAAGCGTGCGATCGCATTGACGCTCGGACTTACAACATGATTGATACGGCCGAGATATAGAAGGCATGATGTATGGAACATTAAAATCCTTTGTGGGTAAGAGAGAACTTGAATCTTGTAGCCAATCTGGCAAATTCAGTTGGGCTGTTGAAAGGCTTTATAAATCTCAGTTCATTCATCAATAAAGAGAATTATTTCGTTTACTCTGTTTTCTTCAGTTGCTAATATCAAATCAAAGATAACCATTGGAGAACTTGTCATCTTGTCTTGTACGAGTGCAACTCCAGACTCGTACGATATCATGCCCCAGCGAGGACGATGACTCGGATAAATCGATACGAGGACGAACGATTTTTCGGGTCGAGGCATGACAGTAATTCCTCGTCCGACTAGTACTCATGGATTTAAACATTCACGAACACGGTTATACATTGGTCATGAACACGATAAAATATTGGTCATGAACAACATGTAAAGAATCCATAACTACCATATTGTGTAACCATCCTGTCGAGAATCAACAGAATATCAATGTAAAACACTACTAAATACATGAATAATAGAGATGATCAAATATGAAAACTATCAAAAATATACTCGTCTGTGCAGAAGCATGAAAAATCTCAGCTAATGACATTCCTTCGCCACAGAGCAGATAATACAAAGGCTCAGCCCAAATGCTAAAAAGACAAACAGAGGATATGGAAAGAAGTCCCTTATGTGTCACGTCTACCAAATTCTAGTATAGACACATCGAGACTACACAAAAAGGACTAATTCTGTTCATTTACAAAGGATCTGGTACAGATTCGACAGAGCCTAAAAGGGTCTACAAGGGATTTGGTCTTCGTCAAAGCGCAGCCCTTCTTCTTTATGCCAGAAGATTGACCACCATCGAGGCATATTCTGACCTTTTTATGGGCACAAGCCTCCTATAAGCATATCAGCCACTTAGCCAAAGCAAGCAGCTTCCTAAAGCAATCATTGGCCCGACCCTTCAAAGAGCGCAGCAGGTCGCCAGGACCTCGAAGATCCCTCAGACGTCGCCCAGAGTTGAACTCCCTAAGGAGGACATTTACATATTCCTTAAGGGCAGTGATGGCTCCTTCTACACATAGTTCTTCTGTAAGAACATGGCTCCTATGAACGAGAAAAGCCTCAACCAGTAGCCAACTTATATAAGGTCGATCGCCGCTCAAAGTTAAGTTTGGATCTCGCATGGTAGTGAAGGATGCCAAGAAGAAGACAACAACTCTTCAGAGGAGAACTTCCCCTTTATAGGACCGAGAATGGCCCAAAGTGCACCCCACATGGCCGACGGTCAGAATTCTCGTATTAATGGGATAAACCTAAGACTCAACACGACGAGTGTCAGTCTTAGACCCTTGGAATTCCCATATTACGGTGGCAACTAAGAGGGAAGTCCTTAAAGAGCGGGTATTTATCGTTCTTTACTTCAGAAGTAAAAGCCTTCAAGCCAGAGGCATAGCTACTCGCCTGTGCCAACCTCAGAAGCAAGATGGTGGTAGGCCCCGTCCTTTTCTTTGCTTCAGAAACCAATGTCTTCACTCCAGAGGCACAGCTACCTGCTTGTGCCAATCCTAGACATACAAGGGTGTTATACCCTTTCCTCCAAAGCTAACGCCTTGAGGCGCAGCTAATTACATGCGTCCACATGAGGCATAGGATGGTGATATGCTCACACTATCTTCATTTCTACAGCTCAGTCATCTGCTCTGATCCAGAAGCTTAAGTCACTTCTCTACAAGAGACTTGGGAACTCCCACTACAACCAATGCAAGTCAGCCTATCGCTCTAAAAGCACAATAATCTCACCAACCTGTAGCACAAGACTACTCGTCGCCTACAACACAGTGACTCTGTTGCTCTGAAACACAGCTTCATCGTTGCTCTAAATGTACAAAAGTCTCGTCGTCATTCAAAGCCAATTCTACTCGTCGCCTGAAAGCACAGAGGCTCCGTCGTCTCCAGAAGCAAGGTCTACTCGTCGCTCCAGAAGTACATCAGTACTTAGTCCTCACCAGAGGCACAAGAAGCATGGGTCCACCCCAATTGGTTTGTTTAAACCACCTTTTACAGAAAAAATTGGGATTAAATCATGATTGATATCATATCAGATTGATTTAAATCTTAGACAAGTATCAATTAGACACCAAATATAGGATAAAATCCCAAAATTTACTTGGTTGCATCCGAGCAAGCAGATCGGTATACACCGCATGTCACCTCCTTCGGTTATGTTGATAACCACCAGAGATCTCGATGTCCGCCACGTATCAGCGCCGCAGAAGTCCGTACCGTACAATGACAACAGATTCTTTCATATCTTGGGAACCCTAATGTACATTGCATATGTGCTCGGTTCTTTATAAATAGAAGGAGTTCTCCTTCAACTTAAAAGGAGAGAACCTTCATCTAAGAAGGAACAATCCACCAACCAACCAACCAACAGAAGAACAACCACCTCCAAGGGATCTTCTCCTCCAGACAGCCTCTTGATCGGTGACCCCAGAGTTCCATCAAAGGCGCCAGAGAGCCATAGCAAGGTTGATTCGTCGTCAGATCGTCAACAGAGTAAAGGAGCTGCTGCCGCCACACTTTCCTAGAAACCTCTTTTCCCTGTACTTAGAATATCCTGTTTAGGACTTCCTTCTTTGTACACAGATACCTTATACGTTTAATAAAGCAAAAAATTTGTTCTACCTTTTATTATGTCCTATAAAATGACGACTACTGGGGAATACCTTCTCCTCCAACGAGAAGGTGGTGACGCTATCTGATGACAACTTGTTAGGATCTTCCCAAGACATGTTGGTCGTATGTTTCGACCAGCAAGCTTTTGAAGATGTTCTCTCTGATGAAAAGTCGAAGATTTTGAAACGGTTCGTACAACCGAAGAAGACTCGACATATCTGGAGGCCTAAGGCGACTGCAGCCAGTAGCAAAATGGCGGAAACTACATCTCAGGACCCCCTCAACATCGAAGTCACGGAGAAGATTTCGGCTGCTACAACCTTATCCCCTCGTCGGATTTCCGTCCTGGGAAAGCATGGCGAAGAAGACGGCGGTTCTATGGTTGATCTGACGAAGGTACGATGCTAAATGAAGCACATACCGGTCCAACCCCTCACGACGGGAGCATTATCGGTAAGAAGATCTATCTTCGACAGAATCGCTTTCCCTTCAGGCGAGCCTTCAGCAGACTCTGAATACTACTCACCCGCTGGGGGTAGTAGGAAGTGATCCCAGGTGGTTCGTGCTTCGTGAAATAAGCGCATGGCACCTATGGTAGACCAGAGGCCCACGTTGATAATTACATGCGCAGCCGACGGAAGGCTATACAAGACTGGCTCTTGTGCTCCGACGCCTCGACTAGTCGAACCCTTCTTCTGCCTGAGTACTCATGTACGAGAGCCAAGCCAGTGGTACATCCTACAGAGAGGGAGCCACGCGAGCAGTGTTCCCGCAGAAGCGACATGAGGCTTCCCCGCCAGACCCGTTCTGACCGTACTCACATGCAGCTTCCCTACACGTACAATAGGGGTGCCGTGGCGGAAGATCCGACCCTCTCCTAAGCGGAAGAAGAATCAGTGGCACAGGGCGTACCTAAATCAAGACGCTCTTGCACCTAGATTACCATCAACTGCTGCTGCTAGTAGACGACTGCGCCATCATCGAGCCAGTGTTCCTTCTTCCAAAGACTTCACTCCACGTCGACCCCATGCCAGAGGCTCAATAGGGGGTCGATGAGCCATAGAGAAGACAAACCCTGTATCGCTACATGCTATGCGGCACAGGATTCCAGAGCTTTCAAGAAGCCCTCCCAGAATCCTTCTGTGTCGATCGCTAAACCGAAGAGGAGGTCGGAGAGCAGCAAAGCCAAGGTACCCGATGCAGGTGTGTTCTAAGGCACTCGTTCAAGATCTGGATTGGGTGCCATTCTAAATACCGGGGGTAGCCAGCCTCCTACCGTGCACGATAACCCTGTGTTCCGATCTGAGGAGGTGTAATTCGACACGGATGCCTCCAATGGTGCAGCCAGTCACCAGACTAGGGGTAGCAATCTTGCTGAGTCCGAGGAAGATCATAATCTTACGGTGTATCCTCAAGACGACGAGGCTCAGGCGTATAAGCCAGAGAGCAAAGGATCCACGGCTCCCTCGACTCATCCTCATACTTGGTCCGTGTTCATGGCCGATGACAACGAGAAAGACAATAATGAAGCTCTTAGACGTATCGAAACCTTCGAGGCAAAGTTAGATACGCTGACGGATACCATGAAGACCCTGTCCTCGGTCATAATCGACCTCAAGGACAATATGGCCCCCGCTGCCTCTATACCTGTGCATGATTTGCCAACCAATGACGGATCCAGTAGGCTGCCTGCCGCTCACCAAGCAGGACCCTCCTCGTCTACTCCATCAGCTACAAGTTCTGTAATGCCGATCGAGATACAGCAGGCCATCAAGGAGCTATATGCTCGTCATGATGCTAAGAAGAAGCAAGCAGCACTCCGAAAGATAGGTATCTGGTAGCCATATCCTGCCGAGTAGGACAACATTGTCTACCCTCCTAAATACAATCTGCATATGCTTACACCCTACGAAGGGAAGGGGTCTCCTCGACAATACTTGAGGTATTTTGCCTCGGTAACTGGGCACCTGCCAAAGGATGACGCCCTCCTATCCAACATATTCATAGGAGCCCTGCAGGAGGTAGCCTATGAATGGTTATGCAGTCTTCCGGACGATTGTATCTCGTCATTTAAAGACCTGAAGACTCGGTTCGTGGACCGATTCTATGAAGAAGGGATGGACATGACGATGTCGACCCTCATGGAAATTTTCTAGAGGGAGAAGGAGCCTGTCCATGCATACATCGAGTGCTTCCGTTGGGCAGCCTTTAGATTACCGCCCGACATGCCTGAGCCCATGCTTATGGACTCATACCGCAAGAACATGTTACCCGCAATCAAATTGTGGCACAGTTCTCCCTGCACGGAGTGGATGACTTTTATTATAGAGGTGGACGCCGCACAGAGGAAAGCCCAGTACACGTAGCTCCTGGGGCTATACTTTTCTGCACCTGAAGACAATGGGAGACGCTTGTCCAGTAGCAACCCCAATGACGAAAAAGACAAGCAGGCCATGACCGTCAACATCTCTAAAGGTTCAGCATCCGTGAACCCCAAGTCCGTGGAAATGCAGAGGCCGGTGAAGACTTACTCCTTCAATGACGAGGATATCCTGGAGCTTTTCAAGGTGCTTACAAAGAGTGGCAAACTGTCCATCCCGACACCCAGGCGTCCTGATGAAGTAGAAAAGGTGGACCATCCCAAGTACTGCCATTACCACCAGTACGTCCACCACTCAACACGAGATTGCTATGTGTTGAAAAGGCAAATCTTGTGCCTCATCAACGCCAACGTCATATCGTTGGATTATGAGGAGAAGACCATCACGACCAATATAGTTACTCTTTAGTCTGAGAGTTGTCCAGCCACAGAGGCGCAAGACGATGTCATCCCTGTCCCAGAGACAGCAGTGGAAGTGGCCAACCCTCGACCAACGTCAGACAATGAGCAAGGGCGCACCCCGTACTCTGATATCAGTACCGACCAGGACTTCGAGAAGACGCTATCCGCCAACATGATTTTTTTAAACCCTCCAGTCGAGGACGAAGACCAAACATTCGAGTATTCCAAAGATGAACCCTGGGCGCAGCGCTTAGGATCCCAATAGAAGTGGCATTTTCAGCAACACAAACCCCCTACAGAAGATGAAGTCGTCTATGTTAGCCTATTGGTCATGGTCAAACTTGATTTTAATAATTGATCAAACTCTGTCTCAATATACGGAGCTACTCAGATGTTTACTCACGATATTTTGGACACTTGGATACTGATCAAGATCGGATATCTATTCTGTTCAAGATCGAAGCTATGTTTGCCACACGAGTCTGTATTTCTTTATACAATATAATTTTTACTTTTATTGAGTCTAGGAATACATTGTACACTGAGTCATACTGACAAATAGGCTATCCAAAATTGTTTTTAAAAATGACCTATATTTTTGAAAAATATCCCTTATTTACAAAAGCTTCTGAAGGATTTCAAAAAGCCCAAAAATCACTTTTAAAAAATCCTGACCAACCCTAATAGAACTCGGTCCGAGTTCGGTTAGTGACCGTTTGATTTTCGAACGTTTAAAAAACTTGGTCTCCCTTCAGTTGCGGTTTGTTACATAGAGTTCTGTCCGAATTCTGCCAGAGTTCTGCCTTTGGAAAAACTATAAATAGAGAAAAATTCTGATCATTTAAAATCACTCATTCACTTTCATCTCTTCTCTTCTAAAATTACGTTTCTTTCCAAAGAATTCTAAAAAGCTTTTATTTTCAAATTCCAAGTCAGTTACAATTCTCTAGTCAATTTGCCGGTACGGTGTAGTCTAGAAGATTTCAGAGAAATTGTAATCAGAGGCTTGATTGAAGAAAGACTCTTAAAAATTAAAGTTGGTCGAGTTTTTCGTATCAAAGCTCGCGTCTGTAGAAGTTGCAAGGACTTCGTATGAAAACTTGCAAGATTTTCCAATAGTGGATTCAACTGGAAGCTAGAGTTCTTCCGACTGGACTAGTCCTCACAAGAGGGAAACCAGTTTCTTTACAATTATTACTTTATGATTATTGATATTATTTCTGTGATCTAACTGCTAACAAGTTTTTAATTAGCAATATTCTGCTGCCTACTCTATTCACCCCTCCTCTAGAGTATTCTGCTTTACGACTTCATTCCTACAATTGGTATCAGAGCGGGTTATACAGGTAAAGCAAGGTAAAATTGCAGTTATATTTAATTATTTTATAGATCACAGTATAACATATGGCAACTGTAAAATTCATAAGTGAAGGCCAAGCCACAAACAGACCTCCACTGTTTGACGGCACAAACTACACTTATTGGAAAGCACGGATGAGTTTTTTCTTAAAATATCTTGATTTTGACTTATGGTCTATAGTTATTGATGGCTATAAAAAGTCTCCTCGTATTACTGTTGAGGGAGTTTTAGTTGATAAACCCCATGCTAAATATACTGAGGATGAAAAAAAAGGCCAGTCTTGATGCACGTGCTATTAACGCTTTATTTTGTGCTTTAGACAGAACTGAGTTTAACAGGGTGTCAACTTGCATAACATCGAATGAAGTGTAGAAACTTCTCGAAGTAACCCACGAAGGAATAACGCAAGTCAAGGAGTCAAAGATCAGCAGACTTGCTCAAGAGTACGAGACGTTCAAGATGAAGCCAAATGAATCCGTCACTCAGATGTTTACGAGATTCCTGGATATTATAACTCCTTTATCTTTATTAGGCAAGGAATACAGTAACCATGAGAAGATTTGCAAACTTCTACGAGCTCTCACAAAGAACTGGATTTCAAAGGCTACAACAATCATTGAAGGAAACGACCTCTCAATAATGTATCTGGAAACACTCATGGGTTAGCTACTCACTCACGTGTTGGAACTTCAAGACTTTGAAGATACTACACCAAAGGAGAAGTCAGAGAAGTCGATCGCTTTCAAGGCTCAACATAGAAGAACTATCGAAGATGATTCTGACGACAGCGACTCTGACTCTGATGAACAAGCTCTTCTGGTAAGAAAATTCAAGAAGTTCATGAGATTCAACAGAAGAACAAAATACAGCAACAACAACAACAACGAGGAAGATCCTATTTGCTATGGATGTAAGAAGAAAGGACATATGAAGAAAGATTGTCCAACAGCATCATCATCAACAAAAAATAGCAGCAAATATGATAAAGTCTACCTGAAGTGATCTACATCAAGGATGTACACCAATACAAGCATATGGCATGAGAGCGAAGCCAGCGACTCAGAAGATGAACAATCGGATGACGCTGCAAATGTATTCTGATGGCTTGCGATCAGGTAACCACTAATCCTCTGTTTGATCCTTATGATTATTTCACCTTTGAGCAACTAGGAGAGGCTTTCAGTGACCTGTTAAATGGCTACAGGAAACTGCATAGTAAATATAAAACCTCTAAGAAGGTACTTAAAGAGTACAAATGTGAGATAGGAAGACTTACCGACCAACTAGCTGATGTTAGAAATAATGTCGCTTCTATTGAGTCTGGTGAGCTTTCTTCTATTAAGCTGTTGTTACACGAGACTACCAAGTTATTCGAAGAAAAAGACCAAACTATCATCCAGCTAAAGGAAGACCTATCTAAGGAGAGAAATAGTCTCCAGTGTGCACAAGTCAGAATAGAAATACTTACATCTGATTATATTAGATTATATGACACCTCCAAAAAGTTGGAAATTAGTTTAGGAAAACGGCTTGAAGTTGCTGCTTCCTATTCTAGCACGTGTCAATTACCGAATCATCGGAACACACCCAGACCAAACATTGTTAGACCAAACCATACCAAACTACTGCCCAAAAAGACTAATAGGCATACATTTTTCTATACTAGAAAACCAAAACCTACCAATCATGCACCTCACACAACTTTCAACACTCAATATGCAAAATATCATTATTGTGGCCTCATTGGTCATATATCCTCTGCATGTAGAATCAGAAAGTTAGTAGATTTAAATATTTATGCATGGATACCAAAGACTAACGTGTCAGGACCCTACAAGAAATGGCTACCAAGAGTTTCATCTACAAACTGTTTTGTAGGTGGGACGCCATTCACATGCTAGAAGCAAATAGATCCTCGACAGTGGTTGCTCATGGCACATGACCGGTGATGCATCATTATTCGCAATACTATCGAAGAAGAATAAAGAAGGATACGTCTCTTTGGTAATAATTTGAGAGGGTACATAATCGGTATCGGTAACATTGGTAAGACTTTTTATCCTGTGATTAAAGATGTTTGTCTAGTTACCGAGTTAAAACATAATCTACTCAACATAAGCCATTTAGCTGATCACGGTTATGGCATTAACTTCGTCAAAGACAAATGTACTATAGTTGATGGCTCAACTGGCAGTACTATCTTTGAAGGTATCAGGGAAGACAACTTATATGTTTTCTATCTGTTAGAAGATACTAACAAAGCAGGTAGATGCTTGATGGCCAAGAGCATTAAGAATCAACTATGGCATATGAGACTCGGTCATGCAAACATGGATACAATTTCAAAACTATCTACAAAGAAGCTGGTACGCGGCTTACTAGACATATCTTTCGAGAAGGATACGATATGTAGCGAATGTGAAAAGAACAAAGCCACCCGATCCGTCTTTAAGTCCAAGAACGTTGTAAGTACTACTAGACCTCTACAATTATTGTATATGGATTTATTTGGACCTAGTAGAATTGCTAGTCTAGGTGGTAAGTTATATGCATTTGTCATTGTAGATGATTTCTCTAGATACATGTGGGTATATTTTCTTGCACGCAAGAAGTGCTTTATCAGAATTTGTCACCTTTTGTAAGAAAGTACAGAATGAAAAAGTTTCATGATTACTCGTATTCGTAGTGATCATGATGACAAATTTGAGAATGCAGAGTTCACGCAATTCTGTAACACACACGGTTATCTGCATGAGTTTTTTTGCCCTAGGACTCCACAATAAAATGGAGTTGTGGAACGTAAGAACAAGACTCTATCTGAAATGGCTAGAGTAATTTTGAACCAGTTTAGTCTACCTAGATACTTTTGGGCTGAAGCTGTCAATACGACGTGCTATATTCTTAATAGGGTTCTAGTTCGACCTATATCGAAGAAGACTCCCTATGAGTTATGGTTTGATAGAACACCCATTGTTTCATATTTCAAGATATTTGGTTGTAAATGCTTTATTCTTAATATTAAAGACAACCTGAGTAAATTTGATGAAAAGGACAATGATGGTATCTTTTTAGGTTATGTGGCAAAGAGCAAAGGGTACAGAGTCTTCAATAAGAGAACCATGATCATCGAATAATCAATTAATGTCAAGTTTGATGAACTAAATCAACATTCAGTCGATGACGATAATGAAGACGTAAGTACACCAAGTACAGCTACTACAAAACTTTTATACAAAGATACAGAACCATTACACCAAGCACCAGCTGAGTCTTCAAGCAAATCACATATAGAACCAGAAGCCGAAACCAGCAATCCTGAGGATATGCCAAAGAGATGAGATTCTTGGCAGATCATCCAAAGGACTTGGTAATTGGTGAGATTACCAAGGGCGTAAGTACTCGTTCCTCTAATAAAGATATAGCTTCCTATTTTGCTTTTATCTCACAGCTTGAACCCAAAAACGTTGAAGAAGCATGTAGTGATAATTTTTGGTTAGATGTTATGCAAGAGGAATTAAACAAATTCGAACGGAATCAAGTTTGGGAACATGTTTCCAAGCCCATTGATCATCCGGTCATTGGCACCCGTTGGGTATTCCGAAACAAACTGAACGAGAATGGTTTAGTGACTCATAATAAGGCTCGACTCGTAGCTCAAGGATACAATCAAGAAGAAGGTATCGACTACTATGAGACTTATGTCCCAGTTATGAGATTAGAATCCACTCGCATGTTATGTGCATCTACATATTTTTATTATTTCAAATTTCAAATGGATGTTAAAAGCGCATTTTAAATAGTTTTATAAAAGAAGAAGTTTATGTAGCTCAACCTCCAGGTTTTACTGATTTCAAAAATCCTGATTATGTTTTCAAGTTGAAGAAAGCCTTATACAGTTTGAAACAAGTCCCTCATGCTTGGTACGATCGTCTAAGCTATTTTCTACTTGACAACGGTTTCTCAAAGGGAAAGTTTGACACTACACTGTTTATAAAATCTTTGAATAACAATCTTCTTTTGATTCAAATCTATATAGATGATATTATTTTTGGATCCACTGATGAATCTCTTTGTTAAGAATTTTTAAAGTGTATGCAGAATGATTTTAAGATGAGCATGATGGGAGAGCTGAAATTCTTTCTCGGACTGCAAATCAAACAAACCAATAATGGGATGTTCATAAATCAAGCAAAGTACATAAATATTTATTAAAGAAGTTCGACCTGGAAGCAGTCAAACCACTTAGCACTCCAATGGCGACTTCAACCAAGCTTGATATTGATGAACAAGGCAAACCCATCGACATACGTAAGTATCAAGGTATGATCGGTAGCTTACTGTACTTAACTGCTAGTCGACCTGATATTATGTTTAGTGTTTTCTTGTGTGTACGTTTTCAAGCAAATACTAAGGAATCACATCTATGCGCAGTTAAGCGTATCTTCCGATACCTTAAGGGCACTTCTTCTGTCGGCTTATGGTATCCTAAAACCACGTCATTTGACCTAATCGGTTATTCTGATGCTGATTTTGCCGGATGCAAAGTAGATAGAAAAAGTACCTGAGGCACATGTCATTTCCTAGGAAAAGCTCTAGTCTCTTGGTTTGGCAAGAAGCAAAATTCTGTCGTATTATCAACAACTGAGGCTGAATATATTACCGCAGGACGTTGTTGTGCACAAATTTTGTGGATGAAGTAAACTTTAGAAGACTTTGGATTATATTTCACACACATACCCATTTTCTGTGATAACACTAGTTCTATCAATTTGACTAAGAATCCAGTATGTCATTCTCGTACTAAGCATATCGAGATTCGACATCATTTTCTTAGAGATCATCAACAAAATGGAGATATAGACCTTGTATACATAGACATACAGAATCAATTGGCTGACATTTTCATAAAACCTCTAGCGGAAGATCATTTCAATTATTTACTTCAAGAATTAGGAATTTTAGATGTCAATAATATTAATTAATTTTGTTTTATTAATTAATTTTTAATACTCAATAACTGTTTTCGAGACAAGCCTACAAAGAGTCTGTCTGTCACCACGACTACGGTCGAAGTGAAGCGGTACTTAATTATTTCCCGGTGAACTCCCGTTAGCTGGGACAGTACTCCTACAGCTAATCTGAAATAAACGCTGAATAACGAAAGTTAATTTATAAAATAATATTAATTATATTATTTGAAGTTTAAAATTACTAAACTTTGAATTAAATATTTGAAATAAGTTGATGAAAAGGATGTGGCCCACAAATTTTATTTAAAAAACCCAGGAGAACCCTAGGCGAATTCGGCCCGAGTTCGGTCTGAATTCGGCCAATGTTCTGTTGGTGCTGTAAGTTTTTAAGTCAGAACCCGAGACCCCCTCCTCTTCATCTCTTCCAAACTTCATCTAAACAGCGGCAGCAGCAGCAGCCGAAGGTCCCCCCCAAACCCTAGCTCTTCTCCACTCCTATTCTTCCAATCTACGTAGAGAAATCAATCCAAACTTGGATTCGTACAGAGAATTCATCCCTCTACAACATACTTGAATTTCAGAAGGTATAACTCCTTCTTCCCTCCACTTTCAATTTCGTAGGGTTATCTAGTTTTGGGAAAGAATGCCTAAAGGATTCAATCCTTCCAAGAGAAAGAAGACTAATGCCAGTGAAGAGGCATTATCTTCAGATCCAAACACGGATTCTCTCTTTTCTCCGGTCCAATCGGGTGACGGCATGTTAGATGAGTTTTACTTCAAAACTCATGACCAAGCTTTGCTATGGTATGCCGACTTTGCCATGCGTACAATATGCACAGGCGCTCCGATCAAATAGACTGTATTTCCAGATCATCGTCCTTTGTTTGAGGCATTAGGATTATACCATCTCGTTACCCAACAATTCCCTATAGCTACTAATGCCCTTCGACTATTTTACTGTAACTTCGTGTTAGACACTTTTACCGCTAGAACTCGTATTGGCGGGATCAATATCGAGTTCGATGATGTGTTGCTAGCGGAAATCCTTGGTATTCCAAAAGAAGGTGCCCCGCTTGATGACATCACCGACTTCGACTTTTCCAAGGGTACGACTCTTGATAGTTTCAAGAATGAGCTTTGTGTGCCAGCACGTGCTCGTCCTGGAAAGTTCCAGGCCAATAACTTGAACTTGTTTAACTACGGGTTACATCGCATCATCTATTCCACTATTCTTCCAAAATCTACTTTGAAAGATGATGTCACTGCACTTGAGCTCTCTGCCCTCTATCACATTCATAAGGGGATTCCTTTTTCTGTCCTAAGACTATCATCCAAATGATAGGAAGATATCGCGAAAGAGACCGCAATCTCTCTTATGCGATGCTTATCCCTCGAATCTTTCAGCATTTTAATATCGATTTATCCACTTGTGCTCTGGACCCTGAGCCCAAGTATCTTCAGCTTTCTCGTCGCAGCACTGCCGCTGCTCCTGTACCCCCTGCTCCTGCTCCTACTCCTACTCCTACCGCCCCTGTTCCTCCTCAGACCTACCCTATGACTTTTGAGGGTATCCATCAACACCTTTTAAATATGCAAACTTTCTTTGTTGACACTTCCAGGGAACATGAGTTTCGTGACGTGACTCGGTTCCAGGCTATTGCCAACTCGTTTGTCGTTCTCCGATTTGCTCAGACAGGTCATTCTACCAGTTCTCTTCCTAGAGACCCTGCAGTATCTGGTTACCGCATTGAGGATGAGGCGGTCCATTCTCTGTTCCAGCCAGGGAATGCTTATGATTGGTACCGTGGTTCGGGTGCTACTCCACACACCTCTGGAGCTGGCACATCTGGAGCTGGTCCTTCTGGACATGGTGGTCATGCTAGGACTACTACTACTGATGATGATGATGATGATGATGAGGATGAGATGTTATTTAGACATTTTTGTCTAGTTTGTCGTACTATTGTGACTGTTTATTGTCTTTGTTTACTTGGAAATGCTTTAACATTCCAAGCTAGTATCCGTTCTTTTATTTGTGCTAGTTTTAGAACTTTTTGTGACATTTTCTGTGATGTTTGTATGTTAAACATCGTTTTCCATTCTCTACTTTAGAGATTTATATCAGTTTAGTACTATTTAGCATATCTCGTTATAGCACTCTTTATTATGCTTTAATATTTTTTCATATACCATGCCTGTGAACACTATAAATATTTCTTATATTTTTTTTGTTTCTTCACTGATTATTGCTTATGCATATATTGCGGGGGGAGCCTTCTCTTTTGCAATTATTTTGCTAAGTGACAACGGGGGAGAAATAAGATCTAACATCTTTTCTTTGTAAGATTACATGAACTATTTTTTTACCGAAATTCATTTTTGTCTTATCAACGATACCAAAGATATTATATCAGTCAAGGTTTGTCAATTATCAAAATAGGGAAGATTGTTGGCCCATTGGTCATAGTCAAACCTGATTTTAATAATTGATTAAACTCTGTCTCAATATACGGAGCTACTCAGACGTTTATTCAAGACGTTTTGGACACTGATCAAGATCGGATATCGACTCAGTTCAAGACCGAAGCTATGTTTGCCACTCGAGTCTGTATTTCTTTATGCAATATAATTTTTACTTTTATTGAGTTTAGGAATACATTGTACACCGAGTCGTACTGGCAAATAGGCTATCCAAAATCGTTTTTAAAAATGACCTATGTTTTTGAAAAACATCCCTTATTTACAAAAGCTTCTGAAGGATTTCAAAAAGCCCAAAAGTCACTTTTGAAAAATCCTGACCAACCCTGACAGAACTCGGCCCGAGTTTGGCCAGAGTTTGGTTAGTGACCGTTTGATTTTTGAACGTTTAAAAAACTTGGTCTCCCTTCAGTTGCGAATTGTTACATAGAGTTCTGTCCGAATTCTGCCCGAATTCTGCCTTTGGAAAAACTATAAATAGAGAAGAATTCTGATCATTTAAAATCACTCATTCACTTTCATCTCTTCTCTTCTAAGCTTATATTTCTTTCCAAAGAATTCTAAAAAGCTTTCATTTTCAAATCCCAAGCCAGTTACAATTCTCTAGTCAATTTATCGGTACGGTGCGGTCTAGAAGATTTCAGAGAAATTGTAATCAGAGGCTTGATTGTAGAAAGACTCTTCAAAATTAAAGTTGGTCGAGTTCTTCGTATCAAAGCTCGCGTCTGTAGAAGTTGTAAGGACTTCTTATGAAAACTTGCAAGATTTTCCAATAGTGGATTCAACTGGAAGCTAGAGTTCTTCTGATTGGACTAGTCCTCACAAGAGGGAAACCAGTATACATCGCTGTGTTTGCGTTTTTCTTCTGATCTCTTTTCTTTACAATTATTACTTTATAATTATTGATATTATTTCTGTGATCTAACTGCTAACAAGTTTTTAATTAACAATATTTCCCTGCCTACTCTATTCACCCCCCTCTAGAGTATTTTGCTTTACGACTTCGTTCCTACAGTCTAGGTCGAATTAGGGGATGAAGCCTCACCTAAGCCCATCTTCATCAGCAAAAGTCTAACAGAAGATGACAAACAGTCTCTGATATAGCTCATCCGCGAATATATCGACGTCTTCACCTAGAGCTACGAAGATATGCCAGGTCTAAACCAGCAAGTGACCATGCATCGCCTCAATATCATGCTGTCACGCCCCAGAACCAGAATACTGGAGAGCGGGGGCGGATACAGCCAGCTACGTATATTGAAGTACAACCCACCTCGCTATACGGTCACGGCTGTCTAGATACATGAAGGTTTAACTATAAGCCGTCAGTCTCTTATGGTCATGAACAAGCCTATTGTCTAAATCTCAAGCAAATAATAGCAGTTACAAGATGTCAGAGAACCAAATATACAATAGTAAGGCGTTCCATACATTACATATTTGGATGATCATGAAGCTAGTCATACAAAAAGTGAAGACTAGCAAGAGTTTAAGTCATACATGATCAACCCTAGGATTTGTTAATTATGCTACAGCCCGTAGGCAGACAGTAAGTAAAGTACAATCGAGCTAACACGTGCTCGTCGGCTAAATGCCTCAAAAGAATAATTTTACAATAGAGTGGAAGAGCCAAAATATAACCCACTCGTTGCCAGGGTTACGCCCGGTGGTCATCATTTGGCTGGAAGGTAGGAAGATCCTCTGAAGCTGCTCTGATATCTGGTCATACAAAACCAGCTGGGTCAGATCCCAGAAAGAGCAAGTGCCACAAAGGAGGCTTCACTTAAGAACTAAAACCAGCAATTAGCACAAGAACATAATTATATAATAAAGGACCAAAAAATATGGAAAATCATGATGATATACGATAAGATAACTATGGGACTATTCAGATAACCAAGTTACAACCCGTAAACGAAACAAGGACCGGGGTTGTAATCCTTCATCTGAACGGAACTTGGTTTCCCATCATTTATCGATAAGGTAACACAAGCAATTGGGTCATGTAACAATCTTGTACAGGATCAGGACAATACTAGACTGGTTAGACTCCATCCAACATTCACGACCAAGCAATAAGTACGCTTGATACTTTAACTAACTAGGGTTATCACAAGCCTAGTTACTATCAAGATGCAATGAGGTTATTCCAACAGCCACAAGCCCTACAGACCATCCAGGTTACCCGGACGCAATTAGGGGTTGAGTTCATGTGGGTACATCGTCCAAGAAACGTATGTACCCTTAAGTAGCTTGAAGGGTGCAACACATGACAACGTGCTGGAAATGTGCCCTACTCGACGGCAGGCTACAAATCCCATGATGGGGCGCCCAGATAACGGGATTGCCTGTAGCTAGGAAATCTCTTTATGACTACTGGATTATTCTAGTTATTAGCCTTAGCTAGTTTCAGTAGGTACCCCTGACCGTGGTACTCAGGGTTCCCTGCCCTAGATATGATGTAAGACAATACTGGTTCATTTGTACAAACACAATCGCCCATGGTGTCCAGGCCATTCATTCTTGCCATGTCATGCTAAGCCGTCGCAACAGCATATCGAGGTATATCATATTAGGTTTACTTATCAAGGGTATGCCACGACGGGCCACTATCATGTCATGTTACTTGTCAAGAGTGCACCACGACGGTGTCACTATCGTGTTTATGGAACATGTGCAGAATTAACATGGTATAAGCATTTCCACCAAGGACCCCAAGTTACACAGAGGGTCATGAGACACAAGCATAAATATAACAACCAGAGTAGAATACGGGTGCAAGGCTGTAGGAAGAGCCATGCGGCCCGGGAGCCAAGGGCTATGGCCTATGCGAAAAGGGCCTAACGGTTATGCAGCATGCGGCTAAAGGGGGGAACAGGGTCGTACGGCAAGGCTGCCAAGAATCATGCGGCTCGGGGTAAACAGGCTCATGCAGCAAGGGGGAACAGGCTCATGCGGCAATGGGAACAGGCTCATGCGGCAATGCTAAAGGTAGCCATGCGGCAAGGAGGGGATAAGCTTATGCGACAATGGGAACAGGCTCATGCGGCAATGCTAAAGGTAGCCATGCGGCAAGGAGGGGACAGGCTTATGCGGCAATGGGAACAGACGGGAAGCACTGTTCTTCTTCTCCAACTTTTCTAAGAAGAAGAACCTAGGAAGTTGAGGGTTCCCAAACTTCTCAACCTTCAATCCAAGCCCAAATCTGGACTTCCAAAGGTCAAAATCGGGTAGAATGATCTACTCTACAACATGGAACCATCAAAACTTGAAAATAATAAAGTTTGATAGATCAAAATCCAAGAAATCCAAAAATGCAACAAGCTTAGATCTACATGAAATGAATCATGGAAATTAAAAATACTGAGTACTAAAGTGTCTTAGAATCTCGTGAGAAAGACAATGGAACAACAAAATTTGAGTTCCTCCATGAAGCAAGTTGTACTTGCCTAAGCTCTTGTTAGGTGGAGAGAGTTAATGGAGGAAGAAGAAGAAGTAAATGAAGAAGTGAATGAGGAGAGAGAAAGGGGTTGGTGGCGTATAAATGAGGGATGGTTGTAGGTAGGGGTTTGCATACTAACCCAAACCGAACCAAACCAAGCCGAACCCAACCGAACCCAATGCATGCTAAGGCCAAAATAGACCACACGAACCACGAAATGCTAATTAACCCATGTCAATACAAAAACCCATGACTAGCCAGCCAGGACAAGTCGAAATACGGGCCCGAGATACGTACACGTATACCAAAATACGTATAACAAATTCCGAGGATGACACATGCCCCATGCCAAACCGGTAAAGCAGCAGCAACGTCGGCTCTGCCCCAATATCGTGGATGCTATTGAGGAGGAGGTTGACAAACTCATCGAGAGCGGCTTCATTCATGAAGAGCAGTATCCGGATTAGGTCGCAAACGTCGTCCTGGTCATTAAGAAGAACGGAATGATACGAATTTGCATAGACTTCAGAGATCTCAATTCGGCCTGCCCTAAAGATGAGTTCCCTCTTCCGATCACCGACGTAATGATTGACAACACCTGCGGCTTCGAACGTATGTCCTTCATGGATGGGTTCTTCGGATACAACCAAATCAAGATGCTCACTGAAGACGAAAAGCATACGATGTTCCAGACTCCAAAAGGGGTGTATTGTTACATAATGATGCCCTTCGGATTAAAGAACGCGGGAGCCACCTATCAAAGGGCTATGAGTACCATATTTCACAAGCATCTCCGAAAGATGGTGGAGTGCTATGTTGACGACATCGCCGTTAAAAGTAAGTACAAATCCAACAACTTGGATGATCTACGAATGGTGTTCGATCTAATGCGAACACCTCAGCTAAAGATGAACCCAACCAAGTCCTTCTTAGGCATTTCTAGCAGTAAGTTCTTAGGCTTCATCATTACGACAGAAGGGATTCATATCGACCCGAAGAAGACAAAGGCGATTCTGGACATGGCTCCTTCAAAGAACCTCAGAGAGCTTCGAGGTTTGCAGGGGAGATTGGCGTACATCAGGAAGTTCATAGCAAGTCTCTCTGGTAAATGTCAACCCTTCACCAGACTAATGAAGAAAGGGGTCACCTTTGTATGGACTGAAGAGTGCCAGCGCATTTTTGACGACATCAAGAGATACCTCACCAGCCCTCCTGTGTTGGTGGCACTAGTTGTGGGGAAGCCCTTCCTGCTGGCCATGGATCATTCTCTTGGTGCCTTATTAGCGTAAAAGAATAATAAAGGCCACGAGCAGGCGATATATTATCTCAGCAGGACCATGGTTGGAGCCGAGCATCGGTACAACCTTGTCGAGAAGGAATGTCTCGTCCTTCTCTTCGCCATTCAGAAGACACGTTACTATGTGACTGGACAGACGATCCACGTTGTATCCAGAATCAACCCCCTTAAAGTCCTTATGACCAAGCCAGGGGTATTAAATTCACGACTAGCCACATGGACAATCCTTCTGACTTCCTACGACATGATGTTCGTCCCACAGAAGGCAGTCAAAGGCCAAGCATTGGCAGATTTCTTGGCAGCACACCCGGTGCCAAAAACTTAAAAATTCTACGAGGAAATCCCCGATGAAGTGCTGGAGTCCAACGCAGTCTCGGACACCTCAGTATGGCGCATGTTCTTCGATGGAGCCTCAAGAACAGGGCCAAAGGGAAAAATCATAGCAGGGGTCAAGATCGTCCTTGTTACTCCCAATGGCCTAGTTATCAATCGTGCATATTCTCTCACGGAGTCATGCACCAACAATGCTGCAGAATATAACGCCCTCATCATTGGACTCCAACTCGCCAAACAACTGGGGGTTGACTACATCGAAGCCTATGGAGACTCGAAATTGATCATCAGCCAGGTTCGATGACAGTACGAGGTTCGACATAAGGACTTGATCCCTTACCACCAGGCGGCGATCGATATTATCTCCACTTTCACAGGATTCTTTATAGAACATGTGCCACGATTGCAGAATTTGGAAGCCGACGCACTAGCCGGTATCGCCGCTTCTCTGGTTGCCCCTGTTGGATCCCAGCGTACCGTCTCAGTAACGGGCCGAGAGTTGGTCTGTCCAAAGAATGTCCTGCGCGCGTGTCAAAACTACTCAATACAAGTAGGTAATGATGAAAGCACTTAGGATTGGCGATTCCCATTTATAGACTATGCAATTTACGGGATCCTGCCTAAAGACCCAAGAGAAGCAGCTTCTATCAGGAGGCGCTCACTTCGTTTCTTCTATGACACAACCACTAAAATGTTATATCATCACTCGTACGACGGACTTCTTTTACGCTGATTGTCTCGTATAGAGGCACAAGAAGCACTTAGAGAAGCGCATGATAGAACCTGCGGAGCTCATCAGCCGGGCCCCAAACTACAAGGCCGACTGCGCCGTATGGGCTATTACTGGCACACTATGATGGCGGACGCCGTTGAATATGTAAAGAAATATCGGGTGTGCCAGTTTTACGCAAACTTCATCCATCAACCCTCAGAATATTTATACCCCATGATGGCCTCTTGGCCATTCGAAGCATGGAGAATGGATATCGTAGGGCCAGTTAGCCCACCCTCCTCCAAAGGATGCCGGTTTACCCTCGCCATTACAGATTATTTCTCCAAATAGGCAGAAGCAGTACCATTGGTAGATGTGAAGACCTCCAACGTGATCAGTTTTATCAAACATCACGTCATTTACCGCTTCGGAGTTCCCAGAAGAATTATTCATGACAGCGACCCTCAGTTCGTGAGCCATACATTCTATCGGTTCTGTGACAAAAGTCGAATTCGGAATATGGTATCAACAGCTTACAACCCGACAGCTAATGGACTACCCGAGGCATTCAACAAGACCATTGTCAAACTCCTCAAAAAGGTTATCTTCTCCAATAAATGTGACTAGAATGAGAAGTTAGATGAATGTCTATGGGCCTACTGTATGATAGTTCGTACACCTACATACAGCACACCATTCTCCTTGGTCCATGGGAGCGAGGTTGTCCTCCTCTTGGAGATTCAAATCCCGTCCTTACGGGTAGCCATTACTAACCAGTTAACCATCGAAGATAATCAGCGCAGGCGGTTACAAGAGTTAGAAGCGCTGGATGAAAAGCGCTTGCTCGTGCAGCAAAGGATCGAGCTTTACCAAGCCCGCATCTCTGGGGCCTTCAACAAAAAGGTCCGCGAAAGATCATACCAAGTGGGCGACCTCGTCTTAGCAGTATAAAGACCGATGGTAATGACTCACAAGACGGCTGGGAAGTTCGAGCCCAAGTGGGAATGACCGTTCGTCATAGAAACGGTATACTCCAACGGTGCTTATCGGCTAGCTAAGCCTAATGGTGAATTGCTAATGATGCCCATCAACGACAAGTTTCTAAAGAAATATTATATCTGAAGGCGGAATCAGCATAGGCGCCAACATCTCCTTAAAAGGGTGCTTATGAGTTTTGGTAAGGGGATATCCCTCCCTCTCCTATATATTCTCTCAAGTAGATGAAACACTTCACGTCCATATTACCTCTGGATTGCTCCTCTACACCTGGAAGATGCGGCTACCATGTCCATATTACCTCTGAGTAGTCATTCTTCTTGCATCAGTTTTATGGTTATTCCGGCGGTCTAGAAAATAGTTCACGTCCATATTACCTCTCGATTGTTGTTCTATATCCCGGCAAAGATTAAGCCTACCACGTCCATATTACCTTTGGTCAGGCAAATCCCTGGTGAAGATTCCCTCTTTATTTTGAAGACAAAAGCAAAGGGGACAAGAAAGCTTCTATATATAAAAACATGTGGCTACAAAGTAGTTACATACACAGAAGCAAAAAAGGCTAAAATTGCAGTACAAGCTCTCAATAGCACAGGCGAGACGGTGACAGAGCCAATCACTTCCTGGTTAAAAGGAAGCCACCGTCCAAAGCAGCTACTGTCCTAAGCCGGGGATGAAAACCAGCACAGGTCTCCCCTATGTCCCCACCTGGCCATGAGAGCAACCACAGCTACAGGCCTTGCTATTCCTCAGAAGGGCAAGCAATTCAAATCTAGGAAGCAGAGGTCTAAGACCCATTGACCCCTACGACATCCAAAGCATCGGGATGTCTCAAGATCCAGTGGTAGTTCTACTACGGCTTCTTCGGATGAAAAGTTTGCCACAAATGGCCGCCTCAAGAAAACTCCAGGGTCATCAGCAGCCGAGTGTCGGGCAAGCAAGGCCATTATGGAAGTAGCCGAAGGGGTAGTCCTTTATATAGACTCTTCGCATGGTCCAAGCACGAGCCAGATGTCGGTCAGAAGGAAGCTTACAAGCTAAGCCAAAGCTCCACTCTATGTCAGACGACAGTACTACGAGTGACCGAAGGAATGTGACTCTGGACGTCCTTTGCCAAAGAGATTCGTAATCCCTGCAAAGACGTAAGAGGTTCCAATATCAAGAAGTCATCAGGAGCTCTTGCTCTGACACAATGACTCAGGACAATTAGTGCTAAAGATTTAGGCGTGATACCAGCCATCACCCAGCTCGTACTATCCTGCCACGTATTCATGCTTCTGTCCAAAGTATTTCGAGCTTGACTCAAGTTCGGGACACTTTGAAGGGGGTTTTATAGAAGCATAAAAAATCTCAGCTGATGACATCCCCTCGCCACAGAGCAGACGATCCAAAGGCTCAGCCCAAGTGCTAAAAAACAAAACAAAGGATATGGAAAGAAGTCCCTTATGTGTCACATCTACCAAAGTCTAGTACAGACACATCGAGACTACACAAAAAGGACTAATTCAGTTTGTCTATAAAGGATCTGGTATAGATTCGACAGAGCCTAGAAGGTCTACAAGAGATTTGGTCTTCGTCAAAGCGCAGCCCTTCTTCTTTATGCCATAAGATTGACCTCCATCGAGGCATATTCTGACCTTTTTATGGGCACAAGCCTCCTAGAAGCATATCAGCAACTCGGCCAAAGCAAGCAGCTTCCTAAAACAGTCATTGGCCCGTGGCTTCAAAGAGCGCATCAGGTCGTCAGGACCTCGAAGATCCCTCAGACGTCGTCCAGAGTTGAACTCCCTAAGGAGGACATTTATATACTTCTTAAGGGCAGTGATGGTTCGTTCGACACAGAGTTCTTCTATAAGAACATGGCTCCTATGAACTAAAAAAGCCTCAACCAGCAGCCAACTTATACAAGGTCGATCGCCATTCGAAGTTAAGTTTGGATCTCACATGGTAGTGAAGGATGCAAAGAAGAAGACAATGACTTTTCAGAGGAGAACTTCCCCGTTATAGGACGAAGAATGGCCTAGAGTGCACCCCACATGGCCGACGGTCAGAATTCTCACATTAATGGGATAAACCTAAGACTCAACATGACGAGTGTCAGTCTTAGACCCTTGGAATTCCCCATATTATGGTGGCAATTAAAAGGAAAGTCCTTAAAGAGTGGGTATTTATCGCTTTTTACTTCAGAAGCCAAAGCCTTCAAGCCAGAGGTACAGCTACTCGCCTGTGCCAACATCAGAAGCAAGATGGTGGTAGGCTCCACCTTTTCCTTTGCTTTAGAAACCAATGTCTTCACTTCAGAGGCGTAACTACCTGCCTGCGCCAACCCCAGACATACAAGGGTGTTATACCCTTTCCTCCAAAGCCAACCCCTTCAAAGTACAGAAGCGCAGCTAATTACACGAGTCCATATGAGGCGCAGGATGGTGATATGCTCACACCATCTCCATTCCCATGGTGCAGTCGTCTGCTCCGATCCAGAAGCTTAAGTCACTTCTCTACAAGAGACTTGGGAACTCCCACTGCAACCAATGCAAGTCAGCCTGTCGCTCCAAAAGCACAGTAACCTCGCCAACCTGAAGCAGAAGCCTACTCGTCGCCTATATTACAGTGACTCCATTGCTCTGAAACATAACTTCATCGTTGCTCTAAATGCATAAAAATCTTGTCGTCATTTGAAGCCAAGTCCACTCGTCGCCTGAAAGCACAGAAGCTCCGTCGTCTCCAGAAGCACGATCTATTCGTCGCTCCAGAAGCACAGCAGTACTTAGTACTTACCAGAGGCACTGAAAGCATGGGTCCACCATAATTGGTTTGTTTAAACTATCTCTTGCAGAAAAGATTGGAACTAAATCATGATTGATATCATATCAGATTGATTTAAATCTTAGACGAGGATCAATTAGACTCCAAATCTAGGATGAAATCCCAAGATTTACTCGGCAGTATCCGAGCAAGCAAATCGACATGTGCCATGTGTCACCTCCTTCAGTTATGTTGATAACCACCAGAGATCTCGATTGAGGAGAATCTCGATGTCTGCCACGTGTCAGCGCCGCAAAAGTCCACACCGTGTAATGACAACAGATTCTTTCATATCTCAGGAACCCTAATGCACATCGCATATGTACTCGGTTCTCTATAAATAGAAGGAGAGAATCTGCACCTTCATCTAAGAAGGAACAATCCACCAACCAACCAACAGAAGAACAACCACCTCCAAGGGATCTTCTCCTCTAGACAGCCTCTTGGTCGATGACCCCAGAGTTCTATCAAAGGTGCCAGAGAGCCAGAGCAAGGTTAATTCGTCATCAGATCATCAACGGAGTAAAGGAGCCACTGCAGTGCTCGATCTCCACCGTCAGACTTTTCTAGAAACCTCTTCTCCCTGTACTTAGAATATCCTGTTTAGGACTTCCTTCTTTGTACATAGATACCTTATACGTTCAATAAAGCAAAAAGTTCGTTCAACCTTTTGTTATGTCAAACAGCCTGGGGTCCTTTGCTAGTGATACCGATAATATTATCGCGTTCGGAATAGTCCAGTTGGCTAGGGGTAGCATGCAAACTAACAACGTCCAATCACTCAGGAGCTACAAGAGTCAAACTCCCACAATAGTCTCTGGATGCTGAAATAAATATCACAAATATTTTTGGTATAAAAGATATGTCTAAAAAAGCCTGGCCAAAAGTCTAATTCTGGACACATGGGCAAAATCATAATTTTGGGTCAACGATATCCGTCGTTGGATCCATTTTGCACCGAAAAGCGTTCCAGTACCTATGGTCTCTAAAATTATCAAACTATATGTCTGCGGGTCTGGTTTGACGATATGAACCCAACCGTATGTCCAAAGTTGGGTTCTGGTGGGTCGGATCGCGAGCCCGCTAAAATAGCATTCCGGTCGACCTTCTTAGAATCAGACCAAACTTGGCATACATGACAAGAAAAACGAAACGGTCCTATTGGCACAAGTTTTGTCTCAAGATGACGAATGTGCACGAAATAATTGGCTAGTTTGTAAAGAGGCCGATATGGGACATCTCGACGGATACGCCTCGATTTTGTCGCAAAATCGAGTTTCATCGAATCCCACACGTCCGTGAAGTCGATACGCACCTTTCGATGCTTTCGGTTTGCGACAACGTCGCCCGGTTTGTCGGAACATACACCGTATCGGAAAAATTCTAAGTTTTCGAAAACAGTTTTTATGGTTTTTCTTGATTTTTAAATTAATTTATGTTACTGTCTAAATAACTAGAAATAAAACTAATAATGGGGTTTCCATCTCGGTTAGGTTTTATTTGAACCTATTCAGGTACTTTTCTAAAACTGTCAATGGATCGACGATTTGTCACCTTTCAAAACAGGTCCATGAACGAGTTTTTGTTTCGTTTCGAACATATTTTTGCCCATTTTTGGGTCGATCTTTCGGGCAATCTAGAGCGTCTAATTCCAAACTAATTGAAGGGACTAAGAGTTGGATAGGTTGTGTTTGAACCTATTTTGGTAGATCATAAAATGTATACACGATGATGGAGAGTCTCGCCCGTGAAGTTGGGTCACCAGGCTGCTGTTGCTGCTCTGCTGTGGCATCTGCTGCTACTGCCGCACGCATTTCAACCTCCTGGCGGTGGTCCAGCAAGGCAGGTGGCGGCGCACGTGTGTCGACGGCGAGGTCAGGGTCTTGATAGTGGTGTTCGTTTAGGATTTGAGTATTTTTCTCCCCCTTCCACTCGTTAAATACATATACATATGTAGTTGGGCTCTGTTTAGTTTTTTTGGGGGCGGGGGGTCGGGTTCAGTTGCTGCGGGTTGGGGCTTTGTTCGGTTGTTGACTCAGGAGATTTTCCAAATCTCGTGAGTTAAGGTATTCCTTTTTTATACTAAATATAAGTAACTACATTAGTCTTATAAAAATATCTAATAAATCTCTAAAAATTCATAATAATAGAAAATGACGTTATAACTAAATAAAAATTTGTTTTTGTATAGATTTCCGTTCTATAGGTCCTGGTACAATATTTACCACATATCATCCATCTATAATTTCTAATAAAATTTGATAATTCCTAAAAGCAAAACAATAATTTCCAAATTAATAATTTTCCAAAATAATAAGAATACTTCTGTATAGCTTCCCAAAATAATTTTCACCTGCCATATATTAAAATATTTACCATAGGGAATATTTTGATGTAAAACATAAACTCCATTACCCATAATAAATTTTATAAAATAATAGAGAGTAACAATAATAAAATTCCTATTAACTAAAAATAATAAAATAAAAGATAAAAATATAAAATTCTAAAAGCAAATCATAACCCCAAAAATAAAATACGAAATATATGCATCTACATAAACTATGTCTACATGGGCGTCTTTGGTCTCACTACATGCCAAATTGAGCTTGGGTTTGATTCGGGTCCAGTCCGGACTAGTTTGGTACAACTGGGCCTCCTAAAAGTCAATATCTTAATAATAACAAATTAAATTTTTTGTAGGGGTCAAGTCACAACTTGGTCTGGATTTTTTAGTTAGAACGCATATATGGCTCGGCCTTCCCTACCCTGTCTAAAACACTAGTCAAGCACTCGACTACACTTTTCGTGCCATAATTTGTAGTCATCTTATCCTCCCAATCTTAACCATGACTAAAGCCTTCTATTATAATAACTATTTAATTAAAATATTTATAAATTCTAAAAATCACTATTAATCCTTAGGGTATATTCGGACAATCTCGTCCATTAACCATATCAATATAGGATCAAAGCGGCCTTCGTCACATTTAGCGTAACTAAACCATCAATCATATACCAATATAGAGAAATGACATAGATCAATCATGGATGCGTAACATGAAAATTATACGCAATGTGATCAACACATGTCTATTTCTCACTGGTCCTCCTTAACTTTAGTAAGATCAATACTTTAACATAATGAAAATAGAATGAACTAAATTGTCCATATATATTTGATCAAATAAATATCCAAAATACTTTAATAAATAAATGTGTCCAAACCAAATAGCACCAAAATATAAACTTCCACTGTATTGTCATATACTTAATCAAGATAACACCCATATGAGCAGTATGCTCATGAAAGACCTTGGATGATCATACTTTTGTGAGCGAATTCGCTAACATAGAGTTTGTCCTAATGTGCTATATGGATACTTTAATCATTTTCAATTTTTTCTTCACAATTAGAAACTTTATGTCAATATCATTTGACTTATACAAGTTCATGTTGATACTGGGATATAGTACTGCTAATTTATTGTCACACCATAATTTGAGTGGTCTTTCAACACTCTCCTGTAGGCACAACCTTGTGATAAAATTTTGCAACTATATTCCCTGAATAGATGCCTCACATCATGCTATAAACCTTGCTTCCATAGTAGAAGAAATTATGAGTGCATGTTTGACACTTATCCAAAATATATCTCCACCGATCAACATACCCTGATGTGGATCTCCTGCTACGTTGGCATCCAGTAAAATCGGAGTCGGAATACGTTATGATCTCCAGAATTATTCGATATCCTACAAAGAGCATATAATTTATTGTTCTCTATTAATAACTTTATTAGTTTAGATGCTACCCAATGATCCATCCCATATTTGCTTAAATATCTGCCTAACTATGTACGCAATATCTGGACGCATACATACTTGAGCATACATTAGACTTCCTACAACTTATGAACAATGAATCTATTGCATTTTTTTAGTTTTAAGGCTATTCTTAGGGCACTGATTGAGACTAAATTTGTCTCCTTAGCGACATGCGTCACCTAGTTTGCATTAAATACTTTAATCGATATACAAAACCAGAAAAATATATTCGTACTCTCACTGAGATTGCGATACACACAATCTTCAACAGTGTTTATCCCGAAACCAAACGAGATAATCACTTGGTGAAATTTAAAGTACCTTTGATGAGAAGCCTGCTTGAGTCCATAAATATATTTTATTAATTTGCAACCATATTATTTGGGTCTTTCGACACAAAGTTTTTTGGTTGCACCATATAAATTATTTTGTTAATTCTACTATTGAGAAACGTCGTTTTGACATCCATTTGATGTAACTCAAGATCAAAATGTGCAACATGTGCTATGATTGTTTTAAAAGAGTCTTTCAACGATATTGAAGAGAAATCTCTTTAAAATCAATCCATAACTTTTGTGTAAAGCCACCAACTGCAATACATACTTATACCTCTCTACATTACCCTTCGAACCCTTCTTGGTTTTATATATCCATTTGCAACCAATGGCTTCGCTTGGTAATAGGACAAGTTCACAAACTTTATTGTCCTGCATAGACTTATACTCTTATTTATTGCCTCAATCCACTTTGGAGAATTAGAAGTTTCTCCTACATTTTCGAACCTACTGAATCACAGAGGGGAAATAAAAATGGGGAAAGAGAAGAAAATGCAGAGAGCAGGAGAGCAGAGAGAGAGAGTGAGGAGCCAGAGAAGGAGAGGAGGGAGATGCTTACTGGAGGGGGCTCCGGCGGCTAGGTAGCGTCCATCCGTGGGCGCGACTGGGTGCTGCCCACGGAGGAGTCGCTGGAGAGTCGGCCAAGCGCGACGGCGCTCACGGCGCATAGGAGGGGTGACATGTGGGGAGCTCAACGCCAGTGGCCGATGGTCGAAGTACTGCCCTCGTCGGAGCGACGCGAGGTGAAGTGGTCGCGCGATCTCGATACGATGTGGTAGTCAGGGGACAGTCTTAAGGCAGCGCTCGAGAGTTGTTCGGCGGTGTGGCTCTAATGAAACGGCGACAGGGTAGAGCAATTGGAGGGAAGGAGACAGCGGAGACCAGCGCTAGGCATCGCTACAGGCGGCTGGGGTCTCGACGAGGCTCGGGGAGGGCGGCACTGGCGGTGGCTGTGGAGGAGTCGGGGGTAGTTGTGTTCTGTGGCGGAGTTATGGTGGTGTTGTCGGGGAGAGGGACTGGGTTGGTGGAGTCAGGACGGCGTGTTGCTGGCCGAGATCGAGTGGTCAGCGACAGGGTGGAAGACGGGGATGCGGTGGTTCTGGTGGTAAAGGAGGTGTTTGTGGACTGGTTGGATTATGTCAATGTGTCCAAAATTGTCTGACACGAGGGAGGGAAAATTGTACATATAAAATAATAGAATAAGAATTCGGTAGACACGGACACGATGTACGTCAACATATGGGTGTTGATAGATTATAAGAAAAAGTTGGACGAACTCGCCTTATATATGAGAGAAAAATGCCTAGTACAAATAGATAAAACTTTTTTAAATTGAAATTCAAATAAACGTTTAAAACAATTTAATTTAATCAAAATCTACCAGCAGATAATAATATTTAATTTAAAACAACATTCGATATTATCGAATAATTTGAATAACAAGAATTTAAATCTAGCTCAAATAAATGATAACATAATATTTTAAAAATAATATTTAGTATTTATCAAACTAATTTAAATTATAATAGATAGGTTTTCACGTAAATTAAATACAATTTAAATACAATTTAATCAAATCGCAATACTATAAATGATCGCTACAATAATTTTAAAATATTATTATTCAAATATATGGATTCAAATCAAATTAAATAGGTGATCAACATAATTACTTTAAGATAATACTTAATGCTATCAACATAGTTTAAATTAATTTAGAAATCGATTATAAAATAATTCAGAACATATTTTTTTCTTAATCAAAATTCATTTTAAAAATATTTAACAAATCCATTTTATTCATAAAAGCTATTCATATTTTCTCAAAACTGTCTACGAAGTCAATGCTTTGAAAGTCCAAAATTAACAATCTTTTGTAGTACAAAATAATGGATTTCAAGAATAATTTATTTTATGAAAATCAAATGGTATCTTTCAAACAAAAAATAAAATAAAATCCTAAAATAGGTTTGAAATACAAAATTAATTACAACTACCTTGCACAAAGTCATTGGCGAAAAATAACCTTTAACAATAAAATAAGAATAGAAAATAAAAATAAAATTGAAAATTTGAGAAGAGGAGTTACAAATCTACCCACCTTAGAAAAATTTTGTCCTCGAAATTTCAAGGATACGATCGGCAAGATTAAGAACATAATCAAGAAATGATATGATCAATGATCAAAATGAGTTAGATCGTAAATAGAATTGAACCTTTAAGAAAAGATACCACATGGCACGATTGAAGTATTGTCAAAAGGGTCTAGTATCGATGGTCCAGGATATATTTGAAACATAATTATCTAAACAAAAAAAAGTCGTTAGGCATGATTAACTACTATTGGAATTATATAGGCATGGTCAATGATCAAAATTTAGTCAAAATCTAAACATGGTTAAAATTACTTAGATACAACTAAGATGTAGTCACGATCAAGGCTAATCATGCAAGTATTGAAGCATGATTAAAATTTGGCACGAGTATGAACATGATCAAAACAATCATGATCAAAGTTGGAATAAAATCTAGGTATTAGCAATAATAGAGTTTAAAATATATGCATGACTATGACTATAGTCAAAATAGTTTAGTCACGATCAAAGTCATTTAAGAACGATTAAAATTATTTTGGCATGAAGCAAAATTATTTAGGCACGATTATAGAATCATAATCTAGGTATGATTATGAATCTAGTAGAAGAAAATCAAAATAGATTTAAAAGATTACTAGGAAGACAAATAACGATATGAAATAAAAATAAAAAGGGTAAGAAAAAAAGGTTCAAAATGAAAGGATAAGGACTAAATCAAATTTTAAGTGAGTGCATGAAATCAAGTTACATGCCAAAAGGATATTGTCTCTATAGTATTGGAAAATCGTATGTATATATGAAGTCACTTTACCAAGAATTTATGTCTCACCAGTGTACATCTGCCTGCAATGAACTCTTGGTTCCATGACTCAAATAAGAATACGGTATCAAATACTCTATCAACTCATTCCAATATTAACATAATAACTCAAGGATCAATTAGGATAATTAAGACAGTTTTAATAATATTCGATAATCTATGCTTACTTGAAATTACTTCAACTTAGGAGTCATACATCGCCAGTACGCTGCTGGCTGCAGTGAACCCGTAGTCTTGATAATTCAAATAAATGGCGACAGTACGCTTATGTCTTGCCATTATAAGTCATCATTAACTATTTCAACTATATCCATAAAATTTTAAAGGAGCTTCTAGAATTTTCAACAAGTTAACCAGGATTGGAAAAGTGTAAGTATATGTTCTTGAATGAAGGTATCAGTTTTGAAAATCACACGATTGATTAGGAATAATATGATCGAAAACAAGAGAAATACAAATTTTAATTTTTGTTTCTCTAATATTAAAAGATTAAGAGGGAAACATGTATATCTTTGAATTTTCAAGAAAACTGAGTCAGAATAAATATGGGGATAATTGGATTATGTTAGGCTCAAACTCAATGGATGGAACTAGAATATTGATTTTTTAAAGAAATAAATTGCTATAGCCAATGGGAAATAAATAAGAAATATGAACCATACGATATAATTAGAGAGGACAAAAAAGTAAAATTGCACAAATAATTAAGAATGAGAATTGAATTCTAGGAAGTCCTAGTTTACTGTGCGAACAGTCTACCCACCTTTGACCCTACCGTGTATCAAATATCTAATAGGGTTTAGAATTCAATAGATCTACACCTAAATCACATAACCTATATGGCAATTTTAACTGCCAAACAGTAAATTTGTATAAGGGACTCCTAGTCCTAATCATTCTACTAAAAATTAACTCAATCCTAATTGTGAATGAGCACTTCCTAGTCGCAGACTCGTAGTAGTACAACTAATATGGTACTACCACGAGTTCGCACAATTTGCGAAGACTGACGTGCATGGGCCACCAAAAAAATTTGTCACGACCCGTACTCGCGTTTTGGGATGCGAGTGTGTGCACAAGTCCAGCCTACGCCACGGTATCGACGGTAGTACGCTGTCTAGCCCTCAATAACAAAGTGCTCATAAAATAAGCTCTTATTTGCTTATTCACAAAATTAAATCACCTTTACAATATTTACAAGTTTTACGTTTAAAAAAAAACAATATCTCATAAATATTGAATATGACTACAACACATCTATCTAACTAGTCTTTTAGGGTTTTGGCCTTCGATTACACCCGTATCTCCCCAATGCTAAGAGTAGCCGCGACTAACCTAAAAAATTGGTTTCCAGTCAGGAATGGAATGAGTACATTCTAACAGCAGTTCTAATAATTGACAAAATCTATAAAACAATAAATAATATTGAAATACATGATTGGTGGATAAACAGAAAATCATGGTATAAAACATTTGAGTAAAAGCAGAAGAGTGTGGTAATAAAGACAAGCAAGTAACAGTGATAAATGACTGAAACAAAAACAATAATATATAGCAAGACTGTATCTAACTAGTGAGTTAAAATACCACTTTCGACATGTAAACGACTAAAGGATAAACCGGGCATCCCGCACATGGAGTGTACGACTGCTATCAGGCACAATTAGACACAAAGGATAGTTCTGGGTTTATTTACATGTCTACTAGAGTATTTTTCCGTCTGGACTAGTACTTATTGATTCAAACAAGTCACTAACACGGTAATGCATTAGTCACGAAAAATAATACATAAAGAATTCATAACTACTACATCGTGTAACCATCGTGTCGAAAATCAACAGAAAAGTAATATAAGCCAATACTAAATACACAAATCATAGAAGTTATCAAATATGAAAACTATGAGAAATGTACTCGAATGGGGTTCTTAGCTAGCGAAATCGGTAATACCATTGCGTCCAGAATAGTCCAATTGGTTAGGACTGATGTGGAGAAGTCCAAAGTTTACACAGACATAGGAAATACTCTAATTAATCATGATCGAGATTTTCTAATCTAAGAGGAAGTTGATTTAAGAAAAGAATTCTTATTTAGGAATATACTTACTATAGAAAAATATTTATAATTATCTAAAAATTAACCCTCATATATGAATGTATTAAAAATATGTAAAAGTACAAGGAAGATTATTAGCCTTATTACTATAATATAGAAAACATATATTTCCTAAAATAAATGAAAGACTATTTAAAAATATACTTAATATAAAGACCATTAATATAAGTCTAAGATAACATCAAGAAGTTTATTTATAGATGAAATCCATACAATTATAATCCAATATATAGTATTGTCATACTCTTATTATTATTATTATTATTATTATTATTATTATTATTATTATTCTTAAAGGAAAAAAAAGGAGAAGGATTTTCCATGGCATGACACATGTCATGCCATGTCTTCCCATAAAAGAGTAGAGAAGGGGAGTATGTGTCCCCTTGTATTAAATGGGGGGGGGGGACACCTCACCCTAATTTCCCATTTAAATCCACACACACACATACACACAACTACACATACAAACAACACACAAACCACCCCACCACCCCTCTCCCAAGTGCTCCTGCTGCTGTTGGCCGCCCGCCGCCGCCGTCCGCCGCCGCCGCCGGCCACCTCTCTCCGACCACCCCCTCTTCATCCTTCTTCTTCCTCCTCTTCTACTTCAAAAAAAAAGAAAGGAAAGAAAACCTTGGTAAATTCTAAGCTACTCTTCTCCATCTCTAATTCAACTTTAACCTAGGATTAGAGTTGCTAACAAGTTTTCTTTTATTGTGGTTGGGTTTAAAATTAGGAATTTGTGGAGAAAGCTAGGTCAATTCCCAACCCAAGGCAAGTCCTCACTCATTTTCCTCTCAACTTCGAATTCCATTCTACAAATGTTTCCTTTATGTCCAATTTGACAATCGCATTCTGATTTTTTGGAATTTACATGGAATATAGGACATATGAGTATGGAATTGGTGTTTTGGAATAATTATAGGAACATAAGGTGTATGTTAAATTGCTTAAATCGAATATTTAGAGATTTTGAGGAATGGTTTCGACTACTAGCATGATTGGTTCAGGTATATTCCTCATCTTTTTAATGAAAGTGCTACTTTAAATATGAAATCTTTTCTTAAATACATATATGTGAGTGTATGTATATGTATGTATACGTGTACATAGTCGTCAAATTAATCCTATGTTGACGTACGTGTATAATTCGTATAAAAATATTCTTCATTATGAAGAGGAAAGTTTTGGTAAGATTGGCAACATAGTATGGTATATGAGTATATAATTAATAATTGCAATTATTTGCTTTGAGTTAAAACGTGTAGAGTATTAAGAAATAATTCTTGCGTATCTCAAAAGTATTTTTAAGTACATATAATATTGACTTGAACCTATAAATCTTATATCTTAATATTGTTTGCATCACCTATGGATACAACTTAAGGATAATAGTCTAGTTTATATAGTTTTTCTTTTATGAATTATTAAATCCTTTAATATTCTGGTAAGAAAAGAACATCACTCCAAATAAATTAAATAAATATATAAATTATTTAAGTTAATTCCTTTGCTTGTGGTTAATTTGAGTAATTATGGATACATGAATACTAGGGAACTTAGTACCAAACTCCAAAGGGTAGCTATAGACTATATATTCCTAAGGATGGACTGTGATACCTTCAATCTTGAATTTGTGTACATTCTTAGTGGATCCTTTTGAACCTAATTCTTGGAATTATCACAAAGTTACATATATATCCTATTTCTTTAGCAAATGAAATTGTACTTGGCAATATCAATTTGATTAGCGGATAAGTATTGTTGAGTAAGCATCCCATATTGGGAATCAAAGCATTAGTTATCCTTAATAACCAATACCTTGAGTAAAATTGCTAATTTGGTAATTGTGTAGATTTTTATAACCTTGGGTATGATTATTGTTATTTTACTAACAAATTTTGATTCTTAGACTTGAATAGCAATTATAGAGTGCACTTACAAATTGTGATTCTTGGATTCAAATAGTATGAAAAAAGGGCAATGGCACAATTATATAAATGAATTGCTTGCCAAGGTAAGAAACTTCAAACAACACTATATATAATGTTTTGTGGATTTTCGGTGTTGAGAGTTGCTCCACCGAAGGGGTCGACGAACCCGATATATACTTGCGTGGTTCCGGTGTTGAGAGTTGCTCCATCGAAGGGGTTGACGAACCCGGAATTTATTTTATCATATATTGTCTCTTGCAAAATTTTTGGAGTCTCTAAAAACAAAGGAGACTCTGCCGAAATTTTTGGAAATTTTAAGAGATAGTCAATTTTCGACTTTCTAAAAAAATGGGATATTCCCTAAGACCTAAAGTCATTTAGGAAAAATACTTAGAAAACAACTAGGAAGCATTGGGCAGGGGAGAACAACCTGGATATTCTTAAATAGTCCCATAGTATAATAAATTAAAAAGCTGATCAGTAAATTTTTATTCATTCGTAAGGCCATGCGAATGGAGTTTGTGAGGCTTAGCTCACGTATTTTTGTTTGCTCAAGGGAGGCAAACTAAGCCCAATGGAGGCTCCAGATTATTACATCTATTACGACAGTAACATCGAATAGATGATTGTTAAGCCCAAGGGAGGCTCAATGTCGGATACTAAGCACCATGCCGCCGAATTCACAGCCTGATCCCAGGTTAACGGGATTGTTGATAGAAAATTATTTAGAAGAATATTCAGGGGTTGTTCTCCAATACTTCATTGCATGTTGCAATCACGCCTATCTGGGTAAGAGGAACAGGACACTCACACATTAATAAAATGCTTCATTAAATATGGCTACTTGACAAGAACTATTTGTCTCATTTTATTTCACATTTCTTTTGTTTTTCACCATTCTTGGCCGAGGGCTTGCTTGTCGTTTCTAAACGACCTAGTATTTGTTCACTAGGAGAAGAAGAAGATAATCCTGCCGAGGCATTGCCACTATACGTCGAGGAGTAGTGACCTGAAGACTTTCAGTTTATGACTAGTGCTGTCGTAGTTACTTTTCAAAATTACTTTTTATAATAAACCTGTAAGACATTGTACTGTTAGATAAGTTTCCTGTATTAGAATTACCATGTGTAATGCAATGTAAATTTTCTTGTACTTTCCATTCTGCTGATTTACGGACGACAATCGCGATTTTGGCGCGTAGCCTGGGGATGTGTTTTGACGTCACCGTTCAAATCTGGAAAGCAGGACGTAACAAGTATGCCCATATATATTAGGCTATTATATTTTAAAACCCAAAGAAAATACTTTTGTGGACTCTGACCCAGTTATTAACCCCTAAGTCTATATAACCTATTAATATTTAAATTAAATCCTGATTTGATAAGAACTAATATATATATTCTTCATTTAGATATAAGAATATATATATATATATATATATATATATATATATATATATATATATATATATATATATATATATATATAGCAATTTGGATAGCAATCTAAATAAATTAATTAACGAATGCTTAAGATAATCAAAATTCAGCCCAAAATAGTTTACCCAAATAAGTACTTAAAACCAAAATATTAATCCCAAACAATATTCTAGCCAAGCCCACTAATAAATTCCTATACTGGCTGGCCCGATAAGTCTAACCCAACTAAACTAAGAAAGCCCAATAGTATAACTAAAATCTAACTAAATATTTATGACCTTTAAAAACTATACATAAATATATAGAAAATATTATAATAATATTTTAGAACTATCCTTTTTAGAACCATATATATATATATATATATATATATATATATATATAGTAAATGAACGTGCTTTCCACGTAAAATATATATATATACTAGTAAATGAACGTGCTTTCCACGTATAATAATGTATAATAAGATCATTATTCAATTGTAGTCACATATCTCTTATTACTCGTGTGGTTAAGGTGAGAGGTATTCTTCTTGTTTGCTTGAGTTCAATTCCCCATGTTCAATATAAATAGCAATTTTAAACTTTTTTCAACATTTATTTACATAATTTATTTTTTTAAAATAAAATGGAGCGTGATATAATGACGGCTTAGACGGCTCACTTTTGAACCATTTTGAAGCCTCATTATATAGTGGAATATATATATATATATATATATATATATATATATATATATATATATATATATTAGAAATATCTGTATTTATATACTTATGAATCAAAAACCATATACGTTATGAAAACCATTAATACTGTTGGCCAAGCCCAACCCCAAATTCATAATTTAAGAAAGAATGAATATATTTATAAATATATATAGAGTAATAATAATAACATTAATAATAACACTAATACTACTAATTATCTAGCAAAATTCGTACTAGCTAAATATTAACAAGGTTTTTTTACCAAAATATATATTAACCAATTATTTAACCTATAACTTAACCAAATAATAAAATCAAAGCAAAATTAGATATTATTCTAATTACTCACTAACATATAATGGAACCCAAAATATCCAATAACCCAAAAACATCTACTACCCCAACCTATTAAATCACAGATGGGAAATAAAATGGGGAAAGAGGAGAAAATGTAGAGAGCGGGAGAGCAGAAGGAGAGTGAGGAGCTAGAGAAGGGGAAGAGGGAGATGCTTACTGGAGGGGACTCCGGCGGCTTGGTGGCGACCATCCGTGGGCGAGGTCGGGCGCTGTCCACGGAGGAGCGGCTGGAGATACGGCTAAGTGCGACGGCATTCGAGGCTCGCAGCAGCGCTCTCGGTGCACATGAGGGGCGGCGCATGGGGAGCTCAACGCCGATGGCCGATGGTCGAAGCACTGCCCTCGTCGGAGCGACGCGTGGTGAAGTGGTCGTGCGATCTCGACGCGATGGCGGTCAGGGGACAGTCTCAAGACGACGCTCGAGAGATGTGTCGGTGACGCGAATATAATAAAATGGCGGTAGGGCGGAGCGCCTGGAGGGAAGGAGACGATGGAGACACGCGCTAGGTGTCGGTGCAGGCGGCTGGGGTCCCGACGATGCTCGGGGAGGGCGGAACTGGCGGAGTCTGTGGAGGAGTCAGGGGTGGTGGTGTTCTATGGCGGAGATGCGGTGGTGTTGTCGGGAAGAAGGACCGGGTTGATGGAGTCAGGACGAGGTGTTGCTGGATGGGATCGGGTGGTCAGTTACAGGGTGGAAGATGGGGAGGCGGTAGTTATGGTGGTGAAGGAGGTACTTGTAGACTGGTTGGAGATTTATGTCGATGTGTCCGGAATTGTCAGACACACATGTAAAATTAGGGAATAAGAATTCGGTAGGCACAGACACGATTGGTGTCACCATTTGTGTTTTGATGGATTGTAAGAAAAAGGTGGAGGAACTCTCCTTATATATGAGAGAAAAATGCCTAGTCCGAATAGATAAAATTTTCTTTAATTTAAATTCAAATAAACGTTTTAAACAATTTAATTTAATCAAAATCTACCAGCAGATAATAATATTAGATTTAAAACAACATTCGATATTATTGAATAATTTGAATAGCATGAATTTAAATCTAGCTCAAATAAATGATAATATAGTATTTTAAAAATAATATTTAGTATTTATCAAACTAATTTAAATTATAATAGATAGGTTTTCACATAAATTAAATAAAATTTAAATAAAATTTAATCAAATCTCAATACTATAAATGATCGCTACAATAATTTTAAAATATTATTCCATATTACCAAACTATTCAAATCGTATGGATTCAAATCAAACTAAATAGGCGATCAACATAATTACTTTAATATAATACTTAATGCTATCAACATAATTTAAATTAGTTTAGAAATCGATTATGGAATAATTCAGACCATATTTTTCTTAATCAAAATTCATTTTAAAAATATTTAACAGATCCCTTTTATTCATAAAAGCTATTCATATTTTCTCAAAATTGTCTACGAAGTTAGTGGTTTGTAAGTCCAAATTTAATAAACTTTTGTAATACAAAATAATGGATTTCAAGAATAATTTATTTTATGAAAACCAAATGGTATCTTTCAAACAAAAAATTCTAAACTAGGTTTGAAATACAAAATTAATCACAACTACCTTGCACAAAGTCGTCGGCAAAAAATAATCTTAACAATAAAATAAGAATAGAAAATAAAAATAAATTTTTTAAAATTCGTGAAGAGGAGTTACAGTAGGAAATCCTACAGTCCTAGATTATATATGGGCTATAGAATTACAACCACTCAAGCTCATTGTCTCTCTGAATACAAATCACTTTGCTCTCTCCCTCATCTCTCGATACAACATAACTTGACATTAGGATTACAACTTGTGGATGCTTCAGAAGGTGATGTCCATAAATTATGTCATGTACAGTTGAAGACTCCAATGCGGTTGTGTCACCCCCGTTTTCCGTTTTACGTATTTCAGTATACGTGTACGGAATTCTGAACCCTATTATGACTTGTCTTAACTAGCTAATCTTGGTTTAATCTTGCATTGGTTTAATATTGGCATGGCTTGGTTGGGTTGGTTCAACATGTGACCCCTCCCTTTAAAAGTTACCAACCCCTCTCTCTCTCTCCTCATTTACTTCTCCTTCTTCATTTATTTCTTCATCTTCTTCCTCTTAACTTCTCCACCTACCAAGAGAGGCTTAGGCAAGTGCAACTTGCTTTATGGAGGAACTCCATTTTTATTGTTCCATTGTCTTCTTCACGAGATTCTAAGATACTTTAGTACTTAGCATTTACAATTTCCATAGTTTATTTCTTGTAGATCTAAGCTTGTTGCATTTTCAGATTTTTTGGGTTTTGATCTATCAAATCTTATTATTTTTAAGATTTGATTGTTCCATGTTTTAGGAAATTTTATTCTACCCTATTTTGACCTACGGAAGTCTAAATTTGGACTTACGGTGAAGGTTTTATGGAGCTTGGAAGCTATGGGTTCCATGGCCATCCTTCTCAGATTTTCAAAGATGGATGGGTACCCATCGACCCAGCCGCACGGACGGTCCCCATCGACCCAGCCGCATGGATGGGTCCCCATCGACCCAGCCGCATGGATGGGTCCCCATCGACCCCAGCCGCATGGATGGGTCCCCATCGACCCAGCCGCATGGATGGGTCCCCATCGACCCCAGCCGCATGGATGGGTCCCCATCGTCCCAACCGCATGGATGGGTCCCCATCGACCCAGCCGCATGGATGGGTTCCCATCGACCCCAGCCGCATGGATGGGTACCCATCCACTACCGCATGAGACCCCATCCACCCTTGGCCGTATAATACCTATTTTGGCTATTTTTTGTCCTATTTGGCTGATTTATGGTTAGAATCTCTCCCAACTTCCAACATAGAAGTTATAGATCTTTTCCTTGGCTTCAAGAATATGTTAGTACCTATTGTTATGCATGTTTCTCTCAATCTTGATAGTGGCCTGTTAAGACGCACTCTTAACAAGTAACAAGTAGCATGACACGATAATGGCCTATTAAGACGCACTCTTAATAAGTACTTGACATGATAACTCTGAGTTTATGACCCGTCGTGGTGCACTCTTGACAAGCAACCTTGACATGGTAATTCTTGATGGTGGTCCGTCGTGACGCACTTTTGACATGATAAGTAATCTTGACAGTGGCCCGTCGTGGCGCACTCTTGACAAGTAATCTTGATAAGTAAGTCTAACATGTAATCTTGAATGCTGTTGCTGCGACAGCTATCTCGACATGCTAGTAAACTCTCATGACACCATGGGTGATTGTATTGAATGCGCTTGTATAAGCTACCAGTCTTGTCTCGTATCATGCCTAGGACTTGTATCCCTGGTTACCACGGTCAGGGATTCATGCTGAATCTGACTAGCTTAATGACTAGATTGATCAAGTAGTTCATATAGAGAGATATTTCGGCTACAAGCAATCCTGTTATCTGGACGCCTTCCTGATGGACTTGTAGCCTGCCGACGAGTAGGGCATATTTCCAGCTCACTGTTATGTGGGACACTAGATGAAACAATTACAATACACACTGTCATGTGTTGCATCCAAGTCACCTAACAAGCCAAGATAACTCTTAACATGAACCTTGTGTCTGGAAAACTTGGATAGTCTGCAGGGCTTGGGCCGTAGGAATATCTCATTACTTGCTAGTAACTAGGCTTGTGATAACCCTAGCTAGTTAACTATCAAGCCGTACTCTTGCTTGGCCGTAAATATTGGATAAAGTCCCATCTTGTCTAGTCTTGTCTAGACCCAGTACATGACTATCTCTGGACATGCTTGTGTGTGCCTTACTTTATCGATAATTGGTTAGAGACTAAAAGTTTCATTCAGGTGAAGGGTTACAATCCCGGTCCTTGTTTTGTTCACGGGTTGTAACTTGGTTACCGGAATAGTCCTTTAGTCATCTTATCGTTTATCATCCTGTTTTCTTTAACTCATGTCCTATGTTATTTCATCTATGACTTGTGCTAATATGCTGGTTTTAGTTCTTAAGTGAAGCCTCCTTTGTGGCACTTGCTCTTTCTGGGGTCTGACCCAGCTGGTTTTGTGTGGCCAGATTTTGGAGCAACTTTCGAGGATCTTCCAGCCTTCCTGCCAGATGGTGACCATTAGAAGAAATCCTGGCAACGAGCGGATTTTTTTGCTTTCCCACTCTATTGTAAAATTATTCTTTTGAGGCGTTTAGCCACCGAGTAAGTGTTAGCTCGTGTTGAATTTACATTCCTGTCTGTCTACGGGCTATAACATGATTGACAAATCCTAGGGTTGATCATGTATGACTTAAACTCTTGCTAGTCTTCACATTTTGTATGACTAGCTTCATGATCATCTGAATATGTAATGTTTGTGATGCCTTACTTGTATGTCTGATGATCTACCATCTTATTACATTTACTTGTTTGCTTGAGATTGAGACACTAGGCTTGTTCTTGACCCTAAGAGACTAATGGCTTATAGTAAACCCTCATGCATCTAGACAGCCGTGACCATATTACGAGGTGGGATTCACTTCAATGTACGTAGCTGGCTGTGTCTGTCCCCCGCTCTTCAGTAATCTGGTTCTGGGGCGTGATATGGTTTAAGTGGTGGCCCATGCAGGTCTTGTAAATCAAGATTGTGAGGGTTTTACTGGATAGATATCTCAATCAGCACTTGCCCTTGATCTCTACTAGTGTCTTCATATCTTTTTGAAATCTTGATCTGATCACATGCATATATCCTTGATCTATCATAGTCCTTCCTTATTATTCGTTATGTCGTTTCTTCAGCGGCATTGTTCCTGGTCCTACCGATCGGCAAGGTGGAGCACCTCCTGTGGACCAACAGCAACCTGGAGATCAAACCCAGCACTCAGGAGTAGCCTCCAGAGTCATGCCTACTGGGGGTCAAGAGCCACCAGTCCAGCCAGTCCAGCCTGCAGAGCATGACGATGGAACCTTGGTGGGTCTCATCAGGATATTACTTGTATCTCAAGATCGTCGGGGCGATGCCCTGCACCAGGCAGTACAAGATGCCATGGGCCGTGTTGGTTACCAGGGGAACAATACGGCTAGCAGTTTCAAGCGCTTGAACCCTCCCTTCTTTGATGGCAGTAAGGACGCTATTGCAGCTGATGCATGGCTCCAGGACATCGAGATCATCTTGGATGCAGCCAAGCCTCCGGAAGGAGAGAAGGTAGCGGTGGTGCGCCTACAGTTATTGGACCTAGCCCGCACCTGGTGGGCGATGATAGCAGTTGGGTTGGCGACGCCTGTTCTATGGGCGGTATTCAGTGATAAGTTTCAGATCAAGTACTTCGATGCTGTAGCTCGGTACGAGCTACAGACGAGATTCACCAATCTCAGACAGATGAGCAGGATGGTCGATGGATATGCAGTCGAGTTTTCAAGACTAGTCTGTTTGCTCCTACTTTGGTGGCAACCGAGTTCGACCGAGCGCAGCGGTTCCAGCAGGACTCCATCTAGAGATCATTCTAGCAGTGGAGCAGTTTGAGCATCAGACTTTGATGCCGGCTTGCGAGCATCGAAGAGGCATGAGTATACTTCACTGAGGATTGTAGACAGAACTGGAGGACGAAAGCGGTCCCATGGTCAGATGACCCAGTCCTCAGCCCCAGCCCGGCAGCTAGGGCCTTGACTATTGGAGCTCCGAGGAGGGCGACATCAGTTACGTCGGTTCAGCATTCAACCCGACGTACCCTCAACAGCAGAAGCGGAGGCAGTCTTCCGTAATGGGCTGTACTCATTGTGGAAAGCCGGGGCATATAGTATAAGAATGTCATCGAGCACAAGGATTGTGTTTGGCTTGTGGGGCATCGGATCACATGATAGGGTCCTGCCCACAGAGAGCCGGTTCATCCTCATCGGTCCAGACTAGTCCTTCGATAAGGGGACCAGCACCAGTGCAGCAGCAGCAGTACCAGCCTCCGAGGCCATTGCCGCCTCAGGCTCAGGCATTCCAGCAGCAGCGACCGTAGCAGTATGCCCAGGCCCAGGCTCAGATCTAGAATCACCAGAGAGGTTTCCAGCAGAGGGGATCAGCACCCAGAAGGCAAGGTCAGGTGATGGCTTTGACCGTAGAGGAGGAGTTAGCATCAGGTGAGGTGGTGGCAGGTACCATTCTCGTCAATTCTTTTCCTGCATCAGTATTATTAATTCGGGTGCATCGTATTCATTTATGTCTGCACGATTCGCGACACGGATAGGACTGGAGCCCGAGTCATTATCAGTAAGGCCCAATATACTTACTAGTAATGGTCTTGTGGGAGTAGATAGAGTGTTTTCCTTGTGTCGAATCGTAGTTAGCGGTAGAGAGTTTTCTGCTAGGTTGATAGAATTCCCAATGGCCGATTATGATGTGGTCCTAGGAATGGATTGGTTGAGGGACCAGTATGCTAGAATAGATTGCCATATCGACAAGATTATTTTTAGTATTCCTGGTGAGCCAGAGTTTTCATTTCTCCGAGGCAGAGTAGAACCTTCTTCCCCAGCGTTGCGAATGGCAGTAGCAGCAGCAGTTCAGTTTTCCAGAGTTATAGAAGAGTTTCTTGATGTATTTCCCGAAGAGATTCTAGGCATGCCCCAGAGAGAGAGATCGAGTTCACCATTGATTTGATTCCCGGATCAGCACCAGTGTCAGAGAGAGTCTACAGGATGGCACCTTCAGAGTTAGAGATCTTGTAAAAGATGATTGAAGAACTTAGAACGAAGGGATTCATTCGCGCCAGTGGATCACCTTGGGGAGCCCCGATGCTTCTTGTAAAAAAGAAGGATGGTACGTCCAGATTATGTGTTGATTATCATACCCTAAACTCTGTAACAATCAAGAACAAATATCCTCTACCAAGGATAGATGACTTATTTGATCAGCTCATGGGAGCTGCTGTATTCTCGAAGATTGACTTACGGTCGGGGTACCATCAGATCAAAGTTAGAGAGCAGGATATCCCGAAGACAGCATTCAGATCGAGGAATAGACATTGGGAGTTCCTTGTTATGCCATTTGGAGCGACCAATGCGCCAGCCGTATTCATGGACCTCATGAACCGTATCTTCATACCCTATTTGGACCAGTTCATGATAGTGTTTATAGACGACATCTTAGTCTATAGCAAGAGTGAGGCGAAGCATGAGCAGCATCTCCGTATGGTTCTTCAGATTCTCAGGGAGCACCAGTTGTACGCAAAGTTCAGCAAGTGTGAGTTTTTTGGATCGTATCTCGTATTTGGGTCACATCATCACCAGAGGTGGATTGGAAGTGGACCCCCAGAAGATAGTGGCCATAGAGACATGGCCAGTACCTAGCATTGTCACAGAAGTTCGAAGTTTCCTTGGATTGGTCGGCTATTATCGGCGGTTTGTATCAGACTTTGCCAGATTTCAGCGCCATTGACGCAGTTGACCCGCAAGGATGTGCAGTTTGCTTGGACAGCCGAGTGTCAGAGTTCATTCGAGAAGTTAAAGCAGATTGATGACAGCCCCCATTCTCACTCTTCCAGATGGGACTGGAGAATTTTTAGTTTATTGTGATGCTTCTGGCAGAGGATTGGGATGTGTCTTGATACAACATAGAAGGGTAGTCGCTTATGCGTCACGTCAGCTTCGTGATCATAAGAGGAATTATCCAACCCATGACTTGGAATTAGCAGCGGTGGTTTTTGTACTTAAGTTGTGGAGGCATTATTTGTATAGAGATCGGGTGGAGATTTTCACCGACCACAAGAGTCTTAAGTATGTGTTTACCCAGAAGGATCTCAATATGCGTCAGAGGAGATGGCTAGAGCTACTTGTGGATTATGACATCAACTTGCAGTATCATCCTGGGAAGGCCAATGTTGTTGTAGATGCATTAAGCAGAAGAGTAGGAGCTTATTTTCTAACAGCACAGCCAGAATTGTTAGCCGATCTTCAGAAGATGGGTATTGAAGTTGTTTTTCCTACCAATGTGGCATTGATGGCCAGTATACAAGTTCAGTCCAGCATAGTTGAGAGGATCAAGTTAGCTCAGTCAGTGGATTCTAAGCTTCAGTGGCTTAGGGCAGAATGTGTAGCAGGAAGAAGACCAGAGTTATGTATTCATAAAAATGGTACACTTCGGCAATGGAGGCGTCTTTGTGTACCCAGTGGAGATATCAGACATAAGATCATGGCAGAAGCTTACAGTTCTCAATATTCGATTCACCCCGGCGGTACAAAGATGTATCATGATATTCGGCAACATTTTTGGTGGAATGACATAAAGAGGAAGATAGCCCGGTTTGTCTCTCGTTGTTTGGCTTGTCAGTAAGTTAAAGCCAAACATCAGAGACCAGCTGGACTTCTTTAACCTTTACCGATCCCAAAATAGAATAGGAGAACATTAACATGGATTTTATAACTGGATTACCTAAATCCCCAGCTGGAAGAGATGCTATCTGGGTTATAGTTGACAAACTCACGAAGCTAGCTCATTTTATCTCTTTCAGAATCAGTCAGTCGATGAATCAGCTTGCAGAGATTTATCTTAGGCAGATAGTCATTGTATGGAGTACCAGTCAGTATTGTGTCCGATAGAGATTCGAGATTCACCTTGCACTTTTGACGGAGTCTTCAAGAGAGTTTGGGGACTCGCCTCAAGTTCAGTTCGGCCTACCATCCACAGACAGATGGCCAGTCAGAATGCACGATCCAGACTCTTGAAGATATGTTATGGTCATGTACACTCGACTTCGGTGGTTCGTGGAAAGATTACCTGCATATCATAGAGTTCTTCTACAACAGCAGCTTCCAGGCCAGCATCCAGATGGCACCCTTTGAAGCCTCGTACGACATGAAATATAGATCTTCTTTAGCTTGGGATGATACCGGTGAGAGGCAAATGCTTGGACCAGAGATGGTGACGCAGACTATTGAGGTGGTCAGACAAGTCAGAGACCATCTTCGAATTGCTCAAGATCGCCAGCGTCATTGGGCCGATTCCTATCGGTGTCCCCTTGAATTTTTTGTCGATGACCATGTATTCCTTCGGATCTCGCCTACCCGTGGCGTCATTCGTTTTGGCGTGCGGGGAAAGCTCAGTCCTAGGTATATAGGGCCGTTTAATATTCTGGAGCGAGTAGGTGATGTGTCCTATCGTCTCGTCCTTCCGCCGTCGTTAAGTGAGGTACATTATGTTTTTTATGTATCCCAATTGCGATGGTACATCCCAGATCCGAGCCATGTCCTTGATCATTCGAAATTAGTTGTTGGTACCAACCTTTCGTATGAGAAAAGGCCCGTATCCATATTAGACCAAAGAGAAAAGATACTCAAGAGCAAGACTGTCAAGTTAGTCCGTATTGCTTGGGATCATCACTCCTTGGGTAAGTCAACATGGGAGCATGAGGATGATATTCGATCGCGATATCCGGACCTATTTGACTCGTAAGGTATAATGTCTTCTTATGCCTTATGCCTTCAACTTCATTGCGTGCATGAATGATTGCTTAGTTATAACTTGCCTGCGATTAGTATAGCTTGTTCGACATCTCTAGCCTCTTGACTAAATTTCGAGGACGGAATTCTTTTAAGGTGGGTAGAGTTGTCATCCCCGTTTTTCGTTTTATGTATTTCAGTATACGTGTACAGAATTCTGAACCCTATTGTGACTTGTCTTAACTAGCTAATCTTGGTTTAATCTTGCATTGGTTAATATTGGCATGGCTTGGTTTTGGTTTGGCTTTGTTGGGTTGGTTCAATATGTGACCCCTCCCTTTAAAAGTTACCAACCCCTCTCTCTCTCCTCATTTACCTCTCATTCTTTATTTATTTCTTCAACTTCTTCCTCTTAACTTCTCCACCTACCAAGAGAGGCTTAGACAAGTGCAACTTGCTTCATGGAGGAACTCCATTTTTATTGTTCCATTGCCTTCCTCACAAGATTCTAAGACACTTTAGTACTTAGCATTTTAATTTCCATGGTTTATTTCTTGTAGATCTAAGCTTATTGCATTTTCGGATTTTTTGGGTTTTGATCTATCAAACCTTATTCTTTTCAAGGCTATGTTTTAGAGAATTTCATTCTACCCCATTTTGACCTATGGAAGTCCAAATTTGAACTTACGGTGAAGGTTTTATGGAGCTTGGAAGCTATGGGTTCCATGGCCATCCTTCTCAGATTTTCAGAGATGGATGGGTACCCATCGACCCAGCCGCATGGATGGGTCCCCATCGACCCAGCCGCATGGATGGGTCCCCATCGACCCAGCCGCATGGATGGGTCTCCATCGACCCTAACTGCATGGATGGGTCCCCATCGACCCAGCCGTATGGATGGGTCCCCATCGACCCCAGCCGCATGGATGGGTTCCCATCGACCCCAGCCGCATGGATGGGTACCCATCTACTGCCGCATGAGATCCCATCCACCCTTGGCCGTGTAATGCCTATTTGTCTATTTTTTTGTCCTATTTATGGTCAGAATCTCTTCCAACTTCCAACATAGAAGTTGTAGATCTTTTCTTGGCTTCAAGAATATGTTACTAGCTATTTTTATGAATGTTTCTCTCAATCTTGATAGTGGCCTATTAAGGTGCACTCTTAACATGTAACAAGTAGCATGACACGATAATGGCCTGTTAAGGTGCACTCTTAATAAGTAACTTGACATGATAACTCTGAATTTGTGACCCATCGTTGTGCACTCTTGACAAGCAACCTTAACATGATAATTCTTGATGGTGGTCCATCATGACGCACTCTTGACATGATAAGTAATCTTGACAGTGGCCCGTCGTGGCGCACTCTTGACAAGTAATCTTGATAAGTAAGTCTAACATGTAATCTTGAATGCTGTTGTGATGGCTATCTCGACATGCTAGTAAAGTCTCATGACACCGTAGGTGATTGTATTGAATGTGCTTGTATAAGACACCAGTCTTGTCTCACATCATGTCTAGGACTTGTATCCCTGGTTACCACGGTCAGAAATTCATGCTGAATCTGACTAGGTTAATGACTAGATTGATCAAGTAGTTCATATAGAGAGATATTTTGGCTACAAGCAATCCCGTTATCTGGGCGCCTTCCTGATGGACTTGTAGCCTGCCGACGAGTATGGCACATTTCTAGCTCACTGTTATGTGGGGCACTACATAAAATGATTACAATGCACACTGTCATGTGTTGCATCCAAGTCACCTAACAAGCCAAGATAACTCTTAACATGAACCTTACGTCTAGATAACTTGGATAGTCTGCAGGACTTGTGGCTATAGGAATATCTCATTGTATCTTGCTAGTAACTAGGCTTGTGATAACCCTAGCTAGTTAACTATCAAGCCGTACTCTTGCTTGGCCGTGAATGTTGGATGGAGTCCCATCTTGTCTAGTCTTGTCTAGACCCAGTACATGGCTATCTCTGGACATGCTTGTGTGTGCCTTACTTTATCGATAATTGGTTAGAGACTAAAAGTTCCGTTCAGGTGAAGGGTTACAACCCCGGTCTTTGTTTGGTTCACGGGTTGTAACTTGGTTACCGGAATAGTCCTTTAGTCATCTTATCGTTTATCATCATATTTTCTTTAACTCATGTCCTATGTTATTTTATCTATGACTTATGTGCTAATATGCTGGTTTTAGTTCTTAAGTGAAGCCTCCTTTGTGGCACTTGCTCTTTCTGGGGTCTGACCCAGCTGCCATATTTCAGAGCAGCTTCCGAGGATCTTCCATCCTTCCTGCCAGATGGTGACCACTAGAAGAAACCCTGGCAACGAGTAGGTTTTATTTTGCTCTCCCACTCTATTATAAAATTATTCTTTTGAGACGTTTAGCCACCGAGCAAGTGTTAGCTCGTGTTGAATTTATATTCTTGTCTGCCTACGTGCTGTAACATGATTAACAAATCCTAGGGTTGATCATGTATGACTTAAACTCTTGCTAGTCTTTGCATTTGTATGACTAGCTTCATGATCATCTGAATATGTAATATTTGGGACACCTTACTTGTATGTCTGATGATCTACCATCTTGTTACATTTACCTGTTTGCTTGAAATTGAGATACTAGGCTTGTTCTTGACCCTAAGGACTAATGGCTTGTAGTAAACCCTCATGCATCTAGACAGCCGTGACCGTATTACGAGGTGGGATTCACTTCAATGTACGTAGCTGGCTGTGTCTGTCCCCCGCTCTCCAGAAATCTGGTTCTGGGGTGCTGTGACAGGTTGCATGTCTCAAAATGCAAGAAACTCCATGCCTCAACACATCCAAGCGAGCTCTGTCCTGAACGAGCAAGTCTATAAACTTGCACATAAAGACTGGTATGGTGTCAGTACACAACCGTACTGGTGAGTGAGCCTCTCGTCCACCCATATAAAACTAACACTTTCATTTAGTGAGCGCGCACTATGAATTTTAGTTGTCTTTGTAATCTTGCCGTAGGATTAGTTGCATGGCATGTTCTCCAAAACTTGTTTCGTATTGCAACATTGAGGTCGTGATGTAATACCCATACTTGTGCAACAACATCGTGATCGTGCCACCTTTGTGTCGCAACATAGCGATCGTGCCATAAAGCCCATTGGTGATACCAAAATTGTACTACTCGACAGTCTCTTACCTTCTGGCCTTTCCTGTTTCAGTATACAAATGACTCATTCATAAACTTAAGAACTTGTGTCAATGACTCACAACAACTGAAGCCATATTTCGTGCTGAATTACGTGTCTCTGCTATAGCCAAAACTTAGGCTCTATAAATATTGTGTTATAAACCGTGTACACATATCTTGACTCGTCTGCACCGTGCTTATACTTCTTGTGACTCAATCTAAGGCATACATGTAGATTTTCGCAACCTTGTCGACTCAATCTATATGAAAGGTCACTAGCATGATAAGTTATCCATGGACTATAGCCTGGCGTAGACGAGGTCAATCGGTACGGGTAGTGAGCCCCGTTGAAAGTCTCGAATCACCTAAGCGAGACAATCCAGCTCAGCTACCGTGCATCCTCCTAGGCCAGATTGGTCCTGTGGCCCCAGGTTGCCATCTGTGGAAGCGACATCCTTGTGCACAAGTTGTCCAATGACCATGTAGGATTCGACTCAACTTACCATCCTACACAGTCTTTACTCTTTCCAGTGTTATCATCTTTTTTCGTACTACTTTGGAGACTCCCAAATGAGGGTCCGCCTCAGCAACAAATGGTCTCGTGAACTTTCCAGGTTACTATACCTTCTAACCCAAACTCAGGAACGACTATTCGATGGCCCTCCTGCCTAACTCAACTTGAACCAACCGTGTTCCGTGCCACCAATCAAGTCATACTCTATATGACAAGTCTTGTAAATCATGGAAACGTGGCAATGAAGATGTAGGAACGTGCCAGCTATAATTAGCATTGAGACCTATGAACGTGCCTGCTATGTCATCAAGTCGATAGCCCGTGGCGTTACTTTACTTAACTCAATACGTACGGTCGAAAGACCGAGTGCCACTTTAAAAACTATCGTAGAGTGATACCTAGGCAACAAGTTAATCATTCCATGTTCTATACACATTTGACATAATGGGATTATTCCCTTAGCTATGTAGGTTTATCTCTTTTATTACCAAGCCTATTCAGTGTATATAAAAACTTCCAATTATTAGTGTGAAGGCCAAGCTGAGGCAAGTTCATCAAAACCACCCACCTGAGTGAGGAGTTGCCTTGACCGAGCGGAACTTCGAGCAAGCCGTTGCATAGCCAAGTTCAAACGTTGTTGCGTTTTGATTCCTCCGGTCTGAGCGGGACATGGCACTATATAAACTTTAATTTATTGTTAATCCCATATATATACTTTAAACAGTATAATCTATATTAGGAAATTGAATTTATAGTTATAATGTTAGGATTATGTGATTATAGAATAAGCTAAGTAAAATAAATGTTAAAGGGATATACTAAACTTGGTAAATTATACTTACAAGACCCATTAATAATGGTAAACTAAAATTTGATCTACGTGATTAATAGGTAGTAGTTAAATAAAGATACATATTTAATTTGATTAAGTAATAATTAATATATTTCATATAGATGCCTTAATATTTTAAACTTAAGGTGTAACCCCTATATATCTAATACCGATTTTTTTAGCCTGACTAAATTTTTAGGAATTCATTTTTCCCCATCCTTCTTCTAATAAGTTTTAATGAGAGGAATTAGAAGAAGTTCAGAATTTTAATAGTTATAAATAAATAAACATTTTTATAGGAATTATAATATTAATTAAGATTGGTTATTGTCACGACCCGCATCCAGAATTTGGGCATGAGTCGTGGGTACGTCCAGCATATGCCGCAATATCGGCGGTAGACGTTGTCTAATCCTCCACTATTTTATCCAACACAACCACGCAGTTTATATATATTCCATATCATTTTCAATTTCACAGGTAAATCAAAAGCAACTAAAATATACTAAGTACAGCTAGAGAGAACAGATAGGAAATAAAACTGAATAATCTCAAAAAGTCGAATAGTACTAAGTGCCAATCTACTGATCGACTCACATAATCCTCAAATAAAATAAACAACTAAAAAAAGGTTCCCGAAGACAAATTCGACCAAAACTAGATATCATCTAACTAACTATCATCTGCAGATGATAACTCTGCTAAGGTTGCATCCAGATCTTCCTGTATGCCAAAGTTAGTCTCTGCAGTGTGCTCATAATAAGTGGTACAAAAGTTCTCTAACTCATTACCTAAAAATAGTTTATCTAGCCAGGATTGGAACAAGTACACATATGACAGGCTATTAAAACATGATAGAAATTACAAAACATAAAAATAACATATGTGATATAAACTAGCAGGTAAAACTAACATCATAGCATAACAGGAAAAATGAACAGACAATCTATACAATAAGATATAGCAACTAGAAGGAAAATAGGTAAATATGATGACATGGCATGTAGTGGAGAAAACAAAATGAATCAAATGAAACGATACCTATCTATATGTGTTAAAATATCGTGTTTGACATGTGAACGACTAAGGGGTAAATTCGGCCAACCGTACGTATAGTGTGCGGCTGGTATTCTCCATGTAAGACCAATGGAATGGAAAGGTAGTTCACATGTCTACTGAGATATTTTTTGCCCGACTAGTATTCATGGATTCAAACAGGTCACAAACACGGTAATCATGTAAATACGTTAGTCACGAACATGATAGTCAAGAAATATAACATGTAGGGACCCATATACTAACCCCGTGTAACAAGCGTTTCAGCAAAACATGAGATGCATATGTATAACATGTAATGGAAAAACTATCAGGAAGTAAAAGCAATCGGTATATGTACTTGCCTGAGGTCCTGAGCTACGGATACGGGTCGAACACTGAGTCAGAGTCCTAACAACCTATCTTTAAAGTTAACTTAAATTAATAAATATAAATTTGGAAAAATGACTCTATATGTTACCCATTAGCCCTCTAGGTTAACTTATCTCCCTCTAACTAACTTACCTACGTACATCACTAATAACCAACATTTGGTTTATAATTATTATATTTTTGCTGTTCTCAGATATGCCCATGTCACTACTAGTATCTATGCACTAATCCCTACTAGACACTCCAGTTCTTTCCACCTTCCTAATACCTCAAGCAGACAGGAATCCCTTTCCTGATGCCAGTACTCAATTGTACTCATGGATTTCGAGTACACCATTATCCTATATAAACAACCCATATATATATATATATATATATATATATATATATATATATATATATATATATATATATATATATACACTTTTTTTAAGAACTACCTATTTATTTAATAAGGCCTTAAAAGCTGAAACCTTTAAAAGTATACCAAAAGGCGCAAAATGTCGAAGCCTATACACGTATACTCTCAAAAAATAAGGGAAAACGGGAACCAAAACGACTAAGACAGGGATTAGAGAGAGTGCCAGAAGACCGACTGGCCGTACGAACAGAGAGAGCTCCGCTTGCGGCACTGCCGAATGGTCTCCCAAATCAGCTGGTCTGCGCAGTACTGGTAGCCTTCATATCTCGCCTTGTTGTGGTTTTTTCCAAATAACCCATGTCGCAGCCGCAGCTACGATCTGGTGGCCGTGGGACGCGGATGCCCAGGCCGCAACTAGTTCAGAGAAGTTGTTGCCCCCTTGAGTCATTCTATAGCGGTGGGAAGGATCTCTCCAAACCTTGACAGGTAGGTCCCCCTGACAGAGGATGTGGTCGACGGTTTCCGATTAGCGCTCGGAGCAGCATGTGCATGCTGATGCAAGGCTGAATTCGATAGTATTGAGAGTGGCATCCATGGGTAGGATATTATGCAGGGCTTTCCACATGAGGAAGGACCACTTTTTAGGGATGCAAGTCTGCCAGAAGGTTAGGACGGTTGGAGAGGGCGTGGCATTACCTAGGATTACCTTTCTGGCCAATTGAACCAAGAATGATCTGGAGGCTACGGGCTTCAACTGGAGCTTGTCCGCGTCCGAACCAATCGTCAATCTGCTACGACGGATGCTGTTGACCGCCTCTGGTCCGGTCGAGACCCGGACCTGGTTCCAGTTCCAGTTGTTGTCTGTGGGGTCCCACAAGTCCTTGATAGTATTGTTCCAAGGGACAACGGAGATGTTGGAAAGCAAGGTATCGCCAACCCATCGTTCCAGGAATGGTGCAGAATCACCGTTGCCCATCTGGAGGTGAATTGCGGGCTCGGCAAGAGACCGACCGATGAGAATGTGCCGCCAAGCCGCGGAGGATCTGCTGTTCGAGATGGCTGTCGTCGGGTGGATGTGCTTGAAGTCCTTCATGAAACTGGTCCATAAGTTCTGACTCTTGCGGATCTTCTACCAAAGTTTTATCGAAAAGGCATTAGCGATATGGGAGAGTTTGATGAATCCCAGGCCCCCTCCCCTGTAGGACGAGCCATGGTATCCTAACTAGCCCAATGGTGCTTGTCATTGCCGTCGCTGTGCCCCTAGAGGAAGTTGCTAAAGATGCTCTCGATCGAGGAGAGCACTTTTTTGGGTGGGGAATACGCTGCCAGGATATAGATGGGAATGGATGTAAGGACGTGATTGATAAGGATGATCTTGCCTCCCAGGGATAGGGTAGCGTTATGCCAACCTTCGAGTTTTTTTTTTTCCTTATGTGATTGATCAGGTTCTCAAAAATATCGGTGTTGGATTTATCGTACACGAGGGAGCATCCAAGGTAGTGGAAAGGGGGATGCTTGATGGGGAAGAAGGAGGTGTTGGATAGGCTAGCCGCGTGCACTCTTCCGATTTTGTGATGGGCGTAGATAACACTTTTGTCCGGGTTGACCTTCTGACCCTAGCATCTGGCGTATATCTGAAGTGTGTTGTGGACAACTTCCACCGACCCGATGTCCCCGGATGAGAAGATGGGGATATCGTCAGCGAATGCCAGGTGGGTGATGATCGAACAACCGCTGGAGGTATGATAGTGCTGGAAGTTGGGGGTGCTGACCATCTTATTAAGGTTTCTGCTCAAAGCGTCCACCGTAATGATGAAGATGGTAGAAGATAAGGGATCTCCTTGCCTAACCCCCGAGTGGATTTGAAGAAGCCATCCGCCTGACCGTTGATAACCATGGAGAACCACGAGTTGCTGATCGATCTCCATACGATGTTGGTCCAGGTTTCGGAGAATTCGGAGGCTCTGAAGACCCAGATCATGAATTGCCAATCCAGTCTGTCGTAAGCCTTCTCCATGTCCAATTTGATGGCTATGTTGCCCCCTCTTGCTGGGAACTTCATGCAGGTAATTAACTCCTGGTCCAACATGATGTTATCTTGGATGTTTCTCCCCTGGATAAAGTTGCTCTGCTCCTTCGAGATGATCTTGGGTAGAAAGTTGGCCATGCGGGAGGCGATGATCTTGGATATGATCTTGTTTGTGAAGGTACAAAGAATGATGGAGCAAAAATTACGAAATGTCTTCGGGTTGTCTTTCTTCGGGATGAGGATCAGATTGGTGCTCGAGCATGTGCAAAAAAAAAAAACTCCCAAAAACTCGTCTGGTCCGGGCGTACTGTATTCGTTAAGGGCCCAGATGGCATCTTTGACCTCTTGCTCAGAGGGAGGCTGTTCTAACTGGATGTTGTCTGTGTCGCTAATAAGGTGGAAGACCTCTTCCAGGAAGGTGTTGTCACGGAGGACCACTTCCTTCGAGAATAGCCGGGAGTAAAACTCCACAACTGCCGCTTGGATACCCTTTTGATCGCTGATGCTGGTCCCATTATCGTCGAAAATCTGGCGGAGAGTGAGTTTCTGTCTGCGACTGTTAACGCAGGCGTAGAAGTAGCTCGAGTTTTTGTCCCCCTCGCTGTCCCATTTAAGCCTATCTTTCTGCTTCCAAAAGTCGGTCTCAACTTTTAGCCTGAATTTGAGGATAACTTTGGTTAGGTTAAGGGCGTTCCTGGTGGCAGGTGAACAGTCGGTTATGTGCCTGATTTCGGCACAAGTCACGTCATCCTCAGCCTTACGAATGGCTTAAAAAATATCCCCATAAGCTTGCTTGCTCCAGACCGCGAGGGCTTTCCTCGTGGCCTTGTACTTGTTGGCAATCTGAGTGAGAGGCTCGGAGGAGTCCGTGCTGTTCCATGCTTCCGTGACAATACCTAAGAATTGTGGGTGCTTGCTCCAGAAGTCAAGGAATCAGAAACTCTTGGTGGACTGGCTGGATGTGCTAGTTATTCTAACTAGCAGGGGGGTGTGGTCGGATTCGGTGGCATTAAGGTGGGAAAGCTTAGAAGTCGTCCCCATGCCATGCCAGTGGGCATTCGTCAGAGCTCTATCAAGTTGAGAGTATTGTCGTCGGTCACCTTCATGCATGTTGTACCAGGTGAAGGTATTGCCGGTGAACAGAAGAGGAGAGAGGTGGGAGTTGAAGATGAAGTTGTTAAAATCTTGCATGGCCGAAGTGGTGGTGGTGGGGGGCGGCCGCCAGTCTTCTCTTTTCTGCAAGTGATTGCGTTGAAGTCCCCTATGCAAAGCCACGGGAGGTTATGGTGGTGATGGTGGATGTCCATGAGGTCGTTCCAGAGGAGTTTGCGATCAGCAATGTCGTAGCTACCATGGACCGCAGAAAGGATAGCGCACTTGGGGATCATAGGGTGCTCCATCCAACAAGATAGGGCTTGCCTGGAGTCCTGGATGACTCCGATCTTGACGTCCTTCGAGTAAAGGATCCAAATGTCGTCTCTGCCAGCAATGGCCGAGTGAAAGCCTAACTGCAGTTGACTGGATTTGAGTTTTTTGTAGGGGATTTTGGGTTCAAGGATGATCAAGATGTCGATCTTGTGAGTCTTCTTAAGGCTGGTGATTCTCCTCATAGTAGGTTTGTTCTCCAGACTGCGGATATTCCAGGAGAGAATATTCAGCATTAATTATGCTTGGGGGGTTGGTTGGACCGCTTGGTTGCGGACCTGGTGTGCATGCTTGGGGATTTAGCGGCCCCCTTTTTATCAGATTTCCTGGTAGTGGTGGAAGCCTCTCCCACCGTTGAGGTGGATGTGCCGATGATGGAGTCCTCGAGCGGGTTGGGGAGGATGTCTTCATGGTGTTCTACAGATTCTTCGACGGAGTCGAGGTTGGGTTCCTTCGACGGGATGATGAGGGTGTCTTCGTGGTGTTCTATGGATTCTCCAGCGGAGTCGAGATCGGGTTCCTCCGGAGGGATGAGGATGGTGTTATCAGAGATGCCAATCTGGTCACATTCTAACTGGAGCGGGAAGCCTACGGTAAGGACATGAAGTCCTCTACAGGCCTGTTCAGGCCCTAGAATAGCAAGGGCGTCTCTGACGGCTGACCCGTGGGAGGCTAGGTGGTTCGGGGCGTTAGAAAGTTCTAGGAGGGTCTTCCCTACGTCCTCCGATGGGGTACCGCTGGTATCCTCGGAGGCCAGCCTGGGGATCATGACCAAGTCTGCAGGACTCTCCTGGTCATGGGCGATCGCTTCTGAATCAAGGGTGTTGAACTGATTGGAAAGAAGGAGATTTGGTGGGTAGGGGGATAACCGCCTTGTCCGGGTAGGCGCTTCTGCCAGATTTAACTTCACTGGAGTTGAACCTGATGTGGGAGTTCGGTAGAGGGAGCAATGGGGGTTAGGCAATCTTATGATGCTTGTTCCTTTTGGGGTGGGATTCTTTCTGCACAAGTTTCTTCTTAAGCTCAGGATGGAGACGGAAGCAATGCTTTGAGAGGTGGCCGCGCAGATGGCAGTGTGAGCAGAATATTATATGATTGTCGTAGATGATTTGCTGGGTGTGAGTTTGGTTGCCAAGTTTAAGGAGGATATGGTTGGGCGGTTCGGAGGTGAGATCGAGTTCCACATATATCTTGGCGTAGTGGACTTTGGTCAGGTTGCTGGTTTCTTCGGCAGTGGCCATGTATGTCCCGAAAGAGTTGGCTATATGCTTAAGAGCTGCTGAAACGAAGCAAATGAGTAGAAAATTGGGAACGGTAACCCAGGCAGCCACCATCGTGGAGTCTTCCTTAGTGTTAAAGTTCGCTGACCACTTGATTATCTTCATCTGGTGGGAATCCACCCTACTGGTGCCTTTGGACCATACTGATATGTGGTCTTGATCGGAGGAGAGGAGGAGCAGAATATGCCTCGGGTCGAGAGGGGCCACCTTGTATTCGGCCGTGAGCCGCCAACTGGCGATGACCTCCTGGACGCGGGAGAGTTTGGGGCAACCTGTGGAGAACTTAAGGACGAAGGAGTAGGAAAAAGAGGATGCCAGGGAGGTCAGCTCCTGGTTGGAGAAGGGCACCGTAGGCATGGAAGATCCAGACGAATACAGAACATCGGGAAGGGGGACGTCCGGGAACATGAGGCCCAGCTTGGATGCCCTGTCAAGGCGAAGCTTGTCGGCGAAGGACGGCATCAGAGCATTCGACGAAGGGGTTGGGCCTTGGCCCAAACAGGGGGCTGGCCGCGCAGGAGAAGAAGGAGGGGTAAAGCTACGGCCGGCCGGGGGGGTGGCGGCTAAGCTGGGAAGGAGAGCGATAAGGTCGTACGGGAGAGAGCGGTCAGGGGGGGTGGAGGGAGCACGGTGGAGGCGCAGAAGGGCACGCTCGAGGCGGAGGGAGGAGCGGCGCTGAGCAAGGCGCAAGAACCACGTGCATCTGGAAGTGAACAGGGTGGGGGTGGAAGGTCGCAGCTGGCAGGGGAGCAAACTGCCAGAATGGAGGAACCACCATGGAGGCCTGCAACGAAAGTGCCTGCAGGGGAGGAAACGCCGATGATACCCGACGAAGAGGAAGAAAGGCCGAGTGCTCCCAAAGAGGGGTCAGCCCAGACGAAGCCACCATGCTGGGCGGCTGGCGCACTCACAGATGATGGAAGGGGGCCAATCGGCGCCTGTAGAGGAACGAGGGCGGGTGGAAGTGCCCCAAAGCGGAGGTGCATGAGCGCTTGCGCTGACATATGCACATACTGAAGGGTCCGCAGGAAAGAGACCGGTGGATGCACCCGCAAAGGGGTGTGGAGGGCCATATGTGCCCAGGGCAGAGGGCTCGAAAGCGCAGGCAGGTACAGAGGAAAGAGGGCGGTTTGAAGCGGAGACAGAGACGCATATGCGCCCGCGCTGCCATATGCGCCCACTGACGGATCTGTGGGGATAAAACTGGCGCATGCGCCCACAAAGTGGTGCGGGGGGCCATATGCTCCCAGGGCAGAGGGCTCGGAGGCGCAGGCGGGGCGGATGGGGGGCCTCCGTATGTGCCCAAGGACTGGAGAGGGGTGTATGTGCCCTCGACGGTTGAGCATCCGTATGCGCCCGCTAAAGGGAGATCGCCCAGGCGCAAGGGGACGCATGGATGCGCACCTCCAGACAGCAAGATAGCGTCGCTAGGAGGGAAGGCAGGAATTTCGAAATTCAAATGCGAATTTTGTAAATTCTCGCCGAACTCTGAACCCGAGGAGGTCTAGGAGGGGGGCCGGGGGAGGGAGGAAGCGGCCTACGGAGGGTGGGAGGCGGAGGCGAGGGGGGGTGGAGTGTGGTGTGGATGGTGGTGGTTGGTGGGTGGTGGAAGCCCGGTCGATGCACTGAAGATGGTCGGAGACGCCCTGGGCTCCGACAAGGGTGGCAGGGGGAGCCAGCGGCGCCGGGAGAGACCATGCCGCGACAGGCACGGGGGCGATGGAGGGAAGTGGTAGGGGGGTCGGAGCTGGAACTAGGCGAGGGCCTGGCGAGCGGGGGGGGGGGGGGGAGGGGGGCAGGGCGGTCCGAGGATCGCGATGAGGTCCGGAGGGTCACCGGGCCGAGCCCGGAGAGAGACCGCCATGCGGGGGGAGCGAGGAGGAGAAGGCCGGGGCGGGCGCCGCCGGCCTAGGCGAGGTCGGAAGGGGAGGCATCAGCGAAGGGGGGATCGGACTAGGAGCTGGGGAGAGCGCGACATTCTCTGGATTATCCTCTTTGTATTATATATATAAGCGCGACATTCTCTGGATTATCCTCTTTGTATTATATATATATATATATATATATATATATATATATATATATATATATATATATATATATATATATATATATATATATATATTCTGGCTTAGTTAACTCTATCCTCCTTGCCCCTTGGATGCCCACTGTTATATATATACATAGCTGTTCTAGTACATATGTATATCTACCTATGTCTTAGATGTCCATATACTACATTATATGCATCTATTCCCATCCCTACACTAGACATCTTACTGTCCAGGTGAAACCCAACTACTGATACTCTCAATACCATACACATGTTTTCTGTGGCAATCCCTAACCTGTTTAATCTAATACGAAATTTCTTAATTTTTTGTGTACTAACTAATTTCCTATTTACATATGGTATACATGTTGCTATCAACCTTGTAGTGTACCACTAGACTTCCTGCATACCCATAGTCGCCTATAGCCAACTAAAAATGTACGATTGAACATCTTCTCCAAATGGACTGATACACCACATTTCCCAAAGCAACTGATACCTATGTGGTTTGCCCACGATAGCTACTTTGTACAGCATGTAGGTAGGCATATCCCCCATCATAGTGTCCGATACCAACATGGTCTTCCCTTTCCTAGTATGTGCAAAATCAACACTTCATTATCCTATCACAAGACTAATACTGGTATCAAATTATTGAGTTCATCTCTACTTATACTATAGGTATCTCTATTTGCGGTTGCTGCCTAGGTTTCCTACTGTTAAAGAGATTTGGTTCTCCTCTTAGTATCCTCCCTTGACTCTCCCCGGATACCTGTCTTTTTCCCCTGATACCCAACTAATCTATATGAAAGCACACATACACACAATGATCCTCTGTTACCCCTAGATGGATACATGGCTAGTGCAATAATCTGCACTCCCTATTTCTGTATCACCCAAGGTTTGTATTATCTGCCTGTTGCTGCTGCAAGCCTAAACATATCCTATTTTCTAACATATAACCCCCTAAAACTTATCACCTAGACCTAACCCCATTGTTGGACTGAAATCCAATAGGCTAGGTATATTGCTACTTATTGCTATACCTATACAAGCATAATTCATGAGTCACCTATTATCATTACTGCTATGTTCCACAGATCAGTTCCAGTTAAGGTTGCCTACTCGTGTTCTATAACCATTGTTCTTCTAGATTTTCTCTAAATACACAGGTGCACGTGGACATGTAAAGTTAATAGAAGCAATGAATCCCATTCTCGATTCACCCTTCGATTCCTGCACATATATGTAGCTACTATTTTCCTGTACCACATAAGTTGTACTATCAACTGAAATATATTGCTGGTACCTAGATATGCATACATACAACATATGCCAAATTTGCCATGACCCCACCTATGCCTGCTAACTGTATCCGATCTTTACATACACAGAGGTTAGTACACCTCAATCCCATCCCTGATACTTGGTTCCCCTTAGAGTCCGATATGGTCTCCCACGATTGTACGACTAACAATCTGTCACTCAACCCCAAGACCCAGGCACATCCTATGTTCATGCATTATTGTTGATTTGCTTCTATTAGCATACAGGTTCGTCACCATATTTATAACTCTTAGAGTCCTCCTACTTCTCATCTAGGTTCTTTTAGAAATTTTATCAAACACCATGTATTATTGATTCGGACTGAATTTATAAGAGTATATGGGAAATTAAGAATTACCTATTGAATATGGGTAGGGGATCAGCTGCCATTTCTCGGTTGACTGTACTCCTCTTCAATCTTGTTCTAGCGGTAGGAAAGTAGGGTTGATAGATGAGAAGAGGTTCAGCTGCCTTTATATATACTCTACTTGATCATGTAGGAAGGGATAAGGTTTTGATTTAAAAATTAGATTTGGAGTCGACCATCAATGATATTAGTAGTAGTCTCCTATTAGGATTCGAAACTAATTTCGAAAGCATGGGATATAGGTGATCGGCTAAGCAGGAAAATTTGAATTGGATATTGGCAATAAAGCCCCTAATATTTGGGTTTTTTTTGCAAAACTCATCTCTCTACTGCTACTAACTTAATATTTACAAGTATATATATATATATATATATATATATATATATATATATATATATATATATATATATATATATTCAACTAAAAACTCCGTTATTATTCAAAAAAGGCACAAAATACCGAAGCCTTTACAAGTAAGCTAACAGCCACAAACAGCCGTAGCCAAAAAGATACCACCCAAAATGTAAAGAAAAGAGGGCTAATAGAGGAAAGCGTCCCAGAAGGGCTCCTGATCATGCGAGCATATGGCTCTGATCTTTCGACATTGAAGAAGGGTCTCCCGAATCAGCTGGGCTCCGGAGTACTGATGACCTTCGTACCTGGCCTTATTCCGATTCTTCCATAAGACCCATGTAGCTGCCGCTGCGACGATCTGATATATATATATATATATATATATATATATATATATATATATATATATATATATATATATATATATATATATATATATATATACAAATCTACCCTCCTTAAACAAATTTTGTCCTTGAAATTTAAAGATAGACACAAGGTAGAAATATACCTCATGGCTCGAAAGATAAGGGTATCGCTCGCGCATCTAGTCTTCTCTCTCCCATATGGATTCACCCGGAGAATGATGCCTCAAAGCGGCACGAACCAAAGGAATCGTCTAGTTACACAGTACATTCTCTCTGCGATCCAAGATCAAGTCCCATATTCAGCGGGTTGCTGCACCTCAAGGATGGACTCTGCGGCTGAGTCAGGAGAGACCTTCCGTTGCTCTATTTTACATGTCGCACTTACTTCTTTGGCTTTGGTTTTATGAATGCATTTTTGTGAATATTTTCGATGGATTTATTGCTTGCATTCTTCCAACTTTGTATTTCATATAAAACTCGGAATAGAAGGGAAGCGTGCTAATTCGTTGCTTATGCGATTTCAGGTAATCGTGTATGAGCCATCTAGCACAACCATCCTCTTTTCTCTTACCTCAAACAAATCAAGGTGAATGGATGACCCTTCTTCCCCTTGACCCTCTTGTTATCCAAATCAATCCATAACATCATTGTGAATGAAATGTTAGATGTAGATGCACGAACACAACTGCTTATTTCTACAGAACTGTGCATGCTTTACTTACATACTCTTGCTATAGAAATATTACAAGTTTTACCTTACATATATGCTATAAAACTGTGTTAAATAAAGATTGATACTATGAATGAATGCTGCAACGATAAGGCAAAACACATTAAAACTAACTAAATCTTTAATAACGCGTAAACCATGCTTGAGTAATTAATTTTGTCTAGCACGGTCATGGACAACTTGTGCATAAGGTTTTGCATCCTCGAACGACAAATCGGGACGATGTGACCTATTCGACTTAGGATGAATGTAAGATAGCTATGCTGGATGCTATCACGGGTCACTCAGGAACTTTTAGTGGAGGCTAGCTACCCGCGCTGAAAGGGTCGTCATCTCCGACCAAGCTATATGTTTAGAATGGCTTGAATTGTCAGTGACCCCTCAAACACATTATTTTAGCTATTGATATATAACTGACATGAAAAAATTTGGTTAGTTATATTGTAGCTGCATGTTCTGCCGTTGGTAAGATCTATCGAAATTATATTGCTTATGTCTTATTCAACTGCTTATATAAAATTGACTAGGATGGCTAGAAAGTTCACTAAATGTACTGTATGCTCCATATAATTTCTACAACAAATGAGATTGAGGGATTAATTAGTCATTCACAAGTACACAACAATGTATCGACCCTCACTCTCGACAGGAATCACGAACCAAGAAAGCATGGCAGGGAGTTAAGGGCGGCGCTTGGAACCTTTTGAAGCCTTGCTAGTGTACGAAGGTGATCGCTAACATTTTGAAGACACTGATCAAGATCGTGCCATGTCTCATCAACTCTCTTTGATTCCAGGTCCAAGAGAGTGTTTTATTTATGTATAAATAAATGGAATGACTATCTCATCTGAGTCAGTTTGTAAGTCCGTGTGGCACCTTTTGTAATAGAGTCTTGTAAACAAAATTATTATCAATGAAAGACAAGCGTATTGTTAAGTTTCTACGTACTCTCCTTGTTATTGTGTTTCAGATAAACTTATGAATGTGCCTTGTGTGAGTGAAACCTAGGCTCCTACGATATCATGCTTATGGGACGATTACGATTCTACGAAATCGGGACATGACATAATGGTATCAAAGCACGGCTTTACGTGCTTTGGATTTCTGTCTTGAGTCACGAAACCTTTGACCCCATGTCGATGAGATAAGTTGTTCCATACAATAAGTCCGTAATATTTTTAAGACTAATATGAATTGCCTTCTAATTTTGAAGTTGGAGAAGCTGCGGCCATAAAAGAAGCGAGTGCTTCGAGCGACTCGAGTAGCTCAGGGACTGAAACCTTGAACGCCTCCGTGGAACGGATGTTGCGCATGTTGGAGGTGCTACAACGACAAGCCGAGGCATACCAATGCCAGAACAAGCATCGCCAACGACAATTCAAGAATCGGTAGAGACAGACTGAGGCACGACAGTCTAAGTTCGAGACCCAATTTGAGGCACAATTCAAGTTACAGTAGAAGCAGCTTGATACTCTTCAGTAGATTATCCAGACCATTTTGGCCAACAACAACAACTCTATGATGACACATCCGTAACCAAGCCTTCGGCCCGACCGACTGAAGTCAAACCGGAGGAATCTGAGCGTTAACCTGCAGCACCAAGAATTTATAACTTTAAGGTGTCAAAATTCAAGAAAAATTCTCGCACTTCCTTCAGCGGGTACCAATGATTCTTCTATCGCAGTCGACTAGATAGAGGAGTTGGAAGAGCATTTTGAACTTTTGGGCGTCGAAGAGTTCAAAAAGTCGCATGCGCTCAACTTCAACTCCGATTGAACGTGCACGATTAGTGGGTCGTGCAAAAGTGAGCAAGCTGACGTGATGACGAGACATCGGCGATATCTTGAGCCATATTTTGAAAGTCATTCGAAGTCGAGTATCTTCCTGCAGCAGTTCGACGAAAAAAGAAAAATAAATTTAGGCAGCTGAGGCAAAAGAACATGACGGTGCGGTAGTATGCAGCAGAATTCAACAAGTTAGCCAAATTTGCTTGGACATTTGTGCCTACTATAGAGAGTCACGTTCGTCGATTCTAAGTTGGTCTGGGGGCCCTCTATCTCTGCCCATGTGTCAGTTTTCAAGTATAAAATGATAGATGAGTCTCTCAATCGTGCTCTTGGTCTTGAGTGCTAGTATCCTTCCATCATAAGTACCCTAGCTATGTGAAAGGCAACAATTTTGTAAAGCATCCAAACAACGGCTATTAGGATGGGTACCAAGGGCAGAAACCAGGAGGACATCACTGCACCAAATGCAATAACTTCGAACATCAAGCATTCGAATGCCAAGTTGCTAACGGTGGGTGATGGTATTATGGTAAGACAAGATGCATACGAGTAAACTGTCCGGCTAGAAGACCGAACCCAAATGTACCTCCACAGCAGAACCGTGTAGAGAATCGAGGTCAAGTACCCCAAGCCCCCCTGCCTGCATAGCAAAATGGCCAAGGACATCTATGCCATGACTCAAGACGAGGCATTTGCCTCATATAAAGTCGTGACATGTATATTACTTTTCAATACTAAGCTTGCTCGTGTACTGTTTGATTCTATTGCCACACATAGTCTCATATCGACGGACTTTGCCATATAACACAAATTTTCTATGATCCCGCTAGGCCTTAACCTTAGTGTTAGTACCCCATCGAGCACACAGCTACCTGCACACTTCAGCTGTAGAGACGGAATAATTTGTATTGAAGGTAGGAAATTGTCTCTAAATACGATAATTCTAAATCTTAAGGACTACGACATCATTCTGGGAAAGGATTGGCTCGGCACTTGCAATGTTACCATTGACTGCACAGGAGAGAAGGTCACCTTCTGCCTACCTGGAGAGACCGAATTCTGCTACTCATGTATTCAAGCGTCAACGGCTTGCATGGTGATGTCGATAATTTCTGCTCGAAAGATGCTGCATTCCGGCTGTGAAGACTATTTGCCGTCTGTTCGAGACACACGACATGATGGTGCAACACGGATCAAATCGATGTTGTGGCAGAATTCTCTGTCGTATTTCTAGACGAGCTACCCGATATGTCACCCGATCGAGAAATTGAATTCACCATCGATACTGTTTTTGACACCCGACCGATTTCCAAGAGAAATCTTTTTATTTAGGCGTGAGGATAAATGAGCGAATAATCAACGTCACTCACCAAAAAAATGAAAAGATCCATGAGAAAGAGGTGCTTATGCAACGATTACACCTCACCTATGCATCCACCTAAAATTTTATCAATAATCAAAAAATATTTCTTTTTTTTCCTCATTTCTCTTTCTCTTAAGTTGAAATGAATGCAAAAATCGATGAAAGCGAACAATAAAACTATTCATCAAAAATGACAACGAAAATTCATTCATCAAAATCAAGCAGCGAATAAGTTAAACAAAACAATAATGAAAATAATAGAAATAAGCTCTTATATAGAGTTCATTCACTAAGTACGATTCACTGCATTTTGGGACTCAAAGCTATCAAAGATAATCCATGAATTAGAATATTTATTAGTCTCTATCGATCGATACGAACAAGGTTTTTCCAAGATGGTTTTATTCTGACTGGCTCAGTTTAGCCTCCAGTCACACAACGTACCGCCAGAAGCGGGGCATTACAATAAGCAACACATGCATATATATTTTTTTTTACTTAGAAGAGGTTGGTGCTATGCAATTATATTTCTTTAACCTCTTACAAGGATGATTCATGGCTCGTAGAGGTCCAATGGGCCATGTTGAGAACTATGTCTATGAGTTTCAGGTGGTTTAAGAATGCATAAAAATGAGTAAATAAAAGTTTTCAAGAACATATTAGAAGACATGTTGAGGTGATTGGCTAACAAATGGGTTGGATCTTGCCTGAACTTTTTTTGATATATGGAAAACAAAGTTTCTTCCAATTCTCATTTGAGACAAGGTTTGAATGGAATAGATACTAAACAATGGAAGTTTAATGCAAAAAACCAAATAATAACAACGAGATAGGAACAAACAGTATGGGGTTTTCTATAAACACTTCTTTTTGCAGCACATAATGAGGAACATGGAATCATTCTATCTTTAACAAGTATAACAACAACATGCAATTCTCTTTTAACTTATCTTTCTTTATTACGGTATCATTGATCGTAGGGATGCAACAATTGGAACATAAGAGATTTTTTTTTATATTAAGGCGTGAGGATAAATGAGCGAAGGATCAACCCCACTCACCAAAATGAAGAGATTAGAGAGGAAGAGGTGCTTATGCAACGATTACGCCTCGTATATGCGTACACCTGAAATTGCATCAACAATCGGTCAACATATTTATTTCTTTTCCTCCTTTATCTTTCTCTCAAGATTCAAAATGAATAGAAAATCAATAAATTAAGGAATATAGAATCATTCTATCTTTAACAAGTATAATAATAGCATGAAATTCTCTCTTAACTTATCTTTCTTTATTACGGTATCATTGATCGTAAGGACGCAACAATTGAAACATAAGAGGATTTTTTTATTATTAAGACATGAGGATAAATGAGCGAAAGATCAATGTCACTTACCAAAAATAAAAAGATTCGAGAGAAAGAGGTGCTTATGCAACGATTACGCCTTGCCTATGCATCCACCTGAAATTGTACCAAGTACCAACAATCGATCGTCATACTTTTTTTTCCTCCTTTCTCTTTATCTTAAGATTCGAAATGAATGCGAAAATCGATGAAATGGAATAGTGAAAACATTTATCGAAAATGACGACAAAAACGTATTCATCAAAATTAAGCAGTAAAAATGTCCAACAAAATAATAATGAAAAGGATGAGAATAAGCTCTTATATAGCGTTCCTTCGCCAAGCATGAGTCTCTACATTTTGGGATTCAAAGCCATCAGAGACAATCCATGAATTGGAATTGGTCTCAATTTACTAGTTTTGATCAATCGATCTCGGTAAGGTTTTCCCAAGATGATTTTATTTTGACCGACTCGGTCTAGTCTCCAGTCACACAATGTATCGTCAGGTGCGGGGTACTATATACAAACCCACTAAAAAAGTTTCATCCTTGAAACTTAAATAATAGAATTACCAACATCGTTGGTACCCTCACGCTTTATCTGATAATCATATTATAAACTCTTGGTTTTCTCAACTGCTTCTCTTGCTGATTACATGGAATCGGTACTTGATTCTAATTTTGCCCATACCCCACATCATCATTACGGTTTGGTATCGCAGTCTTCTTGTTCTGACAATTCTTAGCAATATGGTCCTGTTGACCGCAGTTGTAACATTCTTTGTTTACAGAACGACATACTTCTTTTGTGTGATCCCATCGGCCGCATAAGTTGCACTCCAAACCTTGCTGTTGTTCTCCTTTGGCCTTTTTTTCTCTATCGTGATATCTTTTATTGGGATAGTTGCAACTTTTGTGCACTTTTCCTTAAGTACTTCGGGAGCTGAACTACTCTATTTCCGACGTTGTATCAAAAGACTTTGTCACTACCAATTTTCAAATTAAGGATAAATTTGTCATTTTCCATATTCTAATATTTTGTGAATATTTATTTATTAGTATTGTATTTTTGGGGATTATTTAGTCGGGTTAGAGACTCATCTAGTTTTGACTTGTGTTAGTGGCCCGGTCAGCTTAGACACTAGTCGGAGCCCAAGATTAGCTAGGCATGGCCCACAAATCCAACTCATTAGGCTAGTGCAATTAGGCTAATCCTACATGACTAATTAACTCATTTAGAGATTAGAACTTTGAGCCATTTGATCCCAAATCTTAACATGCACCTAATTAAACAAAGGGGAACTAATAGGGGTAAATTAGTCATTTCAACTTGACCCCAATAGGTCATTTGTGGCCGACCACATATGGCAAGTCCCTCCATCTCCTTTCAATCCAAGTAGCCTCAATTTTCCCCAATTTGGTGTTCTTTCCCAACTTGAGAGCAATCACCTTTGATTTCTCTTCCAAATCTACTCATCCTTCACCATCCCTCTCCATCCATCAAGAAAAGGGTGCCTACTAGGAGTGGAGAGCAAGGAGCAAGGAGGAGAGTCCATTTGCAAGGAATTCTCATGTCAGAATCGTGTCTATTTGATAGATCATTGGGATATAACTCCCAATAGCTAAAACTCTCTCTAAATTCATCTTTTCAATGCATATTATTAGTTTTGAACCCATAGGAACCCACCTCCATGCATGGACCACCCTTAGGAATGATTTAAAGGCTCTATTGAGTCCTCATTAGGAAGTTGGGTTAGATTTTGTGCCACCCACGGAGAAATTCCGAGGGTGACACACCAAGTGTTTGTAGAAATGCCCAATAGGTCATTTTGATTCTTAATTTCAATTTTAAACATGAATAAGGATATGTTAGCCATGGTTCAGGTGTCCAATTAGTTTTCATATGGATTCCTATATATGTATATATGTATTTTTGGCCTACAAGTCATGTATATATGTATATATATATATGTATGTATGTATGTATGTATGTATGTATGTATGTGTGTGTGTGTGTGTGTGTGTGTGTGTGTGTGTGTGTGTGTGTGTGTGTGTGTGTGTGTGTGTGTGTGTGTGGACTGTTTTAGATGATATTATATATATATATATATATATATATATATATATATATATATATATATATTTTTTTTTTTTTTTTTTTTTTTTTTGTGGTTGTGTCTTGTGTATGAGAGTGAGAGGAGGGAGCATGGCAAGCTAATGGCCATTCCACTTGGCTTGGTTTGTGGCTTGGTTTGGCTAGTTTGTATGTGTGTGTGTGTGTGTGTTGAGTGAGAGAGGGTTTTAGATTTGTGTTAGTGTTGTGTGTGTGTGTGTGAGGGATTTGAGATTAGATTTTGGTAGTGTGTTTGTATGTGTTTGTAAGTGAGTAGATAGTGTGTGGTAGTGTATAAGTTTGAGTGAAAGGAATAGGGAACTAGAGTGTGTTCTAGTGTGATTGTTTATGTGTGTGAGAAGAGGGAAAGGAGAGTGTGCTTGCTGCCATAGCATGTAGCAGCAGCAGCATGGGCAACAGCAGCAGCTTGGGCAGCAGCAGCAGCAACAACAACAGCTAGAAGCAAGAGCAACAGCAGCAGCCCATTCACATTATGAGTGTGTGTGTGGGTTGGATAGGTAAGATGGCATCCTAAGTTAGATATCTAAGATAGTATCTTAGGCACATAAGTTAGTATCTTCGTTAGTATCCTAGGATAGTTAGAAGTTAGATATGTTAGTTAGTATCTTAGTTCTAAGTTAGTATCCTAAGATATTAGAAGTTAGTATCTTAGGATATCTAAGTTAGTATCTTGAGAGTTACCTATTAGCCTAAGGTAATGGGATTTACCTACTAGCTAAGGTAAGAGGGTTACCTAGATATCTAAGGTATTAGATGTAGGTAATGAGTATTACCTACTAGCCTAAGGTGGGTGATTATCTAATAGCTTAAGGTAGATAGATAGATACTAGTACCTAAGGTAATGTAGACTTAAGGTATTAGGATTACAACTTAAGGTATTAGTATTGAGATACCAATAGAGTTAAGGTAAGGGGTATCTTGGTAGGTAATTACTAGAAATAAGATACTTGGCCTAGATTTGACCTTGTTTAACCAAGGTTGACTATTTTGACTGAAAGTCAAAGTAGAGTCAACATCTGACCTAGATTGGACTAGGAGTTGACCAGTTGACCAAAAGTCAACTGTACGTCAACCATTGACCTAGTTTGACCTAGATTGGATTAGGAGTTGACCAAAGTTGACCAGTTGACCAAAAGTTAACTTTAGGTCAACCATTGACCTAGTTTGACCTAGATTGCATAGCATGTACTAGAAAAATTATGCCTAACACTGTTAAACCCTATTTAACTCATGTATATCTCATCTTTAGGTCCGTAACTTCACTCTGAGCCTCGATTCACATTGACACCTCAGGATCGTAGGCGAGTACATTCTTTGATAGTTTTCTTTATCTTGATATCTACTATATCCGATTTAGTTGTAGTATTTTACTTGATTTTCGACACGAGGATACATGGACTAGTATACGTTCGATCCTGTCATGAGATGTTATTCCTGGATTACCTAGTTTATGGGTATATTATTCGATCTTATTTTCTGTATTTGTATAGACATCAATTTGGGAGTAGGCTGGCTCTGCTTATGAATCCCGTGTCATGATGTGTCATGTCCGGATCCATTATACTATTCGGGGATGGGGAGTTATTAGAAGTTATGTAATCAATACCCCTCATGTCATTTCCTGTGCATAGCTCCTCCCTCATCGCACGTAGGGTGTAGCCTGACCTGATACTACTTGTGCATAGCTTTCCTTTTTGGCCGGCCTGATCCCCTATACTACTTGTGCATAGCCGGTCAAATGAAACAGCCTGATCTGGATCCAATTCGATCACATAACGCTCTAATATCTCAAGGCACTGTTTATATTTATATTTTATATCAGATATTCCTGTACTGCTTTACATTCTAGTATTTTCACACCCTGACATGATATCCTGTTCACCTGTACTGTTTTACTTTCAGTCTTGATATTTCATCTTGTATTCTATTATAATTGTCTCATATAGTATTTGTCAATTCACATGGAACTACTGTTGGCATTTGTACTTGCTCATATCCTGACAGGATAACCCCGTGATTTTATAGAGGACTTAGATGCTGATTGCTCGACCTTCTACAGGTTTGGCATAGACAGAGACTTCGACCAGGATCTTCCTGTGGATCCGGTGCTCATAGAGGATGCACCGCCTGTAGTAACCTAGATTAGTTAGGTTTGACTGGAATGCATTCCAGCTGGATATTTGAGACTACTAGTATATTTTATTTATGATCTTGTGTTATGTCTTAAATTCTGAACTTCTGTCTGTGACTTGTATATATTTCAGTTTATCTATTTTCCATCGTATCTTTATCATATTCGTGCTTATCTTCCTTAAATGCCATATGATTGAGTTGTGATTATATTCCTCCGTGTGGAGATGACAGGTTATATACTTTGTGTTTAGATGTTATATATTCTAGTTGACCTATACAGCGTTCTACCGTCGACTCTGCAGCATAGGCTGGACGTACCCACATTCTCGTGCCCCCTAATCAGGGTACATGTTGCATTCTCGGTTCACAATATCCCTCCATATATTATCATTCAAATCTTTCACAAATTCTTTGAGTCCTGACTTTCTCGTATGGTATCGTGGAGCCGACGAATTTAGCAAGTTCAGAGAATTCTGACTCATAATCTTCAACAAATACGTTTTCTTGCTAAAGTCCGTCGAACTCGTCTTATTTCTTCTGACGGATGGCTGGGGAAGTTATTGTTTCAAAAATGCATGCTTAAACATTTTTCAAGAAATATTTTTGTCTTGAGTCATATCGTAAATATTCTTCTTTTTGTCCTCCCACCAGTCGTGTGCTCTCGGAAGTAGCTGGATTGCTGCACATACCACCTTCTTGGACCTTGGGATTATAACGAGCTCGGACAAGCCCACTATCTTTAAATCTAGTCCATCACCTTATCTGGTTTTGTTCTCTCAAACTCTGGGGGATTCATCTTTATGAACTCTGATCCTTTAAAGGTAGACTTCTTGCTCGTCTGTTGCTCATCAGTTTTAGCTAGCCTAGTTTCTTGAGTCGTAGTCACGACTGCCGCAGAAGAACTATTATTAGCCGCTAGTATGGTTATTATCTGTGTCAGCGTGTCGTGTTGCTTTTGCTGCACAAGGATTTGAGCCTCAACTTATCGCTGCTATGCTTCTGCTTGTTTTCCTTGTGCCTCTATCAGAGCCATTATCCTTTCTATCGGATTAGTTGGGCCTGATGCTCTTGATTGTTCCAAGTATTTTCCTTCGTTGTTTCTTTACAAAAGATAGTAACTTTTATTAGTCTCATAATATATTATGGACTTACTCTACGAAAAATTGGTTTTTCATAAACTCAAAATAAGGACTTCAAATCACTAAGATACTTATATAGTTTTGAAAACGGTTTGATGAAATCCAATGACGTAAAGTCATGCTCTGATACCATTATATCACGTCTCCATCTCGGAGGATCGTAAAGTCGTCACTGGACGTGATGCTGTACAAGCCTAAGTTGCGCTTGTACAAGATATGAACTTGCACATTAACAAAATAGACTGAATAGATAATAAAACAATGGAACTTTAATGCAAAAATCAAATAATAACAACGAGACACTAACAAATTTCTTTCTTTTATTGATAACCTGAAGGGATTACAAAAGGTGCTTACTAGCCAACTTAAAATGACAAACTTGGCTTACATCTTTTTGAAACTGAAAATAGTCACAATGTCCATACATCATATCCCTTTACTTAAGAAAAGATAAAACACCTTCAAAAGAAAACTTTTAAACTTGAAATGGAACTTTTGAGATGTCGAACAAATTCCACTAGAATATACAAGCTTTTAATATCTCTGAATATCTCGGGTCTCTCGATACTTGTGGTGGTGGAGGTCACATTGGAGAATATATTGGTGAGCGACACTAACCCGACTCACCTAAATCAACACAATAATTATTTCAGCTAGCTATTGTTATTAAGTGACCTTTCTAGTTGTTCTAGGTTCTTTTTAACAATTCATAATAAATAATAATAATAATAATAATAATAATAATAATAATAATAATAATAATAATAATAATAATATAACTTATGCAATGATTGTAACCCGCAACTTACTGTCAATTCCTGCAACAGATGAGGATTATACCAATTGCATATATATATATATATATATATATATATATATATATATATATATATATATATATATATATATATATATATAATTTTAGGTTCGTCTCTACATCAACTGTTAGACCTTGTAATAATATTATCATATGTATGCGGCCTAACTGTATGACGGTCCATGAGTGACTTTCCATAGTTAGAACTTAGGACGTACAAGTCCATCTTTCTAACAAATATGACACCCTGGTCGCGATGACGTACAAGTCTCAGGATGTCCTATTCTCTCCTAGGTCAACTCGATCTCTAGTGGCCCAAAAATTGGTCGAGATACCTTGTGCACAAGTTGTCTAAGACTAATGCATGATGCGTTCTTCTATCAAATAAAACTATTTCGATGTAACAGTTAAACAAGAAGCAAATATTTTTGTATTTTTTGCTTCTCATACCATAGAGCCGTATGTCACACATAATATTTTGGGGCCTACCGAGATAGATTATATGTACTATAGGCATCTTTGTTAATATTTGGCAGCTAGAATAATACATAAAATATTACTAGGATCTAGAATAATTTTTAGAATATTCTCTGGAATAAACCCTGGTATATTTCTATTCCAGAAAGTTCTTGTAAGCCCTTTGAGGCGTTATAAATAAGGAAGGGAGGCTCATTTGCTCCTCAGCACCGAAACTTGTAAGCTTTCTTTCATATAATAAAAGACTTTCAAGTTCCACTCTAGCTCCAGTAGTCTCAATTTTCTTAGCATTATAACTATGTTCGTTCGGGGGAAGGCTTGTACGGATCTTCGAGGAGGAAGCTTATGCGCCGTACGGGTCAAAGTATAGGAAAACTACAAAGTCTGTAACAAGTGGTATCAGAGCAACGGTCAATTGTCCCATATCGATATCCGAGAACGTCCAGGAGAGGCCTGCGTTGCCTAAGGAGGGGCACGCCAAGACCCACAAGAAGGACAAAAGCATGAAGCCTACAACGGAGCGTAGTCTTGCCGATCTTACGTAACACCTTGAGATCTTGGAGCTGGGTTGAAGGGACATGGGGATGCGTACGGGCTCCGTGGAGCAAAACAATACGAGGTTAAAGTATTTCTACGATAGACTCGAGAGTGACGCCACTTCGTCCATGAGAATCTTTCGGAAGCAATTCTAAGAGATGTGATCCGCACACGAGGAGGAGCTCAAGGCATATAGTGCAAAGATTGAGGACTTGCATGGGAAGGTCTGAGGCTACGAGATGCTAAAGATCGGGGTCGAGAGTTGCGGAGAACTCAAGAGCGAAGTTGCCATTTTGGAGAGGACCATTATGAACAATGGACCTTCGAGTAGGGAAGTACTCAGAAGGAAAATTTCCGAGCCAAAATCCTTCAATAGGGAGTACTGAGATGCCAAAGAAGTAGAGAACTTCTTATAGAATGTAGAGTGATACTTCAAGACATTACACATCATCGATGAGGTCGAGAAGGTAGACATTACTTCACTTTATCTTACCGACAATGCTATGTTGTCGTGGCATCGTAGGTGCACAAAAATGGAGAAGGGTTTGTGCTTAATAGAGACTTAGAAAGATCTCAAGAAGGAGACCAGGTCTCAGTTCTATCTAGAGAACGTAGAGTTTGTAGCGAGACAGAGCTTGTGACAACTCAAGTATACCTAGACGATTAAAGAATACATTGCGGAGTTTACACGTTTGATGCTCGCGATATCTAGTATGAACGAAGAGGATCGCCTATTTTTCTTTCTCGATGGACTTCAACTGTGGATGACTCAATAATTGCAGCGACAGAGGGTGTAAAACTTGAACACCAACGTGGCAGCACCCGAGAGGCCCATCGAGTATATGGGGGACAACAATGATGCCAAGGCCAAGCCAAAGACTACAAAAGAGAATTGTGGGGGAGAGCAGGAGAGCTCTCTTAAGGAGGGTCGGAGGAAAAAAAGCGCAAGAAGGTCTACCCCGAGCGAGTAGTTTTGTGCTTTATATAAAAAGAAAGTCATTATGCTCGAGATTGATAGAAGAGGAGTATGCGTGTCAGTGTCGTCCAAAGCGAGGAGGTGGAGGATGAAGCACATGGAAGCGTTGAACTTAACACCGTCAAGACCAAGTCCGTTGTGTCGAAGACTCCGAGTAGGGAGCTTATGTATGTTGACATGAGGATCAATGACATAAGCACACGGGTGTTGGTTGACACGGGTGCCACTCGTTACTTTATCTCGGACATAGAGGTCCGTCGCTTGGATCTAGCCTTGGAGAAAGATTCAAGTAAGATGGAGGCGATCAATGTAGAGGTGCATCCCGTGTAGGGCGTAACAAAGGGAGTTCACATAGAGGTGGGACATTGGTTGGGTGTTTCTAATTTTATCGCTATATCATTGGACGACTTCAAGATGATATTGGGCATGGATTTCCTGATCACCACGAAGGCGGTTTCGATGCCACACTTGGGAGTCATCAGCTTCATGGAGGAAGGCTTGTCATGCATGGTAAAAGTTGTACGAGGCAAGCCATCAAAAGGGAAAGCTATCTCCGTCATTCAGCTTAAGAAGGGTAGCAAAAAGGAAGACGACCTTACTTAGCAGTGCTCAAAATAAAGGAGGACTTCGAGGATGAAGATCTTTCTAGCGAGACCCGGGGTGGTTGTAAAGGGGTGTTTCGATGAGTCACTTCTGCTGAGGGAGGTGGATCGTGCTACCAAGTTAGGCACGAGTAAGAAGAAGCACATCGTGGACTGCGAGGAGGCAGAGGTGACAAAGTGGAGTGATTCATGCAAGGAGTCGCTCAAGGATCGTGGTGGACGTTCGTGTCGACAGAGTTACAATAGGACTCGTATGTGCGGAGGTGTGGAGAACTATGTGCACACATAAAATAAGGTCGATCGACGACCTGAAATCCCGTTCAAGCCTCTTTCTATGTCGAGGAGGGCACATACCATGGTAAAAATTGATGCGGCGAACCAGTTTGCTTCCAATCTTATGTAAAAGATTGACAAGTCTGGGAATGGCCGCATAAAAAGCACGAAGAAGGAATGACATGCAACTTTGTGCATCCGTTGACGAGGGCATCGATGAAACATGTGGGCATCGACGAAACATGTGGGAAAGAATGTCACACATAATATTTTGGGGCCTACTGAGGTGGATTAGATGCTCTATAGGCATATTTGTAAATATTTATCAGCTAGAATTATGCGTAAAATATTACTAGGATCTAGAATAATTCCTGGAATATTCTTTGGAATAATTTCTGTAATATTCCTATTCCAGAAAGTTGTTGTAAGCTATTTGAGACATTATAAATAAGGGAGCGAAAGGCTAATTTGCTTCTCACCACCGAAACTTGTAAGTTTTCCTTCATATAATAAAAGACTTTCAAGTTCCACCTTTTCTCCACTATTCTCTCTTTTTAGCATTCTAGCTAAGTTCGTTTATAGGAAGGCTTGTACGGGACTTCGAGGAGAAAGCTTGTGCACCGCACGGGTCGAAGTGTAGGAAAAATACCAAGTCCGTGACAAGTAGCTATGTTCTTCCTTCCTTTCTTTCTTTCATGTCATTTAATTACAAATAATATGAGGTTTTCTATACACACTTATTTCTGCAATACATAATAAGGAACATGTAATCATTCTATCATTAATAAGTATAACAACAGTTTTATATATCTAATGTAATTCTTTTTTAACTTTTTTTTATTACGATATCATTAATCACCGGACGCAACAATTGGACATCAACCATAATTCAACACAAATTATTTCTTTATGTTTTTGTCATAACTAATACGGAAATGAGTAAACTCCAATTTGATATCGAATTGGGAAAATGGTAAAAGTTAGGCTATGTTTGATTGGGCTTTTTTTCTATGAAAAATATTTTTATCACAAATTTTCCACCAATTATAGTGTTTGATAGCTTATATTTTCCATGAAATTATTTTCCAAAAAACTACCATTTTTTATATTTTCTTCTAAAATGGTGGAAAATGAAACTTGTCCAACCCATAAGAAAATTTCGTTTTCCATGGAAAATAACTATTTGTAACCCCCCTCATTTTCTTATATATATATATATATATATATATATATATATATATATATATATATATATATATATATATATATATATATATATATATATATATACTTGTAGCTCAAGTGGCTAGGCGCACCGACACTTGGGGCATCGGACGGAGTTCGAGCCCCCACGGGGGCGGCTTGGTGGTTCGCCCACGGCCCCCGGGCCAAGCGGTGGCTGGGTGTCTTTGACACGACCGTTTGGTTTTAAAAAGAAAAAAAAGAAAAATCTATATATATATATATATATATATATATATTTCTTCCAAGATGATATATCAAAATGAAGATAATTTTGTCTACTACAAAACTCAGTAGGAAGTTTCGAGAGATTGATATCCCTGGCGCACCAAAAATTAAAGTCATGAAGAAGTACATTTAATAATAAACTAACTTATAATAAAACTATTTATTGAAAATAATTCATTTAGTGTTTTAAAAAGAACCCTAAAATCCAGGAGGTTTACATCCTACCCACCTTACAAGAATTTTGTCCTCAAAATTTAAAATCATCCAATAGGTCAAGCTATAGTATGTAGCTGCTAAGGCTACACTATTTATTTGCTACCCTTGTGTGTTGGACTATTGGTCATGGTCAAACCTGATTTTAATAATTGATCAAACTCTGTCTCGATATACGGATGTTTACTAAAGATATTTTGGACACTGATCAAGATCGGATATCTACTTAATTCAAGATCGAAGCTGTGTTTTCCACTCGAGTCCGTATTTTTTTATGCAATGTATTTTTCACTTTTATTGAGTCCAGAAATACGTTGTACACCGAGTCGTACTGGCAAATAGGCTATCCAAAATTATTTTAAAAAATGATCTATGTTTTGAAAAACATCCCTTATTTACAAAAGCCTATGAAGGATTTCAAAAAGCTCGAAAATCATTTTTGAAAAACCCTGACCAACCTTGAAAGAACTCGGCCCGAGTTCGGTTAGTGACCGTTTGATTTTCGAACGTTAGAAAACTTGGTCTCCCTTCAGTTGCAAATTTTTCTTATAGAGTTCTGTCTGAATTCTGCCTGAATTCTGCCTTTGGAAAAACTATAGAGAAATTCTGATAATTTCAATCACTCAATTCAGTTTTATCTCTTCCCTTCTAAGCTTACATTTCTATTCCAAAGAGTTCTAAAAAGCTTATATTTTCAAATCCCTAGCCAGTTACAATTCTCTAGTCAATTTGCCAGTACGGTGCGGTCTAGAAGATTTCAGAGAAATTGTAATCAGAGGCTTGATTGAAGAAAGACTCTTCAAAATTGAAGTTGGTCGAGTTCTTCGTATCAAAGCTTGCATCTGTAGAAGTTGTAAGGACTTCGTATGAAAACTTGCGGGATTTTCCAATAGTAGATTCAACTGTAAGCTAGAGTTCTTCCGACTGGACTAGTCCTCACAAGAGAAAAACCAGTATACATCGCTGTTATTGTATTTGCCTTGTGATCTCATTTCTTTTACAGTTATTGTTTTATGATTATTGATTTAATTCTGTGATCTTACTGCTAACAAGTTTTTAATTAGCAAAATTCTGCTACCTACTCTATTTACCCCCTCTAGAGTATTCTGCTTTACGACTTCGTTCCTATAATTGGTATCAGAACGGGTTATACAGGTAAAGCAAGGTAAAATTGCAGTTATATTTAATTATTCTTAATTGCTATATAGATCACAGTATAACACATGGCAACTGTGAAATTCACAAGTAAAGGCTAAGCCACAAACAGACCTCCACTGTTTGACGGCACAAACTACACTTATTGGAAAACATGAATGAGTTTCTTCTTAATATCTCTTGATTTTGACTTATGATCTATAGTTATTGATGGCTACAAAAAGCCTCCTCGTATTATTGTTGAAAGAGTTTTAGTTGATAAATCCCATAACAAATATACTGAGGATGAAAAAAAAAGGCCAGTCTTGATACACGTGCTATTAACGTTTTGTTTTGTGCTTTAGACAGAAATGAGTTTAACAGGGTGTCTACTTGCACAACATCGAATGAAGTGTGGAAACTTCTCGAAGTAACCCATGAAGGAACAATGCAAGTCAAGGAGTCAAAGATCAACAAACTTACTCAAGAGTACGAGGCGTTCAAGATAAAGCCAAATGAATCCGTCACTCAGATGTTTACGAGATTCCTGGATATTGTAAATCATTTCTCTTCATTAGGCAAGAAATACAGTAACCATGAGAAGATTCACAAACTTCTACGAGCTCTCACGAAGAACTGGATACCAAAGGCTACAACAATTATTGAAGGAAACGACCTCTCAAATATGTCTCTGGAAACACTCATGGGTAAGCTACTCACTCACGAGTTGGAACTTCAAGACTTTGAAGAAGCTACACCAAAGGAGAAGTCAGAGAAGTCGACCACTTTCAAAGCCCAACAAAGAACTGTCGAAGATGATTCTGACGACAATGACTCTGAAGATCAAGCTCTTCTGGTAAGAAAATTCAAGAAGTTCATGAGATTCAACAGAAGAACAAAAGACAACAATAACAACAATAACGAGGAAGATCCTATTTGCTACGAATGTAAGAAGAAAGGACACACGAGGAAAGATTGTCCAACAACATCATCATCAACCAGAAAAAGTAGCAAATACGATAAAGGCTACCTGAAAAGATCTACATCAAGGAAGTATGCCAAAACAAGCATATGGCACGAGAGTGAAGCCAGCGACTCAGAAGATGGACAATCGGATGATGCGGCAAATGTATGCTTAATGGCTTACGATCAGGTGGGATACCCTTCACATGCTAAAAGCAAATGGATCCTCGACAGCGGTTGCTCACGGCACATGACCGGTGGTGCATCATTATTCGCAACACCGACGAAAAAAATAAGAAAGGATACGTCTCCTTCGGTAATAATTTGAGAGGGTACATAATCGGTATCGGTGACATTGGTAAGGCTCCCTACCCTGTGATTAAAGATGTCTGTCTAGTTACCGAATTAAAGCATAATCTGCTCAGTATAAGCCATTTAGCTGATCACGGTTATGGCATTAACTTTGTCAAAGACAAATGTACTATAGTTGATAGCTTAACTGGTAGTACTATCTTTGAACATATCAGAAAAGACAATATATATGTTTTCTATCTGTTAGAAGATGCTAACAAAGCAGGTAGATGCTTGATGGTTAAAAGCATTGAGAGTCAACTATGGCATATAAGACTCGATCATGCAAACATGGACACAATTTCAAGACTATCCACAAAGAAGTTGGTACGCAGCTTACCGGCCATATCTTTCAAGAAAGATACGTTATATAGCGAATGTGAAAAGAATAAAGCTACCCGATCCGCTTTAAGTCCAAAAACGCTGTAAGTACCACTAGACCTCTACAGTTATTGCATATGGATTTATTTGGACCTAGTAGAATTGCTAGTCTAGGTGGTAAGTTATATGCATTTGTCATTATAGATAATTTCTCTAGATACATGTGGGTATATTTTCTTGCACACAAAAATGATGCTTTGTCAGAATTCGTCACCTTTTACAAGAAAGTACAGAATGAAAAAGGTTTCATGATTACTCGAATTCGTAGTGATCATGGCGGTGAATTTGAGAATACAGAGTTCAAGCAATTCTGTGACACACACGGTTATTTTCATGAGTTTTCCTGCCCTAGGACTCCACAACAAAATGGAGTTGTGAAACGTAAGAACATGACTCTATCTATAATGGCTAGAGTAATTGTTTGCCATTGATAATTAAAGAAAAGAATAGTTTTATGGGAGGACTGAACTTTAATTCACAATTACAATCTCGCTTGTACAAAAGAAAGCCTAGGAACAAAACCTAGGGAAAGCAATCTAAGTACAATTGTTTGTTTAATTCGGATTCTGGGGGGTGACGGTAGAGGCTCGGGAAAGTGTTATCAACTCTGCCTTACTCCTTGGACGATCGAACGCAACCTCAGCTCCGGCGAAGAAATGCTCTCTCTCTGTGTGCTTGTTGCTCTATACGTCTCTGTGTGTGTGTGCAAAGGAATAATCCCATGCTATTCATAGGAGTTTTTGATGAGTAGGGTGTACAGCCACGTGGCCACATCCTTGTAACTGTGCCTTGAGAAGTGGGCGATTGGGGATTGGTTAAGATTAATCTTTATCTGTTTGTTGTAATAAATCTGGACTGTTATGTTGGTTGAAATAAATCTGAACCGCTATGATCTGTTGGTTACAATAAATCCGAGTTGTTAAGACTTAGTCAACTTCTGTCACATATTCCGACAGCTACTATGTTGCGAGTCGCATGAAGGACTGTCCCCATGTCTGAGCCGCATGAGGGTAGCCTCATAACCGAGCCGTATGAGGGTGGCCTCATAACCGAGTCGCATGAGGGTGGCCTCATAACCGAGCCGCGTGAGGGTGGCCTCACAACCGAGCCGCATGAGGGTGGCCTCATAACCGAGCCGCATGAGAGTGGCCTCATGTCTGAGCCGCATGAAGGCCACACAGGCGATCCGTATAGAGAACTTTCTTGGAATTGGTGAACTGTGCCAACTTTCATAAAGATTTTCTCGTCTTTTTATGAGCATGTCGCGTCTCTTCTTTATGTCAGAGCCATCATTGCTGTCACTTTATGTCAGAGCATTAATGGCCAGCTGCACGGAGTAATTATGGCCAGCTGTATAGGCTTATTTCGAACCGCATAAGGCCACGTAGCTCTTTTTGAGCCGTATAAAGCTTTCTGAGCTGCATGAAGCTCTGAGGAATTTTTGAGCCGCATGAGACCCCCCAAGTTCTAAGCCGTATGGAGTTTTTGAGCCGCATAAGAATTTATTATTCTTTTTCATGCTTCTACAAGACCCCCTTCAAAGTTTTCAATTTGTAAAATTGAAATACTTTGAATAAGAAGCAAGGAAATGTCCGCATAAGCTTCTCTGGCCGGATTTTTGAGACGCATGAGACCCCCCAAGTTCTGAGCCGCATGGAGTTTCTGGGCCGCATAAAAATTTATTATTCTTTTCCATGCTTCTACAAGACCCCCTTCAAAGTTTTCAATTTGTAAAATTGAAATACTTTGAATAAGATGCATGGGAATGTTCGCATAAGCTTATCTGGCCGCATAAGCTTCTCTGGCCGCATAGGCTTCTCTGGCCACATAGACTTCTCTGGCCGCATAGACTTCTCTGGCCGTATAGTATTTGTATGTCCTAAAAATCAAGTTGCATCTATCAAATAGGCAGAGAATTCTCAACTGTGCACCCTTCAAATGGACTGCACAGGAAACAGATTGCGCTACAAATCGAATGCGCGAGCTGAACTACGCTACCACCAGAGCGCGCTACAATGACGTAGCAATGCCATCATTACCTTACAAAGATCGAATCTTCTGACAGCCTGATAGCCCGAAAAATGAGGAGTCTGTTCGTTTTTTGTGCAGCACAGTGCTCGAGAACAGCTGTACAACTTCAGCACAATCTGTCAGTCCAACCTCAGCGCAGTTTGACCAATCCTGAATCCCAGCACTTTTCAATGACCAGAAGGAAGCGCAGTCTGAAGCTAGCGCTCTTCGGTTAGCGCAATTCATCGAATAACTAACATTTATTACGTGGATTACATGCCATCAATTGCTCGCCACATGGCAACCGCCTGTACACGACCAAGCGCATTTCAATCAAACAATGAACGCGTCTGAATACAGTTAGCCCACGATCGAGCAGCTGCCCAATAGGCCAACGCAGTTTGCAGTCTACGCAGTCTGTCGCCAGCGTAGTTCATCTTGCGCAATCCAGAATAACTACAAATTAGTTATTTCTAGAACTCTATAAATAGAGTTTCAAGTCCTTCATTAAGGGGATCAGATCATTATCATCATCAGAGATCAGGAGTTCTTGTCCAAGTGCTGATGCATTCTTCAGAGGCTATCGTCTTCAAAGTTCACATCGTCTAAGGGATAAAACGATCATTTTCAGATCGAATTCCTATAGTTGTACTTTCCCAGGATTCAATTGTAATCTTCTTACAAAGTTTGTGAAATAAAGACTTTTGTTTTTGCAAACAAAATGGCGACTCTGCTGGGAACGACTTTCTCCTCCGACGAGGAAGTGACAACTCAATGTGACGTTGCGTCTATCGGAAAGACGTAGAAGGCGCTGGTTGTGAAGGTCAACCAGACTGCCTATGAAATGATGATCAACTCTGGGGCTACTCGTCGCACTGTGGCCTCTGCCAAGAACAGGTCTCGTTCTGTGTGGACTCCTAAGTCCTCTGCGCAAACCTCTGTGCAGTCATCTTTGCAACCTACTGTCTCTGCCGCCAAGGAGCCAGTAGCCTCTCATGTCCTTGCGCAAAACATCACCTGCGCTGCCAAAGCGCAAACCAGAGCTCCTGCTGTCTATGCGCAGTGCACTGTCCCTCTTGCTGCTGCGCAATCCACAACCTATGCTGCTTTGGCAAAATCCAAAACCCCTCTTCCTCTGGCGCAAATGACTAAGTCTTTCCTTCCTACGCAATCCATTGCTCCTTTAAACAGAGCGCAACTCAAGCCCTCTGTTGCCAAAGCTTCACTAATTGCTTCCTCTAAAACACAAGTTGCACCTCCTGCTTGTTCTATGGCCAAGGAACCCTCTGTCATCATCTCCAGAGGGCAAGTTGCTGCTTCTTCTGTTCCTGCGCAACCCACAGGGGGTAGTCTTTTGACTGTTCCTCCGCCGTCTCAGCATAAACAGAAAGGCCCTTTGGTCTTTTCTCGATCTTCCGCAGTCCAGAACTCGGAAAACAACAGAGGGAAACGCTCTTTAGCCAACCCTTCGTCACAAAATAAAGGAAAAGGCCCTTTGGTCTTTTCTCAGTCTTCTCCGATTTTTATTGCAGAAGATCCATCTGAATGTGCCTCGGCACTAAACAGTACAAAAAATTTCCCTGCTAAAGGGAAGAACATTGATCAAAAAGGCATCTTGCCTACTCCCGTTCCACATTTCCAAGATCTCCCAACTCTTCGGATGTCCCGCTCAAAGCAGGGAAAATTACTCGTGTCTTAGACAGAAACCCCTGGGGGTGAGTTTGCTGATCTACGGGTTTATCTCAATAGACCTCGGTCTACATCAACTTCGGCGAAACGCAAGCAGCCAATGCCGAAGATGAACCTGCATCAGAGGCAAACTTCCAGGATGAAAAATCCTGACACCTATGCTAACGAAGTGAGTACTTTCCTGTATACTCACAGGACAAAACATCTGAAGAGCCGAAACCATGTTCCAAATGTTATCAAAGAATACGTCCCTCAAACTTCTTCTCGTCCCTTTATTGTTCCTGACCTCCGAGAGCACCTCAAGCAAAAGTGGGACAATATCTCAACACCTCCAGTCCAATCACTTGAACACCATTGTAATCACAAGGTTGTCATCAAGTGTTGTTGCCAGACAACAAAACGATCTATCTTCGATCGTCTGAATTTTGCAACTTCTGAACCAATGTCAGAAGACGAAGACGAAATGTTGTATGCTTCCGTCAACATGGCTTCTCGAGGCACTGGGGGTAGAAAGTGCTCCAAACACGGCAAGCCTAGCAGGCCCAGCCAGCGGTACTTAGATTTACTCCAAGAATCTTTTGAAGGAGTATTTCGAAACACCCGATCCCAAAGTCGAGAAACAATCAGTCATAGGAATCTTCTCCAAGATCCCTCTGGTCATCTCCCTATTTCTTATTCAGGAGATGATTCCTTCTCTGATTATGATGCATACAGTGAAAGTTCTGAACAGACAGTGTCTTCTACTGTGCCCAGAGAAGTGTCAGCCTATATTGTCACTGAAGATCCAGATGCTTCTAGTTTGGCAAATCAAGAACAACAAATAGCTGCACTGGAGGATAAACTAAAGACCATGGCTGAAATGGTCGCAAGAATGCATTCTATCATCGTGGCCCAACATACAGTACCACCGACCGCACCTGCTGCAAATCCTGAGATTATAGCATCGTCGGTGCCTGTCAATGCAGGTCTGGGGGTGGTATCTCCTCAAATACCCACTGTACAAATTCAACCCACACCCAGTCAATTAGGAGCTGGGGGTAGTACTTACCACGCTGTTCCTCCCCCTAACACTATAATTCAGCCTGCTTTTTCTTCATTATCAGAGGATGCTAATGAAGCTGTAAACTTTTGTGCACTCAATTCGAGGCTTTTAAAGAGAAGGACAATTTACAGAGATTGGGGATCAAACAACCCTATCCGGTTGAATGGAAGGAAGTCCTATTCCCTCCAAAGTACAAGATTCCCACAATTTTTCTGTTTGACGACAGCACTTCTCCGAGTCAGTTCATTAACCACTTTGAGGTAATGACTGTTCAACTTCAGCCAAATGATGCTCTTCTTACCAGGGTATTCGTCGGCTGTTTAGCTGGTGTAGAATACGATTGGTATAGAAGCTTGCCTGATGGCTGTATCACCTCTTTCTCGGGTTTTAAACAAATCTTCTTAGAGCGATTCTATGAGGGAATCAACGACATGACCATGTCGGCCCTCAACAAGATCAAACAAAGACATAATGAAACCGCTGAGAGTTTCATTGAAAGATTTCGCTAAGAAGCATTAAAGATGCCTCCTGGAACTCCAGCCGCTGTCTCTATAGATACATGCAAGGTAAATCTTTTGCCTATTATCAGCATGTGGACGGGGTCAACTCAATTTCAAGACTGGCCATCATTCATTGTCAATGCTAAAGCAGCTGAAGTTAGCGCTGACAAGTTCAAGCAGTTGGGGGTACACATGTCTAACCCCGACCGGGATGAACACCCAACATCTAATAGCGGTAATCGCCAGAACAACCGTAAAAGTAAAGAAACCTTCAATATTAATCTCAAGAATAAGGAATCCTTGGCTGTCAATGTGGCTTCACCTACGTCTACTTCTACTCCTTCTGCCCCTCCACCAAGAGAACCTCGTCTGAAAGTAGAGTATTCCTTTGACGAGAACGACACCATGAGCATCTTCGATTGCTTGATCAAAAGCAATAAGCTCCAACTCCCAGATCCGAAGAAGCCTGACGAGGTCGGTAAGACTGATCATCCCAAATATTATGTTTATCACAGGTTCATTGGTCATCCCACTCGAGCATGTTATGTGCTCAAAGACAAGATTCAAGAATTAGTCAACGCTGGTGTTGTCACCCTTCAACAAGATGAGAAGACTGTTATCGCGAACATGGTCTCAGTACAGTTCGATAACTTTCCTCCACAGATGGTACAGTATGGTGTCATCCCTATCCCCAAGGCCACTCTTAAAATCGAGAATCTCCCTCCTCCACGAAGTGAAGGTCTCGTCCCCTTATCCCTTGATAACGGTAAGATTATGTGGATTCACCCTGATCTTGTTGCAGACTTCGAGGCTCCTTCCTTGTCTAAGCAAAAAAGATCGCTCCAAGGACAGAACAAAGATCTGCAATATGGTATCTTTTGACCCCATAGTTGAAGAGGAAATCCTGCTGGGCACCAGGTCAGGGAAAGCCTATTTACGAGAATTTCCCGAAACTCAAGAAAACCCTGCTTCTTCTTCTGAGTCTGCTCCAGTGTAACCTGTCTCTACTGAGGACGTCCCTTCTGCATCCTCATCGGTTGTAGAACCCATTCCTCCTAAACCGGTAGCAGCCGACAAAGGCAAACAACAAGTCCGCTTCGACAAAGTTTTGAAGAAGTCATCCTCCTCTGGACTTGAAAAGCCATTTAGCTTTGACATATTGGCTCAACTGGCCAACACACTGGCTAGGCTGTCCATCTTCGAGCTTTTACGCCTCTCTAAAGAGACTCGAGAAACACTGAGTGAGGCTTTGATGCAGGCAGACACTTGCCTAACTCTTCTTTAGAAACCTGAGACAGAACCTGTCTCTTGTCTCCATTATCACAGTGTGCTGGAATTAATTCCAAATATTACCTTCACACAAGATGACATGTTAATGGAAGACAATCGACATGACCGTCCTCTCTACTTTACAGGATATGTCGACTCCATGAAGGTTGATCGTATTCTGATAGATCCAGGGTCAGCTCTCAGCATCATGCCTAAGATAATGTTGGATGCTCTGAAGATTCCAGTGCATAGCCTCTCCAGCACTATCACCACCATTCTGGGATTCAATCAAGAAAGAAGTGAACCTTTAGGCAAGATACGCCTAAAACTCCAAATCGGCAATCTTCGTACGAAGGTGACCTTCTATATTATAGACAACCATGGTTGTTCCTACAATGCTCGTCTAGGAAGACCATTCCTGCATGAACACAACATTGTTCCTTCTACTCTTCATCAATGCTTCAAATACATTGATAACAAAGGAGAAGTCCAAAAAGAAGTGGCGGATCTCTACCCATTTAAAGGCATTGAAGCATATTGCAACGACGCTCGCATGTACAAAGAAGAGTTCATGAAGGTGGTATTAGCCATGGATGGTAAAGAAGAACAGGAAGCAGTGTCCAGTGACACTCTCATCATACCTGTCAAAGGGCGTGTTTCTCATCCTCAATCCTCCAAGCCACTAGCTATTCATCTTTCAGCCCAGAAGCAATCGACTGGTGATAATCAAGATCAAAGGGAGCTCACCTCTTCTGAGCCACTGGTTATTGACTTACGTCGTAACAAAGATCAAAGGGAGCTCACCTCTTCTGAGCCACTGGTTATCGACTTACGTCTTAACAAAGATCAAAGGGAGCTCACCTCTTCTGAGCCGCTTGTTATTGACCTTCGTCGTAGCAAGCCTCCTCCCCGCTCTTCTTCTCCTCCTCTTGTAATCGATCTGACCAAGCCGACTAAGGCTAAAGGTCCTATTGTAAATATGGATGTACAAATCAATGAAAAAGCATCTACTTTCCAGTATACTGATGTCATTTATCATACTAAATTCTATTTGGATATGCTAGACAGCTTTCAGTCATTTACAATATGAGTCGTACAATCCCTTCAGACGGAAGTATTATTTGAACATCCAGATGACTCATATTTTGTTGTCCCTTCTCGAAAGAGAGGCGAGAGTCCAATACTTTTTAGTAAAGGGCCAGAACAAAAATTTAGCTATACCGATGATAGCAAAAATAACGATATGGGACGTCTCCAACTTCGTCGTTATAGTCAACAATCAAAAGACATCATCCAAAAGATGGGTTATGATTTCAAGAATGGCCTCAATTACGGTAAGGGTAGACGAACTCCTATCCGTACGGTTGTTCCGAAGAAAAAGTCAGAGATGTATTACAGCAGGACGAAAAGAGGTCTCGGATATACTTCATCTCCGATTTTATCTCCAGCAGCCTCCGAATCTGAGAGTGAGGAGCGCTCTAACTCTTTTGATTCCAGATCTTGGGATTCTGACACCAGTATCGGCCAAGTTCATCGATTGATTGTATCTTCTAACATGGTCTCCGCTGAACTTCCAGAAGGTTATGGCGAAGATATCGAAGAAAATCCCGAAACAGATCCTTGGGCTCAACGAATGGATACCCAATGGGAGCTCCGATTCGAGCAACAGAAACCTTCTACCGAAGATCAATTGGTCCAAATTGACGTGGAAGAAGGCGGGTCACCTCGTCCAATATTCATCAGCAAGAACCTTTCAGAGGCGGATAAGCAAGAATTAATTCTTCTTATTCGAGAATACATTGATGACTTTGCTTGGAGTTATGAAGACATGCCACGTTTAGATCCCAAAATTGCCACTCATAAACTGAATATTTTGCCTAATACAAAGCCAGTCAAACAGCAGAAAAGGCGATTCAAGCCAGAAATGATGGACGCGATCGATGATGAAGTCAAAAAGCTCATAGCTTGTGGCTTTATTCGAGAAGAACAACATCCTGATTGGGTAGCTAACGTTGTTCCAGTCTTGAAGAAAACTGGCAAAGTTCGAGTTTGCATCAACTTCCGGGATCTTAATGAAGCCTGTCCAAAAGATGAGTTTCCTCTCCCTATCACAGACGTCATGATCGACAACACTTGTGGGTTCGAAAGGATATCCTTTATGGATGGATTCTTCGGATACAATCAGATTCGGATGAATCCTGAAGATGAAAAACACACTTCTTTCCGTACTCCTCGTGGAGTCTACTGCTACACAGTGATGCCATTTGGTCTCAAGAACGCTGGTGCAACTTACCAACGAGCTATGAGTGTAGAAGTATGGAATTTCAGGACCAGAAATCCTATGTGCCTAACATCACATGCGCCAGGGAGCTTAGACGAAGTACTTGGCACAGCAAAGCATAGACATTAAAAGAAGATTTTTATTTCATATAAAAGTCTGTTACATGTCATAAAAAGAGCTGTACAAAGGAGAATTTCTACAAAAAAAGACCCTAAGTCTACAGCTAGGCGCAGCAACCACCATGCGCCCTCAAACAGGCGCATCCCGCCAAGCGCTCTCAGCCAGGCGCATCTCTTCAGCAGCTAAGTTATGTGCATCCCTTCAGCAGCTCAGTTATGTGCCACCCTTCAGCGTCCCAGTCAGGCGCATCATGAAGTGTCAGCATATGCGCCATCAAATGCTTCGACCAATGAAGCATTTATTGAGCAGAACGAGGGTGGCAATCAACCCTCTAGCTGGAGAAAGAGCTCCCCAAACCAAGGAAGAGGAGCGCACCGCAACCAACCTGCGGCTAAAGGAGCAGCTTTCAACCCAACCAGAATGGGCAACACCCACTCTAGCGGGAGGAGGAGCTCTCCCAAAGCCCAAGAAAGATGATCGGGACACCGTGTAATGCCCCAGTCCCGAAATACGTAGGAATAGGTACACCGACATGCCAGCTGTATACATACGAAGTACACTCCAATATATGGCAACCTTGTATGTATACATAAGATGTAAAATACAGTAGAACCATAATGACTAAATCTCATCCACTAGATAAATAAATAATATATAAGCAACTTTGAATTTGTCATGTATACAATCATTGGGCGGAGACAAAGTCCACTACCAACTATCTCAAATAAAATGTACAAGAAGTGATCGGTAAAATAAGGAGACGAACCAAGCGCAATCGTCTTCAAAAGAATGGAGAAGATCATGGCCTTGGCTAGAACACCTGCAAAATCACAGAAGCACACACCTGGAGGGATAACCAGGTCCTCAGAGGGACGTAACAAGATACACAAAGAACATGCCATAATAAACTGAATATATAATATGTCACAAACCGAAATAAGTGACAAGACGACAATAAGGTAATCTAACTGTACTACAGTGTTTATACAGTTAAGAACAAACCTCCAACGCATGGGCACTCTGGCTCAGTAGCAGTAATCTCAGGTATGGCCCATCAGGATATCAGGGACCTCAAAGCATAACATTCATCGAATGTCAGAGGCCAGCAGTAAATCAGTATCAGGATCCAGGACCGTATCTCCCGCGGAGATAACCGGCAATAGGGAAGTGCATACTTGGCCCATACGTCAAGGAACTATTCTTCCCACCTAATGCCTAACAGAGTCACATCCATGTCTCATAAACCTCTACTAACTGCTAAGTCTCCTAACATGCCTCTATTAGCAATTAGCCCTATCGCATGCGCATGGGGGATCAGCCCACACACAAGAACCTCTACATGCTACTCATCTCACACATCCTCGTGGTATAACTGTGTCAAGGTATATACGACACACTACAGACGGTAGTCCCCTAACTCTAGGTTCATATGCAATCAAAGGATAATAACAAAGTAAATTAATAATCACTGAACAGGCAGTAAATCAGGAACTATAAGAACCAGAAATAAAGAACAGTGATATATAAAATAAAAATAGACTGAATATAAACAGTTTAATGGCAAGGTATCTTGCCTGGTGTGTCACTTGGTATAGTGCGGTATTCTCTGGCATGTCTCAAGAGTCCAATAGCCACGATCGAGGCCTAGGGGTCCGAAATCGGGAAGGAAGTAGGGATATGATTAGTCATGATCAGATAATTGAAGAGAATTTATGGAATTAAATACATATACTATGTTTAGAAAATATTTTTATAAAAATTTACATAAGTCTTGAAAATACTTTACATATAAAATTTGGAAAAAAATATTTGTTTGTATTAGTCAAAATATGTTTTTAGGTACATACTTGAAAATAAAAATCATTTTAGGCTAAAACCTTAAGTTTACCAAAAATAGGATTTCTATGAAGATAACCTGTATTTTATTAGTAGAGATAATTATTGAAATACTCGAAATCATTTATAATTTCGAAAACCCCCTTTTTACTAGTTTAAATAATTTTTGGAAAATGTTTGAAAAGCAAAGATGGTTTTGGTCAAAAATTTTGCGCGTGTCAAACAAATTCTTTAGGTAGAAAATTATCTTTTTGCTAAGACAAATTTTTAATATATATTGAATACACAACACTAAAATTTTTATTATACATAATAAAATATTAGTGATACTACTATCCATATCCTAGAATAGAAAATATATATATATATATAAACAGTGATAATAATAATACTAATAACAATTAATAATAATACGAATTAAAACTAATAATAATAATAATAATAATAATAATAATAATAATAAATGATAATAATATTATTACTCATATAAACCTCCAATTCTTCTCGAATGTAAACAGTAGAGAGAGAAGCTGGAAAGATGAGTCTTACCACTCGGGCGGATGGGGCGGCTCCGGCCGGCGGTCGGCGCATGGAGAGGCGCTCGCACGGACGGGGTCACGACGGAGCGACGCTGGTGATGGCGCGCGCTCATCAGCGGCGGATGGGCGTCGGTGGCCGGCGGTCAGGATAAAAAAGGGGGTTTCTCAGTAGCGGTCGCGGCGCGGAGCTTCGGCACGGTCGGAGCGAAGAGGGGAAAGGGCGGCACGGCGGTTGAGTTTCCGTGAGGCGGCGGATCGAGAAAGGAGAGAGGGGGTGGCGGAGAAGAAGTTACGGCAGCGGCCGTGGGGGCTTCCGGCGATCGTCGGCGTGGGGCACGCGAGGTGGATGAGGCGGATGGATCCCGGCGCTGCGGCTGTGACGAGCGCGGCGGGGCACGCGAGGTCACGCACGGTCGGTGCGTACGACGGTACGCCAAATCTGGACCGGATCCGTCGGCACTGGCGGGGCTCGGGGTCAGCGCTCTGGTGGCGCCCGACTGGGCTGGACGGGGTGGACGAGGAAAAAGGAAAGCTCGTGGCGGCGGTGGCTTGCCAGCACGCGACGGCGATCGGGGAACCCCGGCGGAGGCTGGAGGTCAGGTTAGGGTTCTCCTTTCCTTCTTCTTCTATGAACGATGGTGGTGGGATGTTGAGCGGCAATGGCCGAACTTCTGGGGTGACGCTGAGGTAGTTGTGGTGGTGCCTTTGCTGATGGTGGTGGTGCTGAGGATGCTGAGGGTGGTGTCGACAGTTTCTGGCGGTGATAGCGACGAGCCAGGCCAGGAGACGGGGTAACTAGGGTAAGGATTTGGGTTTCGGGTTGGATGTATAGGGTCGGGGGTATCCGACACGGCGGAGTGGGCATCCGGGATTGTCGGACGCGGAGTAACGATGTATTTGTACAAAATAGGATATAGTGGATGAGACACCGACACGATGCACAGTTTGGTTGTGGATGGAAAATTGCTGGAGGAGTATCCTTTTATAGGAGGTGGGATTTCCCAGTTAGATAGGAATTGGGAGTATTTAAATCCCCATTAGATAATTTATCTACTAATTCAAATCAATTTAAAATTACTCCAATCAATTCCAAATCAATTTCAAATTTTAGATAAATCAAATCTAAATTTATATAGGTAAAATCCATTTAAAATAAAGTCAAATAAATTCTCTCAAATTTAAATTATCACAACCAATTTAAATTTAAACCAAAATACTATTTTAAAATACTTTTTCGAACAATAAAATATTAATATTAAATAAATTTCAAAAATATAAAAAATCTAAATTTATGCACCTCGTATGTATGAATATTTGCATAAAATCTCATTTTTAAAATTACTATTTATATAACCCTTCATGACGTAAATAAAGAATTAAAAAATTCTAATATGACATATTTACAACCTTTAGTAATCGAAATATTTATTATTTATTATCAAAAATTTCAAACTTCTAAAATAAAATATTTTACAAAAGTATGTACCTCGCACATATTCGTACTCGACGAGACGTACAAAAATACGAACTCGTACGTGACGTATAATACGACTATACGACGCACAAATACCAAGTAAATTTTTTTTTAAATACTCAATTTATAAAAAAAATTAAAAGTAGAAATTTAGGGGGTTTACATCCTACCCAACTTAAAAGAATTTCGTCCTCGAAATTAAGAATTAGTACAGGGGTGAGAAGACAATTAAATTCACAACGCTCAACGAAAGATGCATTAGGAAGTCTTGATTTCCATAACGGCGAGAATAATCATGGGTTAACGCGGAAATGAAAAAAATGAGCAAGGTTTAAAGTTAGAACATGGGGTAAAGGTTAGCTGGGTAACTAGTGGGAATAGATTAGAGGCCTTAAAATAGGGTTTCTTGAGAGCCGGTTGATTAAGGGAGTGATTTGAATCATTCTTAAGTCTCAAGAATGATTAAAATTGTGATAATGAATCTAGTGTCACGAGGAGGATGATTAATTCAAGATGGGGTTACAGTCAAATCGGTTGGTAACTGGCTAACTATCTTGGCAATAGACAGTGGACAATTAAGAGAATATCAAGTACGGTTGTTTGTCTTTCTAAAACAGGTGAAAGGCGAACATAAAGAGTTCGAAGAAGGCATTATCGAATTCAAATGAGTGGTTCAAAGACGACTGAATAAGTTCCAAAAGAATTGCCAAGGCAGTCACGGATGAGACTCTATGGCCAAGTTTAACTATGTCTCTATCCACGTTGAATAATATACAAAAGCAAACCAAGTGCACTATGGTTGATCAGACCATAATACGTCGGTTCTGATTAGACAATGTATTAGTGGGCGCCCACAATAAACATATGTTACGAACAAGCTCGATAAAGAGTGAGCTTGCAAAACTAGACCGTAATAGCAACATAAGATAGTCAAAATATATGCAGTAGATGATGAAGGAAATTAAATAGTCCAAGATCCTTTAACATTGAGTCTTGTCCGAAGTTTAGGCCTATACAGTCGGTTTGGTTGACTAGATAAGTTAGGGTCCACTAAATTCTATGGTCCAAGTGAACCTATCAATGTGGTCCACAAAGTGTTGGTTAGGTCGTGAGGTATTCTACCCAACTTATAAGAATTTAAACTAGTAATGGGATGGGGCAATGAGTTAAGTAATCAAGGTAAGGCACAAAATTGAGCATTAAAGGAAATCAAGTAGAACATCATCACATATCGGGTCGAAGGATTTTAATCGAGATTGAGTTCCTATCTGTGGTTGAAAAGTATATCGGTACCATGGTAGGGTTAGGATTTAGTCTTTATGACCCGAAAGTCGTGTCAAGAAAATAGAGTACAAGGGGTATGTTTTAGTGGGACATGATATACCTACATGAAGGTGGGCTCGTCTAGATTTTGCATATACAATTTGTTGGAAGGGAAAGTCTAGTGTTATGCTCCAAATATCCAAGTCACGGTAAGGCACGCAAAAAGATCTAAAATAAAAAGTGGGAGTTGATGAAGTGATAATTAATGCATACATTTTAAGAGGATCAAGTGGAAGCATAAGGTAAAATTAATTAAGGAATCTCGTAAAATAGTTTATGGACGTAGCTTCTAGAGAGAAGATGGTCTCCTAGATGAATACAATCAAGGAACGTTTGTCTCATATTTTAAAGCTGCAATGGTTAGAGGGTCACGAAGAAAGGTCGGATAAGTCAAGATTGAGATATAATTATATGGTTGGTTAGATGATTAACTACACTTGAGCATATCAATCATGGCCATAGAGAAGATGGCAATTCATAGGAAAATTATATAGGGTCTATTTCTATGACATGGGAGTTCCTCGAAGTTTTCCTCAAAATCATCTACCAAAATGACCATAATTATAAAATTTTTAATTTATTTCTAATAACCCTTGAGATAAATCTTATCATATTTACAAAGCAATCTGAAACTTAAGCTCAATATTTTAATCAACTCAAAATCTCTTGTCACAATTAAAACCGTACTAATTGTATCAAATTAAAATCCTATTCCAGTATGGCAACTAAAAAAAAAACCTTCACAACCAAAACTTATAGTCATAAAAATCTAAATAATTTTATGACATAATCAAACAAAATTTTAATCAATATCAAATAGTCTTTATCTTATCAAATGTACCACATTCTCTAGTCATAACAATATCATAACCCTAAAAATTCTTCAAGATCTTGGGATAACTCTTAGTATATCCCAATTAAATCTACATACTCGTTTTATTCCTTTTACCAAGACTTTTATTATCCATAATTAAAACTTCTGGATCAAAGTGAATTTATAATTCATAATCATAAGGCAATTAAAAATTTCAGAGTCAATTTCATATCCTTCAAAATATATTAAACCAAACTTTTACTTCAAATTTTAAATCTCCAAATTTAACAACTTGTAATTTATAAATCGTACGACTTACCAATTTAAAACCTCAAGCTCTCTAATAGACCGTAAATCATAACCCTCCATGTTCTCTTATAATTTAAAAGTACTTTAATAAATTCGAGATAAACTTTAACATATCCAAACTTGAACTTAATCGTAAATCGTGTGTCACAATTTCAAGATGTTTCTCAAATCGGTTTCATATCCCAATAAACTATTTCGCAATCATAAATTTTGTTTTCTCGATCTAGCTGTCCTCTTGTGTATACCACCTTGTAATAGCAAAATAAAATTTCAACTATCCTTTGAAGGCGGTAATATTCTACTACCCAACTTGGAATTTACTAATCCTTAAAATCATACTTTTAGGAAAATGTCTTTATAACTCAAATAAGACCTCAATGTACACTAATTGTCAATGTAACCTTCCTAGCCATGTGTTTGACCTATGAGCATATACTAGTGTAGTCATCTTCCTAGTTGACAATAAGCATGAAAATAAGAATCAACGGTAGAAAGGATTCAAGCAGGATGTAATTCAAAAGAGTCGAACGAGAATCCGGAATTTGAAGCCAATGGAAGAGGTCAAGCTGTATGGATGAGATTCCTAGATTCTAATCCTATGTTACAGGCTCACACCGGTACAATTACGTAACCGAAGTGACAAACTTGACCTGCATGGGCCATCACAAAAACATGTAATGCCTCAGTCCCAAAATACGTAGGACTAGGTACACCGACATGCCAGCTGTATACATACGAAGTACACTCCAATATATGGCATCCTTGTATGTATACATAAGCTGTAAAATGTAGTAGAACCATAATAATTAAATCTCATCCACTAGATAAATAAATAATATATAAGCAACTTTGAATTTGTCATGTATACAATCGTTGGACGGAGACAAAGTCCACTACCAACTATCTCAAATAAAATGTACAAGAAGTGATCGGTAAAATAACGAGACGAACCAAGCACAATCCTCTTCGAAAGAATGAAGAAGATCACGACCTTGGCTAGAACACCTGTAAAATTACAGAAGCACACACCTGGAGGGATAACCAGGTCCTCAGAGGGACGTAACAAGATACACAAAGAACATGCCATAATAAACTGAATATATAATATGTCACAAACCGAAATAAGTGACAAGACGATAATAAGGTAATCTAACCATACTACAGTGTTTATGCAGTTAAGAACAAACCTCCAACGCATGGGCACTCTGGCTCAGTAGCAGTAATCTCAGGTATGGCCCATCAGGATACCAGGGACCTCAAAGCATAACATTCATCGAATGTCAGAGGCCAGCAGTAAATCAGTATCAGGATCCAGGACCATATCTCCCGCGGAGATAACCGGCAATAGGGAAGTGCATACTTGGCCCATACGTCAAGAAACTATTCTTCCTACCCAATGCCTAACAGAGTCACATCCATGTCTCATAAACCTCTACTAACTGCTAAGTCTTCTAACATGCCTCTATTAGCAATTAGCCCTATCGCATGCGCATGGGGGATCAGCCCATACACAAGAATCTCTACATGCTACTCATCTCACATATCCTCGTGGTACAACTGTGTCAAGGTATATACGACATACAACAGACGGTAGTCCCCTAACTCTAGGTTCATATGCAATCAAAGGATAATAACAAAGTAAATTAATAATCACTAAACAGGCAGTAAATCAGGAACTGTAAGAACCGAAAATAAAGAACAGTGATATATAAAATAAATACAGACTGAATATAAACAGTTTAATGGCAAGGTATCTTGCCTGGTGTGTCGCTTGGTACAGTGCGGTATTCTCTGGCATGTCTCAAGAGTCCAATAGCCACGATCGAGGCGTAGGGGTCCGAAATCGGGAAGGAAGTAGGGATATGATTAGTCATGATCAGATAATTGAAGAGAATTTATGGAATTAAATACATATACTATGTTTAGAAAATATTTTTATAAAAATTTACGTAAGTCTTGAAAATACTTTACATATAAAATTTGGAAAAAAATATTTGTTTGTATTAGTCAAAATATGTTTTTAGGTACATACTTGAAAATAAAAATCGTTTTAGGCTAAAACCTTAAGTTTACCAAAAATAAGATTTTTATGAAGATAACCTGTATTTTATTAGTAGAGATAATTATTGAAATACTCGAAATCATTTATAATTTCGAAAACCCCCGTTTTACTAGTTTAAATAATTTTTGGAAAATGTTTGAAAAGCAAAGATGGTTTCGGTCAAAAATTTTGCGCGTGTCAAACAAATTCTTTAGGTAGAAAATTATCTTTTTGCTAAGACAAATTTTTAATATATATTGAATACACAACACTAAAAATTTTATTATACATAATAAAATATTAGTGATACTACTATCCATATCCTAGAATAGAATATATATATATAAACAGTGATAATAATAATACTAATAACAATTAATAATAATACCAATTAAAACTAATAATAATAATAATAATAATAATAATAATAATAATAATAATAATAATAATAATAATAAAAAATGATAATAATATTATTACTCATATAAACCCCCAATTCTTCCCGAATGTAAACAGTAGAGAGAGAAGCTGGGAAGAGGAGTCTTACCACTCGGGCGGATGGGGCGGCTCCTGTAAGCCCCCTAATTTTCTACTACGATTTTTTTATTTAAAATATATGTTTGTATTTATTTTTGTACTTCGTATCTACACGTCGCATACGAGTTCTCATTGTTGTATTTGCGTAGCGTGCGGGATTTGCGTTTCGAAAATACTCGACGAATGCGAATATGCGTCGAGGTACATATGTTAGAAAAATATTTTTATTATAAATTTATTTTATATAAAAAAGTACATGAAAAATAATATGTGATAAATATTTTTATTTTGTATAAAAGAGTTATTTTAAAATAAGTAGTGGATTGGAAAATATTGGTTTGTATAAAATATATTCTACATATTTGCAAAATTTGGCAATTGTTTATTAATCTATTTTGGCATTTACAAAAGCTATTTTATAAATTAATATTTAAGTAATTACCTTGATTTTCGAAATTAATTAATATTATATTTTAATAATTATGAAAAAGAGTTTTAAAAATTTTGTTTTGTTAATATTTGAATTAGTTTGATAATTTAAACTTGGAAAAGATTTTATTTTAAAGTAAATATAGTAATCTAGATTGATTTGAATTAGATTGCTAATCTTTTAATTCGATTGAAATTAAAAGATGGAATTATCCATCGGGATTTAAACAAATCCTAATCCTATTCCAACTGGGAATTCCCACCTCCTATAAAAGGAGAGGTACTCCTCCAGAAATTTTGACCACAACCTAATTTAGTGCATCGTGTTTGTGCCCCCTTCTCCATCCACTATATCTCATATTACACATACAACGTCCCAATCCCGGGTTTGACATATCCGAACCTCCCTCCCCGTCGCATCGGACAACCCCGATACGATACAACCCAACCCAACAATACAAATACAAAAATTCTTAAACCTACAAAACTCCATCCCGGCCACCAATGGCCAACTTCGCAGCCATCCTCACCGTCTACCACCCCCAAACCCCTCACCGTCGGCCGAATCCAGCCTCCACACCACCAGTACCCCGTCATCACCATCATCCGTTCCGATTCATCCCGACAGCACCCTTCCGCCGTAACCAGGCCGGCATCAACCCCCGGAAACCCAATGCCATCACCGACCACCAGCAGTTAAACCACGGCAACCACACCACCACCCGCAAAACACCTTTCCGACACCACCATCTCCGTCATCCATCACCACACCCACACAGTAGAAAAGAAGGAGGAGACGCCTCCCCTGAGCCGGCGCGCCACCGCGCCGTAGCGACGAGCGTCGTACCTCCGTACTGGGTCCGCCGGCCTCCGCACAGCAGGGTCGCCGGAGAACCTGCTCCGCCGAGCGCGCCGGAGCCGCGCTCCACCGTATAGTGCCTTCGCCATCACCCGACGCCACTAAATCGCCGCTGCCACCGTGACTCTTCCCTTCCGCCGCCGAGAGCTCCGCCCACCGGCGTCCTCACCATCCCGCGAAGTCGACAGATCCAGAGACGCCTTCAGCAGCGCAGCCCCGTTCCTCCCTCCTGGAGCGCGAGACCCGCTCCCCGTCATCATTTCGGCGAACGGCCACCGCGTGCTGACGGATCCGGTCCAGATCCGGCGTCTGCCGAACGCACCGACCGTGCGTGACCTCGTGTCCGTCGCGCTCGTCACAGCCGCAGCGTCTGGTCCCCTCCAGCTTGCTCCGCCGCCCGGCTCCTCCGCCTCGCCGCCACCACGTCGGCCTCGTCGGCGACCACCGACCGCCCCGGTAAGGAAACCCCCTTCTCCTTCCGCTTTCCCTCCTTTCTCTCTCTCTCGTCTCACTGAAAAAAAAAGAGATGGGCAGAGGATTGGATTAAAGAAGTGGATAATAATTATTATTATTAATAATTATTATTATTTTTATATATCACTTTTGTGATTATTATTATTATTTATTACTGATATTAATATTATTATTAGTTTTAATATCATTATCATTATTATTTATAAACCATTATTATTATTATTATTAAAGATTATTGTATATATTATTATTACTATGTTATTTAGTATTATTATCAAGGATAATTGGGAAGATTATTATTGTTACCATTATTAATATTCTTAATTATATTCAAATTTTATTGTTATTTAATCAATATATAAGTAAAACAATTTTTATTAGGGTACATGTTCTTTTCGACTCTTCTATTTTTAAACAAATTCATAAAAGGTTTGTAAATAAGTTTTATTAGATATAAATATTTTAAAATAATATTGTAAATAGTTTTCAAATATTATCTAAAATATATTCTAGTATTCTCCTTAAAATTCTATTTTCCAACTTATAGTAATTATGCCTAAAAACGATTTGAGATTTTAGTATTTTCCAAAAACAATCCAGTCTTAAATTATTATAAATATTTTCTAAAAGTAAGTTATATTTATTTTGCAAATTCCCTTGTTGGTTATTATCATCGTTGATCATGACTAATTCCATGTTCCTATTTTCTCGCGATTTGGACCACTGCACCATGACTATGGCTATTAGACCATGCTGGACTTGTCAGATTATCGTACACCAGACGACACACCAGGCAAGATACCTTGCCATTATACTGTTTATTTTTAGTCGCATTTTATTACATATCACTGTTCAAGTATTCTAGTTCTTGATTACTGCCTGCCCAGTGATATTACTTGTATCTTGTTATTTACCTTTGATTGCATATGGACTTAGAGTTAAGGGACTACCACTAGCTTAGTACATTGCATAAACTTTGACACTGTTGCGCCATGAGATATGTGAGTTATGAGTAGCATATAGTCTACGGACTTGCGTGTTGGCTGATCACTGATGCATGCAGGACGTGCGTTAGGTCTAACTGTCAATAGTTATACGTTAGAAGACTTGACGGTTAGTAGTTTTACATGGTCGTGGATACGACATGATAGGTACATTGGGTGGGGAGAATATTTCCTTATCGTATGGGCTTCTATTGTACTTCCCTTGTAACCCGGAAGCTCCGCTGGAGATACGGGTATGAGCCTCTCAGGTTGGCCACTGTCGTTTTTGAACGTCATGCTCTCGGTCACTGGTGCCCAAGTGGGGACTATACCAGATCCCATTTACAGCCAGGGCCCATGCGACGAAAGGTTTATTCTCACTGCATGTTCACTTTAGTTGGTTAGAGTACCTTATAGTGTCTTGTCACTTTCTTTGATGGTGGCATATTTTATATTCAGTATTATATGGCATGTTGATGTATCTTGTTACGTCCCTCTGAGGACCTGGTTATCTCGCCAGGTGTGTGTTTCGTGATTTCTTGCAGGTGCTCTAGCTAAGGCCATTCCTTCCTTCGTGGTGATTGCTCTTGGACTCACCATTGCTCTCGCTTGCTAAATTCTTTCCTTATATATTTTCCATATTTAATTTGGGTTGGTAGTGGACTTTGTCTCCGCCCAACTATTGTGTACATGACAAATTCAAAGTTACTTTTATATCATATTTATCTTTGTGTATGAGATTTAGTACCTTGGTTACTGCATTTTACAGCTTATGTATATATACGAGGGTCCATATACTTCGTATGTATACAGCTGGCATGATTGCGTTCTAGTCCTACGTATTTTGGGACTGGGGCGTTATATATTTTTGTGGTGGCCCATGCAGGTCCAGTTTGTCGTTTCGGTTATATAAATGTACCGAACAGGCCTGCAATATAGGATTAGGGTTTAGAATCTCATCCACCTACTTGACTTCCTTCCTTGACTTCAAATTCCGAACTCTCGTTCGACCTCCTTGAATTGCATCTAGCTTGACTCCTTCTACCACAAATTCTTAGTTCGTGTTTAGTAAGATGACTAAAACTAGTATATGCCCATAGGTTAAACACATGGCTAGATGGATTGCATTGACAATTAATATGCATGGAGATCTTATTTGAGTTGTAGAGTCATTTATTTTCCTAGAAGAATGATTTTGAGGATTAGTTAATTTCAAGTTGGGAAGTAGCATATTACCGCCTTCAATGGATAGTTGGAATTTTATTTTGCCATTACAAGGTGGTATACACAAGAGGACAGAAAACAATTTTATGAATTATGATTTTTGGAAAATAGCGAAATAGTTTATGATTTATTTGGGATATGAAACCGAATTGAGTAACATCTTTAAAATTGTGACCTATGATTACGATTTAGTTCAAGTTGGGATTGAATATGTTAAAGTTTATCTCAAATTTATTAAAAGTGTTTTAAATTATAAGTTATGATTTTGTAATGATTAGAGAATATGAAGGGTTTATGATTTACGGTTTATTAGAGAACTTGAGGTTTAAATTGATTCTACGATTTACGACTTATAAGTATTTAATTTTGAGCTTGAAGAGAAAATGGTAAAAAAAAAAAATATATTTTGTTTGAAATATTTTTGGAAGATATGAAATCGACTTTGAAGGAAAAATTTAAATATTTAAATTTGCTCATATGATCTATGATATATAAAGTTATTTGGATTTCAAGTTTAAAACCTTGATTATGGATATCTAAATTTTGGAAAAAAAAGAAGGGGAGAATTACTTTTGAAGAGTAGTTGAGACTTATTGGAAGCTAGATATACACATTCGAAGGATATAGAATTAAATTTGAGGGTTATTTTAAATGTTCCATTTTGTAGTATGAAAGTCGGCTGGTAAACTTATTTAAAGATTGAGTTTAAGGTTTGGAAAAAAAAAGGAAGAAGAAGTTATTATTCGATTTGCGTTATACAAGGGTTGTTTTGAGATTGATTAGAAATTTAAATTGGATTAAACATGACAGCCTAAGATGATTAGGAAATTCGGTAGAATATCTTGAGAAAATTTCGAGGAACTTAAAATTTTAGATTTTATCATATATTGGTGAAGGACTAAGAAGCAAGTAAGGTCACCCTAGTGAGATAGAAGTATTCCACATTAGATTGCCATGCCACCTATGACTATAATATTGCATATACACAAGTATAGTTAGTCATCGACCAACCCGATGAACATATCTTTAACTTACTCGACTTTCCCTCGAACCTAGATCATTATTTGTGACCATCTACTTGTTTGAAACTTAGAAATGATTAGAGTCATTCTCTTGACCATACCCTTATCTACGAGACTATTTTTCTCTCTAGAAACTGCGCCTCTAACTTATTTAGCCTTGACCTACGAGACTCCTAATTATCATTATTTCGTGCTTTAACCTTTTATTTTTGTGCATTAATTAGTACCACATGAACTTCCACTTTCTAAATCGATCATTTGGTGTCCCCTATCGTGACTTTGATATTTGGAGCACCACACTATACTTTTTCTTCCAACAAACTTTACATGCAAGACTTAGACGAGCTCACCTTCATGTAGGTATACCATGTCCCACTAAAACACGTCCCCTTGTACTCTATTTTTATGGCACGACTTTCGGGTAATAAAGACTCAACTATAACCTATACCATGGTACCGAAATACTTTTGACTATATTTGGACTCGATCTCGACCCAAATTTTTGGCCCGATTATGATCTACTAAATCCGTTAAATGCTTACGCTTGTGTTTTATCTTGACTGCTTAGCCCTTGTCATTTTATTTTCTTGTATTGATTTACTTAGACACATAACACCGTTCACACTCCGATATTAGCAACACTTACTTTTCTCCCTTCCAATTAAATTGCTTTCTCATACTTCACTATGATTTCTCCGTTGTTTACGCCACCTTGTTCCTTGTTCCTGTAACGCCCCAGTCCCAAAATACGTAGGACTAGGAACGTAGACATGCCAGCTGTATTCATACGAAGTACGTAGGTCTCGTATGAATACATAAGCTGTAAAATGCAGTAATCCAAGACAAACTAATCTCATCCACAATAATAATATAAATATCAACTCGAATATTTATTATACAATCGTTGGACGGAGACAAGGTCCACTACCAACTATCACAATGAAAGAAATGTACATGAATCGAAAAATGGAAAGACGAACCAAGCGCAATCGTCTTCAGAAGAATGGAGAAGACCACGGCCTTGGCTAGGATACCTGCGGAAAATATGAACACACACCTGGAGAAAAATCAGGTCCTCAGAGGGACGTAACAAGATACATAAAAACAATACCATGATGAACTGTAAATGATACATGATAAAGAAAAGACCACATGCTCCAACACAATGGAACCTAACCATCTAGGTGTAATGCAAGTCGAAAACTATACTGGAACGTATAAGTGGGTAGGAATAAAGCATAGCATCCACTAGAGGCTTTTGCATGAACTAGTATACGTCTCTGACCGTATCTGACGACGTGGTCAGGGCCGTGCAATGGATATATCCCCTAGTTCATACTTTGCATCGCTAGCATACCTCCTGACCGTATCTGACGTCGTGGTCAGGGCCGTGCAATGGATATATCCTCTAGCGACACACCCATATAAGGTAAACCATGAACCCATAACCGGGCAATCTAGAAGGCTTTGGGCTAGCTCATACGTCCCAGTAGTTTTCCCCGCCCATGTATCACACAAGTCATATCCATGTCTTGGCGATCCATATCTCTATGCAAGTCGCTATCTAGACTCCGCTAATCCATAAATGAACCGACACACGAACCGCCCGTATCGGTAGCAAGTCGAATACGTAGGTTCGTGTCGACTCAATGATCCTCACTCATGTGTCGTGTATGAGACGTGTCAACAAGTCAAAGAAGTTATGAAGCATAACTTCACACACCGGAAAAGTCCGCTACCACATATGGTCCACACACACACACGCACACACACAAACATCGATATACATATCGATGGTACCCAAGTCATACTTGGACATACTCTTACTAATGTAAAAACACTAGCAACATATAAAATATCATGAATCAAATGTAAGTACAAGATGGCAAGGTATCTTGCCTGGTAGGACGCCTGGTGTGCTGCAATGATCCAGGTGGCACGATCTGTGACTCCGGTGCAACAACTGTACAAGGTGACCATGGATGGTGATACGGTCGGTTCCATTGGGTCCAGAAGGATCAATTTAGTTAGGTTCGACATAAGGTAGACTTGAATTGGCAAGGGATTAAGAATAGGACTTGATTGTAGAAGAGGAAGATCATCGAAGAAGTTTGATAATATATACGAATTAAAACTATTTATTATACTCAAGTACTAACTTAAAGTCAAGAAAGTCGTTTTTGGCTAAAACACTAAGTTTGTAAAAATATGAATTGAGATAGAGAGACTATATTTCATTAATAAAAATATTTTAGATAGTATTTGAGAAATACCAACAAAATTGTTTTATAATTTTTAAGTATACATTTTTATGGATCAAATATTTTTAGGTAATTATTTAAATATTTAGAAAAAAATTTCTTTAGGAGAGACAAAGAAAACAAAAACAAATGACAGCAACAATAATAATAATGATAATAATATTGATAATAATACTATAATACCCTTCGAAATAATATATGTACACATACTCACTGTTGAAAAATATTTATAATGTATAATAATAATAATAATAATAATAATAATAATAATAATAATAAAACCAAAATTATACGAAATATTATACCTATACATCTAAACATATAGGTTTAAATATATAATGGTTTAATATAATCAAAATCCATACTTATTATTCCTGCCCCTAATGCAGGTTACAAATAATCATATATTCCTTCGACTGTTACTTAATAATAATAATAATAATAATAATAATATACTTATTATTCCTGCCCCTAAGGCAATCCTCAAAAGAACATCTATATTATTACCACAACAGTAATAAAATGAAAGAAACAAAAGTAACAAATGCAAATGAAAACGAAAATAAGTATACAGCTATCTCTTTTATCTCAAAAATGGGTGCAAAATAAAACATTGTGAGAGGAAGAGGAAGTGATGAGCGGGAGAAGAAAACAGAGCTGGAGGGTTTCGAGGGAACGGTGGGAAGAACGGGAAGAGGAGCGGGAAGAAGGAGGCGGGCGGAGGCGGCGAGGTGTCGGAGCGGCGATCGGGGGCGGCTTCTCCGGCGGAGGACGCTCGCTGCGCGCGGATCTCGCCGGGAAGTCGGAGAGGTTTTTTTTTACCGGAGGCGCCGGTGGCCGGAGGGGGGAAAGGGGAAGTCGGCCGGGCGCTCGACGGGGAGATGGCCGGGCTTGGTCGGGGGTTGCGGAGAGAAGGAGAGTCGGGAGGCGGTTCGCCGGGAGCGGCGGACGCGGTGTTCTAGTGGGGCTCGGAGCACGGGCGGTCGGGATAGGGTCGGAGGAGAACGGTGGGAGTGGCGGCCGCGTGCGGAGGAGGTGGAGGACGGAGGAGCGCACGTATCTGGGGAAATTCGACGGCGGATGAGTCGGCACGGCGTCGAGGGCTGACGGCGACAGGGTTTACGGTGATGGGCGACGGACGGAAATCGAGACGACGGGGCGGTCGCAGGCGGGCTGGTTCTCGGCCACGGTGGCTGGAGTTCGTCGGTGGACGGGCGGACACGTCCTGGAGATGGCCGAAGGTTGGGCGGCTCGGCCGACAGTGCCAGCGGTGGCCTGGGCCTGGGATGGCGCGCGCGGTCCAGAGTGGACGGTGACGTTGGATGGGGATTGCGGACGCAGCGACTTCGGCGGCGTTGGCGGAGTGTCTCGGCAAGGCGGAGGTAAGGGGTTTCCCTTCTTCTTCTAATTTCTGGTGGTGGCAATAGATGGGTATGGTGGTGTTGATGGTCGAGGGGTCGGAGAGTTGGGTACAGGGTCGAGGGGGTTGACTCGGATGGCTGTGCAGTTGTCGGTGAGGCGACGTGCTGGTGGTGGTTGTGATGAGGCTGATAAGAAGTCTCCTGTGGTGGCGTGAACGTGGTGGTGATGGAATTTGGGCAGTAGAGGAGAGTCTGGTTGGGCGCGGGATGAAGGCGGGTGGTGGTGACGGCGTTGCTGGTGGTGTCGGGGACGGCCAGGAGGGATCGGGGGAAGCACGGACGGCCAGGAGGGATCGGGGGAAGCACGACGTAACCATGGCGGATCGGAGATTAGGGTATTAGGTTAGAGGTTTGGGGACGTGTTGGAGAATTATACTGTGTCGGGGTTGTCGACCAGTGGGGAAAGAAGTTGTAAATGTAAAAATATGGAATAAGAATATGGGTATGGGAACACGGACACGATGCACATCATCGGGTGGAAATTTGGGTCGTGGAAATTTTAGAGGAAATATTGTGGAGAAAATATTGGAGGAGTACCTGCCTATTTATAGGATGTGGGAATTCCCAATTGGATAATGATTAGGATTATTTAAAACTCAATTAGATAATTTTACCATTTAATTTAAAATCATTTAAATCCAAATCTAAATATAAATCCAATTCCAAACGCAAATTCAAATTTGAATCTAATTAAATTTTAGTTTAAAATCGAATAGGATAAATCAAATTCCAAATATCTACTATTTAAATTAATCCAAAAATACAAATCACGATTTAAATCGTCACAATAATTTTAAAATATTTTTCTAAAGTACTAATAATATTAATTTCAAAAATAATAACTATTTTTAAATATCTTTTCGAATAATAAAATATTTATATCTAATAATTTCAAAAATAAAAATATATAAATTTAATTTAATGTACCTCATATGCAAGGAATAAAAAATAGTTTTCTAAATTACCACTAATAAATAAATAAATAAAGTAGTAAGATTTTGGTCATCTCAATAGACAACTTTAAGCAAAATACAAAAACAATAATTATTATATATATTATTTGAACTATAAAATAAAAAATGTTATTAATAAATATGTATGCTCGCACATATTCGCACTCGACGAGCAAGAAAATAAATTTCGTGCACGACGTAAAATACGACTACGCGACGTACAATACAAATTTTTTAAATCAGTACCAAAATTAAATAAAAAAAATAGTAAAAATTTAGGGGTTTTACAGTTCCCTTATGCGAACATTGAAGACGGACTTTATTTTTGATACCTATAGAGGCATCGTACATTGACCAATAAAATTGTAGTAAAGAGATTTTTCAATTTCTACTTGGGCCAATTGATTGAAGGTTTGGAATTTTAATAGAAAATTATAACTTGGGAAGATATACGTGAGCTAGTATAATAGAAGATTACGGTATTCAAATTAAGACTAATTGAAATTCTATGACGAGTTAGAAAAAATTAGAGTAACATGAGAATCATATTGGTTTTCTTTAAGGGGACGTAGAACGAAATTTTTTAAATAGAACGATTTATGATGAGAGATAGTATACGAATATTGACGATATCAAAGAATTAAGGAGTTTTATTACCTGCTTATAAGGTTGCCCTTTTTAAGGTAAATGTTAGGGTTGATCAAGCTTAGTCATTGATTGGTTGTCATATTCATGATCGTAATCTAAACTGAAACCATCAAATTTTTGTTCTAGTCGATCAAATGACATGTTGCCATTGAAATGTCGCTCACCATCCCGTCGAATATTTTTGCGTTCTCATCTAAAGAAGATTTCATACTTTCGTTCGAATAATATTCTTTCTATCCTCTCGACCCTACCAACCCTATCTATCCCTAAATTTCGAGGACGAAATTCTTTTAAGTTGGGTAGGATGTAAGCCCCCTAATTTTCTACTACGATTTTTTTATTTAAAATATATGTTTGTATTTATTTTTGTACTTCGTATCTACACGTCGCATACGAGTTCTCATTGTTGTATTTGCGTAGCGTGCGGGATTTGCGTTTCGAAAATACTCGACGAGTGCGAATATGCGTCGAGGTACATATGTTAGAAAAATATTTTTATTATAAATTTATTTTATATATGAAAGTACATAAAAAATAATATGTGATACATATTTTTATTTTGTATAAAAGAGTTATTTTAAAATAAGTAGTGGATTGGAAAATATTGGTTTGTATAAAATATATTCTACATATTTGCGAAATTTGGCAATTGTTTATTAATCTATTTTGGCATTTACAAAAGCTATTTTATAAATTAATATTTAAGTAATTACCTTGATTTTCGAAATTAATTAATATTATATTTTAATAATTATGAAAAAGAGTTTTAAAAATTTTGTTTTGTTAATATTTGAATTAGTTTGATAATTTAAACTTGGAAAAGATTTTATTTTAAAGTAAATATAGTAATCTAGATTGATTTGAATTAGATTGCTAATATTTTAATTTGATTTAAATTAAAAGATGGAATTATCCATCGGGATTTAAACAAATCCTAATCCTATTCCAACTGGGAATTCCCACCTCCTATAAAAGGAGAGGTACTCCTCCAGAAATTTTGACCACAACCTAATTTAGTGCATCGTGTCTGTGCCCCTTCTCCATCCACTATATCTCATATTACACATACAACGTCCCAATCCAGGGTTCGACATATCCGAACCTCCCTCCCCGTCGCATCGGACAACCCCGATACGATACAACCCAACCCAACAATATAAATACAAAAATTCTTAAACCTACAAAACTCCATCCCGACCACCAATGGCCAACTTCGCAGCCATCCTCACCGTCTACCACCCCCAAACCCCTCACCGTCGGCCGAATCCAGCCTCCACACCACCAGTACCCCGTCATCACCATCATCCGTTCCGATTCATCCCGACAGCACCCTTCCGCCGTAACCAGGCCGGCATTAACCCCCGGAAACCCAATGCCATCACCGACCACCAGCAGTTAAACTACGACAACCACACCACCACCACCCGCAAAACACCTTCCCGACACCACCATCTCCGTCATCCATCACCACACCCACATAGTAGAAAAGAAGGGGGAGACGCCTCACCTGAGCCGGCGCGCCACCGCGCCGTAGCGACGAGCGTCGCACCTCCGTACTGGGTCCGCCGGCCTCCGTACAGCAGGGTCGCCGGAGAACCTGCTCCGCCGAGCGCGCCGGAGCCGCGCTCCACCGTACAGTGCCTTCGCCATCACCCGACGCCACTAAATCGCCGCTGCCACCGCGCCTCTTCCCTTCCGCCGCCGAGAGCTCCGCCCACCGGCGTCCTCACCATCCCGCAAAGTCGGCAGATCCAGAGACGCCTTCAGCAACGCAGCCCCGTTCTTCCCTCCTGGAGCGTGAGACCCGCTCCCCGTCACCCTTCCGACGAACGGCCACCGCGTGCCGACGGATCCGGTCCAGATCCGACGTCCGTCGTACGCACCGACCGTGCGTGACCTCGCGCGCCAGTCGCGCTCGTCACAGCCGCAGCGTCTGGTCCCTTCCAGCTTGCTCTGCCGCCCGGCTCCTCCGCCTCGCCGCCACCACGCCGGCCTCGTCGGCGACCGCCGACCGCCCCGGTAAGGAAACCCCCTTCTCCTCCCGCTTTTCCTCCTTTCTCTCTCTCTCTCGTCTCACTGAAAAAAAACGAGATGGGCAGAGGATTGGATTAAAGAAGTGGATAATTATTATTATTATTATTATTATTATTATTATTATTATTATTATTATTATTATTATTATTATTATTATTATATATCACTTTTGTGATTATTATTATTTATTACTGATATTAATATTATTATTAGTTTTAATATCATTATCATTATTATTTATAAACCATTATTATTATTATTATTAAATATTATTGTATATATTATTATTACTATGTTATTTAGTATTATTATCAAGGATAATTGGGAAGATTATTATTGTTACCATTATTAATATTCTTAATTATATTCAAATTTTATTGTTATTTAATCAATATATAAGTAAAACAATTTTTATTTGGGTACATGTTCTTTTCGACTCTTCTATTTTTAAACAAATTCATAAAAGGTTTGTAAATAAGTTTTATTAGATATAAATATTTTAAAATAATATTGTAAATAGTTTTCAAATATTATCTAAAATATATTCTAGTATTCTCCTTAAAATTCTATTTTCCAACTTATAGTAATTATGCCTAAAAACGATTTGAGATTTTAGTATTTTCCAAAAACAATCCAGTCTTAAATTATTATAAATATTTTCTAAAAGTAAGTTATATTTATTTTGCAAATTCCCTTGTTGGTTATTATCATCGTTGATCATGACTAATTCCATGTTCCTATTTTCTCGCGATTTGGACCACTGCACCATGACTATGGCTATTGGACCATGCTGGACTTGTCAGATTATCGCACAACAGACGACACACCAGGAAAGATACCTTGCCATTATACTGTTTATTTTTAATCGCATTTTATTACATATTATTGTTCAAGTATTCTAGTTCTTGATTACTGCCTGCCCAGTGATATTACTTGTATCTTGTTATTTACCTTTGATTACATATGGACTTAGAGTTATAGGACTACCACTAGCTTAGTGCATTGCATAAACTTTGACACTGTTGTGCCACGAGATGTGTGAGTTATGAGTAGCATATAGTCTACGGACTTGCGTGTTGGCTGATCACTGATGCGTGCAGGACGTGCGTTTGGTCTAACTGTCAATAGTTGTATGTTAGAAGACTTGACGGTTAGTAGTGTTATATGGTCGTGGATACGACATGATAAGTACATTGGGTGGGGAGAACATTTCCTTATCGTATGGGCTTCTATTGCACTTCCCTTGTAACCCGGATGCTCCGCTGGAGATACGGGTATGAGCCTCTCAGGTTGGCCACTGTCGTTTTTGAACGTCATGCTCTCGGTCACTGGTGCCCAAGTGGGGACTATACCAGATCCTATTTACAGCCAGGGCCCATACGACGAAAGGTTTATTCTCACTGCATGTTCACTTTAGTTGGTTAGAGTACCTTATAGTATCTTGTCACTTTCTTTGATGGTGGCATATTTTATATTCAGTATTATATGGCAAGTTGATGTATCTTGTTACGTCCCTCCGAGGACCTGGTTGTCTCGCCAGGTGTGTGTTTCGTGATTTCTTGCAGGTGCTCTAGCTAAGGCCATTCCTTCCTTCGTGGTGATTACTCTTGGACTCGCCATTGCTCTCGCTTGCTAAATTCTTTCCTTGTATATTTTTCCATATTTAATTTGGGTTGGTAGTGGACTTTGTCTCCGCCCAACTATTGTGTACATGACAAATTCAAAGTTACTTTTATATCATATTTATCTTTGTGTATGAGATTTAGTACCTTGGTTACTGCATTTTACAGCTTATGTATATATACGAGGGTCCATATACTTCGTATGTATACAGCTGGCATGATTGCGTTCTAGTCCTACGTATTTTGGGACTGGGGTGTTACAGCTCCGGCCGGCGGTCGGCACGTGGAGAGGCGCTCGCACGGACGGGGTTACGACGGAGCGGCGCTGGTGATGGCGCGCGCTCATCAGTGGCGGATGGGCGCCGGTGGCCGACAGTTAGGATAAAAAAGGGGGTTTCTCAGTGGCGGTCGCGGCACGAAGCTCCGACACGGTCGGAGCGAAGAGGGGAAAGGGCGACGCGGCGGTCGAGTTTCTGTGAGGCGGCGGATCGAGGAAGGAGAGAGGGGGTGGCGGAGAAGAAGTCACGGCGGCGGCCGTGGGGGCTTACGGCGATCGTCGGCGTGGGGCACGCGAGGTGGATGAGGCGGATGGGATGAGGCGTATGGATCCCGACGCTGCAGTTGTGACGAGCGCGGCGGGGCGCGCGAGGTCACGCACGGTCGGTGCGTACGGCGAGACGCCAGATCTGGACCGGATCCGTCGACACGGGCGGGGCTCGGGGTCAGCGCTCTGGTGGCGCCCGACTGGGTTGGACGGGGTGGACGAGGAAAAAGGGAAGCTCGTGGCGGCGACGACGGCTTGCCAGCACGCGACGGCGGTCGGGGAACCCCGACGGAGGCTGGAGGTCAGGTTAGGGTTCTCCTTTCCTTATTCTTCTATGAACGATGGTGGTGGGATGTTGAGCGGCGATGGCCGAACTTCTGGGGTGACGCTGAGGTGGTTGTGGTGGTGCCTTGGCTGATGGTGGTGGTGCTGAGGATGATGAGGGTGGTGTCGACAGTTTCTGGCGGTGATAGCGACGAGCCAGGCCAGGAGACGGGGTAACTAGGGTTAGGATTTGGGTTTCAGGTTGGATGTGTAGTGTCGGGGGTGTCCGACACGGTGGAGTGGGCGTCTGGGATTGTCGGACGCAGAGTAACGATGTATTTATACAAAATATGATATAGTGGATGAGACACCGACACGATGCACAGTTTGGTTGTGGATGGAAAATTGCTGGAGGAGTACCTCTCCTTTTATAGGAGGTGGGAATTTCCAGTTAGATAGGAATTGGGAGTATTTAAATCCCCATTAGATAATTTATCTACTAATTCAAATCAATTTAAAATTACTCCAATCAATTCCAAATCAATTTCAAATTTTAGATAAATCAAATCTAAATTTATATAGGTAAAATCCATTTAAAATAAAGTCAAATAAATTCTCTCAAATTTAAATTATCACAACCAATTTAAATTTAAACCAAAACACTATTTTAAAATACTTTTTCGAACAAAAAAATATTAATATTAAATAAATTTCGAAAATATAAAAAATCTAAATTTATGCACCTCGTATGTATGAATATTTGCATAAAACCTCATTTTTAAAATTACTATTTATATAATCCTTCATGACGTAAATAAAGAATTGAAAAATTCCAATATGACATATTTACAACCTTTAGTAATTGAAATATTTATTATTTATTATCAAAAATTTCAAACTTCTAAAATAAAATATTTTACAAAAATATGTACCTCGCACATATTCTTACTCGACGAGACGTACAAAAATACGAACTCGTACGTGACGTATAATACGACTATACGACGTACAAATACCAAGTAAATTTTTTTTTAAATACTCAATTTATAAAAAAAATTAAAAGTAGAAATTTAGGGGGTTTACACACCGCAATTCTGATCTGCGCCTCTTCCAGCATAACGGAGACGAGGCTCGAGCATCCCGATCTTTGGATGCAACAGGCACCTTCCTCCTGCCTTAGAAGCCCTCGACTCCGACTTTTGGATGTGACAGTCACCTTCAAGTGCATCAATGAAGAACATGCGTCGCATCTTCATCCTCGGGAGCATCTCATCGACAGAATGTGCTCGAGTAAATAAGTTCATTTCGGGAGGACGTGAGAGAACGAGAAGCAAACCCTCTCCATGCCACTATTTATAGGTCGTGCAAATCAAAACCATGCGCCAAGTGGCTGGCTCTTCGAATCCCGTGCAATGAATTTACATTAATGGTGATGAACCTGACACTTCGAATTCAGCCAAGTCAAAGACGGCTATTTAAAGCACTCGAAGAACGTAACAGTCGAGCCCATAAAGACGTGTCATGCAAAGTGGATGCGACGGCCAGACCGCACATTGTACTGACGCGCCCAGCTCCCATCAACCTCATAAACATGCGCCCCCATACGTCCCTATGCGCCTAGTGGAACGCCGATCGATGTGCCCACTCAATAGTCCATCACCTGTCAAGAACATTAAATGCCGAAGTCTGACCAAGTTGGCAGCACGTCCCCCGAGGACTGAACAGTTGACAGCTTTTTCAAAAAACGAAGCGTCGCCGACGTCAGCATCATTATTACTCCCCTCCGGCGGTTACAAACCACGTGGCCGCCCAACCATCTCATATGTGCCTCCGCAGCCATGCGCCTAAATCTCTACATGCGCCTCAAAAGCCGTACGCCTCAGACTTTTTCTCGGATCCCTAAAGACAGAAGTAAAGTCACTACTGAAGCCCCGTATGCGCCTCAAAAGCCATGCATCCCGACTGGTTTGTGACTCCTAAAGGTTACGAGCCAAAGCCTCCTCATGCGCCCAATCCCAGGTGCATCCTATCAGATCACTCCCCACCAAATCCGAGATCTTCGAGCCATGGACCTACGACACGCGTCTTTTGACTTGATTCAGCCTATGAAGGGGTGCTAATCACCCAAGATCTCAGCAACTGAAAGATCTTCTCCATTGCTACATGTCAGCTCTGCCGCGGCCCACGACAACAACAAGAAGAGTTCAACTCCTCAATCAGGGTGCATCGCCTATGCACCTCCATCAGCAACCACCACGTGGCATCCCCCCATACAGGTGCATCCTACATGCGTGCATGAGCAGCCAGCCTGCAAAGCTATAAATAGAGGGATCATCTCCTTCTGACACACACACAGACAGAGACACGTCGTACAACCATCAGCAACATATAGAGAGAGGCAGATACAGACACTCAACGTCTTCTTCCTCTCCGCAAGCTCCTGCACCTAGAGCAACCCAGATCTTCAGAGAACCGAGAACCGTCGTCAGATCGTCAACGGAGTCAACGCATTACCACTCGCTCCATCGACACAAGGGACCCAGATAAACAAAAGTGTACTTCTAGGACTACATCTAAGTCCTACATTGTAACACTGTTCTGTTTGTATTGAAATTACATCAAAAGATTTTAATGGCAAACAAGCTAGCGACTCTGCTGGGGACCTCTTTCTCCTCTACCGAGCAAGCTGTGTCACAATCCGACGACGTAAAGGTGGGCTCCTTCCACAAGATGCTGGTCGTACGCCTCAATCAACAGGCGTATAAGGAGTTCATCTCTGAAGGCAGTACGAGTCCTTCGAAGCGGCTGCCGAAGCCGAAGAAGACTCGCCAAGTCTGGGTGCGCAAGGTCGACGCCTCTGGCACCACCACCGAAGGAGATGCACCAATACAGCCTTTTCTTCCTGCTGATGTCCTCAGCAACTAAGATGCGCCCACCGGTGCAGCGCATCTCTCGGGAAAACGTGCAGCTGACCACATTCCCCAGCCGTCTCCCTCTCAGGCGAGGAAGATGCATCAACGGAGCAGGGGCGCAGCTAATGCCCCGCGCATCACCTCTGATACACCGCAGAAGGTCTCTGTCTTTGACAGACTCACTCACTGTAGTGGCGAGGAGAATTTGGACTCGGAGTACTATGCGCTCCAGCGGGCTAGTACGAAGAAGTCTAAGGCAGCACGGGCTATGCGTCTCAAATGTGCTATGTCGGCAGCAAACCAGAAGCATGCGCTCACAATCATGCGCGCTGCAGATGGTAAGCTGTACAAGGTCGACTCAGGTGCTTCTGCACCGGAAAAGAGTCGACCTTCAAAGTCCTTGTCTCACTTGGGCGCATCTGTTGCGTTCGCAACCGAGTCGAGCAAGGCAAACCCTGTGGTCTTGAACTCCCGCGCCTCCTCTGGTTGTGCGTTTGAGGTTCGTTCAAGTCACTGTAATTGTTGTTTCCCTACTACTGATCTGAGCACCTGTTTGGTGTTGGATCAGGGGTCACAGCATTCACTTGACCACCCCGGCGCTTGGCCTTGCCATGCGCCTGATGGGGATACGAAGGTGGCACTCTCCTCCAACGATCTGCGTAACCTGATCACTCAAAAACACCGGTCAGGAGAGTCAACTAACAAGCACAATGCGCCCCTCACAGGGCATGTCTGTGCTGTAGTCACCATCAACTGTTGTTGCAAAACAGCAGTTCTGCCACCAAGGCAGTCGGTGTTCCAGCGGCTGCAATCATCAACACCTCTCCGACGTCGCCTCGGGAAGAAGGTGTCAATTGAAGAGGAACCCGAGGTTGCTTCATGCAACGTGATCTCTAATTCCTTGTCAATCCGAAAGGCGACTGGTCATTCCTCGTCCTCGTCCAAGAGTCAGCCGAGGAGAACCAAGACAACTGTTCCATCCTCTGGAGTGTTCGAAGGCACTCGGGGGAGAAAGAAGATCCTGGAGGAAGCTGCGGGTAGTCAGGCCCTTGTCGATCCTCCTTCTGAAGACGAAGATGCCCTCGAGAGCATAGCTGGGGTGGACCTTCATCCTGGAGACAAAGTTAGCCTCTCGGACATAGCTGGGGGTAGTCTGGACCCTGCGGACCTGCGTCTCGAAGACAAAGAAGTCAGCCTTCTGGACACAGCGGGGGGTAATCAGGCCCTCGTGGATACTTCTTCCGAAGACGAGGGTGTCCTCCAGAACATAGTTCGGGGTAGCCAGGACGAAGCTCCAGGAGAGGCAACTCCCCTACAAGAGAGCGAGCCTCAACTGATCCATCCGACTCCAGCCGTGTCATGACGGTATACATGACTGGGGGTGATACCGAGCCTAATACGCCGCAGGCAGACCTTGTCCAGCGCATGGATACCCTGGAGGGAGGACTCAAAACCCTCTCTGCCTTTATACAAACACTGTCTCAAGCAGTGTTTGAGATACGGTCAGCTTTGGCCAGGGCACCTTCTACCGGTCCTGACCCAGGGGCCAATGGAGAATCAAGTGTACCCCTTCAATGGGTATCCTTGGATACAGATCGTCGCGAAGCACCTTGGACGTCGGAGCCATCAAATGCTCAACTCCAGGCTGTACCACCTTTTCCGACTCCTAACTCTACGGAAGACGTGGTGGAGATGATCAGGGACTTGCGTGAGCGCTTTGAGTCCAAGAACAGACAAGAGGAGCGCCAGAAGATGGGGATCCTCCAACCTTATCCCCTCGAATGGAACAAAGTGGTTTATCCTCCTAAGTATAAACCACAAACATTAACACCGTACGATGGAAAGGACTCTCCGCGTCGCTATCTGACGTACTTCCAGTCCCAAATGGGACATCTTCCGAAGGAGGACGTACTACTCACCAGCATATTTGTCGGGGCACTGAAAGGAGTGGCGTACGACTGGTACTGCAGCCTCCCCGATAACTCTATATCTTCCTTCGACGACTTGACGTGTCTCTTCCTCGACCATTTCTACGACGGCGGAAAGGACATGATAATGGCGTCCCTCATAGAGATACGCCAGAAAGAGAAGGAAACAGTTCGAGTATTCATCGAACGCTTCAGACAGGCCTGCTTCAGACTGCCCCTGGGCATGCCAAAACATGCACTCCTCTCCTCCTACAGCATAAAAATGATGCCTGCAGTCAAACTCTGGCTCAACTCTACTCCTCCTCCCGACTGGAGTTCCTTGATCATCAAAGCCGAAGCAGCAGAAAAGAAGGCGTCCAATGCTCGCATTCTGGAAGTTAGTTTCCCTACCTTTGAGGACAAGGGAAAACGGCCTGCAGCCAAAAACCCGGGACGAGAGACGAAGGGAAAACAGGCATTGACTGTCAATGCCTCAAAAGGTGCATCAGCGCCTACTCAGAAGCCTCCACTTGCACCAAGGCCAAAGGTGGTTTATTCTTTCAACGATGAAGACACCCTGCAACTCTTCGAGATACTGAAGCAGGGTGACAAGATCAAGTTGCCAGACCCAAAGCGTCCCGACGAGGTTGGGAAAGTGGACAATCCGAGGTACTGTCACTACCATCGGTTTGTCGGACATCCAACTAAGGACTGCTACATCCTCAAAAACTACATCCAGCGCATGATCAATGCGGATGTTATCTCCGTCGACTACGAGAAAAAAATGGTTTCGGCCAACCTGGTGTCACTACAATTTGGCACCTTACCGCCAACCACAACACAAGATGGCGTCATCCCCATCCCAAAGGCGACAATGGAGGTGGTCAATCTACCACCTACTACTGACAACGTGAGTGGACTCATCCCACTCACCACATCTCGGGGAGAGGTCTTATGGGTTCTTTCCGATCTCGTCTCCGAGGTTACTCAACCGGAGGTACGCTCTACCTCCAAACCTAAGGGCAAGAAATCAAGTCTTGCCGTATGGTCTCTTCCTCCGCGGAGGAGGCTCTTCCTGTACAAACCCGTTCGCAGCTGAACGTCCAACCCGACGAAGCTGCCGTCGAGGTGGTGCCTCCCTGCACTGCCCCTGCTGTCGAAGAACGAGGTCCATCCAAGCCTCCAGCGACCAATAAATAGAAATATGTGGAGGCCCGTTTCGACAAGCCTTTGCGAAAGGAGAATGCTTCGGGGCTAGCCAAGTCCCACAACTTCGACATACTGGCACAACTTGCCAGTACTCCTGCCCGTCTATCTCTATTTGAGCTTCTTTATTTTTCCAAGGACACTCGTGAAGCTCTCTGTGAAGCCCTGAAGGATGCTGAGTCCTTCATCAGTCAGGTCAACCAGCCTGAAGATCTCCCGACTACATATGCACACTGCCATTATGCGGATGAGGTTATCCCCAACATAACCTTCACCGAACAAGACATGCTGCTCAAGCACAACCGACACAACAGACCACTGTATTACACAGGGTATGTCGGTTCCGTCAAGGTGAAACGGATTCAGATCGATCCAGGGTCTTCCCTCAGCATCATTCCGAAGATGCTGCTCTCAACACTGGAGATCCAAATGTACCGACTGGCGCCTTCCAACACAACAATCAGTGGCTTCAATGCTAGCAAAAGCGAGCCGCTGGGCAAAATACGGCTAAAGTGCCATATCGGTAACCTCAGAACTGAGGTGACTTGCTATGTCGTGGATGCCGACGTCAACTACAATCTCCTACTGGGTCGTCCGTGGCTGCATGAGTACATAGTGGTACCTTCCACACTCTACCAATGTATGAAATATGTGTCCACTAATGACATCATCCGGACGGAGTTCGCAGACATCGACCCTTTTAAGGGGGTTGAAGCCTACTTTACTGATTCCAACTTGTACAAGTCACCTGACGAGGAGGAAGCCAATGATGCTGACGATGAAGAGAAATGGCAGCAGAGCCCGACATGGAGCCAGAGATGATTCCTGACGCTCTTTTAAAAATTCGACTCAAAGGGAAGCCGCCTCAGACGTTGCCTCCCATGAACATCAAGCTACCCAGAAAAGCACCAACTGCTTCCGGTAGAACACCCACTGAAGCTCCTTTGAAGATACGGCTCAAGGGAAAGCCGCCTCAAACATCGGCTCCCCTTGTGGCAAAACTACAGGGGAGGCACCAATCACTGAAGGCGCAGTTGAGGCACCTCTGAAGGTGCGTCTTAAGGGTAAGCCGCCGCAATTATCCATCTCATCCAAGCTGCCGGAGAAGGCCCACATAGCCCTCTCGTATCCCAAGATCAAAGCTGTGGTGGACTCTCCTGATCCATCCCAGTACTCACAGATGAAGAGCTAGGGGAATATATCTCTGCTGATGTAGATGCACCCTCTCTGGACAATGTAATCCAGCAGGACAAAATCTCGTATTTCATCAATAATAGAGTGACTTTTAATTATTCTAGTCTTCCACATTGGAATGCCATGTATACATTAGATAACGCTCTACGATCGTTACAAACACAAATAACGACCGTCCATCATGTAAATCGAGCAGTCCCGTCCCAAGGGGTCTGTTTTGTAGTCCCACCACAGAATCGAGACGAAGAATCCATCATCTTCGGCAAAGTCGAGCGTCATCAAGACCTTCCGCCACTCGAGCCAGAACCAGATACCGGCAGAATACAAGCCTATTGGTACACGGACAAGGCAAAGGACCTCATCCATAAGATGGGTTACGACCTAAAAAGCAACAAAGGCCTGAACTACGGCAAGGGTCGACTTCTTCCTCTCCGGCTTCCAACACCTAAAGGAAAGTCACAGGACTACTATCATCGAACTCGACGGGGGGTGGGCTATGTCACGCCGCCATCAACTACAGAGAATTCAGAGGCAGAAGAAATAGAACATTCTCATTCATCCGAAGCATCAACTTGGGATTCCGATACCAGTATCGGATCAGTCTTCAAGAAAGTGCTATCAGCCAACATGACATCTGCACAATCTCAAAGAGATGAAGGCGAAGACCAAATGCCAGAATTCTTCGTAGAAGAACCCTGGGCTCAATGCCTAGGAGAACAGTACGAGTCTCCTTTTGAATTACGCGAAACCCCTACCGAAGACGAAGTCGAGCAGATCGACCTTGGGGATGGATCTTCTTCCAAACCCATTTTCATCAGCAAAAGCCTAATAGGAGAAGGTCGAGAATCTTTAATCCAGCTGGCTAAAGAATATATCGATGTCTTCGCCTGGAGCTACGAAGATATACCAGGACTTGATCCCCAAATTACGATGCATAGGCTTAACATTTTACCTGATGCCAAGCCTATAAAGCAACAACAGCGACGTTTTCGTCCTGACATCATGAACGCTATCGATCAGAAAGTAGACAAACTCCTGACCAGCAGATTTATTAGCGAAGAACAACACCCGGATTGGGTGGCCAACGTCGTCCCTATCACCAAGAAGAATGGGAAGATACGAGTCTGTATCGACTTCAGGGATCTCAATACTGCTTACCCGAAGGACGAATTCCCGCTTCCAATCACCGACGTGATGATCGACAACACATGTGGCTTCGAACGTATGTCTTTTATGGATGGGTATTCGGGCTGCAACCAGATCAAGATGTTCCCCGATGACGCAAAACACACGTCATTCAGGACTCCGAAGGGGGTCTTCTGCTACACAGTGATGTCCTTCGGCTTGAAGAACGCTGGTGCGACATACCAACGAGCTATGAGCACCATCTTCCGTCAGTATCTTCGCAAGACAGTCGAATGCTATATTGATGACATTGCAGTCAAGAGCCGTCTCAAAGGAGATCACCTACAAGACCTTAAGACAGTCTTCGATCACATGCGAGCGCATCAACTCAAAATGAACCCCGCTAAATCCTTCCTTGGGGTTTCTAGCGGAAAGTTCTTGGGCTTCATTATCACGGCAAAAGGCATTCATGTCGATCCCGAGAAGACCAAAGCCATCCTTGACATGGACCCTCCGAAGAACCTCCGAGAACTTCGAGGCCTGCAGGGGCGTCTGGAATATATCCGGAGGTTTATAGCAAACCTTTCCAAAAAATGTCAACCCTTCACCCAGCTCATGAAGAAGGGAGTCTCTTACGTTTGGACAGAGTAATGCTAAAAAGCCTTCGACGACATCAAGGCTTACTTGACGAGCCCGCTAGTCCTGGTGGCACCCGTCGCCGACAAACCATTTCTCCTTTACGTCCGTGCCATGGATCATTCTCTCGACGCTCTGCTTGCTCAGAACAGCGATACAGGCTATGAGCAAGCTATCTACTACCTCAGTAGAACACTGATCGGGGTCGAACACCGGTACAACCCCGTTGAAAAAGAGTGTTTGGCTTTGGTATTTGCCATCCAGAAGACTCGCCATTATGTCTCGGGCCAGATAATTCATGTCATCTCCTGAGTCAATCCACTCAGAATTCTCATGACGAAGCCAGGGTCGTTAAATTCCTGGCTAGCTACATAGGCAATCCTGCTGACGCCATACAACATGGTGTTTGTTCCACAAAAAGCCATCAAGGGTCAGGCTCTAGCCGACTTTTTAGCTGCGTACCCCATCCCAGAGTCCTCAAGACTCTACGAAGACATCCCGGATGAGGTCCATGAATCAAACGTCACCGAAGAAAGCTTCGTCTGGCAGATATTTTTCGATGGCGCTTCAAGAACAGGCCCCAAAGGCCAAATCATCGCAGGTGTGGGGGTAGTCCTGGTCTCCCCCGATCAGCTGGTCATCCAGCGTGCTTACTCCCTTTCGAAGCCGTACTCCAACAATGTTACCGAGTACAACGCTCTCATCATGGGACTCCAGCTGGCACAACAGCTAGGGGTGGATCATCTGGAAGCCTACGACGACTCAAAACTCGTCGTTAACCAGATCAGAGGGCAATACAAAGTTCGCCATGAAGATCTGAGTCCTTACCATGAGGTTGTATTGAACATCATTTCAACCTTCACCAAGTTCTTTATCGAACATGTACCTCGTTTACAAAATCTGGAGACTGACGCTCTGGCTGGCCTCGCAGCCTCATTGGCAGCACCCCTCGGGACTCAACACTACGTAACGGTAGTTGGTCGAGACTTGGTCTGTCCTAAGAACAACCTATGCTCACAAATTGCCCATGCCGTGTCAATGAGTGCTGGTATTAATGTCCGAGACTGGAGATTTTCGTTCATCGACTTCACTGTCTACGGAATTCTTCCGGAGGACCCGAAAGAAGCCGTCTCAGTCAGGAGGCGCTCCCTTCGATTCTATTGCGATACGACTACTAAAATGCTGTACTGATGCTCCTACGATGGACTTCTCCTTCGATGTTTATCCAACGAAGAAGTAGCCGAAGCCCTTCGAGAAGCTCACGATGGAACCTGCGGGGCCCATCAACCTGGACCTAAGTTGCAGGATCGACTGCAACGCATGGGCTACTATTGGCCAACCATGGCAGCCGACGCTGTCGACTATGCTAAAAAGTGCCATGCGTGCCAGCTTCACACTGACTTCATCCATACGCCGTCAGAGCCACTACATCCTACGGTCGCCTCCTGGCCCTTCAAAGCCTGGGGCGTGGACATTGTAGGACCGATCACCCCTCCTTCATCGAGGGGACACCGCTTCATCCTAGCTATCACCGACTACTTCTCCAAATGGGCAGAAGCAGTTCCACTGGAGGAAGTGAAGAGCTCTAGGGTGATCAGCTTCATCAAGCACCATATCATCTACCGTTTCGGGGTACCTTGGAGGATTATCCACGATAACAGTCCTCAATTCATCAGCCATGTTTTCAGCAGATTCTATGACAAGAATTGCATTCAAAATATGGCATCATCCGCCTACAATCCGGCAGCAAACGGATTGGCCGAGGCGTTTAACAAGACTATCGTCAGGCTACTCAAAAAGGTCGTGTCATCCAACAAACGTGACTGGGACGAAAAGCTCGGCGAATGCCTTTGGGCCTACCGTACAACGGTACGGACCCCGACGGGCAACACACAATTCTTCCTGGTCTACGAGAGCAAAGCGGTGCTGCCTCTCGAAATCTAGAAACCCTTACTCCGTGTAGCAATCACAAATCAACTCACAGAAAAAGACAATCAACGTCGTCGTCTGCGAGAATTGGAGGCACTTGACGAAAAGTGTCTCCTAGCTCAACAATGCATCAAACTCTATCAAGCCCGTATATCACAGGCTTTCAACAAAAAGGTCAAGCAGAGGACTTTTCAAGTAGGCGACCTGGTTCTGGCAGTCAGAAGGCCGATGGTGTTGACTCACAAGACACCAGGAAAGTTCGAGCCCAAGTGGGAAGGACCTTTCATCATAGAAACGGTATACTCAAACGGTGCCTACCGTCTCGCCAAATCCAATGGGGACTTGTTCATGATGCCCATCAACGACAAGTTTCTAAAGAAGTACTACTCTTGACATCCTTTAGACTTGTACTTCTATCTCCACCCAACAAGGGAGTCTCTGGACCCAATCATCAGGGCTCACGTACACCTCCCGTAAAGTCTTACGCTTTTGGAACCCAGCTGTTCCATAGCGTTCTATTTTCCAGTAGAGGGACAACCACGTCCATACTACCTCTGAGTTGTTCCCCTATACCCTATAAAGTGGAATCTTACGCTCCGTAAGACGACGCTACCCAACATGTTTACTACGTCCACATTACCTCTGAGTAAACATCCCGTACAAACAACCCTTGCGTTGTCGTACATTGATCGCAGAACTTCCACGTCCATGTTACCTCTGAGTAGTTTCGCGTATTCTCCCAGAGTCATTCCTACCACGTCCGTAACACCTCTGAGTAGGAAGATTCTATCATTTGAATCCCATATTTGCCACGTCCATATCACCTCTGAGCAAACATGTCGGTTCTCTCGAACTTATTATCTGTACCTAAAAACCAAGGTGCGCAAAATATAATAGGTCCACACAAATCATCAAGTTCATGACAAGAAAAAATGAACACACCACAAAAAACTCTGTATTCTTTATTCAAAAATAAAGCATTACACCCCCAGCAAGAGTTGCAAACTACACAAAAAAGAAGAAGAGATTACAATCCCTAAACATCCCCGGGGTTGGCCGAAAGCTCTTTAATCCGATGCTTCAAGCCTGCTGCCCGAGTCTCTACAGTCGCCAGGACCCGACGTTCGGCTTCTTGATGCATCATTTCTATGGCCTCAGGAGAAGTGTCATCCTCATGCTTCTCGTCCAACTGCTGTCGCTGCTGAGCCAGGGTAAGAGCCCGGCGCATGAAAGCTGCTTCCTCCTCCTTAGATGCTACGTGTTCAGCCTGGACTCTTTCAGCATCTAATAAGAGTTGGGCCCGCTGGTCTTCAAGAAGGCGAATCTTGGCATCAACCTCCGCTATACTAGCATCCAACGCGGCCCGCAACTCCACCTTCTCCAGCGTGGACTGAGATAGCCTCTCCACCGCAGCCTCAGTTTCAGCCACCTCGCGTTCCCAGACACCCACGGTGGCCTGATAAGAGGACTCAATCTCAACGATCAGCTTCTCCTTTTTTGCGTCTATCAGGACGGAGAGATCATTTTGCTGGATATGCTGAAACTCGAAAAGCAGCTGGTCCAGCTCAGGTACCAAGGCCTCCAGAATCTTGGCCATATAATCATGGCCCTGGTGGAGACGTATCAGACCGATGTGTGGAAGCGCAATGGATTTTGCCATCTTGAAACTCCCATTGGCATTCATCACTATCGATAAACCCTTCTGCAGCATCTTGTACACTGCCTCAACGATGAATTTCACATACTCATCCGTATCTGCCAGCACTTGTGGTGTCATGGCAGGAGTTGGAGGAGCTGCCCTAGACGACGGACCTGAAGAGGACCCGCCGACCTCAATCTGCGAGGCTTGAACGTCGACCTCAGCAGACCCTCCCGCACCAGGAACTTGAATTCCGCTACCAGCTCCAGATGCCAAGAGAGCAGAAGGAGTTGGGTGGGGTGTCGATATCGTCCCCCAAGTCGAAAAAGCAACAGAGGGCTCCTGCACCAGCAAGCCCTTGCCCTTTCCCGTCTCAAAGGGACTATCAACATCAAAAGTTGCCTCCTCCACCACCGAGGCGTGACCTGTAACCAGCGCGGAGCCTTCCTCTGGCAAGCTAACTAGATCAGCTCCCGTTTCCTGGCGAGGCACGTCTTCTGGAGTCGGGCTCGGCAGACGAGTCTCCCCCTCATCATCGAATCCCTCCACGGGGACCGAATCTGTCACTACCTCCCGATCGACAGCCACCTCAGCCTCCATTGCTGAGCCTAGAGTAGGGCTCGGCAACGCTACAACCGACCTTCCCTCATCATGACAAGGAGGGGAATCAACCCTCTCCTCTGTTTCAAACACGTCTGTTGCCTCCGCAACAGATTCACGCATCTCTGGAGGAACGTCATCTGAAGACGACGAACTCTACTCTACTTCTTCATCTGGAAGCCTCGTGTCTGTTGGACCCTCAACGTCTAAGGTTCCCATGATGGCTTGCACCACTCCGGGAACTGCTTCAACATCAGCTTCCCTTCCAACATAATTTGGAGATACTGAAATCTCTGCCGAAATGACATTGTCAAGATTCTCCTCCATGGAAGACATTACAATCGGAGGAATGCGCTCGTCAGAAGAGCTTGCCACCTCCTTCGGTTTACTGACGCTCGGTTTCAAAATCCGGGTCCTCTTCTTCAACAGTTCCTACAAAAGAAAAGCATATGTCACAAAAATGGCAGAAGGAGCCAGATTATGGAAAAAAGTCTTTACCTCAACAGGAACTGATTCCGTTGGCGTTACAGGAGGCACTCCTGTAGCCTTTGGAGTCGTCATTTTTTTCGGCCTTTTTGGTACAGACGAACCGGCTTCTGCGTCAGCCCACCTCTTCCCAGCAGGGGGATCTTCCCGAATATCTCTCGATGATGCTACAACAGCAGCCCGATATCCCACCAACTCTAGTGGACGATATGACCGAGCTGCCACCAACATGTTCTGAGTAGCCTCTAGCTGTGTTCTAATGATGAAGCTGGTCTTGTTTCCTATAAATAAATTCACTTTATTTATTGTGTTTCTGGGAAAATTACAACTGTAGGAATCCGATCTAGAAGACGATCGCTTTATCCCTTGGACTATACGAAGAAGAAAAGCTCTCAAAATTTCAACAGCAATTTAGATATCTGTGTATCTCTACAATGAATGAGAAAAAGAACTCTATTTATAGAGCCAAAAATAACTGAAAAAGATAACTGTCTTTACAGCCTGTGCATAGTTGAAAATCATGCAGGATTTAACATACGTAAGGTTGTGAGCAGTTACTGGACGTGGCCTGTAACTGTTGGACGCATGGCAATCATGCATGAGTCGTGTGCAAGTTACAGGACACGCAGGTGAGAGATCAGTGGCATGGATGCCACGTACTCCAATTTGATGAAATCCACGCAGGCTCGTTGAGGACGAAATCCACGCAGACTTGGGTTAGAAAGCTTCAAAATCCACGTAGACTTGGGACAGGAAGCTTCAGAATCCATGCAGACTTGGGGCAGGAAGCTTCAAAATCTACGCAAACTTGAGGAAGGAACATAGAAGTTCAAAATACACGCAGACTTGAGGTAAAAGGCTCAAAATCCACGCAAGCTTGAAACGGGACTGCCAGCTGTCTTGATTCGACGTGCCTCGACTGACACAAAATCTCTGACAGTGATTCTTTGTCAGTCGTATTAAATGACAAGAAGCTCTTTTGGTATGCCAACTTGACGAAGGCTGAGTCTTGCTGAAGAAGGTTTCAAAAGTCACGCAATAGTCGGCTGTGATCTCTCGAGTTCCGTGCATACGTGACATACGAGGAGACATTCTTCGACTGTCGTGCTGTCAGTCATAATGACACTTCTGACAAAATGATGAGCTGTCTCTAGCGTGATTTTTAAACATTTGTCTTGATCAACTCAGCGTGACTTTTAGGCTCAGTCCTGATCAACTCAGCGTGACTTTGAGACTCAGTTCTGATCAACTCAGCGTAACTTTTATTTTTAAGGCCTACAAAACCCCCTTCAAAGTTTTCGAAAAATGATAAATTATTTCGAAATACTTTGAAATCCAGATGAAAAAATGAATTTAGTCACGCTGAGATGACTTTAAAGAGATATTTACTCCTTAATGCTTTGAAAACATGCAAATGAATTTATTAAATGTCATGATGACTCTTTATTTTTCGAGACTGATTGCATCCAATTTATGGTGGAATATGAACCGCCGGCGTGCTTCTTTATATAAACGCGGAGAAGATTCAGTTTTGATTTTCATCTCACGTCAACATGACACCGAAGGAGAAAGCTGAGGAAGAAGAACGAAAGTTGGATTTTTACGCTGATGGTGACCCTACTCTCGGGGGTAAGGAACCGGAGCCTTTAGTTTTTGAGTTCAAAGATGACCCTACACAATTAGCCAAGAACTTCCTGAGCCATTTTGGTCTGGATGGCTCATCTTTTTCCAATGGGCGTAGCCTCGCAGAGTAGCGGGAAGCGCTCAACGCTCTGTTACACCGTATGGGGGTCAACAGCGTAGAGGATTTGGGCGCCAAGCTCAGTCGCTCTGCAAAATAGGGCGTGTTTTTTTTATGCTTCTGTTTTCTTTTGAAAATGTTGCACTTCTTTTCCTCTTTTGTAAGGCCATCAGTGCTCAAATATTTCTGTGGTACGCCTCTAGGCTGAAAACTAGTTTTACTCCGAATAGCGTGCGCTAATGAAGAGCATTAGGTGGCTTCTTTGACTATTTCAAATGTTATGCTGTCTTTCCAAAGCACACGTGACACTCATTCCGTGATCATGAGCACTTTTTATTCGGATCTTTCCAAAAATAGACTTGCACGTCCCTTTTAAAATAGATAGCTGAGTTTCACGCATACTCATTCCTTCATTCTTCTTCTTCTTCTTCTCTGAAAATGACCTTTTTGTAAGATTCTATTCTCAACAAGAAATTGATGATAGCAATGCTTTCTGATCTTGATTTCGATAGTGAGTCCAGTATAGTAGCCCACTTTTCACTGTTGACTGAACAGAGTGCGCTTGACTGGCCAGTGCGTGCCAAATGACATTTCTGTTGATTAATCTCTTTTTTTTTGCTGTTTTTTGCAGAAGCTTGGCTGAAATTTTTTTCCAGAACTGGCATTGGTAATTTGGATGCTGTGAGGAGTATTCTTCTGACACCAACATCAGGGAGCTCATGCGCTTTTGACGCACAAATCAGACAACTCAGAACTCTTCGTGGGATAGAAGGGTCTTCCTCCGATGGTAGGAAGAGCCTTTATACACGGAGAGTTGGACGGTGGAGTCAGCTCTACCCCGAGAAATCGGGTAGTAGAGTTCCTTTCAAGGCAGAACTAGGAATTGTATCCCAATGTTGGATACATTCCTGTCTCCTCTGAAAGGCCGCTCCTAATCCACCAGTTGTATTGGCAGCAACACGCCTTCGGGCTGCCATACTCTGTGGTTCTCCTCTCGTCTGAGAGATAAGACCAGAGTTTGATTCTTGCTGTTTCGGTCGCCACGGGGACTCAGACAGTCAGGAATTGCCACCAACAACGAACCCGACGAAGAAGATCCAAGGAGGAAAATAGATCTCTTATTAGGTTATTGTTGTGTGTGTAAAATGAAAATCCAAAATTGTAATAGATTTCCATTATGATTTGTAAGAAAGTCTAAGAAAATGTAATAGACTTTTTATGATGATATGAGAGTGGAAATGACAATCCTTCTATGCTCAATGATTTGTATCTATCTGGATGAATTGTGGACATGATAAATAATGAAATCTTCTTTTCTGATTTAGAGTACCTAATACTATCAGAGGTAACATGGACGTGATAATATGTAGGAACTCAAAAGAAAAATAGATTGATTTCTATGCAGAAAATGGAAAATAATAGATGAGTAGGTAGATTCAGTATTTATTCAGAGGTTATGAAAACGTGATAAATAACGAATCCCCATTTTTTTAATAAATTGATAGAAGATAATGAACGGACAAACGTCAGGTGATAATGAACAAGTGAACCGTCGGATGAATATGACAAATGAACGGATGAACCGTCAAGCATTAATGAACGGACGAACCGTCGGATGAATGTAATAAATGAACGGATGAACCGTCAAGTATTAATGAACGGACGAACCGTCGGATGAATGTGTCGCTTCATTATTCGAGGAACTTCTGTCTATAAATATAGCAGAAATCTAATCAAGGACGAACACTTCTACTCTTCAACATAAAAATATCGTCTGAAGAAGCATCCAAGAAGGCTAAAATCGTCTCGAAGATTCAGAAGGACACTGAAGAACATCCTGCCGATCCAATTCAGCCGAAGGAGGTAGAAGCAGGCGAAGGTTCGTTTGCACCCAAACTGCTACGAGATATTCTGGACTTTCTGCTTGATCCAGGAAGGACTGAAGAAGAGGAAGCCATGAGGATGGTAGTCTGCAAGTTTCTCATGGGCTCCAGCAAAGAAGTTCTCAGCTCTTTTGCTGATCGCGTTTTTGAGAAAGACGGCAGCAGTCCGTGTCCAAATGTAGAGAAGGATGATAGTGATCTTCCTTAATATCATGTACTATCATTCATGATTAAAATAAAATTTTATTTATAAACATGAACTTGTCTGAGGATTTACAAGTATATTTATACATAATATTTTTTAAGGAATTTGTCATTGATAGGCATCATAACTTTTCGACCATCAAGTTCTGAGAGTTGATAAGCTCCATTTGAGAAAACTCTACTCACAATATAGGGGCCTTCCCACTTTGCGTCGAATTTGCCTTTGCTCATATGAGTCATAGTCATAGGACGTCTGACTGTTAGAACAAGTTCTCCTTTTTGATATGCTCGAACTCTGACTTTCTTGTTAAAAGCTCTTGAAATTCTAGCTTGATAGAATTCGATATTCTGTTGAGCAGATAATCGCTTTTCATCCAGAGCTTCTAACTCCTGAAGTCGAAGACGATCATTATTCTCGGCAGTAAGTTCATTAGCGATTGCTATCCTTAAAGAAGGAATTTGAATCTCTAATGGAAGAACAGCTTCGCAACCATACACCAGAGAGAAAGGTGTATATTTAGTAGCATTACGAACTGTAGTCCGGTAAGCCCATAAACATTCGCCAAGTTTCTCACTCCAATTACGTTTGTTAGTAGAAACAAACTTCTTTAAGAGTTTGATGATGGTCTTGTTGAAAGCTTCTGCTAATCCGTTAGCTGCCGGATTATATGCGGTAGAAGCCATATTGTTGATCCGATGATCATCACAGAATCGAGTAAATTTCTGACTGACGAACTGTGGACCATTATCATGAATAATACATCGAGGAACACCAAATCTGTAGATGACATGATGCTTGATAAAGTTGATAACATTGGACGTCTTGACTTCAGATAACGGAATGGCTTCAGCCTATTTGGAGAAATAATCGGTTATTGCGAGAATAAACCGATGACCTTTTGATGATGGCGGATTGATCGGACCAATAATGTCCATGCCCCAAGCTTCGAAAGGCCATGATGCTGCCGTTGGATGTAGAAATTCAGAGGGTTGATGAATAAAATTCGCATAGATTTGGCAAGCTTTACACTTCCTTGCATATTCGATGGCATCTGATACCATAGTGGGCCAGGAATAACCCATACGTCGAATACGGTCTTGAAGTTTTGGTCTAGGCTGATGTGCTCCACAAATTCTATCATGTGCTTCACGAATGATTTATTGAACCTCATCACCGACAACATATCGAAGAAGTAAACCATCATAAGTTCGACGATATAAGGTTTTTGTAGTGTGATTGTAATAGAATCTGAGTGATCTTCGTCTGATAGATGCCGCTTCACTCGGATTATCTGGAAGAATATCATACAATACGAAATCTAAGAAAGGAAGTCTCCAATCTTTATCCATATTCTGAGTCTCAGCTGAATTACTGAAGATGAATTCCATGCTAGAATCAGATGAAGATGATAATGATTTACGACTAAATCCAAATCCTCTTGTTGTGTTGACATCATGAGATGTTGATTCTTCAATGTCAACTGGAAGTCCTAGAGTTAGATTGTTCTCGAGATGAAATAATTCTCGATTGCAAAGAACAATCATTTGTTGACGTCTAATTGGAATAGCCAACACCGCCGCAAGATTGGCAAGAGCATCAGCTTCTGTGTTACATGCTCGCCTAACATGCTCGATAAAGAACTCTTCAAATGAAGAAGCCATAGATATAGCCGATCTATGATAAGGAACCAGATCTTGATGGCGAACTTCATAAGTACCCCTTATCTGATTGACAATGAGTTTAGAATCTCCATACGCTTCCAAATGTTGAATATTCAGATGTTTAGCGAGTTGAAGACCAATAAGCAGTGCATTGTACTCAGCCACGTTGTTTGAACATGGTTGATCGAGAGAATAAGCCCTTTGGATAGCAAGACCTTCTGGCGACACAAGAACGATTCCAACTCCAGCGACAATATCACCATTAGGACCTATTCTCGAAGCTCTGTCAAAGAATAGACGCCAAGTAGGATCTTCTTCGGCAATTTGGTTTGAATCTAGGACTTCATCTGGGATTTCATCATAGAGTTTTGAATTTTCTGGAATTGAATGGGCAGCCAGAAAATCAGCTAAAGCTTGTCCTTTGACTGATTTCTGAGGAATATAGTGCATATCATACTGAGCAAGTAAGATTCCCTAGTTAGCCAATCGAGAATTCAAAACACTGGGTTTCTTCATCATGACCCGTATAGGATTGATCCTGGAAATGACATGAATAGTCTGACCAATGATATAATGTCATGTCTTTTGGACAGCGAACATCAAGGCTAGACATTCTTTTTCGACTAGTGAATATCGAGGTTCAGCTCCGGTCATAGTACGACTGAGATAGTAAATGGCTTGTTCATGACCATTTTTATTCTTTTGAGCGAGCAATGCACCCAGTGAATGACTCATTGCTCGGGTATACAGAAGGAACGGTATTCCTGAGACAGGAGGTACCAATACTGGAGGGCTCATCAGATATTGTTTTATATCATCGAATGCCTTCTGACATTCATCATTCCAGACAAAAGAAACACCTTTCTTCATAAGTTTATTGAATGGTCTGCAGCATCCTGAAAGATTAGAAATGAATCTCCTGATATAAGCGATCCTTCCTTGAAATCCTCGTAGCTCTTTTAAGGTGCGTGGAGGACGCATCTCTTGGATGGCTTTGATCTTCTCGGGATCCACGTGTATACCTTTAGCGGTAATGACGAAGCCGAGAAATTTACCACTAGAGACGCCTAAGAAGGATTTAGTAGGGTTCATCTTTAATTGATGCTTACGCATTAGATCAAAAATAGTCTTCAAATCTTGGATGTGATCCTCCTTTTGTCGACTTTTGACTGCAATATCATCAACATAGCATTCGACTATTTTCCGCAGATGTTCACGGAATATAGTGCTCATGGCTCGTTGATAAGTTGCTCCTGCATTCTTGAGACCGAATGGCATAACTGTATAACAGTATGTACCAATCGGCGTTCTGAAAGAAGTGTGTTTCTCGTCGTCTGGAAACATTTTAATCTGATTGTACCCAGAATACCCGTCTATGAATGACATCCGTTCAAACCCACAGGTATTATCGATCATAACATCAGTGATTGGTAGAGGGAATTCGTCTTTAGGACATGCCGCATTGAGATCGCAGAAGTCTATGCATACTCTGATCTTGCCAGTCTTTTTAAGGACAGGAACTATATTAGCTACCCAGTCGGGATGTTGTTCCTCTCTAATAAACCCAGAGGCCATGAGTTTATTAACTTCAGCTTCAATTGCATCCATAATGTCTGGACGAAATCGTCGCTGTTGTTGCTTGACCGGTTTAGCATTCGGCAAAATATTAAGTTTATGAGTTGCGATTTGTGGATCAAGTCCTGGCATATCTTCATAACTCCAAGCGCAGACATCGATGTATTCACGAATAAGTTTGATCATGTCTTGCTTATCATTTTCTGAAAGACTTTCACTAATGAATATTGGTTTAGGGGATCCCTCTTCACCAACATCTATTTGAACAAGTTTGTCTTCAGTCGGAGGTTCTTTTTGCTCGAATCGGAACTCCCATTGATTATCTAACCTTTGGGCCTATTGTTCTGATTCAGGTGAGATTTCAAACTCGTCTTCGTCTTCATCACTTTCTTCAGAATGGTCAATGGAGACCATGTTGGAAGACAGAATGTTGCAGTAGAAATCACTGATACTTGTATCAGAATCCCAAGAGGTAGTACTAGAAGAATCAGATCTCTTATCTTCGTCAGATTCGGGATCTTCATGGACAATATTGATAAAATGAGTAGGAGCAATATAACCCAATCCGCATTTCGTCCTTCCATATTTCAGAGGAGGGATCCGAACAGGCATTCTTCTTCCTCTCCCATTATTGAGGCCAGTTCTGAAGTCATAACCCATATTTTTAATGATATCTTTAGATTGCTGACTATAACGACGTAGTTGTAATCTTCCAGTATCATCGTTTTTGTCATCATCTTCAGGGTTAGAAGGATTTTGGGGCCCTTTGTAGAAGACTATTGGAATGTCTCCTAGCTTTCTGCTGGGAACTAGAAAGTATGAAGTTTGTACTGTTTCTAGGGATACATCTGTATGAAAAGTCTGTACAACTCCTATAGTTATTGTTCTCAAGTCATCTAACAAATGCAAATAACTATGAACATGATTACACACATCAATATACTGCAAAGATGGAGACTTTTCATTAAATTTAAAAGTAGTAGTATTTACATTGGAAGAAGGCTGAGCCTTAGAGATCTTAGCCAAATCAATGACTAAAGGAGGAGAAGAAGAATTAGAAGGAGTTTTATTTCGATTAAGATCGATAACAAATGGCTCAGAAGAGGTGAGCTCCCTCGAAGCTTGAGATGGAAGAGTAGTCTGCCCTCCAACAGGGATTACTAGAGTATCCTGTTTTATATGTGAAGATACAGGAACTGTAGTACGCCCACTAACAGGAATGATCAGTGTATCTTGAGTAGACGACTGAGGTAATGGAGAGATCCGTCCGCTCACTGGAATGATGAAAGAACCTTCTCCAGAGAGTTTGGGAAATTGTTGTTGAGTAGTTCGACCTTTAACAGGGATTATTAAAGTCTCACTTTGTGAATCCACTTTCTCCATAGCTTGTATCACCCTTGTATACTCTTCTTTGTACATCCGGGAATTATTGAAATAAGCTTCAACCCCATGGAAGGGATTTATATCAGCAACTTCTTTTTGTACTCTTCCATTGCTGTCAATGTATTTAAAACACTGATGAAGAGTAGAAGGCACCACATTATTTTCATGAAGAAAGGGCCTCCCCATAAGAAGATTATAAGATCCTACGATCTCGATCACATAGAAAGTGACTTTGGATCTGAAGTCGCCAATCTGAAGTTTCAGGTGAATCTTTCCCAGAGGTTCGCTTCGGCTTTGATTGAATCCCAGGATAGTAGTAACCGTCTTGGACAGCTTGTGAAGAGAAATTTTTAGTTCATCCAACAGACTCTTTGGCATTATACTTATAGCAGACCCTGGATCAATGAGGATACGATCTATCTTCATTGTATCAATATAACCGGTGTAGTAGAGAGGCCGATCATGTCGATTATCCTCCAGTAGCATGTCATCTTGTGTAAAGGTGATATTTGGAATAATCTCCAATACACTGTTGCAATATAAGCAAGTGGCAGGTTCTTCACCTGGCTTCTTTAATTGTGCAAGACAAGAGTCAGCCTGAAGAAGTGCCTCGCCTAACCTCTCCCGAGTCTCTTTGGAAAGACGTAGAAGTTCAAAGAGTGACATTCTAGCTGGAGTATTAGCAAGTTGTGCTAAAATGTCGAAGTTATAAGGTTTCTGAAGCCCAAGAGGAGGAGACTTCTTGATTGGTTTATCAAACCGAGCCTGTTGTTTGCCTTTCTCAAGAGCTGTAGGCTTGGAAGGAGTAGGTTCAACCGGTGCAATGGAAGGAATAGGTGCAGTGGATGATTCTTCTTCAAGAGGAATATTAGGAGCATCTTTGTCAGCAGGAGAGATATCAGGAATATCCTCGGGACTTTTGGAATAATCCTTTAGATAAGGTTTCCCTGTTCTAGTAGCACCAGCAAGTGCTTCTTCCTTATCTTTTGGCTCTGTGTCAGGATTAGATCCGAGAGAAGTCATATGATATGACTTAATCTTTCCAGCCTTCTTGGACTTTCGAGAAGTGCTCTTTTGAAGAGGAGGAGATTCAAAATCTGCCACTAGATCAGGATGAATCCACATGATTTCTCCTGTTTCCATAGTGATTGGCACTAATCCTTCAGACTGTGGAGGAGGAATATTCACTATTTCAAGAGTTGCCTTGGGAATAGGAACAATCCCGCTTTCAAGGAGTTGAGGAGGAAAATCTCCGAATTGCATAGAGACAACATTGGAGGTGACGGTCTTCTCTTTCAGAGTAAGAGAGATAGCTCCAGATTTAATCATTTCTTGGATCTTTCCTTTCAATACATAACATGTACGAATTGTGTGACCCAACATTCTGTGGTATGGATAGTATTTAGGATGATCTGTCTTACCAGCTTCATCGGATTTCTTGATTTCAGGTAATTGTATTTTATTACCTTTCAGCAGACATTCAAAGATACCAAGGACATCGTCGTCGTCAAAAGAGTATTCTTCTTTGGAGCGAGGTGCTCTTGGTTGTTGAGTTGTAGAGGCAGGAGGAGTTTGAACATTTAATGCATCTTTACTCTGAAGATTAACTTCAAGGGTTTCTTTTTTCTTGCTTTTATTGAATTTAGCATTATTTTTAGTATTTTGACCTGTTTCTTTAGGATTCATCTGCACTCCTAAACCTTTGAAGGTTTCAGCACTGATTTCTGCGGCTTTGGCACTAACTATGAAGGAAGGCCAATCTTGAAATTGGGTAGATCCTGTCCACATGCTGATGATAGGCAACAAATTTGATTTGTATGTGTCAATGGTGACAGCATCAGGAGTTCCAAGAGGCATCTTCAGAGCTTCTCTTCGAAACCGTTCAATGAATTCCTCCGTAGTTTCATTATTTTTCTGCTTGATTCTAATAAGAGCAGACATAGTCATGTCATTGAGCCCTTCATAGAAACGTTCAAGAAACATTTGTTTGAAACCGACAAATGAAGTAATACACCCATCTGGGAGACTTCTATACCATTCATAAGCCGTTCCTTTGAGACATCCGACAAACACCCGAGTAAGGAGGGCGTCACTTGGCTGCAGCTGGTCAGTCATCACTTCAAAGTGATTAATAAACTGACTTAGAGAAGTGGTTCCATCATAGAATAAGATAGTAGGAGGCTTGTATTTAGGAGGATACGATACTTGCTTCCATTCTATCGGATAAGGTTGCTTGATGCCTAACCTTTGTAAACCATCCTTCTGTTTGAATGCCTCGAATTGAGTTTTGAGATTCCTCAATTCTTCACTAACAACTCCGGATGATTGTGGAGTTGTAGCTTGTAGAGAATAGTTGGGAGGAGGAACAGCATTATAAGCACTACCCCCAGCTCCAAAGAGACTAGGATTTGGTGGAGCTGGTCCAGGAGTATTGGATTGTACTGCTGGAGGAACTTGTACTGGACTTACACCAGTGTCAATTGGTGTAGCTTCTGGTACAGTCTGTTGATTTTGCAGTTGGACTGCCATGAGTTCATACATCGACTTCATATTATCAGCCATAGACTTCATTTGTTGTTCCAAAGAAGCAATTCTTTGTTCATGAGGAGTCATGGAGGAAGAAGATTCATCAGTATTCCCATCAACCATATATGTTGTGACTGTACGAGGGATTATTAATGAACTGGTGGATATTGTTTGTTCTGAATCATTGCTTTGTGTATCAATGTCAGTTATAGGAGAACTACCCCCAGTAGGAAGAGGTGGGAAGTTAGATTCCCCAAGAAATTCAGAATCATCTTCAGAAATCAAAGTCCTTTGAGTAGAAGCCAGGACTCTTGATCTGGTGCCTCTATATACTCCATCTGGACTATCATTTCTACCCCAGTATCCCGAGAGGTCATATTAACAGAAGCATACAGAGGTTCATCTTCATCAGGCATAAGTTCACACTGAATCCGATTGAAGACAGATTGTCGTTTAGTTTGACATCTGCATTGCATTGTGACTCTCGGCTGGAAGTCACATTCATGATCAACATGGTCCTGATTCATTGATTGACATTTGCATTGAATTATGACTCTTGGCTGAAAGTCACATTTAGCATGATTCATTGACACAGAATTATTCCTTCTCTTCTGTTGAAGATGTTCTCGTAGATCTGTCTGTGAAGGTTGAGGTACATCAGAGAACATTCTTTGGTTCTTGGGTCTTGATGGCTCTTGGTTATATAGAGAGTGATTAATGTGAGCCACATAATTTCTAGCATACTCTACATCTGGATCTCTTGCTTTTGTTCCCGATTGGTATGTTTTTTTGACACCAGAAGTGCTTCCCAAACGGGTTTGATTAAGTTTTGTTCTTAGATCAGTTGGAGGTAACACATTGGTTTTGGAAACTTGGAGTTTTCCTTCCATTGATCTGGATATTTGCAGAGAAGGAAGAGTTGAACCACCCCCTTGATTAGGAGTTGGTAACAGACCCTCTTTTATAGACAAATTATGTGCCCAATTCGAAGAAGTCGTAGAAGAAGACATTAAGAAATGTTTCTTCTTAGACTTATTCAAGTTTTGAGACATAGAATGTCCAGAAGGAAGAGTAGTCAAAAGACCATCTCCTTTTCTTTGACTAACAAAATTGTCAGTCAAAGCTGTTCCTGAAGTAAAAACTACAGGAGCAGAAGAAACAACTAAAGAGTTATTTTCTTTCGAAGGGACTTTGTGTGGAAGAGTTTTAGCAAGACCACCCCCAGTTCTAGTAGAACTTGGTAAAGAAGAAGAGATAGCTAAAGAGCTATTCTTCTTGGAGTATGCTGGTGACAATTTGTCTAAAGAGCCAGTATTGTCCGTATATAAAGTCTTGGCTAAAGAGCCAAATTTTGGTAAAATACACGCTGGAATAGATTTGGCTAAGGAGCCAGTGCTGTCAGCGTGACTTTTGATTTTAAGATTACACGCTGGAACAGATTTGGCTAAGGAGCCAGTACTGCCAGCGTGACTTTTGGAATTAAGATTGCATGTTGGAACAGGCTTGGCTAAGGAGCCAGTGCTGCCAGCGTGACTTTTGAATTTAAGATTGCACGCTGGAACAGATTTGGCTAAGGAGCCAGTGCTGCCAGCGTGACTTTTGGCTGCTGTTGTCTTCGAACACACAAGAGTATGTGTGCTTGCAGTGGACTCTTTGCCAGTGTTAGGAGTAGACACTGTGGCAGAAAAGTCACCATTGGTTGCCAACTGATTCTTAGGGACGTAGACAGATCGTCCATTCGACTTGGCAGTAGTGATGGAGGCTGAAGTAGGCTTGCCGCCCTTAGCCCGCTGCATTTCTTCGTAGGCGAGTTGATCGAATTGGATCGATATCACCTTCTTCGTCGAGCCGACTGACGAAGTGTCGCATTGAGTTGTTGCCATCTCAGAAGAGGAGATGGTATTCCCCAGCAGAGTCGCCAATTTGTTTTCCATAAATAAATTTACTTTATTTATTGTGTTTCTGGGAAAATTACAACTGTAGGAATCCGATCTAGAAGACGATAGCTTTATCCCTTGGACTATGCGAAGAAGAAAAGATCTCAAAATTTCAACAGCAATTTAGATATCTGTGTATCTGTACAATGAATGAGAAAAAGAACTCTATTTATAGAGTCAAAAATAGCTGAAAAAGATAACTGTCTTCACAGCCTGTGCATAGTTGAAAATCACGCAGGATTTAACATACGCAAGGTTGTGAGCAGTTACTAGACGTGGCCTGTAACTGTTGGACGCATGGCAATCATGCATGAGTCGTGTGCAAGTTACAGGACACGCAGGCAAGAGATCAGTGGCATGGATGCCACGTACTCCAATTTGATGAAATCTACGCAGGCTCGTTGAGGACGAAATCCACGCAGACTTGGGTTAGAAAGCTTCAAAATTCACGCAGACTTGGGGCAGAAAGCTTCAGAATCGACGCAGACTTGGGGCAGGAAGCTTCAAAATCCACGCAAACTTGAGGAAGGAACATAGAAGTTCAAAATACACGCAGACTTGAGGTAAAAGGCTCAAAATCCACGCAAGCTTGAAGCGGGACTGCCAGCTGTCTTGATTCGACGTGCCTCGACTGACACAAAATCTCTGACAATGATTCTTTGTCAGTCGCATTAAATGACAAGAAGCTCTTTTGGTACGCCAACTTGACGAAGGCTGAGTCTTGCTGAAGAAGATTTCAAAAGTCACGCAATAGTCGGCTGTGATCTCTCGAGTTCCATGCATACGTGGCATACGAGAAGACATTCTTCGACTGTCGTGCTGTCAGTCATAATGACACTTCTGACAAAATGATGAGCTGTCTCTAGCGTGATTTTTAAACATTTGTCTTGATCAACTCAGCGTGACTTTTAGGCTCAATCCTGATCAACTCAGCGTGACTTTGAGACTCAGTTCTGATCAACTCAGCGTGACTTTCATTTTTAAGGCCTACAGGTCTCCCTATCATAATCAAGAGGCACAGTATTCATGGTGCAATACAGCTTAACGGTCGAATACAGGATCTGTGACCGAGGGTGGCGAACTGGCGTACTGAAATGAACTCCAGTGCACCCGACATTGTAATATTGCCAACCCCGGGCTCCATCCAGCAAACTTCCAGCAAACCCCAGACTACTACTGGGGTTCCGTAACATCAACTGGGTGTAACCAAACTGTCGAACAAACTGGCTTGGCAGATATGGCTCCAGATAACACCTATTTTGGTTGCGGTAGACCAAGTGGGAAGGCCGGATACTCTGCAACCAACGAAATCCCTATTTCGGCATAGTGATCGCATCTTCACCAGAGTCTTTCAAATCTTGGTCAGCCTAGAAATCTTTGAAGATGGGGCTGACCTTGACGATCTTCCACCCCTGAAGGTAAGACAAGACTCTCCTGCAGACGGGGACGCTGATGTGCAACCACTTCCTCTTGTAGAAGCGGCGGATAAAGGCGTCACCTTCAACATGATCCTCTTCAGGACCTGGACTCATCGCGTTCGGGTGATGCAGAATCAACCATCCCATCAGATAATGGAATGGTAGCTTGGCCCGGGGAAAGTTGTCGTTCCTACCTCTTCCATGGATCACATCATCATCAAAAGTCCTCAAGCCCTACAACAGGTTGCATACCATCGCGGGAAGGAGAGCCAAAGGGCGACCAAAAACCAATTTCACTGCCGGCAAAATGAGGTTCCGGTTTACCCTCTCTACAGAGCCAGATCCGCCTGAGAACACACAATCCCGGAGCCATATCATCAAGTATGCAGTCAATACTGCCTTGGATGACATCCGGTGCACACAGTGCCAGAAACAACTATACGCGTCTTTGCCACTCTCATTTGAACAGGGGGCCCTCTCGTCTAGTCGGCTTATTTCAGAAGTTACTTCCGCGGGTTTCAGCCCCTGCGGAGTCGTAAACCGGATCTTTGAGGAATCCGTCAAATCCTGCTTGAAGACGTAATCCCTCCAAGCAGTTACATGAGGCTGAGACTTGCCTTTGTCCTTCTGTTGCATCAGATAATGATGGCTGCCACCTCTTTGAAAATAGCTATCATCTTCGGGTCCTTCCTTTCCAGAACGACGATCTCTTCATTTGAGGGGAAGTATTCCTCATACGGTTTCGAGCCCCAGGGAAGCTTGGACACCTCGTACATCTCATGGAGAGCTAGTCCCAACTCCCCTACTGGAGTAAAGAAAGTGCCAGTCTGGGTATTGAACGTCTCCAAGAGTGCGAGAAACATATGCTTGTTGAGATCCACGCCGGCCTGTGTGGCACGGATAGCGGCCGTCAGCCCAATCTCTTTAAGCTCAGCCTTGAACTTCGATAATACCCAAAGGGTCAACTCGTCCCACTTCAGCACGTGGTGACACCAACCTTCAACCCTGAGCTACCTTTCAGATACATAACCTGCGATGTTAGCATCCGATTTGCAAAGGTCGAAGCACTAAAGGCAAAGGTGTCATTAGGGACCTCACTATAAAGGCTCCTAGGACACAAAGTTCGGCAACTGAATGAGGGACCGGCTCGCGAGGCGGCCAAGGTATCCCTTTGATTTGAAGTAACGTCAATCGAAAGAGTACCCCCACTGCCCCTCCTTGAGAAGGAGTAAGTTCCCATGACATCCTTCTCTTGGAAGATAAACGGTAGAAGGCCATCAGCGGCAATTGGCGTTCGAGTTGTCGCATATACAGAACCATGCCCTCCGCGGAGAAGAACCAGTCTTCCTTGATCTTCAGTATCTTCGCCTCGGTGGAGATCAGTCGGTCACCGAACAGAAAGACAGGTTTCAAGAAGGTCACATCCTCAGACTCAGCAGATTCCAGCTTGTCGCTCTCCATCATACTCTGGAGGAAAACAGACGACTGATTCTGGATTTGCAGCTTTCTCTCGGGTGGCTGATTCAATAGGATATCGGCTTTCGTGGGATTAATAACTTCCTCGTCAAAATCAACTTCCATCTGACAAAGAGAAGCATCCAGAAGGACTTCATTCAGCAAAGGGATAGTCATCGATACTGACACAACAAAAACAAAAGTCAGGCAAAAAGTTTTAAGAAGACAGAGTGTGTCAAACAGCATGGCGCATCATCAAGGTTTAAACCCATGCACGTCAGCATTTGAGCTGCGGCGCATCATCAGGGTTTTAAATCCATGCGCGTCAGCATTTGAGCTACGACGCATCATCAGGGTTTTAAACCCATACGCGTCAGCAGTGGAGCTTCGGCGCATCACTAGGGTTTTAAACCCATGCGCGTCAGCAGTGGAGTTTCGGCGCATCATCAGGATTTAAACCCATACGAATCAGCGGAATAGCCTCGGCGCATCATCAGGACAGAAGTCCATGCGCGTCGGCAGCGAGGAGTTAGGACACAACACTCAGCCGTGTGCTCCAAACTCGTCTAAAAAGGTTGAATGATGACACCCACCCGTCACTACAGGCCGAACGTCGACCGGAGTCACAATGGTGACAGGAACGTTCTCCTAGATGAACTCCGCAAGCTCCTTCCCCTTGCCAGCACCGCCGCGAGGAGTTTTAGGAGCCATTTCTTGAAAGAAAAAAGTTAGGGTTTTTCAAAAAAAGAACTCTAAAAAGAAAAAAAGCAAAGAGAGGAAGAATTCTTTTTCTCTCTCCATCTCATGCCTATTTTAGGCTCAGTCGCACGCGTGAACCGATGAAGTGTGACCTCAGCCGCCGCTTCGGGTTCTGTGAGGAGATAACTGCAAATAAATCCAAAAAGATCATCATTAATCTTCTTGGTTATCGAAGCGTCATCATTCTTATTTATTGAAAGGAGCATACGCCCCATCACTGATGCGTGGAGTAATCATGTGCCTGAACAGTCATGCGCCCCGTAGAAGACGCTACCATGCTTCTTATTCAAAGTATTCCAAAACTTGACAAAAAGTTTTGAAAACTTTGAAGGGGGTCTTGTAGAAGCATGGAATTTCAGGACCAGAAATCCTATGCACCTAACATCACATGCGCCAGGGAGCTCTGACGAAGTACTTGGCACAGCAAAGCATAGACATTAAAAAAAGATTTTTATTTCATATAAAAGTCTATTATATGTCTTAAAAAGAGCTGTACAAAGGAGAATTTCTACAAAGAAAAGACCCTAAGTCTACAGCTAGGCACAACAACCACCATGCGCCCTCAAACAGGCGTATCCCACCATACGCTCTCTGCCAGGCGTATCTCTTCAGCAGCTCAGTTATGTGCATCCCTTCAGCACCTCAGTTATGTGCCACCCTTCAGCATCCCAGTCAGGCACATCATGAAGTGTCAGCATATGCGCCATCAAATGCTTAGACCAATGAAGCATTTATTGAGCAGAACGAGGGTGGCAATCAACCCTCTAGCTGGAGGAAGAGCTCCCCAAACCAAGGAAGAGGAGAGCACCACAACCAACCTGCGGCTAAAGGAGCAGCTTTCAACCCAACCAGAATGGGCAACACCCACTCTAGCGGGAGGAGGAGCTCTCCCAAAGCCAAAAAAGATTATCGGGGCACCGCAATTCCGATCTGCGGCTCTTCCAGCATAACGGAGATGAGGCTCGAGCATCCCGATCTTTGGATGCAACAGGCACCTTCTGCCTGCCTAAGAAGCCCTCGACTCCGACTTTTGGATGTAACAATCACCTTCAAGTGCATCAATAAAGACCATACGTCGCATCTTCACCCTCGGGAGCATCTCATCGACAGAATGTGCTCGAGTAAACAAGTTCATTTCGGAAGGACGTGAGAGAACAAGAAGCAAACCCTCTCCATGCCACTATTTATAGGCTGGGCAAATCAAACCCATGCGCCAAATGGCTGGCTCTCCGAATCCCGTGCAATGAATTTGCATTAATGGTGATGAACCTGACGCTTCGAATTCAGCCAAGTCAAAGACGGCTATTTAAAGCACTCGAAAAACGTAACAGTCGAGCCCATAAAGACGTGTCATACAAAGTGGATGCGCCGGCCAGACCGCGCATCATACTGACGTGCCCAGCTCCCATCAACCTCATAAGGATGCGCCTCCATGCGTCCCCATGCGCCTAGTGGAACGTCGATCGATGTGCCCACTCAACAGCCTATCACCTGTCAAGAATATTAAATGCCAAAGTCTGACAAAGTTGGCAGCACGTCCCCCGAGGACTGAACAGTTGAAAGCTTTTTTAGAAAATGAAGCGTCGCCGACGTCAACATCATCATTACTCCCCTCCGGCGGTTACAAACCACGTGGCCGCCCAACCGTCTCGCATGCGCCTCCGCAGCTATGCGCCTAAATATCTGCATATGCCTCAAAAGCCGTGCGCCTCAGACTTTTTCTCTGATCCCTAAAGACATAAGTAAAGTCACTACTGAAGCCCCGCATGCACCTCAAAAGCCATGCGCCCCGACTGGTTCGTGACTCCTAAAGGTTACGAGCCAAAGCCTCCTCATGTGCCCAATCCCAGGCGCATCCTATCAGATCACTCCCCACCAAATCCGAGATCTTCGAGCCATGGACCTACGACACGCGTCCTTTGACTTGATTCAGCCTATGAAGGGGTGCTAATCACCCAAGATCTCAGCAACTAAAAGATCTTCTCCATTGTTATGTGTCAGCTCTGCCGCGGCCCACGATAGCAACAAGAAGAGTTTAACTCCACAATCATGGCGCATCCCCTACGCACCTCCATCAGCAACCACCACGTGGCGTTCCCGCGTACAGGTGCATCCTACATGCACGCATGAGCAGCCAGCCTACAAAGCTATAAATAGAGGGATCATCTCCTTCTGACACACACACATAGACAGAGACACGTCGTACAACCATCAACAATAAATAGAGAGAGGCAGATACAGACACTCAACGTCTTCTTTCTCTTCGCAAGCTCCTGCACCTAGAGCAACCCAGATCTTCAGAGAACCGAGAACCGTCGTCAGATCGTCAACGGAGTCAACGTATTACCACTCGCTCCATCGGCACAAGGGACCCAGATAAACAAAAGTGTACTCCTAGGACTACATCTAAGTCCTACATTTTTCTATTTGTATTGAAATTACATCAAAAGATTTTAATGGCAAACAATGAGTACCATCTTTCGAGATCATCTGCGCAAGACTGTCGAATGCTATGTTGACGATATTGCTGTCAAGAGTCGTCTAAAGGAAGATCACATCCAAGATTTAAGAACTATCTTCAATCTAATGTGCCAATATCAACTTAAAATGAATCCCACCAAGTCATTCTTGGGTGTCTCTAGTGGTAAATTTCTCGGCTTCGTCATTACCTCTAAGGGTATACACGTGGATCCCGAGAAGATCAAATCCATTCAAGAGATGCACCCTCCACGCAACCTAAAAGAGCTACGAGGATTCCAAGGTCGACTTGCGTACATCAGGAGATTCATTTTAAATCTGTCTGGACGTTGCAGAATATTTACCCAGTTAATGAAGAAGGGTGTATCTTTCATTTAGACTGAAGAATGTCAACGAGCATTTGATGATATAAAGCAATATCTTATGAACCTACCAGTTTTGGTGCCACCAGTTTCAGGCATACCATTCTTAATGTATGTACGTGCTATAGATCATTCATTGGGTGCTTTACTTGCCCAGAAGAACAAAGAAGGCCATGAACAAGCCATCTGCTATCTTAGTCGTACTATAATTGGTGCTAAACACCGTTATAGTCCGGTTGAGTAAGAATGCCTAGCTCTTATGTTCGCTGTTCAAAAGACTCGGCATTATATCATTAGCCAAACCATTCACGTCATTTCCCGAGTTAATCCTCTTCGGGTACTGATGAAGAAGCCTAGCATACTCAATTCTCGATTGGCTACATGGGCCATTCTGCTAGCCCAATATAACATGGTTTATGTTCCGTAAAAGTCTGTTAAGGGTCAAGCACTGGCTGACTTTTTAGCAGCTCATCCTGTGCCGGAGACATCTAAGCTTTATGATGAAATTCCTGATAAAAAATTGGAATCAAATATGATCTCTGAAGAATTTCCTACCTGGCGTCTGTTCTTCGACGGAGCATCCCGGATCGAACCCAATGGGACCATTGTCGTAGGAGTTGGAATTGTTCTAGTCTCTCCAGAAGGATTAGCTATCCAAAGGGCTTACTCCTTAGATCAGCCATGCTCTAACAATGTGGCTGAGTACAATGCTTTGCTCATTAGACTTCAATTAGCAAAACAGTTGGAGGTCGAATATCTTGAAGTCTATGGCGATTCTAAACTGGTTGTCAATCAGGTTAGAGGAACATACGAAGTTTGCCATCAAGATCTAGTACCATATCATGAAGCTGCGATTTACATGGCTACATTATTCAAGGCTTTCTTCATTAAATATGTTCGACGAGCTTGTAATACTGAAGCAGATGCTTTAGCTAATCTCGCGGCAGACTTAGCAATTCCTGTTAAAAGACAATAAGTGGTTGTTGTTTCTAATAGGGAGTTGTTCTGTGTAGAAAACAATCGTAACATTGAGTACAGTAACCTCGCCGAAGTCAATGTTATCAATGAAGATTGGAGAGCTCCTTTCATTGACTTTGTAGTTCATGACATACTTCCTGAAGATCCTATGGAGGCTACGAGTATTCGTCGACGATCTCTTCGTTTCTACTACAATCAGACCACCAAGACTCTCTATCGACGGACTTATGACGGCCTACTCTTACGCTGTCTTGCTGGTGATGAAGCGAAGCAAGTATTACGTGAAGCTCATGATGGTGTTTGCGAAGCACATCAACCCGGACCTAAACTATAAGATCGTATCCGACGAATGGGTTATTATTGGCCCTCTATGGTGTCTGATACCATCGAATATGCAAGGAAATGTCGAGCCTGTCAAATCCATGCAAATTTCATCCATCAACCATTTGAATTTCTTCATCCGACTGCTGCTTCCTGGCCTTTTGAAGCTTGGGGAATGGATATTATAGGTCCTATCAATCCTCCTTCTTCTAAAGGACATCGGTTTATACTAGCTATAACGGATTATTTCTCTAAGTGGGCCGAAGCTATACCTTTGGCTGAAGTCAAAACTAGTAGCGTCATCAACTTCGTCAAACATCATGTTATCTACAGGTTTGGTGTACCTCGACGAATCATTCATGATAATGGACCTCAGTTCATCAGTCAAAAGTTTACCAGATTCTGCAATGATCATCGGATTGATAATGTCGCCTCTACGGCTTACAATCCTGCTGCTAATGGCTTGGTTGAAGCCTTCAACAAGACTATTATCAAGCTCCTTAAGAAGTTTGTGTCTATTAACAAACAGAATTAGAGTAAAAAGCTTGGAGAATGTCTATGGGCCTACCGCACTACGGTCCGCAACCCCACAGGCTGTACACCTTTCTCTCTGGTATACGGTTGTAAAGCAGTTCTACCCCTAGAACTTCAAATTCCTTCCTTGAGGATTGCCATCGCTAACGAACTTACGACGGAGAATAATGATCTTCTTTGACTTCAAGAACTGGAGGCACTCGACGAGAAGCGACCATTGGCTCAACAACACATAGAGTTATATCAAGCCCGTATCTCGAAGACTTTCAACTGCAAAGTTAAAGTCAGAGCCTTTCAGAAAAGAGAACTCGTTCTTACAGTCAGACGTCCCATGACTATGAGTCACATGAGCAAAGACAAGTTCGATACAAAATGGGAAGGGCCTTATATCGTAAGTAAAGTCTTCTCAAATGGAGCTTATCAACTCACAGAGCTAGATGGCCGAGTTGCAATGATGCCCATCAATGGCAAGTTCCTTAAAAAATATTATGTATGAATGTAAAAAGGATTTCTTGTAAATATGATCAGACAGTTCATAAATAAAGTTTGATTTTATTTCATCATAAACGATGTTACATAATATCAAGGACGAGAATCACTATCATCCTTCTTAAAGACAGGACGAGGACCACTACCGTCCTTTTCAAAGATGTAGTCGGCAAAAGAGCCATGAACATCCTTACCCGATTTCACTAGAAACGCGCAAGCAGCCATCCTCATGGCTTCTTCTTCTTCGGTCTCCCCTGGATCAACCAGGAAGTCCAAGATGTCCCTTGGTGGCTTGGGTGCAGACGAACCTTCGCCCGCTTCTGTCTGCTTTGGCTGGTTTACTTCAGCTGGATGTTCCTCCGTGATTTCTTCAACCTTCGGGACAATCTCAGCCTTCTTGGACGAATCTTCAGATGACATTTTTGTGTTGAAAAGTGAAAGTGATCATTCCATCTAAATTTCTAGTCTATTTATAGGCAGAGATTCTTAAAACATCGAAGCGACGCATTCTTCGCACCATTCATTCCATTCATCTGACTGTTCATCCGTTCATCCCAACGAGTCATTTTCGTTCATACATTTTGATGGTTCATCCGTTTATCATGACGATTCATTTCGTTTACACATTTTGACGGTTCATCCGTTCATCCTGACGATTCATTTCCGTTCACATATTTTGACAATTCATCTGTTCATCCACATCAGCAACTTGTCATGTATTTATTACCTCTGATTAAGTTGTCTACCGAAATAGTCATATTCAATAAATTGTATTCTGCCATGTCCACATTACCTCTGAGCAGATATAATGAATATAATTATTTTCTACATAAAAAAATATATCATGTCCTGAACCTCTGAATATATTTTCTATTGCTATTATTTATATCCGTAATAGGATATGCAATAAATAATAGAACTACAAAAATAATGTCTTTTTATTGATCAAGATAAAAAGGCATTACAAAAAGACATATTACAAAGGAGAAAGTACAAAAGATTCATTCAATCGGTGGAGTCATCAGACTGGCTATCTGCTGCTTCAAATTTTGAAGTCGTTCCTCACGAGAATCCAGTACCCACCTTCTAGCTTCCTCCATTCTAGATTTATCATCAAATGTCAGCAAGGTCACTAGTCGGCGAGCGATTTCATCTTGATGAGAAGTGACAAACTCATTCTTCTCGCGGGTTAGAATGTCTAGTTGTTGAACTGCAGCCTGATGTTGTGTCGTCTCTTCCTCAAGAGCAAGTTGAACGATTTCAACTCTTCCTGAAGTCGAGCAAACTTTGCATTCAGTTCAGCAACCTTCTTTTCTTTATCACCAGCAGCAGACGCTAATATCTCCATCTGGGAATCATACTCTGAAGACTTTGTAGCGAAAGTGTCCAAGAAAATCTTGAAATCAACTTTCATAACTTCGGCTTCTCGAGTCATTCTTTTAAATTCAGCATTTACCAAGGGCTCTACCTCTTCCCGATTAAGATATTTGTAAATTTGAATTGATTCCTCCAGCTCATCCAGTATATATTCAAGATAGGCAGCTTGAGCTTCATCACCCTGGCTTCGGATAGCGCCGATCAGATAAGTAGTTGGACCTCTGACAGTAATGAAACCAACATTCTCTCTTTCCATTACCCTTTCTACTAAAGCTCCTAAGGAAATGAAGAAGAGGTTGGTGAAGGAACCAACTATAAATTTATTGGTAGCTACTGCACTGGGTGTAGCAGCTACTCCTATAGAAGTTGAAGCAGCAGAGGCCTATAAAGGCGGAAGTTCGGCTTCTGGAATAAGGGCTGAAGTCTCTCTGGACAAGGGCGCCATAGTGGAGCTTGTTGCCCCTCCCAGATGTTCCTCTGCGGAATCAATTAAACATAATCAGTTTGCTGTCATTAGCGATTATCAAACCAGATCAAAAATAAGGGTAAGCTTACCATTGCTGGGTTTAGTGACAAGATTGTCACTTGTTGACATAGGCTGCAGCCTCGCAAAAGTAGCTTTAGACATCACTGCCTGACTGCTTCCTTCTTCAGAACCGTCTGATAAATGATGGCTACTGCTAGCGATCGCTTTTGTCTACACTATATCAGTGCATACTGGAGGAATTGGAGAAGGTTGAATTTCTGCATGAATGAAAGTTGAGATGTCAGTCATTTGATCTATAAAAGAAGATTATCAATATCAGCCAATACCTCTTGGATCAGTGACAGTAGCTTCCTCTGGTGCTATGTCATTCTTTTCTTGGGATGCATGGGCATCGACATCCTCTTCTAGATTTAGATTGTCATCCTCTGTAGATGTTTCTTCATCATCTACACCCTCTTCTTGTGCCTTCTCGCTATCACTTGCGTCGGCTGGATCTATATCATCATTGAAGCCGAAGTTGCAGTCTTCCAGGGCCTCGATCATTAATCGATCTTCTTCAGCCCTACGCGATAGTGGTATAGCTGGAGGGTGAGCAGCTTCCATCGCAAATGTAGAAGATGGCAATACTTCGACAGAGGATCCCGATTCATTGATTGGAGTTGGAGTTGCAGTTGCTTCTGCAGCCCCATCCTTTGTCTCTGCGGTCTCCTCTCTTGTCTCTGTAACCTGGTCTCATTTCTCTACACTGGAAGTTTCTTGCCTGGGCTCGGAAGCAGGTGTCGGAGAAGCCATCATTACCCCGGCGACAGCACTGATCAAGGCTGATGTATGAGCAGATCTCGGGGGAGTGGTGACTTTTTTTTCTGAAAGCTAATTTTGTCCTGCGTAGAGGTTCTTCCGAAATCTCTACGTCTGCTGCGTGTGGTCTTCTTTGAATGGAAGTAGGGGTGGTTGCCTCTTCTCTATGAACCGACTCTGCCTATTGTCAAGATTGTGAGCGTGTGGTAACTCTTTCTAAAGAGTCCACGGCGGCCTTCTTCTTTAAGACAGGAGAATATGTTTTTTATGCCTTCCTCTTCCTCTCCTTGATCGGAGATCTTACAACTTTCAGAGAGACACGTAGCGGCCCGTAGACTTCTTCGGGGAAGTTGGCTTCCCTCAAAGCTTCTAAAGGTACATCAGCTGGCTCGTGCTTTTCATCATTGCCAGGAAGCGCCATAACAGGTGCTCTTTTTTAAAATCTAGTTGCCGTTGCAAAGCTGTCTACTAGATTGAAGTTCTCAACAAAAGTATTTGCTGATGTATAAAAGATCGAGTAGGTATACAACATGCGAGGGCCACGATCGCTTCTTGTTGGCATTGAGAATGTCGTTCTTGTGTCACGGGCATTGTAATATGCCCAAGGCCGGGCTCCATCAATTAAAAAACCTTTTCCTTGTAGGAATGTTATAGCATTACCTACATGAAATTGGTCATAACCGAATTGGCGTACAAATCGGCTGGGAAGATAAGGCTCGAGATAACATTCATCCTCGAAACGGTACACCAAGTGTGATGGCCGGATTGTTCTCAACCAGTCGAAAGCTGTATGGCCCAATGGCTGCATCCTCATAGAGTCGACGAGGTTTGTCGGCATATGCTCATAACCAACTGGAGGGGGAACGCAATCAAAGTTCTATCCCTTGCCGAGATTCAGAGTTCGCCGGCAGTCTCTCAAGGTGGTGTAGATCCACTTACATCCCGAAAATCTTCTTAAAAAGCTACCGCCCGCTGCCCCCATGTTTAGATTCATCAAAGAATGATGGTGTAAAAGCAGCCATCCAAACAGATAGGTGTATGGCAATTCCAACCGAGGAAAACTTCCTTTCTCGCCTTTTTCTCGAATCATCGAGTCAACGAAAAGGCGGAGGCCGGTATTCACCCTGCATGTCATTGCTGACAGCATTCCATCCGGTAGCCAAAAACTAGACGGACAGCCGCAAATAGTACACCGCGATGGAAGCGGTCGACTGCACTGGCTCCAGAAATAACGTAACGTCGAAGCCAGTAAGTGAGGAAACCCGCCAGTTGGGCTTCCTTCGACATCGGCCTGTAGCCCATCCTCATGTAGCTTTCAATGATGTCATCTTTCTTAAAAGGAGGATATTGAAGGTCATCCTCAATCTTGATATCCATATCACCATGTGTCTCCATCAGCTCTATCATTTCACTATTGCTAAGTGGTCTGAAGAAACTGGGATTGCAGTTTTCCTGCTCTTTGGTCTTCTTCTCAATGATATGATTGAGGAAAAGATATGGCAACCATTTGGTGGAGTAGCAGGTACCGGCTGTGCCACTTTTGTAATATAAAGAGCATATCTTGTAGTGGCAGAGGAGTTCTTCAAAGACAGCCACCATATCTGCATTCTCCTGGCACAGTTTGTCCAATTCATAGTTTGTTGGGACAAACTCTTTATAGGGGATATCCCCCATTGGCAGGTGAGAGATATACTTCATCTCGTACAAAGCTAATCCAATCTCTCCGCGTGCGTCATGAAAGTTCTGATCCTGTAGTTGTATCTTTCTGCCAACGCGAGGAATAGATGAGGATTAGGAGGGAAGCCATAAACAGTGACGTATACTGCATGGTACAGATCAATCTCCTTGAGCCGAGCTTCAAATTGAACCAACATCCAATTGGTTATACAGATCCATCTCTTGTTATCTGGATTCACAAGACCTGTCAGTCGCAGATCTTGGTCCGGATACCTTCCCTCTACCTTCACAAACTCATTTACGAATATCCGAGTTCTCACTGGAAGCAGCAGGGAAGAATCTTCAGGCAGGATGCAACTGAGTTTTAATCCTCTGAGTAAGGAGCAATGACGCTCAGAGGAACTGTAGAACATATCTTTGTGGTCTGGTCCCTTCTTAACACAGATGTTTCCCGCTCGGGCTTGCTGCAGCGGAGTTATATCCCATTCCATTCTTCTGGGATAACTCGCAAAATCATATCGGGACAAAGGAAGGCATCTGGAGATCTCAGACAGAAGTATTGTCTTCTCACCCCTCTGGAAAATCCTTTGTTCCAAGCGAGGTCTCGGCTGAGAATTCTTGTCAAGAGCCTCACCAAATAAGAACAGGGGCTTCTTATGGGTGACTGCATCAGTAGTCTGAAGAGCTGCCCGTTTATCAGACACAGTAAAGTGACATTATCTTGTGCAGTCAGGATAGCCTGCCGAGAGGACGGTAGGGCATACTGAGGAAATGTCACGTGTGAAAGATCTTCCTTGTATTCATGTTCAGACAGGGATCCTGCAAAAACCTCATAGTTGGGATCTTTCCGGAGGTTAACTGCATCAATAAAGAAGGCAAAGATCAGTATATACAAAATCAAAAAGTTTTCTTCATAAAAGATCATCAATATGTGCTGTGTCGAATAAGCTATCAAATTATGCCAGCACAGTCAGCTTGCGCAAGCTATCAGATTGTACCAGCACAGTCAGCTTGCGCAAGCTATCAGATTGTGCCAGCACAGTCAGCTTATGCAAGTTAACAGATTGTGCCAGCACAGTCGGATTGTGCAAGTTATCAGCTTGCGCCAGCACAGTCAACATGCGTAAGTTATCAGATTGTGCCAGCACAGCCAACGTGTGCAAGACGTCAGGTTGCGCTAAACATACTTGCGTAAGACATCAGTTTGTGCTGGCACAATCGACTTGCGCAAATCGATGGATTGCGCCGACCATTTTGTTAGTACTTTTCAACCGATTGCACAAGAATATAGTTTTCATAAAAATGAAAACTGTTGCATGTACAGCCGAAACCCGAAACAGGGTGGCGTAAATACCATCGATCTCTAAAAAGAGAGAGGTATGAAGGTCTGAAAATATCAAAAATCCTAAAATGGGTTTCGATCATAGTTCGTCTACCTTGAAGCGCAGGATGACCCGTCTCATGACGAGATACTCGTGACGGAACACGAGTCGAGGGTTCGACGGGGGCCTTTCCCTTATCGGCAACTAATCGCTTGGAAGCCATTTCTATCATCGACGAGAGGATGAAGGAGAAGTCGGAATAGGGAAGAAGCTTCTGTCTCTGGGGAATTTGAAAGCAAGTAAAGGTTGAAAGAAAGAAAAATGAAACTATTTATAGTTTCAGAAGTGTAACGGTCACCTTCAATTGCGCCACAAAAGATGGAGCTAATTCCTCCAAACGCGCAATCAAAGCGCCACTTGCGCAACTTGATTTTAAATTTGAAATTCAAAGTATTTCGAAACTTTAAATATTTTCAAATTTTGAAAACTTTGAAGGGGGTCTTGTATGTCCTGAAAATCAAGTTGCATCTATCAAATAAGCAGAGAATTCTCAACTGCGCACCCTTCAAATGGACTGCACAGGAAACAAATTGCGCTACAAATCGAACGTACGAGCTGAACTGCGCTACCACCAGAGCGCGCTATACTGACGTGGTAATGCCATCATTACCTGATAAAGATCGGATCTTCTGACAGTCTGACAGCCCAAAAAATGAGGAGTCTGTTCGTTTTTTGTGCAGCACAGTGCTCGAGAACAGCTGTATAACTTTAGCACAATCTGACAGTCCAACCTCAGTGCAGTTTGACCAAGCCTGAATCCCAGCGCTTTCCAGTGACTAGAAGGAAGTGCAGTCTGAAGCTAGCGCTCTTCGGTTAGCACAATTCATCGAATAACTAACATTTATTACGTGGATTACATGCCATCAATTGCTCGCCATGTGGCAACCATCTGTACACGACCAAGCACATTTCAATCAAACAATGCCACGCGTCTGAATATAGTTAGCCCACGATCGAGCAACTGCCCAATAGGCCAGCGCAGTTTGCAGTCTGCGCAGTCTGTCGCCAGCGCAGTTCATCTTGCGCAATCCAGAATAACTACAAATTAGTTATTTCTAGAACTCTATAAATAGAGTTTCAAGTCCTTCATTAAGGGGATCAGATCATTATTATCATCAGAGATCAGGAGTTCTTGTCCAAGTGCTGCTGCATTCTTCAGAGGCTATCGTCTTCAAAGTTCACATCGTCTAAGGGATAAAGCAATCGTCTTCAGATCGGATTCCTACAGTTGTACTTTTCCAGAATTCAATTATAATCTTCTTACAAAGTTTGTGAAATAAAGACTTTTGTTTTTGCAAACAAAATGGCGACTCTGCTGGGGACGACTTTCTCCTCCGACGAGGAAGTGACAACTCAATATGACGTTGCGTCTATAGGAAAGACGCAGAAGATGCTGGTTGTGAAGGTCAACCAGACTGCCTATGAAACGATGATCAACTCTGGGGCTACTCGTCGCACTGTGGCCTCTGCCAAAAACCGGTCCCATTCTGTGTGGACTCCTAAGTCCTCTGCGCAAACCTCTACGCAGTCATCTGCACAACCTACTGTCTCTACTGCCAAGGAGCCAGTAGCCTCTCCTGTCCTTGTGCAAAACATCACCTGCGCTGCCAAAGCACAAACGAACAGACTCCTCATTTTTTGGGCTGTCAGGCTGTCAGAAGATCCGATCTTTTTCAGGTAATGATGGCATTGCCACGTCAGCGTAGCACGCTCTGGTGTTAGCGCAGTTCAGCTCGCGCGTTCGATTTATAGCACAATCTATTTCCTGTGCAATCCATTTGAAGGGTGCGCAGTTGAGAATTCTCTGCCTATTTGATAGATGCAACTTGATTTTTAGGACATACAGTATTCTCTAGCCACATAGACTTCTCTGGCCGTATAGACTTCTCTGGCCGCATAGTCTTCTCTGGCCGTATGCTGGTCTTTGTGCCACGTAAGCGTCTCATTAATTGCTCTTGATTTGTTTTGATTTTAAAGTCGTCTTTTGGATAGGATCCTAAGAGTCGGCATTAAATATTTAGATTTGCCTTGATGATTCTGAGCATTCTTTTTTGCATGAAAGGGGATAGAATCCCAAGGGTCGGCTTTATCTTCTAGGCAGCGCAAAACCTGAAGCGTCTATCGGTTCACACGCCCTTGCTAGCCTATAAATATGAGTAATTTTTGAAAAGAAAAGTTCTTTACTCTATCTTCTTTCTTTAAGCTTTCTTGTCCTAGTCGCCGTCTCTTCTTCTCCTTCGATCATCAATGGCTCCCAAGGCTTCCTCCAGTGCTGCGGCGAAGGGCAAAGGAGTTGCCTCCTCGTCAGCGATTCCAGTTCACCCCGACGTTCATTCTGCCATTGACGATAAGAATGTTAGGAGAAAACTGTATAGATTCAAACCCTAACCATAATGGCTACGTCGCATGTTTTATACGCGAGCCTTTCTCTTTGGCATATTCTTCGTCTTCATTGAACTGTTTAAGTTTGGTGTGATGAATTCGCATATGCTGTGCTGTATGGACCGCAAGAACGTCTCATGTCCGAGCCGTATGGGGTATGCCTCATGTCTGAGCCACATGAGAGTTGCTTCATGACTGAGCCAGATGAGAGTTGCCTCATGACCGCATAAGCATCCTATGAACGGGCCGCATGAAGACCCACCAAACAGAGCCGCATAAGCTTCTTATAAACTGGGCCGCATGAAGCTCCACCAAACATAGCCGCATGAACTCTTTTAAACTGTGGCGCATAAAGACCCACCTAATCTGGGCCGCATAAAGAACCACTTAATCAGAGCCGCATAAGCTCCTTTAAACTGGGCCACATAAAGACCCACATAATCAGAACCACATGAGCTCCTTTAAACTGAGCCGCATAAAGACCCACCTAATCAGATCCGCATGAGCTCCTTTAAACTGGGCTGCATAAAGACCCACTTAATCAGAACCGCATAAGCTCAGAACACACGAAGTGGTCTTTCTCTGGCTATCTTCTGACTTCTTTCTTTTGTCTTTTTTCAGAGAAGTTGTCAGTCAATCCTGCGGAAGAACTCTTGGTAGGTCGTGCCCAATCTGCTGTGGGTGTGAGGTTTGATCATTTGGTTGATTATGCGTCGGACCAGTTTCCCAAAGATGAACCTGAGGAGAGGCTGCGAGATATCAAAAATCAGTCCTTCTACTTTCTCACTGGCAAGATGAACTCAGGAAAATTGGGAGGCCAACATCTGAAACATGCGTTCCTCTTTGGGGATGCCCTGACTGTGAAGAATCCTAATGTTTTGGATATATCTGAAAGTTGGAGTTTTTCTTCTAATGGTGTGGCGATCCACATTCCTCAGATGGAATGCCACTTCCCGCTGTCATGGTTCAACATGCTGCCAATGGACAGAAAAATGGTGGACTCCTTGACTCTGAGCCGGCAGGGGATGTTTGTAGACGATATTCACTATAACAGAAACTTGGGGTCGGTGGTCGCGAGCGGGACGCCGGTCAGCTGCTATGTGATGGGGTTGGCCCCGGCTAGTTTCTTAAATGTGCAGGGTCCCAACTTTCGGTTCTCTCAAGCTGACACTTTCATGAACCAGCTTGCTCAGAAGGGGTCCTACCCCATTGGCCGGTTGGCACTGCTGAATTGGGTGAACCCCATCCCTTCCTGGACCAACTTGACCATGTGGATTTTACGGACATACGAGAATCTCCTGCACGAGATCGGTTTGTATCATGCCATTCGGGGCACATGTTATGGTTTACCCATAAACAAGAAGCTCTTTATTGCTCTTCTTGAAATGTACAATCGTCGGACGGGGATCTTCTTTACACCGAGAGGGGAGATAGGACTCGCTCTCCACGAGATGCACGAGGTCTCCAGGCTACCCTGGGGAAATGAAGTCTTCGAAGCGTATACACCCACGAACAAAGAGTTCGAGGAGTTGGAGCAGAGGTTTTCGGGCTTTGTTGCTGTTTACCGGGAATTGCTGTGTCACCACAGCACATGCTAGCAGATGTCGAAGAAAAAGAACAACAGCTTGGAAGAGAACCTTCCTCATACGAAGGCCTTGCTCAGTTACCTTTTTAAGCTTGGTGCCTCAGGCCGGGTTTTTCCCCGAAGTTCTTGAACCCGGGAGGAGGTGCAGGACCAGGTGTCGACCGCCAAGAGGGTGAAAACCACTGGCGACAGATTTGGGAGTCAATCTGACTCTTTTACTTATTTTTATCAGGATACTCAGCAGTTGTCCGAGAAGGCTTTTCTAGCAGGATTTTTGATGGTATGACTGCGAAACTTCGTAGTTTCGGAAGGGACTGGCTCTATTGAGAGAATCAGCCGTAACTTTATCCTTCCTGCGGTGAAGCTGGTCTTTGGGGCCAGACTAGCTCTCCTCCCTGCCATGGTGTGCATCATACATCGTGGCCTCTGTACTTTCTCGTCCAAGGTCATTGCCCGTGATGTGGCGAAAGGCTTTGAACGAATTGAGCTGCCCTATCATTATCTGATGGGGTGGCTGTTGATGCACTGCAGATTTTTTATGAGACCTAGCCCAGAAAATGACGTAATTGCAGATGATGCCTTCATCTTCCAGTATCGCCGCATGCCCTGGGAGTGTCGTACCATGCTAGCCTGTCGAATGGCGCTGGAGAGAGTGGACAGATACATCTTTTTTGTGTCTGTCTCTCCTTTTACATATGAAGAAGTGAATGGTGTACATCTTGATGGCACTGGGCCTCCCTGCCTCTTGTCTGATAAGATGCTCCTCTGGTTGTAGAACATCCGTCCTGCACACCTGGTATATCGCAACCGCAACTCTGTCTTCCTGGAGCCTTACTTGCCCAGTCGGTTCTGTAACGCCCTAGTCCCAAAATACGTAGGACTAGGAACGTAGACATGCCAATACGTAAGCTGTAAAATACAGTAGAACCATAACTAATCTCATCCACACAAAATAAAAGAATAAAAGATATCGTTAAATCGACTATAAATTGTCATTGGTACATGTAGTTGGGCGGAGACAAATCCGCTACCAACTATGAAAGAAATACAAAAGAAAAGAAAATAATTTGGCGAGCGAAGCGAAGACGATCAAAGTGCAATCATCCTCGAAGAAAATAGACGATCATGGCCACGGCTAGAACACCTGCGAAAGACAATTGCACACACCTGGCGAGATAACCAGGTCCTCAGAGAGAAGTAACAAGACACATAATATCATGCCACATACACTGAATATATATTGCTCAAATAAATAAGTCAATTGAATTATAACATGGTCCAATACACACCTATTGAACGAGCGTACCATCCCCCAACCAAACAAGGACAAGAGATAGTAAACTAATTCACGGTGATCTATCTTTCCATGCTAAGAATCCAATATGGTATCCGGACCCCAGCAAGGTTCAATACCTTCTCATCGAAGTAGTAAATCACACCTACAACCAAACAAGGACAAGATAAGATGAACTAATCTGCGACAAGTTATTGTTCCAAGCCACGGTCAAATACAAGTACCCAAACCAAAAGTACTCGTACCTAACGGATAAAGGAGCCTAACCGTTCTAAGTGAAATGTAGTTAAGAACAATCCTTCCTACACATGGGCCCTGGCTAAATAGGATCGGCATAGTCCCCCCTTGGGGCACCAGCGGCCCAATCAATAAGAGCATAACGTTCCGCAGAACGTCAGTGGCCGTCAGTAATCATGGGTCATCAGTCCCGTATCTCCAGCGGAGCTTCCGGGTCACAAAGAAAAGTGCATTGAAGCCCATACGCTAAGGAATTGTCCTTCCCGCCCAATGCCTACTGTGTTGTATCCACAACACAAAACAACTATTAACCGCTAAGTCAAACTAAGCATGTAATCTCTATTAGCGGTTATTTCTATCGCACGGCTTGTACGTACTGGTGGCCAGCCAGCCAGCCAATCACGCACGTCCGTGTTCTATATGCGACACACAACTTCGTGGTACAATATGTCAAGGCCAATGAATGCAACACACAAGGTGGTCCCTTAAATCTAGGTTTAATGTGTAAGAAAATAATACATAGCAGGAAATATAAATGAACAGTAAGTTCTAACAGGTTATGCCATGTATCACAGTTTATTTTGCATAAATAATGCATAAAATATGAGCTAAAATAAATAAACAGCAAATGGCAAGGTATTTTGCCTGGTAGGATGCCTGGTGTACTACAATGATCAAGATGGCACGGATTATGACTTCGGTGCAACAACTATGCATGGTGACCTCTGATGGTGGCACGGATTGTTCCATTGAGTCCAGAAGGGTCAAATTAGTTAGGGTAGACATAAGGTAGTCTAGAATTGGCGAGTTAATAGGAAGATTGGGCTTAGTCTTGGATATGAGATTGATCGATAGAATTTGGATAAATAATATATATGATTTTAGGAAATTATTTATAATAAATGAGAACTTATATTTTTGCAAGTTAAAAATAGAGTTTAGATAAATACTAAAATATAAAAGAAACTGTGTTCACAGAAAACTCTTAAGTTTGTAGAAATACAATTTAGGTAGAAAACTATATTTTCCAAAAATATTCTAAAAGAAACAAAATAATTGTAGAAAATTATTTAATGCTAAAATCCATATTTGTAAAACTATAATTTTGTCAAATAGTTTACTTTAAATAAATAGAAAATTTACAACAATATATCTTAGCCTATAATATTGTTGTTACCAATAATAAAAATAGTTTTTATGAAATTATCTATTTTGGCTAGTAAAGCAATTAAAATAATAATTGGTACTAATAGTACAATAACAAAGATATAGTAATAATATTTTAAATTATTTATCAAATATTACATACTGTATAACAAAGATCTTGGTAAAAAAAACCCAATTAGGAAAACAACAACAACATTAATAATAATAATAATAATAATAATAATAATAATAATAATAATAATAATAATAATAATAATAACAATAATAATAATAGTAACAATAATAATAGTAATAAAAATGATGATTTAATCAAATAAAAAGGAAACAGCAAAGCAAAAGCAAAAATAAATATATAAATAAAATAATAACTAAAATAAAATACCCTAAGTTAAGCTACTGTTCTCATTTTAGAGGAGAGAGAGAGGAAAGGAATGGGGAGACTCACGGAGGGCTTGGCCACGGCAAGCGGCTGCGGCGGGAGAGGAGAAGGAAGAGCGGGGAGGAGTTGCGGATGGCGGCTGAACTCTGAAGAAGAAGGGGGCGCGCGCAGTGCTCGGCCGCGGAGGAGGAGCTGCGGCGCCGCGCGGAGGTGATCGAAGAGGGTCGGCTCGGTCGGAGAAAGGGGCGCCAGCGTTTGGCAGCGCGTTCAGGCGCGGCGGGGTGTGACCGCTCCGACGGGAGGGTGCCCGCGCTCGCGGAGCTGCGGAAGACTCGCCGGTCATGGAGGGGGCGGAAGTCGGGATGGCCAGATCTGGCGCCTACGCAGAGCGGCGGGGTGGTGCACGCTCGGCGGATCATGCCGACGGCCACGGTGGCGAGGACGCGGCGGAAATCGACGACGGAGGTAAGAGGATTTCCTATTCCTCTTGTTTTCTTGGGGCGATAATGGTGATGTGTGGTTGTAATGTTGGTGGTGTGGTGATGGCTGTGACCGGATCTTGGTGGTGATGGTGGTGTAGGCGGGGCTGTCGCAGTGGCGACTGGGTTGTGATGGTTGCAGTGGTGGTAGAAGTTTGATGGTGATGGTAATGGTGGTATGGTTGCTGGACGTGAAGCCGTAGGAAGCAGGGGTGGTGTTGGGAAGGTCGGTTGGAATCGGAAAGGTCAGTTGGAAGAAGGGGTTGGGAGCGACGGCGATGACGATGGTGATGGCTATCGGCAGGACGGGGAGAGGAGAGGGTGGTTACAGCGAGGCTGAGCTAGAGTTTTAGGCTAGAAATAGGATTCGATTGTGTCGGGGTGTGTCCAACACGGAGAGGCTGAAATTGTATATGTAAGAATATGGAATAAGAATTTGGATGGACACAGACACGATGCACGTATATTTGGTTGTGGAATTTTGGAGAATAGAAATATATGGATGAGTACCTGCCTATTTATAGGATGTGGGAATTCCCAGTTGGTTAAGGATTAGAATAGTTTAAACCCAAAAATAGATAATTCACAACTTAATTTAAAATCAATCAAATCCAAATACAAATCCAATTTAAATCTAATTAAATTACATCATTTAGTTTAAAATCAAATAAGATAAATCAAATTCCAAATATAGATATTAATTTAATCTATTTAAATAAATCCAAAAACTAAACCAAGATTTAAATTGCCACAATAATTTCAAAATATGTTTTTCCAAAAATACTAATAATAATAATTTCAAAAATTACAATGTTATTTAAAAATAAACTAATAAATAATTACGAAATATATATGTATGCATAAATAATATTTACAATTATATACTTTTCTAGTATACCATTTTATAAGAATATTATTTATTATAACTGTCTAAATAAAAGGCCTTTCATAAATAACTCATATATTTAGAAATTTTGATAGCTAAAAATAATTATTGTATATATTATCTTGAAACTATAAAAATAGGAAAAAATATTTTTCTAAACATATGTACGCTCGCACATATTCGCACTCGTCGAGCAATTACGAGAAATAAAATTTCATGCGCGACATACAATACGACTATGCGACGTACAATACAAAATTTTAAATCAGTACCAAATTTAATAATAAAAAAATAGTAGAAATTTAGGGGTTTTACATTCTACCCAACTTAAAGAATTTCGTCCTCAAAATTAAGAATTAGTAGGGGGTGAGAAGACACAAGGGGTATCGATGGAGAACAATTAATAACAAAATCATGCCGTAAGAAATCGCAATCTAGATCATAGAAAAATAATACGGTATGGTCATAATCGATAGGAAGGTTAGAGGAAGTTCTAGTATAACGCCTTCGTCCTTCTAAAATAGGTGAAGTTGAAAGCAATCTAGAGTTCGAAGGAGGCGTTATCGAATACGAATACGTGATTAAATGACGATCGAATAATTTCAAAGGAATTGTCAAGGCAGTCGTGGATGGGATTCTAGAGGGCAAGTTTAGCTATGTCCCCATCCACGTAGAACGATAGATAAAAGCGAGCCAAAGTGCACTAGGTTGATCAGACCATCATGCACCGATTCTGAGTAGACAATACGTTAGTGGATGTATCCAATAACATATGTCATGAACAAGCTTGATAAAGAATTTAGCTTGCAAAAACTAGGCTACATTAGCATCATTAGTTAGATAGTAAAAAAAATATAGGCACGTGAGATTTAATTTGAAATAGAGTAGAATCAGCTCAATTCCTTAAGTCTTTAAGTCATATCCTGTGTTGGTCTCCAAACAGTCGTCCTACAGTCTTCTTGTCCAAGTCCTTGGTTGACTAGATGGGTTAGGGCCCTCTAAATTCTAGAATCTAAGTAAACTTGTGAATATAGGTCATAAGTACAAAGGGATTGCTAGGTCACAAGGCATTATACCCAACTTAAAATTTAAACTAATGGTGTTTTGGGACAATGTCTAACTAGTAGGGGTTACCTGTCTAACCTCCAGCAAAACATGAAGGGAAGATAATAATTATGATGGAAGGAATCAAGCAAGATGCAAATCAAGAGATTCAAAATAGAATCGAGGAGGTCAAGTATGTGAATGAGATCCTAGACTCTAATCCTATCCGCAGGCTTGCTTGGTACGGTAAAGAAACCAAACAATTTATTTTGACCTGCATGGGCCACCACAAAAACATGTAACGCCCTAGTCCCAAAATACGTAGGACTAGGAACGTAGACATGCCAGCCGTACAATAAATATACGTAAGCTGTAAATTGCAGTAGAACCATAACTAATCTCATCCACACAAAATAAAAGAATAAAAGATATCATAAAATCGACTATAAATTATCATTAGTATATGTAGTTGGGCGGAGGCAAATCTACTACCAACTATGAAAGAAATACATAACAAAGGAAAAAAATTTGGCGAGCGAAGCGAAGACCATCAAAGTGCAATCATCCTCGAAGAAAATAGAGACGATCATGGCCACGGCTAGAACACCTGCGAAAGATAATAGCACACACCTGGCGAGATAACCAGGTCCTCAGAGGGACGTAACAAGACACATAATATCATGCCATATAAATTAAATAAATATTGCTCAAATAAATAAGTCAATTGAATTATAACATGGTCCAATACATACCTATTGAACGAGCGTACCATCCCTCCAACCAAACAAGGACAGGAGATGGTAAACTAATTCACGGTGACGTATCTTTCCATGCTATGAATCTAATATGGTATCCGGACCCCAACAAGGTTCAATACCTTCTCATCGAAGAAGTAAATCATACCTACAACCAAACAAGGACAAGATGTGACAAACTAATTTGCGACAAGTTATTGTTCTAAGCCACGGTCAGATACAAGTACCCAAACCAAAAGTACTCGTACCTAACGGATAAAGGAGCCTAACCGTTCTAAGTGAAATGTAGTTAAGAACAATCCTTCCTACGTATGGGACCTAGCTAAATAGGATCGGCATAGTCCCCCCTGGGGCACCAGTGGCCCAATCAATAAGAGCATAATGTTCCGTAGAACGTCAGTGGCCGTCAGTAATCATGGGTCATCAGTCCCATTTCTCCAACGGAGCTTCCTGGTCACAAGAAAAAGTGAATCGAAGCCCATACGCTAAGGAATTGTCCTCACCGCCCAATGCCTACTGTGTTGTATCCACAACACAAAACAACTATTAACCGCTAAGTCAAACTAAGCATTTAATCTCTATTAGCGGTTATTCCTGTCGCACGGCTTGTACGTACTGGTGGCCAGCCAATCACGCACGTCCGTGTTCTATATGCGACACTCAACTTTGTGGTACAACGTGTCAAGGCCAATGAATACAACACACAAGGTGGTCCCTTAAATCTATGTTTAATGTGTAAGAAAAATAATACATAGCAGAAAATATAAATGAACAGTAAGTTCTAACAGGTTATGTCATGTATCACAGTTTATTTTACATAAATAATGCATGAAATATAAGCTAAAATAAATAAACAGCAAATGGCAAGGTGTATTGCCTGGTAGGATATCTGGTGTACTGCAATGATCAAGATGGCACAGATTATGACTTTGGTGCAACAACTATGCATGGTGACCTCTGATGGTGGCAAGGACAGTTCCATTGAGTCCAGAAGGGTCAAATTAGTTAGGGTGGACATAAGGTAGTCTAGAATTAGCGAGGGAATAGGAAGATTGGGCTTAGTCTTGGACATGAGATTGATCGATAGAATTTGGATAAATAATATATATGATTTTAGGAAATTATTTATAATAAATGAGAACTTATATTTTTACAAGTTAAAAATAGTGTTTAGATAAATACTAAAATATAAAAGAAACTGTGTTCACAGAAAACCCTTAAGTTTGTAGAAATACAATTTAGGTAGAAAACTATATTTTTCAAAAATATTCTTAGAGAAATAAAATAATTATAGAAAATTATTTAATGCTAAAATCCATATTTGTAAAACTATAATTTTGTCAAATAGTTTACTTTAAATAAATAGAAAATTTACAACAATATATCTTAGCCTATAATATTGTTGTTACCAATAATAAAAATAGTTTTTATGAAATTATCTATTTTGGCTAGTAAAGCAATTAAAATAATAATTTGTACTAATAGTACAATAACAACGATATAGTAATAATATTTTAAATTATTTATCAAATATTACATACTGTATAACAAAGATCTTGGTAAAAAAATAACCCAATTAGGAAAACAACAACAACATTAAGAATAATAATAATAATAATAATAATAATAACAATAATAATAGTAACAATAATAATAGTAATAAAATGATGATTTAATTAAATAAAAAGGAAACAGCAAAGCAAAAGCAAAACTAAATAAATAGATAAAATAATAACTAAAATAAAATATCCTAAGTTAAGCTACTGTTCTCATTTTAGAAGGAAGAGAGAGGAAAGGAACGGGAAGACTCACGAAGGGCTCGGCCACGGCGAGCGGCCGCGGCGGGAGAGGAGAAGGAAGAGCGGGGAGGAGTTACGGATGGCGGCTGAACTCTGAAGAAGAAGGAGGCGCGCACGGTGCTCGATCGCGGAGGAGAAGCTGCAGTGCCGTGCGGAGGCCATCGGAGAGGGTCGGCTCGGTCGGAGAAAGGGGCGCCAGCGGCTGGCAGCGCGTTCAGGCGCGACGGGGTGCGACCGCTCCGGCGCGAGGGCGCCCGCGCTCGCGGAGCTGCGGGAGACTCGCCGGTCATGGAGGGGGCGGAAGTCGGGATGGCCAGATCTGGTGCCTACACGGAGCGGCGGGGTGGTGCACGCTCGGCGGATCCTGCCGGCGGCCACGGTGGCGTGGACGCGGCGAAAATCGACGGCGGAGGTAAGGGGATTTCTGATTCCTCTTGTTTTCTTGGGGCGATGATGGTGATGCGTGGTTGTAATGTTGGTGGTGTGGTGATGGCTGTGACCGAATCTTGGTGGTGATGGTGGTGTAGGTGGGGCTGACGCGGCAGTGGCCGCGGTGTCGGCTGGGTTGCGATGGTTGCAACGGTGGTATAAGTTTGATGTTGATGGTAATGGTGGTATGGTTGTTGGACGTGAAGTCGTAGGAAGCATGGGTGGTGTCGGGAAGGTCGGTTGGAATCGGGAAGGTCGGTTGGAAGAAGGGGCTGGAAGCGACGACGATGACGATGGTGATGGCTATCGGTAGGACGGGAAGAGGAGCGGGTGGTTACAGCGAGGCTGAGCTATATTTTTAGGCTAGAAATAGGATTCGATTGTGTCGGGGTGTGTCCGACACGGAGAGGTTAAAATTGTATATGTAAGAATAGGGAATAAGAATTTGGATGGACACAGACACAATGCACGTATATTTGGTTGTGGAATTTTGGAGAATAGAAATATATGGATGAGTACCTGCCTATTTATAGGATGTGAGAATTCTCAGTTGGTTAAGGATTAGAATAGTTTAAACCCAAAAATAGATAATTCACAACTTAATTTAAAATCAATCAAATCCAAATACAAATCCAATTTAAATTTAATTAAATTACATCATTTAGTTTAAAATCAAATAAGATAAATCAAATTCCAAATATAGATATTAATTTAATCCATTTAAATAAATCAAAAAATTAAATCAAGATTTAAATTGCCACAATAATTTTAAAATATGTTTTTCCAAAAATACTAATAATAATAATTTCGAAAATTACATTATTATTTAAAAATAAACTAATAAATAATTACGAAATATATATGTATGCGTAAATAATATTTACAATTATATAATTTTCTAGTATACCATTTTATAAGAATATTATTTATTATAACTGTCTAAATAAAAGGCTTTTCATAAATAACTCATATATTTAGAAATTTTGATAGCTAAAAATAATTGTTATATATATTATCTTGAAACTGTAAAAATAGGAAAAAAATATTTTTCTAAACATATGTACGCTCGCACATATTCGTACTCGTCGAGTAATTACGAGAAATAAAATTTCATGTGCGACGTACAATACGACTACGCGACGTACAATACAAAATTTTAAATCGGTACCAAATTTAATAATAAAAAAATAGTAGAAATTTAGGGGTTTTACAGGTTCTCCCGGCAGTTTGGGTACGGTCAGTTGTTCTTGGACAATCCCAGCTCCTGCCTGGGTTTTGAGGGTAGTATCCTTGACGGCATCAGGGCTTGACATTACTATAACACGGTTCACACCCGTACCAGCTTCTCTGTGCCTGATGATAGGGAGTCAGGGCAAATTTTGTACATGGCAGTTTTGTACCATGTTATGGTGAATAAGCCTCCTACCGATTTTGACCCAAGTACCAGTTTTATTGTTGGTACTGGCTTGGAGGAGAAGCCGAAAGGGTCCAAGACGAGGAAAAGGAAGGGGAACACGGTCGATGTGTCAGACTCGGAGTCCATCAACGTGGACGAGGAAGATGACGCTGATGACTTATCTCTTCCTCCTGCCGATGATGTGGTGGCAGACCAGCCCACTATTGTGCCTGGTCCTTCACGCAAGCGAAGCAGGCATGAGTCTGCTGTTGGCGGCATAACTTACTCCCGAAAATAGGCTGCCGTTAGGCCTTGCGGGCCAATCATTCGAGAGAGAAGCGAGGATGTTGATGCCGTTTCGGAGGTGAATCGAATTACAACCATCTTTTTTAGCTTTTCTTTTCTGTACTATGATCTGATCATTCTCATTTTCTTTGTAGGCATCAGAAGAAGTGGATTCTCGAGAGCCGGCTACTGTCTCTAAAGTTGACCAAGCTGTAGCCACTTTAATTAGTGATATGAGTGCTGAGCTTATCTCCGCCAGGGTTCTCCCAGCGACGGTTGAGGTTCCTCCCGTTGCTGACCTCTCAACCAAGGGCGATGTGGGTTCTGCTGAGCCAATCCCCGAGGTTGCTGAATTCTAGTCGGGTGATGCTGACCCAATTGCGTCTACCTCCGGGGCGGCTGGGGCAGAGGAACCAGCTGCATTCGGCTCAGATGTCGCTAGTGAGGAGGATACAATGGCTGTGAGCGATCCTCAGCTTCAGCAACCCTCCCCTGGTAAGCTAAGTCAAGTCTTGACTAGTGAGGAGGTTTATTTGTACTATCTTCATATCCTTCGGGTTAAGCTGATCGATGGTTGCTCCGGACATATAGGTCATGCTCCTTCGCTGCCAACGACGGACACCATCGGGGGAGAAGTCACCAGTGGGGATCTGGTGGGAGAAAGTATGCCTCCTCCTCCTTCAACTCATATCGAGGGGCCTCCAGTCGGCTCGAGTTCGGGAGAACAGGCAGTAGAACGGCCGGGACGGGGAGAAATGGTCCCTGCACCCTCTTTGATTCATGTGACTCCGGAGGTCAACCTTTCTGCCCTGTCCAGTCTCCAGATCCTTCGGGCGACGGAGGAGGAGATGGCCGTTATTCAAGCGTCCTATCGCTCGAAACTTGTTTCCCCAGTGGCAGGGGCGTCAAGTTTCAGTACATCTTTTTCAACTCTGCCAACTACTCTTCCTTTGACGCCGTCTTCTTCGAAAGTTTTCGATGAATCCTCGAAGGATGTGGTTGACAATTTCTACCGCCACCTGAAGCGAGGGGTTGAGGCTACCGTGGAGAGGGGAACATCTTTTGCATTGGCCCGTCAATATGCTCGTGGCCAGATTGAACTTCTTAGAACCCTCACCGGTGGGGCAGGGATGGTTGATCTTTTGGAGCCCAAGTTACTAGAAGCTGATCAGCTGTTGGCTCAGTATCAAAGACTGCGGCAAGTTGATCTGTCTTCAGCAATAGATCAGGAGTGTGCCTACCTTTTAACTGCCATGGAAAATGTAAGGACGATACGGGAGACGTCCAAGCCCGCTCTGATGAAGGACCTCCAGGGTTTGTCGCTGAAGTACGATCAATTAAGCCGCAGCGGAGAGGACTGCATTGCTCGGGAAGAGGCTGCCTCTCGTGGGATAGCCGATACCAAGGAGCAGATCCTCCAGCTTCAGAGAAAATTGCTTTCTTTGGAGTCTGAGCTGCAAGCCTCGCACGAAGACAAGGAGCTAATTTTCCGGGAGACCGACAAGGTCACCCGAACCTCAGATGCCTTGGAGCGTGTACTAAAGAAACTCGAAGACGGTTGGCAGGCACACACGCATCTGGAGGATGCAGAGAAGCTGACGCAAGAGGCTGAGCGTCGGGCCACCCTGAGATTTGAGCGGTCGACATCCAAACTGAAGGACCGGCTCCGAGAATTATGTGTCGTCGAACCATGATCGATTTTTTCCTTTCTTTCTTTATGTTTCTTCATCTTTTTGAAAGGGACGTGGTCCCAGAAAATGTAGTACTTTTGATTTAAATAAATGACTTTATTTGCATCATCTTTTATCTGTTGTACTGCATCTTTGGTATTATGTGTTTGCCCCACTGGAGGACTTTCTGTGGACCTATTATCCTTGGTATACCTTGGTTTTAGGTATGGATAATAAGTTTGATAGGGATACCTAGAACAACTCCGCGGTAAGGTGGACTTGGAAGTTCTTGGTATCGGGCGAAAGAATGTCTTGGAGCAGCTGGGCTCCAGAGGCATGTGATGGTGAGAAAAGAAACACATGTACTAGAGGACCTAGTACAACATTTGTGGTCAGCTGTGGACATTTGAGGTCAACTGTGGACATTTGTGGTCAAATGTGGACATTTGTGGTCAACTGTAGACATTTGTGGGCCTATTATCCTTGGCGTACCCTGGTTTTGGGTACGGATAATAAGTCGAGAGAAAACCAACATACTTACTCAGAGGTAATGAGGACGTGGTAAGTATGAGGGTTTTGCAACGGAGTCTTCCTGCTCAGAGGTAATGAGGACGTGGCAGGAGTGGACTCAACGAAGAGTACATAGAACAACTCAGAGATAATATGGACGTGGAAGTTCTATGTAAGGGGTGGTTTATTTTTGATGGAAGTGAAACAACTCAGAGATGACATCGACGTGGCTGTTTCGGGAATTTTATGGATCTGTTACCCTTTTTTATGTACTGAAAGTGCGGGTAATAGATTATGAGAAAAATGCTCTTTTAGGAAGGAAGTTCAGAGGTATGATCATACATGACTTACTACCCAGAAGATGTGATATAGATTCATTTGGAGTGACCAGAGTGTAAGTTCAACGGTACCAAAGGGTACATAACTCAACAATCTGGTTGATTCGGCGGATATCGTTTAGACATAGTATTTCTTCAAGAACTTGTCGTTGATGGAAATCATAAGCAAGTCTCCGTTTTGCTTTACGAGACGGTATGCACCATTAGAGAATACTACCTCGATGATAAATGGGCCTTTCCACTTTGGCTGGAACTTGCCGGCAGTTTTGTGAGTCATAACCATCGGCCTCCGAACTGCTAAGACAAGATCGCCCACTTGGAATGTTCTGAGTCTAACTTTCTTGTTGAAGGCTCCAGATATGCGAGCTTCGTAAAGCTCGATTCGCTGTTGAGCTAGCAGGCACTTTTCATCTAAGGCCTCCAACTCTTATAGCCGACGACAGTAATTATCATCCGTCGTTAATCGGTAAGTGAGGGCAACACGGAGTGAGGGGATTTGAGTCTCTTGTAGGAGAACTGCCTCACTTCCGTATACCAAAGAGAATGGTGTGTTCCCAGTGGCCGTCCGGACTGTAGTACGGTACGCCCATAAGCATTCGCCAAGCTTTTTATTCCAGTCGCGTTTGTTTGAGGACACGAACTTCTTGAGAAGCTTGATTATAGTTTTGTTGAATGCTTCTGCCAAACCATTAGCCGTCGGGTTGTAGGGTGTTGATGCAACATTCTGAATCCGATATTTGTCGTAAAATCGATAGAAGGCGTGACTTGCAAACTGCGGACCATTGTCGTGGATAATCCTTCGAGGCAGTCCAAAACGATAGATGATATGATGCTTGAGGAATTCGGATGGTTGGTGTATTAAATCTGCATGAACCTGACAATCTTTGCACTTTCTTGCATAGTCTATTGCATCTGCCACCATCGTAGGCCAGTAATAGCCCATCCGGCGAAGGCGGTCTTGTAATTTTGGGCTAGGTTGATGAGCCCCACAAACGCCATCGTGAGCTTCGCGTACCTCTTCTTTGGCCTCTATATTTGACAATCACCGAAGCAGTAGTCCATCGTAGGATCGTCGATACCATATTTTTGTCTCAGTATCGTAGAAGAATATGAGAGAACGTCTTCTGATAGAGATGGCTTCTTTCGGGTTCTCCGGCAAGATGCCATAGACTGCGAAGTCGATAAATGGGAGCCTCCAGTCTTGTGTCTCGTCGACCGTCAGGGCAGAATAGCTCTCAGCAAATTGGACGTTGTTCTTCGGACAGACCAATTCATGGCCTATTACATCTACCAAGTGGTGAGTATGATTTGGAACCGCCAGAGAAGCGGCAAGTCCTACTAGGGCATCGGCTTTAATATTCCGGAGTCTCGGAACATGTTCTATGAAGAACCATTTCAAGGACGTGATGATGGCGATTGCTATCTAATGATAGGAGATCATGTCTTCATGGCGAACTTCATATGAACCCCGGATCTGGTTGACGATTAACTGTGAATCGCCATATGCTTCCAGGTACTCTAGCCCCAGTTCTTTCGTAAGTCGGAGGCCGATGACCAAAGCGTTGTACTCGGCCACGTTGTTTGAACAGGGTTCTGTAAGAGAATATGCCCGGTTGATCACCAAGCTAGAGGGAGAAATTAGTACCACTCCGACCCCAATGACGATGTTGCCCTTGGGTCCGATTCTTGAAGAACCATCAAAGAACATTCGACAGACGGTATTGTGGGAAGCCATATTTGAATTGGCGACCTCGTCTGGAATTTATTCGTATATATTGGTTGACTCCGAACATGGATGGGCTGCTAAAAAGTCTGCCAGAGCTTGACCGTTGACATCGTTCTGAGGGACGAAGATCATGTGGTAGGGGGACAATAGTATCGTGTCACGCCCCAGTTCCAAAATAGGGAACCGAGCCACGTGGCAAGGCCAGCGAGTACCACTCCCAATGATTTTACCCAATTTAATGGAACCATGAGAGTAGCACTTAAGTTGTGAAGTACAGTAATATAGAGTAATGCCCAGACAATCATAAGTACTAATCTTATCCACAAATAGGATCAAGGAATACACAGTAAAAATATGAAATAAACAACAATGTGCTGGAATAAATATAGTCTAAATGTCGTCATAAAACAACCATTGAACAAAGAGTCTTGCGAAAATAATTTCGCTGATACAATACTGAATGAAATGAAATACCAGTAGCTAACGACATGCTACTAGATAATGAAGCCAAAAATAAAGAAAATGCTCTACCAATCGGCTACTCTGCTGGATCGATCTGGTCGTCAACTGCAAGTCCTGCTCCAAGCTCAACTCCGGATCCGTAGACCTCAGGATAATTGTCTAAATCTGGAGAGAAAACTAGGTCCTCAGAGGGACGCAACAAGGTACATAATATATAGGCCAAAAGTACGACAGTAAAGGGTGATATGATAAAAATAAATAAGACAGAAATAAAATGGTGAACTACCCAACCAACTAGTATGAAATGCAATTTTAAGAAACATCACTCGAACACGCGGGCTGTCACGGTGTAATCCGGAGTTCTGATACGGAACTCCGGTAACTATGAGAATCCGCAGTTCCGGTAAGGAACTGTGGTAACTACGAAATATCCGCAGCTCTGGTAATGAGGCAGCGGTAACTCTGTGGGAAAGTAGCCCAAGCGTACGGTGTATGTTTCTCCCCGCCCAAGTGACTTCACGAATCGTATCTACGAGTCGCTCGGTCAGACCTCTAGCTAGTACAACGAGTCATAAATAGAATAGTAAGAGTGCACACATATCAATGTCATCGTCCTAGAATCAACTCGAATCTCCGTACAACAAGATGTAGGCAAGTACGAACATCCGTCAATAATGTACTGTCACATGAATGTATCCTAGGGTCAAGTGTAACCCGCAACGATTTGTCGCGGTATCGCATATATAAATGTCTAGGTTCAATACCCGATGACGCTAACGGCCATCGGCACCCGAATGTGATTCGGACGCGAAGTATCGAATGCGGCCCTAGGTATTGCAATTATATACTCCTAAATAAATATTTAAGAATTTTAAATAATGTAACTGAAGTACAAAAAAAAAATGGCAAGGTACACTTGCCTGTCTCTGGTCACTGAAGAGGAATAGTTGGTCCAAAGTCCAATTCTGAAGCGTCCAAAGAGTCTGAAGAGCCTATATAATAATTTATGAATTAATTAATTAACTGCTACAAGAATTACTTACTTATAACAATACTCATGGCTTATTGGCTAAAAGTTGTATTGGGGTTTATGGCAAAAATGCTAAAGTTGATGCTAATGCATTAGGGATTGATGGTCCAAATATTTTTAAGCTATAACAATTTCCTTAAGTTTTATGTATTACAAAGAAAATAAAAAATAATAATAAACAACAATAAAACCCAAAGGAAAAACTTTACAGTTCACTAACATAGGCCTTGAACCCAATCCCTCTCCCCTTAACAACCCCACATTCAACCATTGTGCTAGTTCTCACTAATGTTAAAACATTAACATTTATAACTTAAAACATGAAGCTTCCTAATAAACATAACTACACAAAAATCACTCACCAACAGCACACACAAAATCCTCCTTACACAAAATATTTTTTTTTCCAACTCCCTGGATTCGAACCTGAGACGTAACGCTTACTATCCCCTCCACCAACCAGTTGAGCTAATGCTCATTGTTGTTTGCATATAGCTTATGCTAGTAATAACCCCTCTCGACCTAAGCAACTCTCTTTCACTTTGAACACATGAACCCAATTTAATATCATAACCTAACAATGGGAAAACACACAGACGCCTACATACAAAATGAATCAAAAGTAGCAAGGAACAAAGGTGAAATAAGGAAAAGGAAGAAAGGGTAGACTACATCTACACACATGCTGTCGGTATAAAAATGGCTCAAGAAGAATGGGATATTAGCAGTACCTAAAAGGGGAGGAAGGAAAGTGGCGACGGTGGTTGGGTCTGCTACGACGGGAGAAAACTCGCCACTGCACGTCAAGACTGGCGTCGAGTGCTGCCGGTGGCGCGTGGCTGAATGGAGGAAGACGAGCTCGGCGTCCACGCGTAGAGATCGCCCAGAACTTCGTAGCCTTGCCCTCCGCTTGTCGGCGTTGTCCGGGCGGTTCGTCGGAGACGATCGAGATTTAAGGAATATTATGATACTCAAGATACAGTACCTAAATTCATACCTCCATCCTATAACAAGTGAGGAAAACGCTCCCGAATAGAGTCCTCGCGCTCCCAAGTTGACTCGCCCGGAGAATAATTCTTCCAAGCGACTCGGACGAGTCGAATCGTCTGCCCCCTCAAAACTTTCTCGCTGCGATCGACAATCGCGATAGGCTGCTCCACATATGACAAGCTCGGCCCAACTGTAATCTCTGAATGGTCCAGCACGTGGCCAGGGTCTGCCACGTATCTTCTCAACTGCGATACGTGAAAAACGTCGTGCACTCCCTCAAGTGACGGGGGTAATGCTAGACGATAAGCCACCTCACCAACTCGCTCCAGAATATCAAAGGGCCCGATGTAACTCGGACTCAACTTGCCTCCACTGCCAAATCTGATAGTCCCCCGAGTCGGTGATATCCTCAAAAACACGTGGTCGCCCTCCTTGAACTCCAAGGGTTGACGATGCGCATCAGCCCAGTGCTTCTGTCTATCCTGTGCCGCCCTGAGGTGACTCTGAATCTGCTTCACTTTTTCCACTGTCTGCGTCACCAACTCTGGACCAAGTATCTGACGTTCTCCGATGTCACTCCAACAAACTGGAGACCTGCACTTCCTGCCGTAAAGTGCCTCGAAGGGTGTCATCTGTACGCTCGCCTGGTAACTGTTGTTGTAGGAGAATTCGACCAAATGTAGGTGATCCTCCCAAGATCCTCTAAAGTCTAACATGCATGCCCTCAACATATCCTCGAGTATCTGGATCGTGCGCTCTGACTGTCCGTCAGTCTGCGGATGATAAGCGGTGCTAAATTTGAGGCGAGTCCCCAAACTATCCTGCATGCTCCTCCAAAAATGTGAAGTGAATCTAGAATCTCGATCCGACACGATACTCACTGGTACTCCGTGCAAACGCACTATCTGTCGCATGTACAAATCGGCAAGGATCTCCGTCGATTACCCAACTCTGAAGGGCAAGAAATGTGCCGACTTGGTGAGTCGATCCACGATGACCCAAACTGCGTCCTTCCCGCTGGGGCTCCTCGGGAATCCAGTGACGAAGTCCATCGTGATGTGTTCCCACTTCCACTCAGGAATGGGAAGCGGCTGCAATAGTCCTGCAGACCTCTGGTGCTCGGCCTTGACCTGTTGACAGACCAAGCACCTCGCTACAAATCGAGCGATCTCCCTCTTCATTCTATGCCACCAGTAATGCTGACACAAATCTCTGTACATCTTCGTACCTCCAGGGTGAATAGAATATATCGAGTTATGCGCCTCTGCCATCAACTCCTGGCGTAGCTCTCCACTCGGAACGCATAGGCGATCTCCATACCTTAACATTCCGTCCTCGTGAATCCATAGTCCTGTCTGCTCGCCTACCTCGGCCCTCTTTCGGAGTCTCCTGAATCTCGCATCTGTAGGTAGTGCGACCTTGATCCTCTCGACCAAAGATGACTGTACTCCAAGTGTAGATAACTGTCCATCCATACCTGGCAATACGACCTCAATCCCCAACTCCTGGAGATCCTCCAATAAGTGACGCTAAGTCGTCAAAAAGTATGCTGCAGGTTTTCTGCTCAAAGCATCTGCCACGACATTCGCCTTTCCCGGATGGTACTGCAACTCGATCTCAAAGTCTTTCATCAGCTCTAGCCAACGTCTTTGCCTCATGTTCAACTCCTTCTGCGTGAAGATGTACTTCAGGCTCTTATGATCAGTAAATATCTCTACCCTCTCTCCATAAAGATAGTGCCTCCATAGTTTTAGTGCAAAAATCACTGCAGCTAGCTCCAAATCGTGTGTCGGATAGTTCTTCTCGTGGATCCTCAACTGTCTCGATACGTAGGCCACAACCTTTCCATGCTGTATTAGTACACATCCTAATCCGCTCTCGGATGCATCGTTGTACACCACAAATCCTCCAGATCCTGATGGCAATGTCAAAAGAGGTGTTGACGTCAGACGCTTCTTCAGCTCATCAAATGCTGTCTGACACTCCTCTGTCCAGATAAACTCCTGATCCTTACGTGTCAAACGCGTCATAGGCTCAGCAATTCTTGAAAAGTTTTCTACGAACCTCCGATAATATCCGACAATTCTGAGAAAACTCCTGACCTCCGTGGCTGATGTCGGTGCTGGCCAAGTCTTCACTGCTTCAATCTTCTCTGGATCCACCGCTAATCCATCTCCGGTAATGATATGCCCAAGGAAGGATACCTCGCTCATACAGAACTCACACTTACTGAGCTTGGCATATAGTCTTTCTTTCCTCAAGGTCTCTAACACGATCCTGAGATGCTTCTCATGCTCCTCGTGGCTCTTGGAGTACACCAAAATGTCGTCGATGAACACCACTACGAACTTATCCAAGTACTGGTGGAACACCTTGTTCATCAGACTCATGAATACTGCTGGCACATTGGTTAAACCAAACGACATCACAAGGTACTCATAGTGTCCGTGCTTCATCCGAAAGGCCGTCTTCGGAATGTCCTCCTTCCGTACCTTGATCTGGTGATAACTTGACCTGAGGTCGATCTTCGAAAACACACAAGCATCGCTCAACAGGTCAAATAAATCATCGATGCGAGGCAGGGGATACTTGTTCTTCACTGTCACAGCATTTAACTCCCGATAGTCTATGCACAGACGTACCGTCCCGTCCTTCTTCGGTATAAGCAAAACTGGCGCTCCCCATGGAGAAACACTGGGCCGTATAAAACCCAAGCCCAAAAGCTCATCAATCTGGGCCTTCAATATATTCGACTCCTTCGGTGTTAGTCGGTACACATGGGAAGCAATAGGTGGCGATCCTGGTACTAGCTCAATGGAGAACTCTACCTCCCTGTCTGGTGGTAGTCCCGAAAGCTCCTCGGGAAATACATCCTCAAACTCTGTGACGATCGCTGGGCGTGCTGGTTCCTCCAATGCAATACGTGCCGCAAGGGTGGGGTGATCATCCTTCTCTACGGCTCCCCAAGAGAACTCAAACTCTGGGTGACCTGGGGGTCGAAATATGACACATCCACGTCGGCAGTCTAGCGTCGCATGGTACTGGCTCAACCAATCCATGCCAAGAATAATATCATAGTCTGGCATAGAAGACTAGAAATCGGGCACGCATCTCACGCCCACAAACAACTACTGAACAAGATCTACATGTATCACTAACAGGTACTATTCTACCTCCCGTGAGAATTCTCATGGTCTTCGAAAGGGGTGCAGTAGCTACTCTATGGGTGGCCGCGAAACTAGCAGCTATGAATGAATGCGTGGCACCAGAATTAAATAATGCTACTGCAGGTAACGAAGCAACTAAAATAGTACCTGCGATAACTTCTCCAGCTGTCTCTGCCTCTTCAACTGTCATAGCAAAGGCCTGTCCACGCCCATGTGCTCTAGCCTGCTGTCTGGCCTGCTGAAATTGAGCTGCATGCGGTTCCAAGGGTGGTCTCCCCTGGTATCCTCCTGGTGCTGCTGGCCGTATCGCTCCAACTCCTGCGGGAGGTGCCCTAGGACCCTGGAATGGTGGCCTCGGTGCTGGTAGTGCCGGATATGCATGGCGGTATACCATCGGTGCCGCTCCACGACGCTCTGTACAATCCCTGGCCTGGTGCTGACTAGATCCACAAACCAGGCATAATCCGAGCCTGCGTCGGCAATCCTGCACAGAATGACCTATCTTGCCACAAAAATGACAGGTAGGGGTCCCTGGTGCTGCCGAAGGCGCTGCTCTCTACGGATGATGAATCTGAGAATGCTTTGCCGGTCCTCCCTGCGATGCTCGAGCTGCTGGTGCTGATGAATGAGAGCGCTTCAGGCTGGCCTCCCTATGGTTGATGCGCTCCTGACGTCGAGCTGCTGTCAGAATCTCCGAGTATGAGGTAGGAGCGACTGATCCTACCAATCTCTGTAGCTCAAAACGCAGGCCGTCATAGAACTTCTCGGCCTTTTTTTTCCTCAGTGTCGATCAGGTATGAGGTAAAACGGCTGAGACGAAGGAACTCCGTGTTGTACTCCTCGACCGTTATACTGCCCTGGATAAGATGCATGAACTTGTCCCGAAGCTCCGCACGTGCTGTAGCCGGAATGAACATCTCCTTGAATAGTCTGGTGAACTCCTCCCAAGTGACCCGGTCGGGTCCCAGCCGATGCTCCTCGGCCAACCACCAATGGTATGTGTTGCCCGTCAGTTGCATCCTGACGGCCTTCATCCATTTGTCCCTCGGAAGCTCTGCGGCCTCCAACTGGTTCTCGATACTAGTAAGCCATGCATGAACCTCTGTAGGCTCCTCTGTGCCCGAAAATGGAAGGGGCACCATGTGACGAAAATCCTTGATAGATCCCGTCGATGGCCGTCGCTCCGGTGGTGTCACATTCTCCAGTGCAGTAACGATACTCTCCCTCAGAGTATCCGCCTGCTATTGCTGAGCCTGTTGCTGAGCCTGATACTGACCCTGCTGCTGAGCCTGCATCATGGCATAGAACATCTGAAACATCTGTTGTCCGTCCACCTGCTGTCCTAGTGACGGAATTGGAATATATGGCATCTGCGGGGGAGATGAAGGTGGTGGCTGCTGCTGCTGCTCTGTCCTCTGGGGCTGTTGTTGCCCCGGTTGTGCCTGGTGCCGCTGCTCTCCTGGTAGGCCCTCAGCCTACTGAGGAATCTGACCCTGGGGAGCCGAGGTCAACATGAGGACCTGCCTCGAAGTCTGTCCCTCATTCGGTCCGGAGTCCCGGGGGACACCGTCCTGCTGCGCCACTCATCCACTTCGGAGATTCATACTCTGAAAGTAGATAAGCAAGGTTTTAGCGATTCGAAGTCAAACATGATGTATTGCTAAAGGAAATCAATAAGGAGATGTCATAGAAAGGTATTCAAGCAAGTGGATGAGATCTTAAATTTTTAAATCCTAATTCGCAGGCTCGTTTGGCACAGTTAGGTAACCAAGACGATTTAAATCGAGACCTGCATGGGCTACCACAAAAACCATGTCACGCCCCAGTTCCAAAATACGGAACCGAGCCACGTGGCAAGGCCAGCGAGTACCACTCCCAATGATTTTACCCAATTTAATGGAACCATGAGAGTAGCACTTAAGCTGCGAAGTACAGTAATATAGAGTAATGCCCAGACAATCATAAGTACTAATCTCATCCATAAATAGGATCAAGGAACACACAGTGAAAATATGAAATAAACCACAATGTGCTGGAATAAATATAGTCTAAATGTCGTCATAAAACAACCATTAAACAAAGAGTCTTGCGAAAATAATTCCACTGATACAATACTGAATGAAATGAAATACCAGTAGCTAACAACATGCTACTAGATAATGAAGCCAAAAATAAAGAAAATGCTCTACCAATCGGCTACTCTGCTGGATCGATCTCGTCGTCAACTGCAAGTCCTGCTCCAAGCTTAACTCCGGATCCGTAGACCTCAGGATAATCGTCTAAATCTGGAGAGAAAACCAGGTCCTCAGAGGGACGCAACAAGGTACATAATATATAGGCCAAAAGTACGACAGTAAAGGGTGATATGATAAAAATAAATAAGATAGAAATAAAATGGTGAACTACCGTAACCAACTAGTATGAAATGCAATTTTAAGAAACATCACTCGAACACGCGGGCTGTCACGGTGTAATCCGGAGTTCTGATACGGAACTCCGGTAACTATGATAATCCGCAGTCCCGGTAAGGAACTGTGGTAACTACAAAATATCCGCAGCTCTGGTAATGAGGCAGCGGTAACTCTGTGGAAAAGTAGCCCAAGCGTACGGTGTATGTTTCTCCCCACCCAAGTGACTTCACGAATCGTATCTACGAGTCGCTCGGTCAGACCTCTAGCTAGTACAACGAGTCATAAATAGAATAGTAAGAGTGCACACATATCAATGTCATCGTCCTAGAATCAACTCGAATCTCCGTACAACAAGATGTAGGCAAGTACGAACATCCGTCAATAATGTACTGTCACATGAATGTATCCTAGGGTCAAGTGTAACCCGCAACGATTTGTCGCGGTATCGCATATATAAATGTCTAGGTTCAATACCCGATGACGCTAACGGCCATCGGCACCCGAATGTGATTCGGACGCGAAGTATCGAATGCGGCCCTAGGTATTGCAATTATATACTCCTAAATAAATATTTTAAGAATTTTAAATAATGTAACTGAAGTACAAAAAAAAAATGGCAAGATACACTTGCCTGTCTCTAGTCACTGAAGAGGAATAGTTGGTCCAAAGTCCAATTCTGAAGCGTCCAAAGAGTCTGAAGAGCCTATATAATAATTTATGAATTAATTAATTAACTGCTACAAGAATTACTTACTTATAACAATACTCATGGCTTATTGGCTAAAAGTTGTATTGGGGTTTATGGCAAAAATGCTAAAGTTGATGCTAATGCATTAGGGATTGATGGTCCAAATATTTTTAAGCTATAACAATTTCCTTAAGTTTTATGTATTACAAAGAAAATAAAAAAAAATTAATAATAAACAACAATAAAACCCAAAGGAAAACTTTACAGTTCACTAACATAGGCCTTGAACCCAATCCCTCTCCACTTAATAACCCAACATTCAACCATTGTGCTAGTTCTCACTAATGTTAAAACATTAACATTTATAACTTAAAACATGAAGCTTCCTAATAAACACAACTACACAAAAATCACTCACCAACAGCACACACAAAATCCTCCTTACACAATAGGCCTTGAACCCAATCCCTCTCCACTTAATAACCCAACATTCAACCATTGTGCTAGTTCTCACTAATGTTAAAACATTAACATTTATAACTTAAAACATGAAGCTTCCTAATAAACACAACTACACAAAAATCACTCACCAGCAGCACACACAAAATCCTCCTTACACAAAATATTTTTTTTTCCAACTCCCTGGATTCGAACCTGAGACGTAACGCTTACTATCCCCTCCACCAACCAGTTGAGCTAATGCTCATTGTTGTTTGCATATAGCTTATGCTAGTAATAACCCCTCTCGACCTAAGCAACTCTCTTTCACTTTGAACACATGAACCCAATTTAATATCATAACCTAACAATGGGAAAACACACAGACGCCTACATACAAAATGAATCAAAAGTAGCAAGGAACAAAGGTGAAATAAGGAAAAGGAAGAAAGGGTAGACTACATCTACACACATGCTGTCGGTATAAAAATGGCTCAAGAAGAATGGGATATTAGCAGTACCTAAAAGGGGAGGAAGGAAAGTGGCGACGGTGGTTGGGTCTGCTGCGACGGGAGAAAACTCGCCACTGCACGTCAAGACTGGCGTCGAGTGCTGCCGGTGGCGCGTGGCTGAATGGAGGAAGACGAGCTCGGCGTCCACGCGTAGAGATCGCCCAGAACTTCGTAGCCTTGCCCTCCGCTTGTCGGCGTTGTCCGGGCGGTTCGTCGGAGACGATCGACGGAAGATGGAGGGAGAAAATAGGAGGTAACCGTGTAGGCGGCTAGGTTTACTGTGGAAAAGGAAGAGAAGGGAAGATTTGGAGAATATATAGGAAGAGGTTAGGGTTTCGTATATATGGACTGGCGGGTGGGCTACAAAATGAAGTTGATCGGTCCAAGAAAATATTTTCAAGCTTTAAATGAAATAGTAATTAATATAGGAGAGGGAATAGTGATGACTGGCCGTTTGTTCCAATTGGTTGAACCTCTACAGTAGCATGCAAAAGCTCATAATTTGAGCTTGGTGACAATTTGTGCCCACACACAAAATTTTAGCTCAATTTAGCAAGGGAGTATCCATTGGCTCAAGTTAGCAAGATGAATTATAATACTCACAATACTAGTTCTCACTTCTAGCTCACATTAGCATGGGTGCTCACAATTCTAGCTCACGTTAGCAAGGCTTGCTAAAGGGGACAACTTGCTACAGGACAAAATTAAACACATTTGTGAACATTTAATAGGAGATTGACCCATGGAGTAAAATTTCATTTAGGCCCTTAAACAAAACATAGCTTTAAACATATATATATATATATATATATATATATATATATATATATATATATATATATATATAATGACACCAATATTTTATCCAATAAGTAATAAATTTAAAAAAATTGGAGGGGGAATTACACTAGGAAATAATTAATTAAGAATATATAAAAATTTATATATATATATATATATTTTAACTTAATAGCATGCTAAAATTCCTTCAACATTTAACTATCAACAAATATCCAGTTAATAAAATTAGTGTTTAATAATAAACTAATAATAACATAAAGAATAATAATATTGTAGTCCTTAAAATAGGCTACTATAATTGTAATATATAAAAAAAACATAAAAAAAAAACTTATAAAATTGGGGGGCTCACATATCGCCCAGGTAGCAAGTAGAGAGCTGAGTGCTCCTGGCTTGGTCATGTGAACCCTTAGAGGGTTGACTCATGATATGACATGGATGGTCTGTCCTGTAACATAGTGTGTCGCATCTTCTGGATGGCGAACACCAAAGCGAGACATTCCTTTTCTACGATGGTGTATCTATGGTCAAGCCCTATCATCATTCGGCTGAGATAATGGATAGCTTGTTCATGCCCTGCATCATTGTTCTATGCTAGTAGAGTACCGAGGGAATGCTCCATCGCTCGCACATAGAGCAGAAACGGCTTTCCAGCGACCGGGGCTACCAGGACTGGAGGGTTTGACAGATATTCTTTAATGTTGTCGAAGACGCGTTGGCACTCTTCATCCCATACGAAGGAGACACCCTTCTTCATGAGATGTGTGAATGGTTGACATCGCCCGGAGAGGTTAGAGATAAACCTCCTGATATAGGCTAGCCTACCTTGCAGACCTCTGAGTTCTCGGAGATTTCTCGGGGGGCCCATCTCCATGATTGTCTTCGTCTTCTCAGGGTCTATATGGATTCCCTGGGCAGTAATGATAAAACCTAAGAATTTTTTGCTAGATACGCCCAAGAAGGATTTTGTAGGATTCATTTTCAAGTTGTGCGCTCGTATCAGGTTGAATACTGTCCTCAGATCGTGTAGATGATCTCCCTTAGAGCGGCTTTTAACGGCGATGTCGTCGACGTAACACTCAACGGTCTTACGCAGGTAATCTCTGAAGATAACGCTCATAGCTCGTTGATATGTGGCGCCAGCATTCTTTAAACTGAAGGGCATGACTGTGTAGCAGTACACACCTATCGGCGTTCGAAATGATGTATGCTTTTCGTCGTCAGGAAACATCTTAATTTGGTTGTATCCTGAGAAGCTATCCATGAATGACATGCGTTCAAAGCCACATGTGTTGTCGATCATTATATCCGTAATAGGAAGAGGGAACTCATCCTTAGGACATGCTTCATTCAAATTTTGGAAGTCGATGCAAATTCGGATCTTTCCATTCTTTTTGAGAACCGGTACTATATTGGCGACCCAGTCTGGATGTTGTTCCTCACGGATGAAGCCGTTGGCTATCAGTTTGTTGACCTCAACTTCAATAGAATTCATGATGTCTGGGCGGAACCGTCATTGCTGTTGCTTGACCGATTTTGCATCCGGATGAATGTTAAGCTTATGGAGTGCAACCTCGGGGTTTAGCCCCGACATGTCTTCATAGCTCCAGGCGAACATGTCAATATATTCTCTGACAAGTTGTAAAAGCAACTCCCGTACTTCGTCTGTCAGGCTTTTACTGACGAAGATTGGCTTTGGAGAGGATTCATCACCAAGGTCAACTTGCATGACCTCATCTTCGGTAGGAGGATGTCTCTGTTCGAAATGCTTCTCCTACTGCACATCTAGTTGCTGAACCCAAGGCTCTAACTCGAAAAGCTCAGGTACATCTTCGTCTTTCATAGGCGTCAGCAAATACCATATTGACAGACCAAACTTGCCTGAATACGTCCCCGATGCTGACATTCGAATCAGAAGTGGGTGATCCGGACGAATGTGAATGCCAGTCACATTCCTCATCTGAGCTTTCAGGAGTTGTTGCAGGTGTAACATAGCCTAGACCACGTCTGGTTTTTTTGTGGTAATCTCGTAGTTTTTCAGCCGGAACCGACAATTGTAAAGGTAATCGTCGGCCGGTGCCATAGTTCAAGCCTGGCGTAGTCTCCATATCATACCTCTATTTTTGCATGAGGTAGTTGGCTCGGGAGCTATACAGATAAAGGGGCAGCCTCCCGGTGTCGGGTTCGAGATCACCTTCTTCTATCCTGAAGGGCTGTGGATCGTTCTTTCGGCCGAAGATGATTGGGTGATCCTCTCCCTCGACTATGAAGCAAGCGCCTTCCACGGGAGTAAGTTGGTTCGCGGTATAGACATTTGTCACTTGGGTGTGTAGGTTGGTGCCTATACCGTGTTCCATAGCATATTATACAAAGCTTATTGAGCTCGAGGTAGTTCAAAGATAGTCCTTTATTGATAAAGTAAGGTATCTTTTTAGGTGGGATTACATCATCAGCAGAAGGAACATCAGTATGGGCAGCCACATACTTGGCTAGCTCTAATTCCTCTTCAGCTACCCCCTGTATCAGTGATGACTGGGAGGATGACCTGGGCAGCATGATCATCAGGGGCTCCACTGGTGGTGCTGAACGTGGAGTCGTAGGCGCACTAGCGATCCCTGGCTTAGCGCTCGGTGCTGGACGTGGAGTTGCTGGCTTACTAGCAGTCCCCGGCTAAGCGCTTGGCTGTCGACTTGTCCTGGAAAGATGAATCGTCATAGGCTTCATAGAAGGATTGATCTCTTCGATTTGTCGTTGGTCGGCTCTCGACAACCTGATTGTCAGTGGCTCCGTGGTGGGTCTCGGCCCTTGGCTAGACCTTGGCAGTCGGATTGCCATCTGCTCCTTTTGTACGGTGAGCACCGGAAGACGAGTTGTGGCTGTAAGAGGTGCAGTCCTGCCTGGTTTGTGGGGTTGGAGATAGATTCTTAAGGGTTCCTAAGGCCCTGTAATAGCCTCCGTCTGCTCTTGAACATCCTCCCTGATCAAGTACCTTTTTGATTTCTCATACAAGCAGGAATCCGAATAGTAGGATTTGACCCCTTTGAAAGGATCGATGTCGACAAATTTCGTCTTTACGAAGCCGTGCTTGTCAATGTACTTGAAGCACTGGTGCAATGTGGAGGGCACGATCATATAATCATGTATCCACGGATGCCCCAGGAGAATGTTGTAGGAGGTGTCTGTATCGATGACATAGCAGGTTTCTTCCGACTGAAGGTCGCCAATTTGGCACTTCAGACGAATCTTCCCGATGGGATAGCTTTTTTCTGAATTGAAACCGCTGATGGCGGTGCTGGTAGGAGTCAGCCGATGTATAGGGATGCGCAGGAGGTGAAGCAAGCTCTTCGAAATAATGCTTATCGAAGAACCGGGATCAATGTGCATCCGATCCACCTTTACGTCACCGACGTATCCAGTATAATATAGAGGGCGATCGTGCAGGTTGGTCTTGATAAGCATGTCCTGCGGAGTGAACACAATATTGGGCATAGCACCTGTACAAGCGCTGTCCTGGAGATCCGCCGGCGAGCTCTCTCCTGTAAGATTGACCTGAGCCAGATATGCGTCGACATTCTGGAGTGCTTCCCTCAGTACGACGCAAACATCTTTAGAGAGTCTCATGAGCTCATATATTGATAATTTGGCTGGTGTGTTGGCCAATTGTGCTAGAATGTCAAAATTGTAGGGCCTCTCCAGTCCCTGTGGTGCATCTTTGCGGAGTGGCTTGTCAAAGCGGGTCCTCTTTGGCTTCGGCTTATCGGCCGGAGGAGGCTAAGAAGGTCCTGGGGTATCAGCAATGGCCCGCTGACGTTCTTCAGCCAAGTTACCCGGCATAGGTTGAGTTTGTGCACCAGACCGGGTAACGACAGCTGTCGCTTCTTCGACGTCGACTGAGATTGTGCGGCAGGACTTGACTTTCCCGCCTTTCTTCTTGTCAGTAGAGGGTGATGCTGGCTGGGTTACTTCAGATACTAGTTACTTCAGATTCTAAGTCTGGGTGGACCCACATGACCTTCCCTCGTGATGTGGTGAGGGGTACCAGCCCAACAGCCTGGTCTCGGGGAGGTGGAAGATTAGCGACCTCTATTTTTGCCAGGGGGACGGGTACTACGCCGTCTTGGGTCCTCGTCGGCAGAAACCTGCTGAATTGGACTGACACCATGTTGGCAGCGACCGTCACCTCCGCGAAATCAATGGCCATGGCCTTGGAGTCGATGAGGTTCTGGATGTACCGCTTCAATTGGAAGCAGTCTTGTGTAGCATGGTGGACGTAGCGATGGTAGTGACAGTACTTGGGGCTCTCCATCTCTACAGGTCGAGGTTCACACCTTGGCGGAGGGAGCTGAATTTTGTCTCCTTGTAAGAGCATGTCAAAGATGGGCTTGACATGACTATCCTTGAAGGAGTAAGTCATCTGCGACCACTGTTTTTCTGCTTGCTTCGATTCGGGCTTTAGGGCTGTGTCGGCCACCATAGCCTGTTTGCCCTTGTTGTCTCGGTTGTTGGAGGAATTACTGCCGTTGTTGTTGTTGGCATTAGGGCGTTTGCCCTTGTCCTTCTCATCCGAGATGTGTAATCCCAGTTGGCGAGCTTTCTTCAACTTAGCTTCTGCGCTAGTGGCGCTGATGATGAAAGTCTTCCAGTCCTTAAATTGACTTTCGCCCATCCAGAGGCTGATTGTGGGAAGCAGCCTCTTTTGGCAAATTTTAATTAAGGAAGAGTCCGGGTTACCAGAGGGCAACTTCATCGCGGTTTGGCTAAACTACTCAATGTAGTTCCTTGTCAGCTCCTTCTCTCCTTGAACAACATCCATGAGGGTCGATATTGTCACATCTTGTCCCACCTCATAGAACCTCTCCAAGAACATATGTTTGAAGTCGACGAAGGAATGGATGCAGTTGTCCGACAAATTACGGTACCACTCGAATGCGACTCCCTCCAATACCCTAACGAACAATCGTATAAGGATGGCATCGTCATACGGCAGATGATCTATTGTGACCTCAAAGTAGGTCACGTATCGGCTTGCAGATGTCTTTCCATCATAAGGGTTGATATTGAATGGTTTGTATCGAGGAGGGAAGGGGACATCTCTCCATGTAGCGGGATACGATTGTCGTATCCTGAGGTCCTGAGAGTTTTTTCGAGCGTGAAATATTGCCCGGAGCTCCTGGAATTCTCTTCTCACCTCCCTGGCCTCTTCTGCAGCAGTAGGAGCTGACATTCCGGGTGGATTGTCACCCGGGGTTGGTGCGGTTGTGTTTGAGTCTGCATTGACGGCGGGACCCAAGCTTGTTTGGCCAGGTGTTCTTCCTTGGAGAGTCGGCAGGGCTGCCTTGATCTCGTCTACTGACTTTGACCAGGGTATGAAGCATAGCCTCAAGAGTGTTAAGGCACTGTTGATCGCTGGGACCATCCTGGTCGTTCTCAGTCATAAATACTGTTCTCACACGAGGAACAGTGGAAGAAACTGTGGAGGATATGCTCTCCAAATCATACCCCCAAATCGAGAAGTCGTCGGGATATGTAGGAATGTTCTCCTCCGATTCGGACTCGGAGGAAGTGCTACCCCTTGCATAGGCGGTTGCTTCATCTTGGCACCCATGGACGTCTTCAGGGACGTCAGAATCTGCTGTATCTGTTGGAGGATTATCTTCCTAGGTTGATCTTCTTGGAACACCGGATTGTTGTTGATGTTCCGGGGAGTGCTACCCCCAGCTTCGACTACCCCCAGGGATATAGATGACGAACATCCAAGTGTTGAAGTTTTCGTCTTTGAGCGGGTGCCTTGATTAACTCCTCCTGTGGTGGTTGTGGACAACCGCTTGGATGAGAGTTTCTTAGCCGCGCAAGTTGAGATCATTAGGCTGGAGACATTTACTTTCTTCCCTCTCTTGCTGGCAGGGACTTTCCGGTTAGAATTACAAGAGGCGAAAGGAAGCACCTCATCTCCTGAGCTTTGTTCTAGGACCGGTCCTGGCTGCTGCAGTCGTTGGAAGACGGACTGTCGGTCCTCTTGTACTGCTGTCTTGTTACAGCAGCAGTTGACAATGACTTGAGTGCAGTGATGTCCGTGGAAGGACTCTCTGCACACCAAGGTTTTTTTTTCTTTCCTTACGCTTGTGAAGGATCACATCACGCAAGTCAAGTGCATCTCGAGCAACCTTTACATTCGTTTTGTGGGCCCGGGAGTCCCGAGCACACGAGTGTGTTGGTATCATATTTGCTCCCTGACGTGGGGCTAATAAAAGTACTTGCCCCTGATCATTGTTGGGAGACTCTTGAGAACCACCCTGTCCGTTGGCCGTCGGGGGCTGGACACGGGTAGTTTTGTATAACTTTCTATCAGAGGCCCGCGTAACAGTCAGCGGGGCTCCCTGATGGTCAGAAGTTAGGACAGCTGACTGAGCTCGACGAGCCCGCACTGTCCTAGACTTCTTCCCTCTAGAACCCAAGGGCGCATAGTAGGAAGAGTCCAAGCTGTGTCGCACAGAGTCTGGCACATTTTCCTGGGAGCATCTGAGGTCGGGATCATATGAGAGGCGGTCGAAGACTGAACCCGAACCGTATAAGGCGGATGGTCTGCGGCTGGGATTAGATACCGCATGAACCATCTCCCTGCGGCTGGGCTTGGCGGCCGCATAAGCGTATTACATACGGCTGAGATAGATGGCCGCATGAGCGGTCTGCATGCGGATGAGATAAGCAGCCGCATGAGCTTTCTGTATGCAGCTGGAGCTTGTGGTCGCATGAACCTTCTCCATGCGGCTAAGATTGGTGGCCGCATGAGCCTTCATGCGGCTGATGCCCTTATGCGGCTTCCGCACAGAGTTTCCCTTTGCTCCCGTAAGTTCAGCATCTTAGTGCTTTCCTCTGCCAGACTTGGGGACAACAGGATCCTCTGTGGCCTGAAGTGGGGCCGCATGTGAGTCTTCTCCGCCGTCTTGGTCAGCAGAGAACACTTCTTCTACAGCTTTGGGAGGAGCAACAATTTTGGGCCTCCACTCCATGCAGGCCTTCTTCGTACCGGCTCGCTTTTGGACCGGGCTAGAGCTTCCGTCAGAAAGCATCTCTTCAAATGCTTGCTGGTCGAAGAGAACAACCAGCATCTGTTGCGTGGAGCCGAGCTTGGCTGCGTCCGATTGCGTCACCAACTTCTCATCAGTGGAGAAGTTAGTCCCCAACAGAGTCGCCATCGTGTTTGCCATTGATTATCAAAGAACATAACAGTTTTATGGGAGGACTGAACTTTAATTCACAATTACAAACTCGCTTGTATAAAAGAAATCCTAGGAACAAAACCTAGGAAAAGCAATCTAAGTACAATTGTTTAATTCAGATTTTGGGGGGTGACGGTAGAGGCTCGGGAAAGTGTTATCAACTCTGCCTTACTCCTTGGACGATCGAACGCAACCTCAGCTCCGGCGAAGAAATGCTCCCTCTCTGTGTGTGTGTGCTTGTTGCTCTATATGTCTCTGTGTGTATGTACAAAGGAATAATCCCATGCTATTTATAGGAGTTTGTGATGAGTGGAGTGTACAGCCACGTAGCCACATCCTTGTAACTGCGCCTTGAGAAGTGGGCGGTTGGGGATTGGTTAAGATTAATCTTTATCTGTTTGTTACAATAATTCTGGACTGTTATATTGGTTGAAATAAATCTGAACCGCTATGATCTGTTGGTTGTAGTAAATTCGACTTGTTAAGACTTAGTCAACTTCTGCTACGTGTCCCAACAGCCACTATGTTACGAGCCGCATGAAGGACTGTCCCTATGTCTGAGCCGCATGAGGGTGGCCTCATAACCGAGCCGCATGAGGTGGCCTCATAACCGAGCCGTATGAGGGTGGCCTCATAACCGAGCCGTATGAGGATGACCTCATAACCGAGCCGCATGAGGGTAGTCTCACAACCGAGCCATATGAGGGTGGCCTCACAACCGAGCTGCATGAGGGTGGGCTCACAACCGAGCCGCATGAGGGTGGCCTCATAACCGATCTGCATGAGGGTGGCCTCATGTCTGAGCCGTATGAAGGCTACACAGGCGATCCGCATAGAGAACTTTCTTGGAATTGGTGAACTGTGCCAACTGTCATAAAAAATTTCTCGTCTTTTTATGAGCATGTCGCGTCTCTTCTTTATGTCAGAGCCATCATTGTTGTCACTTTGTGTCAGAGCATTAATGGCCAGCTGTACGGAGTAATTATGGCCAGCTGTATAGGCCTATTTCGAACCGCATAAGGCTACGTAGCTCTTTCTGAGCCGTATAAAGCTTTCTGAGCCACATGAAGCTCTGAGGAATTTTTGAGCCGTATGAGACCCCCAAGTTTTGAGCCGCATGGAGTTTCTGGGCCGCATAAGAATTTATTATTCTTTTCCATGCTTCTACAGTAATGTTGAACCAGTTTAGTCTACCTAGATACTTTTGGGCTGAAGCTGTCAATACAGCGTGCTATGTTCTCAATAGTGTTCTGATTCGTCCTATATCGAAGAAGACTCCCTATGAGTTATGGTTTGATAGAACACCCACAGTTTCATATTTCAAGATATTTGGTTGTAAATGTTTTATTCTTAATACTAAAGACAACCTGAGTAAATTTGATAAAAAAGGCAGATGAAGATATCTTTTTAGGTTATACGGCAAAGAGCAAAGGGTACAGAGTCTTCAATAAGAGAACCATGATCATCGAAGAATCAATTAATGTCAAGTTTGATGAACTAAATAAATATTTAGTCGATGACGATGATGAAGACGTAAGTACACCAAGTACAGCTACTGCAAAACCTTCACACAAAGATGCAGAACCTTCACACCAAGCACCAGCTGAGTCTTCAAGAAAATCACATACAGAACCAGAAGTCGGAACCAGCAATCATAAGGATATGCCAAAAGAGATGAGATTCTTGGCAGATCGTCCAAAGGAATTGGTAATTAGTGAGATTACCAAGGGTGTAAGTACTCGTTCCTCTAATAAAGATATAGCTTCCTGTGTTGCTTTTATCTCACAGCTTGAACCCAAAAATAATGAAGAAGCATATAGTACTAATTTTTGGTTAGATTCTATGCAAGAGGAATTAAACCAATTCGAACAGAATCAAGTTTGGGAACTTGTTCCCAAGCCCATTGATCATTCGGTCATTGGTACCCGTTTGGTATTCCGAAACAAATTGAATGAGAATGGTTTAGTGACTCGTAATAAGGCTCGACTTGTAGCTCAAGGATACAATCAAGAAGAAGGTATCGACTACGATGAGACTTATACCCCAGTTGCAAGATTAAAATCCATTCGTATGTTATGTGCATTTGCATATTTTCATAATTTTAAATTATTTCAAATGGATGTTAAAAGCTCATTTTTAAATAGTTTTATAAAAGAAGAAGTTTATGAAGCTCAACCTCCAGGTTTTACTGATTTTAAAAATCGTGATTATGTTTTCAAGTTGAAGAAAGCCTTATACGGTTTGAAACAAGTCCCTCGTGCTTGGTACGATCGTCTAAACTCTTTTCTACTTGACAATAATTTTTCAAAGGAAAAGGTTGACACTACATTGTTTATAAAATCTTTGAATAGCAATCTTCTTTTGATTCAAATCTATGTAGATGATATTATTTTTGGATCCACTGATGAATCTCTTTGTCAAGAATTTTCAAAGTGTATGCAGAATGAGTTTGAGATGAGCATGATGGGAGAGCTGAAATTCTTTTTCGGACTGTAAATCAAATAAACCAACAATGGGACGTTCATAAATCAAGTAAAGTACACAAAAGATTTATTAAAGAAGTTCAACCTGGAAGCAGTCAAACCACTTAGCACTCTAATGGCGTCTTCAACCAAGCTTGATATTGATGAACAAGGCAAACCCCACGATATACGTAAGTATCGAGGTATGATAGGTAGCTTACTGTACTTAACTGCTAGTCGACCTGATATTATGTTTAGTGTTTGTCTGTGTGCACATTTTCATGCCAATCCTAAAGAATCACATCTATGTGCAGTTAAGCGTATCTTCCGATACTTTAGAGGTACTTCCTCTGTCGGCTTATGGTATCCTAAAACCACGTCGTTTGACCTAATCGGTTATTCTGATACTGATTTTGCTGGATGCAAAGTAGATAGAAAAGTACCAGCGGCACATGTCATTTCCTAGGAAAAGACATAGTCTCTTGGTTTAGCAAGAAGCAAAATTCTTTCGCATTATCAACAACTGAGGTTGAGTATATCGCCGCAGGACGTTATTGTGCACAAATTTTGTGGATGAAGCAAACTTTAGAAGACTTTGGCTGACACTTCACACACATATCCATTTTCTGTGATAACACTAGTTCTATTAATTTGACTAAGAATCCAGTATGTCATTCTCGTAGTAAGTATATCGAGATTCGACATTATTTTCTTAGAGATCATCAACAAAATGGAGATATAGACCTTGTATAAATAGACACACAGAATCAATTGGCTAAAATTTTCATAAAACCTCTAGCGGAAGATCGTTTTAATTATTTACGTCAAGAATTAGGAATTTTAGATGTCAATAATATTAATTAATTTTGTTTTATTAATTAATTTTTCAATACTCAATAATTGTTTTCGAGACAAGCCTACAAAAGAGTCTGTCTGTCTGTCACCACGACTACGGTCGAAGAGAAGCGGTACTTAATTGTTCCCCAGTAAACTCCCGTTAGCTGGAATAGTACTCCTACAGCTAATCTGAAACAGACGCTGAGTAACAAAATTTAATTTATAAAATAATATTAATTATATTATTTGAAGTTTGAAATTACTAAACTTTGAAATGAATTGATGAAAAGGATGTGGCCCAATTTTTTTTTAAAAACCCAAGAGAACCCTAGGCAAATTTAGCCCGAGTTCGGTCCAACTTCGGCTAGAGTTTTGTTGGTGCTGTGCTCTTTTAAGCCAGAACCCGAGGCCAGCTCCTCTTCGTCTCTTCCAAATTACCTCAAAACAGTAGCAACAGCCGCCCAAAGTCCCCCAAACCCTAGCTCTTCTCCACCTTATTGCTTCCAATCAACGTGGAGAAATCAATCCAAACTTTGGATTCATACGAAGATTTCATCCCTCCACAACATACTTGAATTTCAGAAGGTATAACTCCTTCTTCCCTCCACTTTCAATTTCGTAGGGTTATCTAGTTTTGGAAAAAAATGCCTAAGGGATTCAATACTTCGAAGAGGAAGAAGACTAATGCTAGTGAAGAGGCATCATCTTCAGATTCGAATACAGATTCCCTCTTTTTCCTGGTCCAATCGGGTGATGGCGTATCTAATGAGTTTTACTTTAAAACTCATGACCAAGCATTGCTATAGTATGCCGATTTTTCCATGTGTCATATATGCACCGGCGCTCCGATCAAATGGACCGTGTTTTCCAATCACCGTCCCTTGTTTGAGGCATTAGGGTTACATCGTCTCGTTATCCATAAATTCCCTATAGCTACTAATGCCCTTCGACTATTTTACTGTAACTTCGTGTTAGACACATTTATTGCAAGAACTCGTGTTGGCGGGATCGATATCGAGTTCGATGATGTGTTGCTAGCAAAAATTCTTGGTATTCCAAACGAAGGTGCCCCGCTCGATGACATCACCGATTTTGACTTTTTCGAAGGCACGACTCTTGTTAGTTTCAAGAATAGCTTTGTGCACAAGTACGTGCTTATCCTGGAAAGTTCAAGGCCAATAACTTGAACTTGTTTAACAACGAGTTACATCACATCATCTATTCCACTATTCTTCCAAAATTCACTTCGAAAGATGATGTCACTATACTTGAGCTATCTGCCCTCTATCACATGTTTAAGGGGATTTCTTTTTCTGCCCCTAAGACTATCACCCAGATGATGGGAAGATGTCGAGGAAGAGAATCTCTCATATGCCATGTTTATTCCTCGCATCTTTCAGCATTTTGATATCGATTTATCCACTTACGCTTTGGACCCTGAGCCCAAGTATCTTCAGCTTTCATGTCGCAGCACTGCCGTTGCTGCTGCACCTCATGCTGCTCATGCTCCTACTGTCCATTTCCTCCTCAGACCTACCCTATGACTTTTAAGGGTATCCATCAGCACCTCTCAGACATGCAGATGTTTTTTGTTGACACTTCCAGGGAACATGAGTTTCGTGATGTGACTTGGTTCCAGGCTCTTGCCAACTCGTTTGCTGACCTAAGATTTGTACAGACTGGTCATTCTGCCAGTTCTCTTTCTAGAGACCCTGGTGTATCTGGTTACCGCATTAAGGATGAGGAGGTACACTCTCTGTTCCAGCTCGGTAACACTTATGATTGGTACCATCGTCTTGGAGCTACTCCACATTCTTCTGGAGCTGGTCCTTCTGGACATGGAGCTAGTCCTTCTGGACATGGTGGTCGTGCTGGGACTACTGCTGATGATGAGGAGGATGATGATGATGGGGATGAGATGTGATTTAGACATTCTTGTCTAGTTGTCGTACTATTGAGACTGTTTTTAATGTGCTAGTTTTAGAACTTTTATTTGTGCAAGTTTTAGAACTTTTAGTGACATTTTCTGTGATGTTTGTCTGTTAAACATCGTTTTCTATTCTCTACTTTAGAGATTTATATCAGTTTAGTTCTATTTAGCATATCTTGTTATAGTACTCTTTATTATGCTTCGATACCATGCCGGTGAATACTTTTAACTGCCTGTGATAAATATTTCTTATATCTTTTTGTGCAAGTTTTAGAACTTTTATTTGTGCTAGTTTTAGAACTTTTGGTGACATTTTCTGTGATGTTTGTCAGTTAAACATCGTTTTCTATTCTCTACTTTAGAGATTTATATCAGTTTAGTTCTATTTAGAATATCTTATTATAGCACTCTTTATTATGCTTCGATACCATGCCTGTGAATACTTTTAACTGCCTATGATAAATATTTCTTATATCTTTTTGTTATATTTCTTCACTGATTGTTGCTTATGCATATATTGCGGGACAGCTTTCTCTTTTGTAAATATTTTGCTAAGTGACAACGGGGGAGAAATAAGATCTAACATCTTCTCTTGTAAGAATACAGGATATGGACAATCTACCAGAACGACTTTTTCGGTATAATTCATTTTGATAAAGACCAAAGAAGTTATATCGGTCAAGGTTTATCAATTATCAAAATGGAGGAGATTGTTGGCCCATTGTGAAGAACAGATGGCAACTCTAGAGGGGGTGAATAGAGTTTATAACGATAATAACCAATTAAAAATTAAACTCTTTCACAAGCAAAAAGTAATCAGAGTAAATACGGAAATAAATAAGGAGCAAGAAAGCATACGCAAACACAGCCGATTTTTAACCTGGTTTCCCTCGTGGAGGACTAGTCCAGGCCTGAGAACTCTAGCTCAGGATTAAATTCACTATTTATGAAATAGTAGTTACACCCCGTGCCTTTTCTTCAGAAGAGCACGTCAACTTCTTACAAAGATCACAGTGGCGATGCTTGGAATTTTCCAAGCAACTTCTTGAACTCTTGCACAAACTCCTGACTGAAAAGTACTGAGCACTTGAGGCTTAGGGAGCTTGTGGCTAGTAGATGAAGAAGGGTATGGCTTGTATGGAGCTTTAGAGAGAAGAGAAGAGAAGATTGGATGAATGAAAATGCAGAATTCATGGCCTATTTATAGGATATCAGATAGGCAGAATTCGGCCAGAATTCTGGTTGGAATTTTCAAAAAATTGGTCGTTGGACAACTTGCAACCAGCCAACCCTAAAAATTAGGGTACTGATTTTTAGGAGGCAGAGTTCAGCCCGAACTCTGTGTGGAGGCAGAGTTCGGCCCGAACTCTGTCTCCAGAGCACAGAATGGGTCATGGGTCCAATTGGCTTATTTTGGATATGTGTGGAGCTATTGGATTTGGGTATGGTTATAGGCTAAGTCTCAGATGCTCAGTACAGCTCAGTTTACATAGGTCTAGACTCAATAAAATTGTAAAAGTACAGACTCAAAATAACTTGCATTGCAAATCCGAGCTGTCGTCTGACTTGAACTGGAAGTAGTCTTCATGTGTCGTATTGAATTATCACAAGTATCATGTATTCAATTCTATCAATATTTGGTTGACAGTGATTTTGTGTCAACAATCTCCCCCATATTGATAATTGACAAAATGATAGTTGTATATTCAATATTCATTCCTAGACACATTATATGGCATAACTCTCCCGTAATCAGTGCTGAGCTAGCAATAGCTCCCCCGTAAACATTGCTTTGAATCCTGTTGGCCTGATAAAAATATTCTCCCTAAAGCACAGATACAGATACAAAAAGAAATAGAATATACCAAAATTTTCTCCCCTTTTTGGCATTTAGCAATAAACCATAAACAAATAAGAACTGGCAAGCACACCAAAAGGTAATAGATGAAACTGCATAAAAACTACTGAATGTCGCAAAAGTCACACAGAATAATAAGTCTAATACAACCAAAGTGCATAAAAGCAACTAAAATCCAAAGTGCATAAAAACATAAACTATGATCCTCAGTAGCAGCAGCAAGTAGCAGTCCATATCCATCATCAAGCTCGTAAAGGCCCAGCGTCGTCGGATGGATCAGTAAAGGAACGACGAGGGTCCACGAAGGCCGCATCTGGATCCAAGTAGCGAATAACCCAAGGGTCATCGATACGATACCCTTCACGACCAGGGTCCCACTCCATAGGGATAGGCATGGAAGGATGGCGAGACATGGAGTACCGAATATCATGCAGTGAGTTGCTAATGGCACTCATCTGCAAGGTAGTCCGGTAATCAAGCTGAGTCCAACGATCATCCTCCAAGGTGAAACGATCGCGGAGCATAGTCTGGAGGGACTCGAGAGTGGCAGGAGGAGGAGGAGGATCATGTCCCAGAGGAGGGACATCTGGCTCATCATCAGAATGCTCGGACACAACGGGTGAGCCAACTGCTGCCTGAAGTATCCGTGCCTTAGAGAGAAAGGCAGGGGCAGGTAAGAACTGACACTCATCAAGAGGTATACGAAAAGCACGAAATACCATAGGAAGATACAAAGCATAAACCGAGGATCTTGGTTTCTTCCTAGAATTAATCATCTAGTCCATCATGGTACGTGGAAGATTAAATGGTACATGAAAGTGAAGGTGATATAAGGCCGAGATTTCAAAGTAGGTGACTTCATCGGTGGATCCCGCTTTGGGTAGAATAGTGTTAAAGATAATCCGATGAAGTTCATAAAAATAGGGATTGAGATACTTGGCCAAAAGCTTGCGAGGACGTGTGTTCGGAGTACACAAGTCGTCCTTGAAGCTTTCAAGTGAAGACCCATCGGGAAATTGAAACGAGCGAGCTTCAACAAGCTTTTCCCATGAGTTTGGCTCTTGGAGTTCAAGGTGTTCGGCCAAATCAAAATCATCAAACGAGATGTCAATGCCCGCAACCCGTGAATAAATATGTGTATCATCACGAGTTAGGTTGCAGTAGAATATTTGAATAGCATTACGATATATGACCGAGTTGGTTGTGACAAGTTCGTCAAGGCAAAGATCATAAAAAAGTGCATCATATTGAGAGAAAATAGTAAAATTGATAGGGTGGCCCGCAAACACCGGACGTGTCCGAAAGTTGCTAAACCAGTCATTTGACGCGTCGAGTGATACAAATATTCGGTCGTCAAATGTGTTTGGGTTAAGTGGACGAGGCGGGTTGAACAACGGATGGATAGGTGGTTGTTGTTCAACGGGCGGTTCACCACGAGGAGGAGCATTCGAAGAGGATGCTCCCTCGGTTCGAAGTCTCTTCCCGCGATTGAACAATCGTGGAGCCATAAAAATAATAAAGATAATAGAGAAAATTGAGATGGAGAGGAGTGTTGAGATATACCTCAATGTGATGAAGAACAATGAAGGAGAATGATGAGGGAAGCCTTCTCCTTGAGTTTGGAGAAGAGATAAGCTCTAGGGAGGAAGAACTAGGGTTAGGATTTGAGAAAAATATGTTTGCAGAAGTGGAAAAGGTGGTAATGGAGGAGGAGAAAGAGGAGAGCCCGAATATATGTGAAAGGGTTCCAATGGTCGGAACAAATATGGGCCATTGGATCAACTTATGATCAGCGGCTGAGACTGCTCCCGGTTCTGGAACAGTCAGGCCGAATTCGGCCCGAACTCTGGGTAGGGCAGAGTTCGGCCCGAATTCCGGATCCTGGGAACAGAATAGGAATCAGGCTAAAAAATGATTCTAAGTTGAAAATAAATGATTAAGTGAGAGAGACCAAAGGAAAAGTACATATACAAGAAAAAAAATCTAAGTTGAAAAAGTCCAGAAAATTGATTTCGAAGCAAAGTGAAGTTGGAAACTCTGCATTTCAGCATGTGATAAGTAAAATGAACCATGTAATAAACAAGGAATTATGCCATAATTTAATATTTTGAAGTTGCCATGGGTTAGTTGCAGGGGTCGGATCCCAGCTAGCGGTAGTCCCGAGGACTAGTGCACCGTATCGCTTAGGCTTTTATGCCTTGTTGTCAGAAAAACCCTTTCGGCTTGTACCCATAGCAATTTCATTATAAAAGAATCAAGACATACTCGTTATTTACGCAGGTTTATTTTAATTAATAACAGCTTCGTCCAAAATTCCAAGTTTACGACAGAAAAAATTGAAGCGCTCTTCGGATAATAGTTTTGTAAAGAAATCTGCTAGCTGATGATCAGTGTCAATAAATTCTAAATTAATAGTGCCATTTTGCTGATGATCATGCAAAAAGTGGTGACGTATTTCTATGTGTTTCGTGCGTGAGTGACATATGGGGTTCTTAGTGAGATTTATAGCACTAGTGTTGTCACAAAAGATTAGAATGTGCATAAAAGATAAGTTGTAGTCTTCAAGGGTTTGCTTCATCCACATAATTTGTGTACAACAACGCCCAGCTGTAATATATTCAGCTTCTGTTGTGGATAGTGCGACAGAATTCTGCTTCTTGCTAAACCAAGAGACTAAAGCCTTTCCTAATAAATGATACGTACCGCTCGTACTTTTACGGTCGACCTTGCATCCGGCAAAATTAGCATCAGAGTAACCGATGAGGTCAAATGATATTGACTTGGGATACCATAGGCCCACTGTAACCGTACCCTTAAGGTATCGAAAGATACGCTTAACAGCGGTCATGTATGATTCCTTAGGATTTGCTTGATATCTAGCACACAGGCAAACGCTAAACATAATATCAGGGCGACTAGCAGTTAAATAGAGTAGACTGCCTATCATACCTTGATACTTATGTTGATCCACAGGTTTGTCGCTTTCATCTGGTTCTAGTTTAGTTGTAGTAGCCATTGGAGTGCTGATTGGTTTGACGTTGTCAAGGTCGAATTTCTTCAGCATGTCCTTTGTATACTTTGACTGACAGATGAAAGTTCCATTTGACATTTGTTTGACTTGCAGTCCAAGAAAGTAGTTGAGCTCCCCCATCATGCTCATCTCAAACTCGGTCTACATACACTTGGCAAAATCTTGACAGAGGGTTTCATCAGTAGAACCAAATATAATATCATCTACGTATATTTGCACTAAGAGAATAGTATCTTTAAAAGATTTTATGAAAAGTGTGGTGTCAATTTTCCCTTTTGAAAAACCTTTCTCAAGCAAGAAATTGCTTAGCCGTTCATACCAAGCTCTAGGGGCTTGTTTGAGGCCATATAGCACTTTCTTTAGCTTGAAAACATGGTCGGAAAATTTGTGATTTTCAAAACCAGGGGGTTATTTTACATAAACTTTCTCCTTAATAAATTCATTCAATAAAGCACTTTTAACATCCATTTGAAATAATTTGAAAATTTAAAAATTTGCAAATGTAAAAAGCATCCGAATGGATTCCAATCTCGCAACAGGAGCATACGTCTCATCGTAGTCGATACCTTTCTCTTGGTTGTATCCTTGGGCTACTAGACGAGCTTTGTTGCGTGTAACTGAACCATCTTCATTTACTTTATTTCTAAAAACCCATTTAGTACCAATAATTGAGTGATTTGCCAGTCTAGGAACGAGTTCCCATACTTGGCTCCTCTCGAATTAGTTGAGTTCCTCTTGCATAGCAGAAATCCAAAATTCATCATTAAAAGCTTCTAAAATATTTTTTGGCTCAATTTGTGAAATGAAGGCAGTGCTAGCAATGGAGTCTCTTAATGATGATCTAGTAGTTACTCCACGTGAAACCTCACCTATTATCAAATTTTCTGGATGTGACGGCTTGAAAGAGAATTTCTTAGGTAAGCCCTCCAGCGAATTGGTTTCGGTGGTGGTATTCATTGGAGTAGAAGTTGATGGCTCAACATCATCATCAAGAGTACCTGCGGCACTGTTATCTTCATCACATTGGTAGACTCTTCCATAATTAATGAGCGTTTGTTAAATACTCTATATCCCTTGCTCTTGGCAGCATAGACAAGGAAAATACCATCATCAGCTTTGGCATCAAATTTGCCTAAGTTGTCTTTGGTGTTAAGGATAAAACATCTACAACCAAAAACTCTAAAATAAGAAACATTTGGGGTTCTTCCAAACCAAAGCTCATAGGGTGTTTTCTTCGTAATAGGACGAATAAGCACCCTATTTAAAATGTGGCATGCTGTACTGACAGCTTCAGCCCAAAAGTATTTCGGAAGTGAAAACTTGTTCAACATGACTCTAGCCATATTGCCAAGAGTCCTATTCTTCCACTCCACAACACCATTTTGTTGAGGAGTTCTTGGACAAGAAAACTCATGATCAAAACCATTAGAATCATAAAACTTTTCAAAATCAGTATTTTCGAATTCGCCTCCATGATCACTTCGGATTCGAGTAATCATGTAGCCTTTTTCGTTTTGAACTTTCTTAACAAAAATCTTGAAAACCGAAATAGCACCGCTTTTATTTGTAAGAAAGAAAACCCATGTAAATCTAGAAAAATCATCAACAATAACAAAAGCATAGAGTTTTCCACCAAGACTGGCTACTCTACTAGGACCAAATAAATCCATATGAAGAAGTTGCAAAGGTCTAGTAGTACTTACAGAGTTTATGGAATGAAATGAGGACTTAGTTGCCTTATTCAATTCACATTCGGCACATACAGTGTCCTTTCTGAATGTGATGTCGGGCAAGCCTCTAACTAGCTTCTTAGTTGATCGCCTGGATATACTATCCATGTTGGCATGACCAAGACGCTGGTGCCACAGTAATCTTTCATCCTTATGAGCATATAGGCATCTACCTGCATTGTTAGTATCTCTAGACAGATAGAAAATATAAATATTATCCTCTCTTACCGCTTCAAAAGCAATGTCTCCCGTTGACCTATCATAAATAAAGCATTTATTTTGTCCAAAGTTAATGTCATATCCATGGTCAGCAAGATGAGTAATGCTGAGCAGGTTATGCTTTAACTCGGTCACTAGGCAGACATCCTTTATTACGGGAGAGGGAGGATGACCAATAATACCATTACCTATAATATACCCTTTTAGGTTGTTGTCGAAGGATACATATCCTTCTCTCTTCATCGATAGTGATGCGAAAAGATTTGCGTCTCCCGTCATATGCCGCGAGCATCCACTATCGAGAATCTACTTACTCTTAGTTGAGGAGGGAAGGTCCACCTACATCAAGAGTAGATGTGACCTTTGGTACCCAAGTTCTTGAGGGTCCTGAAAAGTTAGTTTTCGGAAACCATGCATATATCTTTCTATCTACTAATCTTCTAATTCTATATTGTGGTGAAATGTGTCCATGTAATCCACAATAAGTACATATAGCATTCCTATTTATGTTAGGAACATGCATATAATGTCTATGAGTAGAACGATGTGGAGTAGCATGATGATATGTAGAGTTAGCATGGTGATGATGTCTATATGTAGAGTGATGTGGAGCAATGTGGTGATAATGTCTATATGGAGTAGCATGGTGATGATGTCTATATGGAATAGCATGGTGATGATGTCTATATATAGAGTGATGGTGATTTTGTGCAACATAGTGATGATTGTATCTATGTGTAGCATGATGATTCTGTGACAAATGAGAATTATTTTTATGTGCATGTGGTTTGTGTGCTTTATGAAAGTGTGTGTATATGTAAGCATGATTATGAGCTGCAGGTGGATGACGTGGTTGACTAGTATGAGTGGTGTCATGCTTTGTGTGTGTCTCATGTGATTGGGTTTGAGGTTGAGCAACCTGTTTTCCCAATTTAGTCTCTAATTTCTTAGAGACAACCTGCAGTTCAGTAACCTTAGCATTCAAACCATATATCTTAGTAATAGAAATCTTGTGTCTACTCTTTTCTTCTGTAAGCTCCGTGTTGAGTGCTGTGATTTCTTGTGTTTGTTGTTCAATGCGTGCTTCGGCATCATAGGCTTATTTTAAGCTTAGATACCTCATTTGTGACATCCGTGGGTGAAGTGTCTCTAATGTTATCAAGCAGTAAAGAAAGTCTTTGAATTTCGACTTCATGACTTTTGATCTTTTCCTTGGCATGTTTATATTTACCAATGACCTTTTTATGATCATCAAGTAAATCGGTGAAAGCATCGCCAAGTTCATCAAAAGTAAAATCATCAAGAGTTTCGTTTGATACCTTGTCGGACGTTGCCATTAGGCACACGTTTGCAGCGTCTTAAGGAGAGTCATTTTCTTTCTCGGAGTCACTAGCTTCGCTTTCATGCCAAATGCTTGTGTTAGCATATTTCTTTGAGGAAGCCTTCTTGTATGGTTTCTTATAGCGGTTGTTCTTCTTTAAGAATGGACAGTCTTTTCGGACGTGTCCCGTCTTCTTGCAACCGTAGCATGTTGGCTCTTCTTCGTCATCTTCTTGTTGTTCCTTCTTTCTTCGGTTGAAGCGAAGAAATTTCTTGAAGTTGCGGACAAGAATAGCTTGATCATCACCTTCCGAGTTGTCGTCATCCGTCTCTTCGGAGTCAGTCCTTCGTCGGTGAGCTTTGAGGGCGATCTCCTTAGCCTTAGGAGCAGGCTCTTCGAAGTCCTTGAGGTCAAGCTCATGAGTCATCAGCTTTTCCATCAAGGTCTCCATGGACATAGTTGTGAGATCATTTCCTTCTATGATGGCTGTCACCTTAGGGTTCCAAATCTTTGGTAGCCCCCTAAGTAGCTTACGAATCTTCTCGTGATTTGAATATTGTTTGTCGAACGAAGATAGGGGATTGATGATGTCGAGGAATCTTGTGAACATTTGCGTGATCGTCTCATTTGGCTTCATCTTGAAAGCCTCATATTCTTGAGTGAGACGGCTTATCTTCGATTCCTTGACTTGGGTGGTTCCTTCATGCGTCACTTTTAGAAGTCTCCATACTTCGTGAGAGGTGGTGCATGTTGAGACCCTGTTGAACTCATTCCTGTCTATAGCACAGAATAAAGTATTAATAGCTCTCGCGTCGAGACTTGCCTGTTTCTTCTCCTCGTCAGAATATTTGTCATGTGGTTTCTCAACGAGATCACCATTGACAACTATCCTGGCGGGCTTTTTGTAACCATCGGTGACGATGGTCTACAGGTCGAAGTCTAGCGACTTGAGATAAAAGCTCATCCTTGTTTTCCAATATGTGTAGTTAGTTCCATCAAATAGGGGAGGCCTATGAGTGGACTGCCCTTCACCGTGATTGGAAATCAAGGATTGTGTGGTTGCCATGGATCAGTTCTAGGATGTTAGTCCTTGTTGAGAGAACAGAGCTCTGATACCAATTGAAGAACAGATGGCAACACTAGAGGGGGGTGAATAGAGTTTATAATGATAATAACCTAAAAATTAAACTCTTTCACAAGCAAAAAGTAATCAGAGTAAATGCAGAAATAAATAAGGAGTAAGAAAGCATATGCAAACACAGCCGATTTTTAACCTGGTTTCCCTCGTGGAGGACTAGTCCAAGCCTGAGAACTCTAGCTCAGGATTAAATCCACTATTTGTGAAATAGTAGTTACACCCCGTGCCTTTTCTTCAGAAGAGTACGTCAACTTCTTACAAAGATCGCAGTGGCGATGCTTAGAATTTTCTAAGCGACTTCTTGAACTCTTGCACAAACTCCTGACTGAAAAGTACTGAGCACTTGAGGCTTAGGGAGCTTGTGGCTAGTAGATGAAGAAGGGTATGGCTTGTATGGAGCTTTAGAGAGAAGAGAAGAGAAGATTGGATGAATGAAAATGAGAGAATTCATGGCCTATTTATAGGATATCAGGTAGGCAGAATTCGGCCAGAATTCTGGTTGGAATTTTCAAAAAATTGGCCGTTGGACAACTTGCAACCAACCAATCCTAAAAATTAGGGTGCTAATTTTTAGAAGGCAGAGTTCGGCCCGAACTCTGTGTGGAGGCAGAGTTCGGCCCGAACTCTGTCTCCAGAGCACAGAATGGGTCATGGGTCCAATTGGCTTATTTTGGATATGTATGGAGCTATTGGATTTGGGTATGGTTATAGGCTAAGTCTCAGATGCTCAGTACAGCTCAGTTTACATAGGTCTAGACTCAATAAAATTGTAAAAGTACAGACTCAAAATAACTTACATTGCAAATCCGAGCTGTCGTCTGACTTGAACTGGAAGTAGTCTTCATGTGTCGTATTGAATTATCACAAGTATCATGTAGTCAATTCTATCAATATTTGGTTGACTGTGATTTTGTGTCAACACATTGGTCATGGTCAAACCTGATTTTAATAATTGATCAAACTCTGTCTCGATATACGGATGTTTACTAAAGATATTTTGGACACTTGGACACTGATCAAGATCGGATATCTACTCAGTTCAAGACCAAAGCTGTGTTTGCCACTCGAGTCTGTATTTTTTTATGCAATATATTTTTCACTTTTATTGAGTCTAAAAGTACGTTGTACACCAAGTCGTACTGGCAAATAGGCTATCCAAAATCGTTTTAAAAAATGATCTATGTTTTGAAAAATATCCCTTATTTACAAAAGCTTCTGAAGGATTTCAAAAAGCCCAAAAATCATTTTTGAAAAACCCTGACCAACCCTAACAGAACTCGGCCCGAGTTTGGCAAGAGTTCGGTTAGTGAATCTTTGATTTTCGAACGTTTGAAAACTTGGTCTCCCTTCAGTTGTGAATTTTTCTTAGAGTTCTGTCCGAATTCTGGCAGAGTTCTACCTTTGGAAAAACTATAAATAGAGAAGAATTCTGATCATTTCAATCACTCAATTCACTTTCATCTCTTCTCTTCTAAGCTTAAGTTTCTATTCCAAAGAGTTCTAAAAAGCTTTCATCTTCAAATTCTAAGCCAGTTACAATTCTCTAGTCAATTTGCCTGTACGGTACGGTCTAGAAGATTTCTGAGAAATTGTAATCAGAGGCTTGATTGAAGAAAGACTCTTCAAAATTGAAGTTGGTCGAGTTCTTCATATCAAATATCGCGTCTATAGAAGTTGCAAGGACTTAGTATGAAAACTTGCAGAATTTTTAATAGTGGATTCAATTGGAAGCTAGAGTTCTTTCGACTGGACTAGTCCTCACAAGAGAAAAACCAGT